>CM035845.1:240657788-241329111 GCA_020510985.1 Pholidichthys leucotaenia
ATGGTCCCCTCCGGCATACAACTAGGAACATACCGGTCGCTATGGAGGGTGAGAATATGTATGGGCACATAATCATACCATGTAGGATAACTAAGTAGACGGTTATGCTGTTTCATTCCATCTGGCAACATTGCTCTGCACTGTGTGTGTTTATATATTTACATATTTATTCCATCTAGCTACAATGCTCAGCACTGGGTGTGTTTATATATTTATATGTCTACATATTATTCCATCTAGCTACATTGCTCCGCACTGTGTGTGTTTATATACTTGCATATTTATTCCACCTAGCTGCAATGCTCTGTACTGTGGGTGTTTATATATTTACATATTTATTCCATCTAGCTACAATGCTCTGCACTGTGTGTTCATATATTCATATATTTATTCCATCCAGCTACAATGCTCTGCACTGTGTGTCTGTGTGTGTGTGTGTATATATATATATTTTATAGTAATATGTACATACGTATATTAGCTGCTCTTGCTTGCTTGTTTTTTTCTTGCCTTCTGATTGTTGCTCTGAGTGTTGCTATCCCTGTGCTGTTGCAATCCTGGAATTTCCCCGTTGTGGGACTAATAAAGGCTTATCTTATCTTATCTTATCTTATCTTAAAACCTTTTCCAGACTGATAGATCTCAAGTACTTTGTTTCTCATTTGTTCCTGAATTTCTTTTGATCGCAGCATGATGTCTAGCTTTTGAGGATCTTTTGGTCTACTTCACTGTGTCAGGCAGGTCCTATTTAAGTGATTTCTTGATTGAGAACAGGTGTGGCAGTAATCAGGCCTGGGTGTGGCTCGAGAAATTGAACTCAGCTTTCCAAAGATGTGATAAACCAGTTATTTTATGTTTTAATGTTTTAATGGGGTGGAGGAGTTTCGTTATCTTTGTCCATCCATCTTCTTCCACTTAATCCTTTTCAGGTCGCGGGGGGGGGGGGGGCGCTGGAGCCTATCACAGCACCTTTGGGTGAGATGCAGGGTACACCCTGGACAGATTGCCAGTCTATCACAGGGCCAACACAGAGAGACAGACAACCATTCACTCTCACAGTCATTTTTGTCGGCCTCCGTCGGTCTATGATGACCATGGAAGAGAATCCTAAATGTCTACTCTGCTGGAACAACACCGCCTGTTGCTGAACAGGCTGATGCACGAATGGCAGTCCCTGTCACACAGGTCACACTTGTGGGTGGTCTCCATGCTGCTGGGTCTGTGGCGGTTCTTCCTGCGGGTCCTTTTTTCATCTGCTGCAGCAGTCAGTTTCTCTTCACCCGCCTTGAGCTGTCTGGTCAGGGTGCCTCTCCATTTGGAGCAGTCCGTTGCAAGGTCCTCCCAGCGCTCTGTGTTGATCTCCAGGGCCTTCATGTCTCTCTTGCAGACGTCTCTAAAGTGCAGCTGTGGGTGGCCAACGTCTCTCCTGCCAGTCACCAGTTCTCCGTAGAGGACGTCTTTGGGGATTCTGCCATCCTCCATATGGTGAACGTGGCCTAGCCAGCGGAGCCTGCGCTGCCTGAGTAGAGTGAACATGGAGGGAAGGCCGGCGCGGGACAGAACTTCTGTGTTGGGCACTTTGTCCTGCCAGGATATGTCCAGGCTGTGGCGAATGCAGCGCAAGTGGAAGGAGTTCAGTCTCTTTTCCTGCCAGGCGTATGTTGTCCACGTCTCACTCCCATAGAGCAGTGTGCAGATGACACAGGCGTTGTACTCTGCCATCTTCATCTTGACAGAGAGTTTGGGATTCTCCCACACTCGTGTGGTGAGGCGAGCGAGTGTGAAGGCTGATTTTCCAATCCTCTTGTCGATCTCTGTATCAAGGGAGAGGTTGTTGCTGATCGTGGACCCCAGGTACGTGAACTGATTCCCGACCTCCAGCGTAGTTGTCGATGGTGATGGTTGGTGGTGCCACCTGGAAGATAAAGACTCCTACATTAGGATGCTCTTTGTCAACTACAGCTTTGCCTTCAACACGGTCATCCCCTATAAACTCACAGACAGACTGTCTTCACTTGACCTGCACACCACCCTCTGCGACTGGCGACTGGACTTTCTAACTGGCAGGCCCCAGTCTGTCAGGATGGGTAACAGGACCTCAGCCAGCATCATCACGAGCAGAGGTGTCCCACAGGGTTGTATTCTCAGCCCCATCCTCTACAGCTTCTTCACCCATGACTGTGTTGCCTTCCACAAAGACAATATCATCTTAAAGTTCACGGATGACACAGCAGTGATAGGACGCATCACTGGTGACAACGAAGCATCCTACAGGAGGGAGGTAGCCAGCCTGGTGTCATGGTGTGAGGACAACAACCTCACCCTCAACACGGACAAGACAAAGGAGATGATAGTGGACATGAGGAAAGGAAGGAGGAGACCCCATCGGCCGCTGTTCATCGGGGAGCTTGAGGTGGAGAAGATGAGAAGCTTTAAATACTTGGGTATCCACATCAGCAAGGACCTTACGTGGACACACAACACCACAGAGTTGGTTAAGAGAGCTCAACAGCGGCTACACTTTCTGAGGAGGCTGAAGAAGTTCGGCAAATCCCCCAGGATCCTCAACAATTTCTACAGCTGCATCAACGAGAGTGTCCTGACCAACTGCATCATGCCCTGGACTGCAAACGCCTGCAGAGAGTGGTGACGACGGCAGAGAAGATCATCAGGACTCCACTCCCCTCTCTGCAGAGCATTTACCACCGCAGAGTCCAAAGGAGAGCAGACACCATCCTCTGGGACCCCACCCACCCCTAGCACAGACTGTTCACACTTCTACCCTCAGGCCGGAGGTACGAAAGTGTGAAATGCAGGACAACCAGACTAAAAAACTCATTCTTTCCCACTGCCATCAGACTCCTGAACAAATAATAAACTCCCAAAACTCTGCAACACAGCTTTGCAAATAGCAATTCACACACTGGTTGCTAAATTTCCACATTGCTCAATTGTACAGTGTACATAGTCTCACCCCATCTGATGTCCACATCATTTCTACTGCTAATTATCATGTACAGTCTACTGATATTATCGTTATAGAGAAATTTTCACATGGGGTGCTAATTTGTGTTTTGTATACTGCACATTTGCACAGTGCTCATTTGCACACTGTACATAGGCTTATGTCATCTCAGGTTCATATCATCTCTGATATGAACCTGAGCTGTTGTATGAGCTGTTGTATGAGCTGTTGTGCAGCTGTTGTGCAGCCCTCCCCCCTGACTGCACAACAACCACTGCTGCCTCTAAAGACATCAAGTCCTGCTGCCCACTCCCCACTCCATCAACACCCCCCACTTCCAACACACAGCCCCCCAACCTAACCCTCACTAAGACCCAGGTGAGGACGGAGCTGAGGAAGATCAAGGCAAGGAAGGCATCGGGACCGGACGGCATCAGCACAAAGCTCCTCAAGTCCTGTGCAGACCAGCTGTGTGGGATTGTGGAGCACATCTTCAACCTGAGCCTGAAGCTGGGGAGGGTACCACAGCTGTGGAAAACATCTTGTGTGGTACCTGTGCCAAAGACTTCCCACCCCAAAGATCTGAACAGCTACAGACAAGTGGCCTTGACGTCCCACTTGATGAAGACCCTGGAGAGACTGCTCCTTGCTCACCTCTGCCCCTGGTGGGACCAGCGATGGATCCACTCCAGTTCGCCTACCAGCATGGCATTGGGGTGGAGGATGCGGTCATCTTCCTCCTTCACCGTTCTCTGTCCCCCCTGGAGAAGCCCGGGAATGCGGTGAGGATCATGTTCTTTGACTTCTCCAGTGCTTTCAACACCATCCAACCGATGATCCTGAAGGACAAGCTGCTGTGCGCAGGGGTGGACCAGCACCTGTCATCATGGATCCTGGATTACCTCACAAACCGGCCTCAGTTTGTGAAAACCCGGGACTGTGTGTCCGACACGATCATCGGTAGCACGGGGGCCCCCCAGGGAATGGTTTTGGCTCCCTTCCTGTTCACCCTTTATACTGCGGACTTCTCACACAACACAACACACTGCCATCTACAGAAGTTCTCTGATGACTCTGCGATCGTTGGCCTCATCTCCAAAGGAGATGAAGCTGAGTACAGAGGGCTTATCCAGGACTTCCTGGACTGGTGCCATCAGAACTGCCTCCAGATCAACGCGAGGAAAACTAAGGAGCTGGTGGTGGACTGCCGCAGGCAAGGACAACCCCTCACAGCACCAGTAAATATACAGGGAGCAGACATTGAGATGGTGACATCCTATAAGTACCTGGGTGTTCATCTGAACAATAAACTAGACTGGTCACACAATACTGACACACTCTACAAGAAGGGACAGCGCAGGCTGTTCCTACTAAGGATACTCAGGCCTTTTGGTGTACAAGGGGCGCTGCTGAAGACATTCTATGACACGGTGGTGGCATCAGCCATCACTTTTGGAGTGGTCTGCTGGGGCAGTGGCATTACAGCAGCCGATAGGAAGAGACTGAACAAACTGATGAAGAAAGCTAGCTCTGTCCTGGGGCAGCGCCTTGACCCAGTGGAGGAGATAGGAGAGAGAAGGATGGTGACTAAACTGTCATCTCTGCTGGAGTCCGAGTTCCACCCTATGCAGGACATACTGAATGCACTGAGGAGCTCATTTAGCAGCAGTCTACATCATCCTAGGTGCACAACCGAGAGGTTTCGCAGGTTCTTCCTACCTACAGCTGTCAGACTGTACAACCTAAGCAGGGCTGCTAGCAGAGATAGCAAAAAGACGTGACAACCTAATAGTTTTGAATGCAAAAGACGCAATAGACTTACACAATGGTCCCCTCCGGTATACAACTAGGAAAATACCGGTCGCTATGGAGGGTGAGAATATGTATGGGTACATAATCATACCATGTAGGATAACTAAGTAGACGGTTGTGCTGTTTCATTCCATCTAGCAACAATGCTCCACACTGTGTGTTTATATATTAACATATTTATTCCATCTAGCTACAATGCTCCACACTGTGTGTGTGTTTATATATCTACATATTTATTCCATCTAGCTACAATGCTCCGCACTGTTTATATATTCATATATCTATTCCATCTAGATACAATGCTCCACACTGTGTGTTTATATATCTACATATTATTCCATCTAGCTACAATGCTCCGTACTGTGTGTTTATATATCTACATATTTATTCCATCTAGCTACAATACTCCGCACTGTATTTATATACTCATATTTATTCCATCCAGCTACAATGCTCCGCACTGTGTTTATATATTTATATATCTATCCCATCTAGCTACAATGCTGTGCACTGTGTCTATATATATATATATATATATATCCATCCATCCATCCATCCATCTTCTACCGCTTTTCCGGAGGTCCGGGTCGCGGAGGCAGCAGTTCAAGCAGAGAAGCCCAGACTTCCCTCTCCCCAGCCACCTGCTCCAGCTCTTCAGAGGGGATACCAAGGCGTTCCCAGACTAGCTGGGAGACATAGTCTCTCCACCGAGTCCTGGGTCTGCCCCGGGGTCTCCTCCCAGTGGGACGTGCCTGAAACACCTCAAGTGGGAGGCGTCCAGGAGGCATCCTAATCAGATGCCCATACCACCTCAACTGACTCCTTTCAATGTGGAGGAGCAGCGGTTCTACTCTGAGCCTCTCCCGGATGACTGAGCTCCTCACCCTATCTCTGAGGGTGAGTCCAGCAATCCTACGGAGAAAGCTCATTTCAGCCGCTTGTATCCGCGATCTCGTTCTTTCGGTCATTACCCAAAGCTCGTGGCCATAGGTGAGAGTAGGAACGTAGATTGACTGGTAAATCGACAGCTTTGCCTTAGAACTCAGCTCCCTCTTCACCACAACAGACCGGTACAACGTCCGCATCACTGCAGATGCTGCTCCAATCCGTCTGTCGATCTCTCGCTCCATTTTCCCCTCACTCGTGAACAAGACCCCAAGATACTTAAACTCCTCCACTTGGGGCAGGAGCCTGTCCCCAACCCGGAGAGGACAATCCACCTTTTTCCGGCTGAGGACCATGGACTCGGACTTGGAGGTGCTGATTCTCATCCCAGCCGCTTCACACTCAGCGGCAAACCGTCCCAGCAAGAGCTGTAGGTCATTGCTGGATGAAGCCAACAGGACAACATCATCTGCAAACAACAGAGATGAGATCCTGTGGTCACCAAGCATGACACCCTCCATTCCCTGGCTGCGCCTAGAAATCCTGTCCATAAAAATTATGAACAGGACCGGTGACAAAGGGCAGCCCTGGCGGAGTCCAACTCTCACTGGGAATGACTCCGACCGAGTGTTGGCAATGCGAACTAAACTCTCACAACGGTCGTACAGAGACCGAATAGCTCGTAACAACAAGCCCGATACCCCATACTCCCGAAGCACCCCCCACAAAAATCCACGAGGGACGCGGTCAAATGCCTTCTCCAAGTCCACAAAACACATGTAAACTGGTTGGGCAAACTCCCACGAACCCTCAAGAATTCTCGAGAGGGTAAAGAGCTGGTCCGATGTGCCACGGCCAGGACGAAAACCACATTGCTCCTCCTGAATCCGAGGTTCGACCAACGGCCGGACTCTCCTCTCCAATACCTTGGCATAGACCTTCCCAGGGAGGCTGAGGAGTGTGATCCCTCTAAAGTTGGAGCACACCCTCCGGTCCCCTTTTTTGAAGAGAGGAACCACCACCCCGGTTTGCCATGCCAAAGGCACTGCCCCCGACCTCCACGCAATGTTGCAGAGGCGTGTCAACCATGACAACCCAACAACATCCAGGGCCTTGAGGTACTCGGGGCGAATCTCGTCCACCCCCGGGGCCCGGCCACCAAGGAGATTTTTAACCACCTTGGCGACCTCAGCCCCTGTGATAGGCGAGTCATCCCCCTCGTCCCCAAACCCTGCTTCCTCTGTGGAAGGCGTATCAGTGGGATTGAGGAGATCCTCGAAGTATTCCTTCCACCGCCCGACGATATCCCCAGTTGATATATATATATATATATATATATATATATATATATATATATATATTTACTTATATGTGCATATGTATACTTGCTGCTCTTGTTTTTTTTGTTTTTTTTTTCCTCTCTTGCCTTTTGATTGTTGCTCTGAGTGTTGCTATCCCTGTGCTGTTGCAATCCTGGAATTTCCCCATTGTGGGACTAATAAAGGCTTATCTTGTCTTATCTTATCTTATCTTATATCAATATACCACTGTCCACTATAGTCATCCAGGTAATTTTCACTGCTTTTGCTGTCCAAATTGCCTAATGTGTGTTATTAGTATTCATTAGTATTAGTGCTTAGTATCAAGGTGTGCTTAAGGTGTCCTTATTGCATAACTGTGTGTTAGAGTGTGTGTTATTAGTATCCATTAGTATTGTGTGTGTTATTACTTTATTAGTGTTGTTGTGTACCTATTACCTTGAATGGTACGACATTCATTCTATTACCTTGAATGGTATGACAACCTTGGTTCCAAGGTTGTCATAGCCAGGAGCGGCACTGGGGTTAAGCTCGCAGTGCTCATAAAATGCTCCTTATGGCGTGCGTCTCGAAAAACCTCTGACAACTAAGTCCAACTCCTAGCCTGCCCGTGTGGTTTAGTCTCTAAGCCCGGCGGAACTGCTTTTACTAATAGGAGAAGGGGCGAGGGTGGATCTCTGGCGCCTTAAAACCAGATGCTTCGGGTAGATGGTGGCTCGTCAACCTGGGAAGGTAGCCCATCTAGGGGAAGGTAAACCCTGATTTCAAACCTCCGCTGCCTTGCGGCACACCCGGTCACGGGAAAGGCTTCGGGAGTCAACCCTGTGGAAAAATCCGGAGTCGGAGTCGCTAAGGCAGTTCTCTGTTGTGCTCAACATCGTTCTGGCAGCTCCTGCGACGGCGCTGGTGCCAAACTGTAACAGCCCTGCTGTTCCTTTGGATTCATCAGTGGCGTGGAGAGGGGGGACATGCTGCATGGGCAACATCTTGTCCTCCATATCTTCCTGCCCAGGCTTGAATCCTACCAACGCCCAACGGTGGAAGGTAGAACACCGGATCACTGGAGAGGACACTCCAGCTTCGCCTTTGGTGTAGACAAAACACGGGGAATGACAGTTACCGGTTATAAGCCACTGCTCAATTGGCGTAGAGCACGGCGCCAGGGGTTGTTCCCGATGGTGGGAGGGCTCATCGGATCTCACTGGACAGCTACCGTCTGCCTCAAGCTGGGCAGCCCCCAGCCAATAAGGTGTTGTCCCGCCACAGCTTGCTTTCCTCATTGGGTGCATGGGGATGAGGAGAAGTCCGAACGGCAGGCTGAGAACCTTTGCACCAGGCAAGACAAAAAAACAAAAGAGACCAACTCTAAAACTGGGAACTTGGAACGTCCGCACTATGATGACAGGACTCGCTGCTAACCTCAAGGACATCAACAACACCAGGAAGACTGCCATCATAAATAATGAGCTGAAGAGACTGGAAGTTGATATCGCCACTCTCCAGGAAACACGGTTGGCTGATGCAGGCACACTGAGAGAGAAGGACTACACGTTCTACTGGCAGGGAAAGGGCAGTGACGAACACAGGGAACACGGAGTGGGCTTCGCAGTGAAGAACACCTTCAGGTTCAGGTTCAGGTTACTTTATTTGTACCCGTAGGTAGATTTGTTTTGCAGTTGGTGACATCCATATTTACAAGCCACTAATTACATTCAACATAGACACAAACACAGCCACACATCTTACAAAATAGGTAAATATAAAATATGTACAATATAATTTTTATAGCTTGTTCAACTCTTTGACAGCAGCAGGGACAAAGCTGTTTTTGTAGCGCTGGGTTCTACTTTTTGGGACAGCAAACCTCCGTCTGGAGGGAAGAAGCTGAAAGTTACAGTGCAAAGGGTGGGAGTCATCATTTAAAATCGAGTCGGCCATCCTCTGTACTTGTCTGGTGTACAGGGATGTCAGGCTCAGCTGTGACTCACCAAGCAAACGACTGGACCATCTGACTACCTGATCCAAGGATTTCCTCTGTTTCAGTTTTATCTGACCAAACCATGACATTAAAGAAAAGGATAAAACAGATTCAATAAAAGCCCGATAGAACATAGTCATTATGGTTCGGTAAATTTGGAAGCGTGCAAGTTTCCTCAAACAATGCAAATTTTGTTGACCCTTTTTGCACACCCTTTCACAGTTCACCTCAAAGTTCAATCCACTATCAATAATTGTTCCAAGATATTTGTACGATTGTACACATTCGGTGGTCTGGCCTTTTAGTATGGTGACTTTGTGCCTGGGAGTTTTCCTCCTAAAGTCAATAATCATATCTTTCGTTTTTGTTGTATTCAGCTGCAGGTAGGAATCCTCACACCAGTGAACAAAGTCATCAACTACTGGGCCGTGGCCACTCTCACCATCCTGGAGGAGACTGACAATGACTGAGTCATCAGCATACTTTATAATGTGTCTGTTGTCATGTCTGCTCCGACACATGTTTGTGTACAGGATGAAGAGTAGTGGTGACAACACACACCCCTGAGGAGAGCCAGCAGAAGAGCACTTTAGGTCAGACAATGTGCCATTGACCCTTACTCTCTGCGTCCTGTTGGTTAAGAAATCCAGAATCCAACCCACCAGATTATTGCTTAAATCAAATTGTTGCAGGAGCTTTTCAACTAAAATATGAGGTTGGATTGTATTAAAGGCAACCTCACCATCCACCATCCACCATCTTCACCTTGCTGAAGATGGTGGAACTGGGCAGCAATGTCTCTGCACGACTCCTCACCCTCCGCCTGAACACAACTCAAGGCCCAGTCACCCACGTCAGTGTGTATGCCCCAACACTGACAGCCACACCAGAGGCAAAAGACGAGTTCTACGAGAATCTCGCAACAACTGTCAGGATCGTCCCCAACTCTGAACAACTCATTCTCCTTGGAGACTTCAATGCCAGAGTGGGTGCTGACCATGACTTCTGGCCCTCCTGTCTTGGACCATTTGGCGTGGGCAGAATGAAAGACAACGGACAGTGGCTGATCGAGTTCTGCACATATCACGATCTGTGCATCACAAACTCGTTCTTCAAGACCAAACCCCAACACAAGGTTTCCTGGTGACATCCACGCTCAAAGCACTGGCACAAGCTGGACTTGATCCTGACCAGGCGCACCTCATTGAAGAACGTGCTAATCACCCGTTCGTTCCAGAGTGCAGATTGTGACACAGACCATTCTTTGGTGTGTTGCAAGGTCAAGCTGCAGCTGAAGAAATCCCATCGTGCTAGACAGCCTGGAAAGGCACGGATTGACACCAGCAAGATGGCCCAACCAGAACTTGTGGAGCAGTTTGCCTCCACCTTTGAGAAGGAACTTGGTGTACCACAAGAAGGAGAATCTGCAAAGCAGAAGTGGGAAGAGCTGCGAAACACCATCTACCGCACAGCCTTGGCTACCTTTGGGAAGAAGACCTCGAAGTCACAGGACTGGTTTGATGCCAAGTTGACCGAGATGACCCCCGTCATTGAAGCCAAGCGCTTAGCACTTGCTGAGTACAAGAAGTACCCAAACGAGAAGAATCTCCAGATTCTCAGGGCTGCGAGAAGCAAAGTTCAGCAGACTGCTCGGCGCTGTGCCAACGAGTACTGGACTCAGCTCAGCCAAGACATTCAAACCGCTGCCATAACAGGGAACATCCGTGGTATGTACGATGGCATCAAGAAAGCACTTGGTCCGGCTCAGAGCAAGACGGCCCCCCTCAAATCCTCCACTGGGGAGATGATCACAGAAAAGAACAAGCAGATGGAGAGATGGGTGGAACACTACTCCGACCTCTACTCCAGACAGAACACTGTGACACCATCAGCCCTTGATGCCATCGACTGCCTGCTATCCATGGACAAACTTGACGCCGAGCCAACAATCGACGAACTCAGCAAGGCCATTGATAGCTTGGCCTCTGGCAAGGCACCCGGCAACGACGGCATACCCCCTGACCTGATCAAGCACTGCAAGACCGCCCTACTGCTGCCATTGCATGACGTCCTCTGCCAGTGCTGGATGGAAGGTGCCGTACCACAGGACATGAGGGATGCCAAGATCATCACCCTCTACAAAAACAAAGGGAAGACAAGCGACTGCAACAACTACAGGGGCATCTCCCTCCTCAGCGTTGTTGGCAAAGTCTACGCACGAGTTGTTCTCGTTCGTCTACAGAAGCTTGTCAAACGTGTCTACCCCGAGTCTCAGTGTCGCTTCCGCGCTGAGCGATCGACAGTAGACATGATATTCTCCATCCGCCAACTCCAGGAGAAATGCAGAGAACAGAACATGCCCCTGTACATCGCCTTCATCGACCTCACCAAAGTGTTCGATCTGGTCAGCAGTGAGGGCCTTTTCAACATCCTGCCAAAGATAGGATGCCCACCAAAGTTGCAAAACCTCATCGAATCGTTTCACACCAACATGCAGGGGATAGTGCAGCACGACGGCAACGTCTCAGAGCCATTCAACATACGCAGCGGAGTGAAACAGGGCTGTGTACTTGCGCCAACCCTCTTTGGGATTTTCTTTGCTATGCTCCTGAGGCATGCCTTCAGCACAGCAACAGAGGGAATCTACCTGCACACAAGATCTGATGGCAGGCTTTTCAACCTCGCTCGCCTGAAAGCCAGAACCAAAGTACGCGAGGCTCTAATCAGAGACATGCTGTTCGCAGACGACGCTGCAGTTGCGACCCACACACAGCAGGAGCTTCAGACCCTGATGGACCGCTTCTCGCAGGCATGCAAGGATTTCGGGCTTACCATCAGCCTGAAGAAGACTAACGTCTTGGCGCAAGGCACGGAAGCACCACCAACCATCTCACAGTCATACCTAAGGAGAATTTAGAAACCCCAGTTTTTGATGCCAATTAACCTAACTTGCATGTCTGCAAAATATTTAAATTTGTTTGATGATCTGAAACATTTAAGTGTGACAACCATACCAAAAAAATGAGAAATGAGGAGGGGGGCAAACACTTTTTCACACCACTGTAGGTGAGAGATAATTGCACTAACTTGAGACAGCTGGGACTACTTAAGAGATAACTGGAGCAGCTACAAACAGGATGGGCGGAGCTGTGCAGACAGATGACACTGGAGAACAGTGTGGACAAATAATGCAAACAACAATCATAAATAAACAAAATCAGGGAGAAAACAAAATGGGTTTAAGAACCTGAGGATAACCAAACAAACTGATGATAACAGAATAAAGGCACAACAGTTTAAAACCAACAGAAAATGTAGACATGGTTGGAAACTTTGTCCAGACACGACAATGAAAACGGACTGAAGGAAAAGTTTCAATTCAAACACATGCAATATTAGAGCAATCTTCAACATGAGAATCATTTTGGAAACCAAAACCACCACTGCAGGGAGGACTAATTGGAAATATCTGCTGATTGGCTAGTGCCTTAGTCACCCGCCCCATGCCTTAGCTATTTGATTGGTTGAAAGTGTTAAGACTGCTCTGTCTGCAGCAGATTAATTAGGTCACCTCACTGAGTTCAGATGCATATTGCATAAAACCAAGATAAAGGATTAAGCCAGGATTTTCAGATAATTCTGGTTTAATCTTTACTTGACTTGGTTGTATAAAAGTAGGATAAATTAAGCCCAGTTAAGTTGCTATTGAGATTTATTCTCTACAGCAAGCCTGGCGCAGAGCAGGCTAAAAGTCAGGCTAAAATTAATCCTTGTGATTTATTTGTCAGTGCAGGAGTCAATCCTATAAGAAATCAGTGTTTTTCTGTGTCAATAAATGGTCTACTGATGTAGTCTGACTAGTAGATGATCGATGATGTGTGAGGTGAGTTTGATGAAGTTGCACTTCATACCTGAGAAGCTATTGAATTTTATTTCAAATAAATATTTCCAAAAAAATATGAAACATGTTTTCTACCCAAACTAAGTGATGTAGTTTGACCATCAGATGATGGATGATGTGTGAGGTGATTTTGGTGAAGCTGCACTTCATTCCTGAGAAGCTATTGAATTTTATTTCGAATTGATGTTTCCAAAAAATATGTTGTTTTTTTTTGTTTTTTTTTACTCAAACATAGTGATGTAGTATGATCATCAGATGATGGATGATGAGTGAGGTCATTTTGGTGAAGCTGCACTCAGTTATTTAGAAGTTTTTAACTATCATTTCAAATAAATATTTCCCTAACCTATGATTTTTTTTGGTCCAACTAACAAGTGTTACTAACAGGAGACCCATAGTGGCTGGGCAGCATTTAGTCACACTAACCTTGATGATGCTGAAATTTATGTTTGTATGTAAATTTAATTTACTGCATGCCAATGTCAGAGATGCATCTAGTGCAACAGCTCTACCCCCCATTGGCAAATCGGATCACTGCATGGTCATGTTAACACCCAAGTACATTCCCCTTGTGCAAAGGCAACCTGCTTATACACAGATTGTGAGAAGGTGGACACAGGAGGCTGCTGATGCACTACAGGACTGCTTCGAGACGACGGACTGGGACATACTCTGTGAACCACATGGGGTGGACATAGACAATATGACCGACTGCATCACAGAATACATTGGATTGGTTTATTGTGGTTTATTAAATATTAGGTCTCTAACTCCCAAGTCTCTGTTAGTCCATGATTTGTTAATTGATCATCAGATTGATTTAATTTCTCTTACAGAGACTTGGTTAGGACAAGAGGATTATGTTGGTTTAAATGAATCAACTCCCTCTGGTTATTTAAACTGTCAAAATCCCAGAAGTTCTGGTCGTGAAGGAGGAGTAGCAACAATTTACCTTTCCAAATTACTAGTTAATGTAAAGCAAAAAACATGTTACAATTCCTTTGAGGGCCTGGTCCTCAGTATTGGGCACTTTAGCAATTTTAGGTTAAACCCAATTTTATTTGCCATAGTTTATCGTCCCCCATCAACCTACTCAGAATTTTTATCCGAATTTGCTGATTTCTTAGCTGATTTAGTGCTGAAATCTGATAGAATAATTATAGTAGGGGACTTTAATATACATGTGGATGTAGATAGTGACTGCCTTAATGTGGCATTCAATTCAATATTAGACTCGATTGGGTTTTCTCAGAAAGTAGGAAATTCTACTCATTACCTCCACCATACATTGGACCTTGTTTTGACATATGGCATAGAAATAGAAAATCTTGTAGTGTCTCCTCATAACCCTGTACTGTCAGACCATTGTCTGTTAACCTTTGATTTTACTATTTCTGACTATTTGGCTCCTAAAGAAAAATATTATTACAGTAGATGCCTCTCAGATGATGCTGTTTCCAAATTTATGCAGATTGTTTCCTCTATGCCATGTGTCAACACAACGGAAATAAGCTATAGACATCTTGCTCCTTCTGTAATTGATAACATGGTGGATAGTGTTTCAGCTTCTCTGCATCAGACTCTAGACTTGGTGGCCCCCTTAAAAAAGAAAAAGTCTAATCAGAGATTTCTAACTCCTTGGTTCAACACAGAAACTCGTACCTTAAAACAGAAGACTCGTCAATTAGAAAGAAAATGGCGCTCTACTAATTTAGATGAAATCTATTTAGCTTGGAGAAATCATCTTTTAATTCATAAAAAATCTCTTAGAAAAGCTAGAACGAGTTATTACTCTGCATTAATAGAAGAGAACAAGAATAATCCCAGGTTTCTTTTCAGTACTGTAGCCAGGTTGACAAAGAGTCAGGACTCTGTCAATCCTAGCATTCCCTTAGAGCTTACTAGTCAGGACTTTATGAACTTTTTCAATAATAAAATTTCATCCATCAGAGATAAAATCAATCAGATTCTTCCCACAGTTAACTTAAATACTGTAACTACTACAACTCCTTCTATTGATCTCTGTCTTGATGAGTTTACTCCAATCGACCTTTGTGAGTTAGACAAAATAGTTTCCTCATCCAAACCTTCAACTTGTCTTTTAGACCCTATTCCTACCAGGTTATTTAAAGAAGTCTTCCCACTTATTGGTAGCTTTATTCTTCATATAATCAATTCTTCATTAACCTTAGGCCATGTACCGCAGGCTTTTAAAATGGCTGTAATTAAACCCTTACTCAAAAAGCCAACGCTAGATCCAGGAGCTTTAGCTAACTATAGACCAATCTCTAATCTCCCTTTCATTTCAAAAATCTTAGAAAGAGTTGTTGCTACGCAATTATTTGACCACCTGCAGGGAAATGGTTTACTTGAAGAGTTTCAATCTGGGTTTAGAATCCATCATAGTACTGAAACAGCCTTAGCGAAGGTCACTAACGACCTCCTCATTGCATCTGATAATGGACTAGTTTCTGTACTTGTCCTTTTAGACCTTAGTGCAGCTTTTGATACTATCGATCATAATATTCTACTTGATAGATTAGAACACTATGTTGGACTTAATGGAACTTCGTTGCAATGGTTTAGATCTTATTTATCTGATAGGTTCCAGTTTGTTCATGTAAATAATGAGTTTTCTTTCAACTCAAAGCTTAGTCATGGAGTTCCACAGGGATCTGTGCTAGGCCCTACTCTTTTTAGTTTATATATGCTTCCGTTAGGCAACATTATTAGAAAGCACTGTATACATTTTCATTGTTATGCAGATGACACACAATTATACCTGTCAATGAAGCCAGATGATAGTAATCAATTAGCCAAGTTAGAAGCCTTTCTTAAGGAAATCAAAGCTTGGATTACTTGTAATTTCCTGCTATTAAATTCAGATAAGACTGAAGTCATTCTTGTTGGTCCAAAAAACCTTAGAAATTCCTTTCCAAATCAAACTTTCAGTTTGGATGCGGTTACTCTTTCTCTTAATAGCTCTGTGAGGAACCTTGGAGTTATTTTTGATCAGGATTTGTCCTTCAATTCACATATTAAATTTGTTTCTAAGACTGCCTTCTATCATTTGCGTAATATTGCCAAGATTAGGAGCATCTTGTCTCTCTGTCCTAAAACATCTTTAAAAAGTCTTCAGCTGATCCAAAATGCTGCAGCAAGAGTTTTAACAGGTACTAGAAAGAGAGATCATATCTCTCCGGTTCTGGCCTCCCTTCATTGGCTTCCCATAGAGTTTAGAATTAAGTTTAAAATCCTTCTTCTTACTTACAAAGCTCTAAACAATCAGGCTCCTTTTTATTTAAAAGATCTGATACTACCGTATTATCCTAACAGAGCACTACGCTCCCAAAATGCAGAATTACTTGTAATACCTAGAATCTCCAAAAGTACAATGGGAGGCAGAGCCTTCAGTTATCAAGCTCCTCTCCTGTGGAATCAGCTGCCAATCTGGATTCAGGAGTCAGACACGATCTCTGTTTTTAAGAATAGGGCTAAAACCTACCTTTTTGATATAGCCTACAATTAGGGAGGGATCATGTGTTTCTGAACCCTCCCTTAGTTATGCTGCTAATAGGTTTAGGCAGCCGGGGGACCTCCAGTAATGCACTGGGCCTCACTCCTTTCCTCACTCTCTATGAAATATTTTTTTTTTTTTGCTGGTCATTAACATCTGTTTGTTTTCTCCCATAGATTGAGTCCCCATCGTGCTGTTTGCTCTCTACATGTCTGTTCTTTTCTTCTTCTCTATCCCCTCACCCCCCAGCCAGTCGCAGCAGATTACTGCCCCTCCCTGAGCCTGGTTCTGCTGGAGGTTTCTTCCTGTTAAAAGGGAGTTTTTCCTCTCCACCGTCGCCAAGTGCTTGCTCACAGGCGATCGCCTGATTGCTGGGGTCTTTCTGCAACTGTGGGGGTTCCCCCCTACAGTTGATAGTGCTATGAGATGACTGTTGTTTTGAAATGGCGCTATATAAATAAAGTTGAATTGAATTGAATTGAATTGAATTGGATTCTGTGAAGATATGACCATGCCAGCTCAGACTGTACACTGCTTCTCCAACAACAGACCATGGGTCACCAGTGACCTGAAAGCACTTCTGAACAAAAAGAAGAGAGCTTTTAGGGCTGGAGACAAGGATAAGCTGAGGGGAGTGCAGCATGAGCTGAGAGCGATGTTGAGGAGGTGCAAGGACAATTATAGGAGGAAGTTGGAAGACAAACTCAGGCAAAACAACGCTAAAGATGTGTGGGAGGGAATGAAACAAATAACTGGGTGCAAGGGGAGAGTCAGGCAGCCATCTGGGAGCAAGGAGAGAGCTGAGGAACTGAATCTGTTTTTTAATAGGTTCAACTCACAGTCTGTCGCCCCAACAACACAACCAGACCCCCACACACCCCTCCCCACCCACCCTCCTGTGCAGAACCTCTCTCCATCTCCACCCTCCTCCTCCTCGGAGGGCACCAGGACCCTCCCTCACTTCATGGTGACTACAGACCAGGTGAAAAAACAGCTGGAGAGACTCCACCAGCGGAAGGCAGCAGGCCGTGATGGCATCTCCGCCAGGACTCTGAGGACCTTTGCTAACCAGCTAGCTCCGGTACTGAAACACCTGTACAACCTGAGCCTGAGTCTGGAGAGAGTACCGGTGCTGTGGAAGACGTCCTGCCTGGTTCCTGTCCCCAAGAAGTCATCTCCATCAGACCTGAATGACTATCGACCAGTTGCCTTCACATCTCATGTGATGAAGGTCCTGGAGAGACTGGTCTTAGCCCACCTGAGGCTGCAGGTGAAGATGTGGCTGGACCCTCTGCAGTTTGCATATCAGCCCCATTTAAGAGTTCACCGGTGGATCCAGTTATTCAATTGCTAGTCAACAGGTGAGCCTCTCCCTTGATTCTAATCAAATCAAATCAAAATCAACTAGTCATGATGCCTCCAAAAAAGAGTCAGACACATGGAGAGGAGCTGGAGGAGATTAAACTCTCCCTAAACTTTATGTCTGAGGAAAAAATAGCTAAACAACAAACGCTGCTTGTTAACCTTATGGAACAAGTGCGCGAGCTAAAGGCTGAAATTGTGGACAAGGACAAGAAAATTAAATCCTTAGAAAAATGTGTGGATGAACTTGAACAATATACAAGAATGGATGACGTAACTGTGAGCGGTCTGAACACCAGACACCGCTCCTATGCACGTGTGCATAGGAGGGCTGTGGGCTGTGGGCTGCACGGTGGCGCAGTGGTTAGCACTGCGGCAGCACAGTTTACCCTTGGCCGGGGGATTGTGGGGATCGTGGGATCGTGGGTTCGATCCCAGCCCCCGACCAACAGTGATCTGTGTGGAGTTTGCATGTTCTCCCCGTGTTGCGTGGGTTTACTCCGGGATTTCTCCGGTTTCCTCCCACATGCCAAAGACATGCATGTTAGGTTAATTGGCTGTTCTAAATTGTCCCTAGATATCTGTTTCCTATAGGCCCTTAGAATAGAGGGTTAGTATTAATGAAAGCGCTTTGAGTGGTCTTTGTGACTAGAAAAGCGCTATATAAGTGCAGGTTAGTTAGTTAGTTAGTTAGTGTGGCAGCTGGAGTTGGTGATCAGGATGGGCAGGATGAGACACTGGCTGAGTCGCACACTCTTGAGCAGCAGGTATTGACCTTTTTCAATTCTAATAACATTGTTGTGGACAATGAGACTATTTCGGCTTGCCACACATTACCCAATAAAAACAGTAAATTAAAACCAGCGATTATCATCCGATTCGTCAGCAGGAAAGCAAAAATTGATCTTCTGCGACAAGCAAAAAAACTGAGAGGAACGGCTGTCTACATAAATGAACATTTAACAAAAAAGAACTCCGAAATAGCTAGACAAGCCAGAGCCCTCAGAAAACAAGGAAAAATACAGTCGACATGGACAAGAAACTGTAAGGTGTGGATAAAACTGCTTGGCACTCCAGAAGACGCTAAAGTAATGTTGATTAGAGAAATTGAGGAATTGGACAGATTTAAACCTTAGCCCTGATTCAGGAATAACGGTGCAGTAATCATGAGTGGAAATTTTGTGTTCTTTTCCTTTTTTTCTTCTTGGTGTACATGGTTGTCATAAATTATGTTTAGTACTTTAGTCAATCATTCTTCCTCATTTGATGATGGAGGTGTAGTGGGGCAAATTGAGGCTAGAAATTTTGTTAGCGCTGAACAGCAACCACAGGATGTTTTGGGAGGTGTTGACCCAGACAACAATTATTTTGGTCATATTGATAATAAGTGGGTTTATTATGAAGAACAACAATTAATTGGAATTATGAATTTGGATCAAACATTAACAATAATACATATTAATAGTAGGAGTCTCTATGCAAACTTTGATAGTATTAAGGAGTTTTTGAATCAATTTAATACACCATTTAGGATTATTGCAATAAGTGAAACATGGATTAATGAAGAAAAAGATGTAAATTTTGAACTAGATGGATATGAGATGTACACACAAAATAGGAAATGTAAAAGTGGTGGTGGGGCAGCACTGTATGTTGACAGAAAATTAAAAAGTAAAAAAGTAGACAGTATGACATCAGCAGTGAATGAAAGTATGGAATGTTTAACAATTGAGATTACGATGGAAAAAAGAAAAAATATAATAGTAAGTTGTATATATAGAGCACTGGGATCTGATATGGAAAAATTTAAAAATGGGATGGAAAAGATGTATGCAAAAATAAGACAAAAGGATATCTTTATTAGTGGTGACTTTAATATAGATTTGATGAAAACAAAACAACACAAACCAACTGAAGATTTCTTAGATACAATGTATAGCTTAACCTTATTTCCAAAGATTACAAAACCTACAAGAATAACGACACACTGTGCTACCCTGATAGACAACATTTTTACCAGTGTTATTGAATATGGTGAGTGGTATAATAATAAATATTAGTGACCACTTGCCTGTATTTGTTTCTTTAGATGTTAATTATGGGGCTAATGAGAGTAAGAATAATAATAAACTATGTAAAAAGATTATCTATAAAAGAAAACGAACAGAAGATAGAATCAGTGATTTAAAAGAAGACTTAGTGTTACAGAATTGGGATGTTGTCTATAGAGAGAAAAATGTGGACTTGGCATATGATAAATTTATTGATATATTTAAATTATTTTATGATAAAAACTGTCCAATTAAAGAAATTAATAAAAAACACATATACAAAAATTGCCCATGGTTAACCAAAGGGTTACAAAATGCTTGTAAAAAGAAAAATTATCTCTATAAAAATTTTATTAAATTAAGAACTAAAGAATCTGAAAAAAGATCTAAAACATATAAAAATAAATTAACTGATATAATACGAACTAGTAAAAAATTATATTATAGGAAAATGTTAAATGAAAATAAAAATAATATAAAAGGAGTCTGGGATATATTAAACAAATTAAGGAAAAATGGAACTAAGAAAATGATATATCCAGAGTATTTTACTGATAATTGTGGTGATATTTATGATAAGAATATGGTAGTAAATAAAATGAATAAATTTTTTGTAAGTGTTGGGCCAGAGTTGGCAGCAAAGATTCCAAATCAAGGAAAAGACACTGTGAGTGAGACTTTAATTGGAAGTAACCCTCTGTCAATTTTTCTTTCAGCGGTGGATGAACTAGAGGTAAAATCTGTTGTTGAAAAGTGTAAAAGTAAATTATCTACTGACTGTGATGGTATTGATATGGCACTAATAAAAAGAATTGTTGATGGTATATTAAAACCATTCACATATATTTGTAATTTATCATTTCAAACTGGTTCATTCCCGCAGAAAATGAAAATAGCAAAAGTAATTCCATTATTTAAGCAAGGAAATAAACACCAATACACAAACTACAGACCAGTATCACTTCTCCCACAATTTTCAAAAATTCTGGAAAAACTTTTCAAAAACAGATTAGAAAAATTTTAAATAAACAGGATGTGCTGAATCAGAACCAATATGGGTTTAGAGCCAAGAGTACAACATTGTTGGCGATAATGGATGCAACAGAGGAAATAATAAATGCATTAGATCAAGGAAAATATGCAATTGGTGTGTTTATAGATTTTAGAAAAGCATTTGATACAATAAATCATTCAATATTTCTTAATAAATTGCAAATGTATGGTATTAGGGGAATTGCTCTGAAATGGGTTACAAGTTATGTATCTGAGAGACAACAATTTGTGAAAATGGGAGAATATCTGTCTGGGTGTATGGGAATTGCCTGTGAGGTCCCCCAAGGGTCAGTATTGGGCCCCAACTTATTTAACATATATATAAATGATATATTCCAAGTTTCTAAATTATTAAAAATAATATTATTTGCTGATGATACTAATTTATTCTGGAAATAATTATAATCAACTAATCCATACTATAAATAATGAATTAAATAAGCTAAAAAATGGATGGATTGTAATAAACTATCACTAAATATAGATAAAACTAAGGTAATGATATTTGGTAATTGTAAAAATAAAGAAGATATACACATTCATATAGATAATGTAGTTATTGAAAAAGTTAAGGAGATCAAGTTTTTGGGTGTAGTACTGGATGATAAAATTAGTTGGAAACCACATGTCAGATACATACAAAATAAATTTACAAAAAATATTGCAATTATAAATAAAATTAAGCAGGTCCTAGATTATAAATCACTTCATATTTTGTATTGTTCATTAGTACTTCCATACTTGACTTATTGTATAGAAGTTTGGGGTAACAGTTATAAAAGTAAACTTAATTCATTGTTAATATTACAAAAAAGGGCAGTCCGTGTTATACACAAAGTCGGGTACCTCGAACATACTAATTTATTGTTTTTACATTTGAAGTTATTGAAATTATGGGATCTGGTTCATTATTACACAGCACAATTAATGTTTAAAGTTAGTAAAAACCTCTTGCCACACAATATACAGAATCTATTCAGGGAGAGAGAAGGGAAATATAATTTACGGAGGAATACAAAATTTAAAATTCACTTAGTAAGATCTACACGGAAGAGTTTTTGTGTGTCTGTGTGTGGGGTAAAATTGTGGAATGGGTTGGGGGAGAAACACAGGCAATGTCCCAACATCCATATATTTAAATCAACATATAAAGAAATGATTTTTGAGCAGTATGAGAATGAAGGGCAGTGATGTTACATTGTGTCTTCAGTGAGGGAAAGTTGTTGTGTGTTATGGTGATTGTGAAGGTGATGGTGTTGTTTGTGTTTGCATTGAACATGCCAGAATTGTATGTTTATTGTTGTTGTAATATTGTTGGATATGGACTGTCATTGTTGTGTCATTTTTGTTGTATAGTTTGACTATGGGTGTATTAAGGTGAATGTGGTTGTGGGATAATGATGATTATGAGTAATACTGTAATTTGTTTGGTGTGGAGAAGGGGTGGGACTGTATAAGTGTTGGCTTCTTCCCACTCCTTTTGAACATTTTATTTTTTGTTTGTTTTTTTTGTTGTGTTTTGAACTCTCTTTTTTCTTTCTTTAACAATGTTCAAATAAAAATCAATCAATCAATCAAAAAGATGCTGTCATCTATCTGCTGCAACAAGCCCATCTGCACCTGGATGGCGGAGGAGATACTGTGAGAATCACTTTTTTTGATTTCTCCAGTGCCTTTAACACCATCCAGCCACTGCTGCTGGGTGGTGAAGCTGCGGGTGATGGTTGTTGACAGCTCTGTGATCTCCTGGATTACTGACTACCTGACAGGCAGGCCACAATTTGTCCGGCTGGGCAGTGTCTTGTCTGGAGTGGTGGCTAGTGATATGGGAGCGCCACAGTGGACTATGCTCTCTCCTTTTCTCTTTACTTTATACACCACTGACTTTCAGTACAACACAGAGTCATGCCACCTGCAGAAATTCTCTGACGACTCAGCTGTTGTGGGGTGTACAAGAGGAGGAGATGAGGGGGAGTACAGGACACTGGTAGACAGATTTGTGGAGTGGATGGAGCACAATCACCTGAGGTTGAATGTTAGCAAGACCAGGGAGATGGTGATTGACTTCAGGAGGAGGAAGACACCTTCTCAGCCACTGCAGATTGGGGAGAGGATGTGGGAGTGGTTGAGGACTACAAATATCTGGGTGTCAGGATCAGCAGCGGGTTGGACTGGAGATCCAACACCGATGCTGCGCACAAGAAGGTGGATGAGCAGACTGTGCTTCCTGAGGAAGCTGAGATCCTTCAACGTGTGTAGCAGGATGCTGGAGCTATTCTACCAGACCGTTGTCGCCAGCGCCATCTTCTTTGCTGCTGTCTGTTGGGGTAGCAATATCAGAGCCAGCGACACCAACAAACTTGACAAGTTTATCAAGAGGACTAGCTCTGTAATTGGTCTCAGGGCGGAGACCTTTGATACAGTGGTGGAGAGGAGAACACTAAATAAACTGCGATCCATCATGGACAATCTTGATCACCCCCTCCACCTCACACTGGACAGACAGCGAAGCATTTCCTCCAGTAGACTACTACAGTTTTGCTGTCAAACGGCTAGGTACAGGAAATCTTCCCTGCCACATGCCATTTCACTGTACAATAACTCACTATGATGTTGTATTCTGGTCATAACAATGCTGCCACACTGCACCTTACAGTCTAACTGGTACCTCACATTTCACTCTGCTCCTGATAGTCCTTCATTGTGTAACGGGATGATTCATGTGTTTATACGAGTCATCATATATTAAGCTATGATGTATATAGGTTTTATAGTCGTGTTAGATTTAATTTCCATGGGTAATCCCTTTGTCTGTCATGTGTGTGTTTCTGTCGTTTGGTTGTCTACTGTCATGCTCCTCACCCTATCTCTAAGGGTGAGTCCCACAGTCCTGGGGAGAAAGCTCATTTCAGCCGTTTGTATTTGCAGTCTCATTCTTTCAGTCATTACTCAGAGCTCATGACCACAGGTGAAGGTAGGAATGTAGATTGACCGGTAAATCGATGGCTTTGCTTTAGAGCTCAGCTCCCACTTCACCACAACAGACAAGTACAATATTCACATCACTGGAGAGGCTGCTCCGATCTGTCTGTCAATCTCTCGCTCTATTCTCCCCTCACTCATGAATGAGACCCCAACATACTTAAACTCCTCCACTTGAGGCAGGAGCTTGTCTCAAAACCGGAGAGGACAATCCACCTTTTTCCAGCTGAGGACCGTGGACTCAGACTTGGAGGTGCTGATTCTCATCCCAGCCGCTTCACACTCAGTAGCAAATTGTTCCAGCAAGGCCTATAGGTCATTGCTTGATGATGCTAACAGGACAACATCATCCGCAAACAGCAGAAATGAAGTCCTGTGGTCACTGAACATGACACCCTCCAATCCTTGGCTGCGTCTAGTTATCCTGTCCATGAAAATTATGAACAGGATCGTCACAAAGGGCAGCCCTAGCAGAGTCTAACTCTCACTGGAAACAAGTTTGACTGGGTGTTAGCAATACGAACTAAACTCTTGCAACAGCTGTATAGGGACCGGATAGCTCGTAACAATGAGCCTGGTACCCCATACTACTGCAGCACCCCCCACAAGAGACCATGAGGGATGCGGTCGAATGCTTTCTCCAAGTCCACAAAACACATGTAGACTGCTTAGGCAAACTCCCATGAACCATCAAGGATTCTAGAGATGGTAAAGAGCTGGTTTGATGTGCCATGGCCTGGACGAAAATCACATTGCTCCTTCTGAATCTGAGGTTCGACTAGAGGTCAGACTCTCCTCTCAAGTACCCTGACAGAGACCTTCCCAGGGATGCTGAGAAGTGTGATCCTCCTAAAGTTGGAACACACCCTCCGGTCCCCCATTTTAAAAAGAGGACCAACCACCCTGGTTTGCCACGCCAAAGGCGCTGTCCCCAACTTCCACCCAACATTGTAGAGGCGTGTCAACCGTGACAGCCCTACAACATCCAGGGCCTTGAGGTATCAGGGCGAATCCCATCCACCCCCGCGGCCTGGCGACCAAAGATTTTTTTAACCACTTCGGCGACCTCAGTCCTTGTGATGTGTGAGTTTTACCCCAGGTCCTCAAGCCCTGCTTCCTCTATGGAAGGCGTGTCAGTGGGATTGAGGAGATCCTTTAAGTTTTCCTTCCACGGCTCAAAGATGGTTAATGGTAAATGGTGTTCACTTATATAGCGCTTTTTTTCATCTCTGGATGACCAAAGCACTTTACAGATCCTGCTATTCACCCATTCACACACTGATGGCGGCAGAGCTGCCATGCACCGGCATTGGTCTGATTCGCCAGAAGAAACTGGGGGTTCAATGTCTTGCTCAAGGACACTTTCACATGCAGACTGCAGACAGAGGGGGAATCAAACCACTGACAATCCTATCAGAAGTCGGACACACTACACCTGCGCCACAGCCGAAGTCAGCAGCGCCAATCCACACCATACACAGTGTGAACAGGGAGCTGCTTCCCCCTCCTGAGTTGCAATACAGTTTACCAGAATCTCTCTGAGGCTGACCGAAAGTATTGTTCCATGGCCTCACCAAACTCCTCCCACACCCAAGTTCTTGTTTCAGCAACCACCCGAGCTGCACTCCACTTAGCCTGCTGGAACACGTCATTTGCTTCACGAGTCCCACAAGCCAACCAAGGTCAATAGGACTCCTTCAGCTTGATGGCTGTGGTGTTGGTGTTAACGGCCATGTCATCTGCCAGGTAAGTCCTCAGAAACTTAACATTGTTCACCCTCTCCACAAAAGTGCCCCCAATAAACAGTGGTGTGTGATGGTACTTGCTTGCCTTCTTGCATTCGATCACCATCTACTTAGTGTTCTCCTCATTAAGGTGAAGATTATGTAATCTGCACTATGTTGTTAGCTGGTCAATCTCTCTTCTGTACGCAGACTTATTGTTTTTATTAATCAGACCAACTGCCGTCATATCAGCAAACTTAATGATGTGATTGGTGCTGAATGTGGCAATACAGTCGTGAATGAGCAAGCTTAACAGCAGGGGGCTGAAGACACAGCCCTGAGGAGATGCTGTACTCACAGTTTTGATGTTTGAGATACAACTGTCCAACTTGACTCGCTGCTGCCTCTGCATCAGGAAGTTGAGCATCCAGCCACATGTGCTAAGGTCCACCCCCAGCAACCGTAGTTCTTCCACTAGCTGCCCTGGAATGATGGTATTAAATGCAGATGAGAAGTCAATGAAGAGGAGCCTAACGTAGGAATTCCTCTCCTCCAGATGTGATAGGGTGAGGTGAAGTACAGAGGCAATGGTGCCTTCAGTTGAGCGATTAGCTCTCTATACAAACTGCAGGGGGTCCAACTCTAGAGGGAGGTGGGCCTTAATGTGCTGCAAAATAAGCCATTCAAAACATTTCATCACTATTGATGTTAATGCCACAGGATGAAAATCATTAAGGCAGTCAGGGTTTGGTTTCTTTGGCACGGGGATTATGATAGCACCCTTCAGGCAGGTGGGCACAGCACCCTGAGAAAGGGAGGTGTAAAAGAGACCTCCAAAGACATCTTTCAGCTTTTCAGCACACTCCCTCACCACACACCCAGGAATGTTGTCAGGTCCTGATGCTTTGAGTGAATTAACCCTAGCAAAGACTCTTCTAACTAGGGCGGCTGTCACATGAAATGCCTGCTCAGCGGATGATGATGATGAAAGAGGTGTCTGTAGCTCATCATTATTGCTTCCATTTCCAACTTCAAAACGTGCATAAAAGTCATTGAGCCTTTCTAGGAGTGTGACATCCTTTTGGCTGGCCTGTGGGGTAGGGGGCTTATTTTCTGCAATTGTATTAAAACCTTGCCACAACCACGGTGAATCTTTATTGTTCATAAAGTTGTTGTTTAGCTTCTGCCCATACAATCTTTTGACCTGCCGGATGCCCAGGACAGATTTTGTCTTGCCAGCATGTATGCAGCAGTGTCTCCTGACTTAAAAGCTGACCCTAGCTAGCTAGTGATGGGGAAAGTCCGCCATCGACTCTGCTGCCCCAGGCGTTGCCTGACATTTTAGTCCTTTAGGGGGATAAATGGAACAGTAAAACTTATTAATTAATAATAAAAGTAATTAATGATAAAAACATTAAAATCAAAATGATAAAGTAAGGATGTGATAGTAAGGATATAATCAAGATATAATAAAGATATACTATATGTGTCATTGCTATATGTCATTGCAGCTTGTATAAAAACAAAGCATAAAAGATGAAAACAAAACAAAAATAACAAAATATATAAAAAAAGAAATAAGAGAAAAAAAAATAAAATAAAAAAGGAAAAATAATGTTTAAAAATTCATAAATGTATTTTCAGGTAGTACATTTAAACTTCACATCATGATCATACAACTCCTTTCGGTTTTCTGCATGTCAGTCATATTTTTACTCTGTACTTGGGTCATCAAGAGACACCTTGAGCTCACACTGTTTATTCATCATCTCCATCATCCTTGGCAACTGTTCCATGGTACATCACTAAATTAACATGCACAAGTCTAGTCATCATATTACGGATTCAGGGAATGACACAAGAAAAGACCAGAAATATCACCACAAAAATCATTAACAGGCTCATGATGAGACTTATCCATGAAGAGAATAACAAATTTAACCAGGTAGGTTCATCAGTGACATTGTCCTTGGCTACGGCAGCCTGCAAAGTAGTCAAATTCTGTATGGCTGAGGCAATCACGTGACCATCTGCCTCATTTTCAGGGATAAAAGTACAACAATAATCCCCCACAAATGCACCCCATCCCCCTCGGGTGGCAGTTATTTGATCAAGAACCATTCTATTCTGGGTCAACATAAGTCTTAGAGCTGTTAACTCCACATTTTTACCAGAAAAAGCAGACAAAGAAAAATTCACAAATGATTGTAATCTATAACTAGTTGCTTCAATTGAACAGGTGTTCTTAGCCACTCCCACCCAAGGAAACAAGGAATAGAGTACCTTCTGCCCAGTAGTTTCTAACTTGAATTCTTTCGGCACATCTGTGCCCCAGTTGGGATCATATGGCGATAAAGAGACATCTCTCTTTACCTTGCTTGCCTGTCCTGCCGACAATATGATGGTATGGTCAGTAACCACCACGAGGGCACTCCCCGCTCCCCAGTTAATGGGCAGGTGTGAGTAGGCACGATGGCCACACAGCCATCAACCCCCTGTCACCATATACGTGTCGTACTTGTGAGAATCACAAATTGCGGCGTTACAGAGCTCCTGCAGGGTGACATTGCCTTCAAGACTAACAAGGATCTTCAGGACAATTTTTGCCCACTATGCCGGTCCGGCAGGTAGCAGTACAGGGCGAGATGTACTATACACCATTGCACACCTGGAAAATGATAATCTGCCCAAAGAGACATTTTCACACCCTTTAAGACAAAAGGAAAAATTCTCCGGAGAGGTTAATCTTGCCTTCACCGACTAAGGGGTGTCATCATGTCTCCGGTCAGTGGAGTCATAGACATTGTGGCAGGTGTGGTTCAAGTTAATTCTTGCTGTTCTATTTCCATACATAGCCTCATGCAAGAAACAAACTGCTTCGGATGGTTTCATTGATTTAGCAGTAACAGACATTTTACCAGCTGAGAGTGGGCGCAAGAACACATAATTTGAACAGTCAGCTGTTTTGGCTGTCTAGTTAGCATACTTCCACCACACAATACCAGCATTAACATGGTCATCATAGCCTGGTCCTTCTAGCCAGTTGTGATGTGTATGAGTAACAAACCTAGCCCTGCAATGAATAGGTAATGATGCTCCTAAGAGTAACCAAATCAAAAGTCCTACCACAAAGATGAGGAAAAAAACAAAAAAACAAAAAACAGATGTGTGGGCAACACACATTGTGGGCTCACATTTCCACAGAGATATGACTGCATGCGTATTGGGGGTTTCACGTCTGGAAGGACAAAGGACTCGAATCTGCAGAAGATAACGAGGAGGTGTGAGATTGGTCTTTTTGTCCCACAGAAGATGCCCCGGAGAGATTTCCGGTTCATCAAGAAATGAGAGACAATGGTGAAGGTTCAAAGGGATGCTTTGTGACTGTATGTTTACTGAAAACACCATGTGACTTGAATTCTGATGCTGGAAACATATAAAAGGGTGATGTGATATGATTCTTTCTCTTTTCCTGCTTTGAGAATGCTAGACGATGTGTTCTGTCAATAAAGCTGACTTGAGAACTAAACTCAGCCTCATCATTCGAGCACATCCTCTACACTGGTGACCTACGACAAAGAATGAGCAGAGAGAATTCTCCCGAGCAGGGCTCGGCGGAAGCCAGCCTGATGGCCGCCTCCACGATCCGGCTGCCCGATTTCTGGCAGCACAGCCCGCGCTCATGGTTTAGCGCAGTCGAGGCGCAGTTCAACCTCCGGAGAATCTCCAACGACGACACAAGATTCTACCATGTGGTAGCGAAGCTGGACAGCAACACGGTCCAGAGAGTGGAGGATCTGGTTAA
This sequence comes from Pholidichthys leucotaenia, assembly GCA_020510985.1. Taxonomy (NCBI): domain Eukaryota; kingdom Metazoa; phylum Chordata; class Actinopteri; order Cichliformes; family Pholidichthyidae; genus Pholidichthys; species Pholidichthys leucotaenia. The sequence continues at coordinate 240,687,143 of CM035845.1, forward strand.
TCATCCACCAGACAACGACAAGTACAGCGCATTGAAGGATGCGCTGATCAGCCATTTCACCCCTTCGGTCCAACAGCGAGCAGAGGGGCTCCTGACGTTGACGGAGTCAGAGAACGATAGACCTGCAGACCTGATGGTGAAGATGCTGAGGCTCAAAGACTCTGAGGATGGCGAATTCATTTTCGCCCACCTTTTCCTTCGGACCCTGCCGCCAGCAGTAGGAGTGGCCCTGGCAGAGTCGCCCCGATTGGCCAGGTGAGACTACCATGGGCTGAGCAAAGAGGCGCAGCGGCTTGTCGACGCCCACAAGCGGAACGTGGTTTCGGCCGCGGCAGCTAGCCCAGGAACGGCGTTCGGAGACAGTGCAGATCCAGCGGCCGCGGCGCCAGACGCACCAACGACGGCGGCGATGGGGGCCAGGCGACGCGGAGCGGAGGACGGCCGGTGTTTCTACCACTGCCGTTTTGCAGAGAGAGCGCACGGGTGCATCCTGCTGTGCAACTTCAAGCGCCAGGGAAATGCCAAGACCGAGGGCCGGTAGCAGCTGCGACCCTCGGCGACGAGAACAAGCTGCTTTACCTGACGGATGCACACTCGGGGAAACAGTTCCTCGTGGACACAGGCTCCCAGCTGAGTTTTGTCACACCCACCTACGCGGAACGGCTGATGCTGTCTAAAGCTCCCTGGGTGTCAGTGTCAGCAGCGAACGGCTCTGCGATTAAAACGTTCGGTGAGAGGACCATGCTTCTGTCCTTACAGGGCCGTTCATTTGAGTGGACATTTATTGTAGTAGCAGTCAGTTTCAACATGTTAGGGGCTGATTTTTTGTGCTCACATGGTTTATTGGTTGACCTTGCTAATAGACGTCTGATTAATGCACTGTCCTTTCATTCTATTCCCTGCACAGCTCGGGTGGCCCCGCCGACTGCACATGCCAGCGTCTCAGCTGCGGGTGGTAAGTTTCACACATTGCTCGGTCAGTTCCCAGCACTCACAGTCCCCACGTTTTCGGCGACGGTGGCTAAACATGGGGTGGAGCATTTTATCACCACCACCGGGCCTCCCGTTTTTGCAAAAGCTCGGCGTTTGGACCCAGCTAAACTGGCCATCGCGCGCGAGGAGTTCACTAATCTGGAAAAACTGGGCATTGTTAGACGCTCCAAAAGCTCCTGGGCTTCGCCGCTACACATGGTCCCAAAGGCTGACGGCTCGTGGCGACCTTGCGGCGATTTCCGCAGGTTGAACAACGTTTCAGCTCATGACCGCTACCCGATTCCACACATTCAGGATTTTTCTGTTCATTTGGCGGGGGCACACATTTTTTTCTAAAATAGACTTGGTGCGCGGTTACCACCAGGTTCCAGTGCGCGCGCAGGATGTACCCAAAACAGCGGTCATAACTCCTTTCGGTCTTTTTGAGTTTTTGCGCATGCCTTTTGGCCTAAAGGGGGCCGCGCAGACTTTCCAACGCATGATGGATGCAGTTTTACGCGACCTCCCTTTCGTGTTCGTTTATTTGGACGATATTTTAGTAGCCAGCGCGTCCGAGGGCGAGCACGAAAAACACCTCACAGCAGTTTTTCGGAGGCTGGCAGAGCACGGGTTAATAGTTAACCCAGCGAAGTGCCAGTTTGGGGTGGCGCAGATTGATTTTTTGGGGCATCGCGTTTCGGCAGAAGGAGCGGTTCCTCTGCCAGATAAGGTGCGTGCCATAACAGATTTTCTGCAACCTCAAAAGGTCAAGGCGCTTCAGGAGTTTCTAGGGATGGTTAATTTTTACAACCGGTTCCTCCCAAGCGCAGCATGGCTCATGCAGCCATTGTACACCGCGTTAAAAAAACAAAAGCCCGCAAATAAAGTTGAATGGTCTCCAGAGCGGGAGCGCGCTTTTGCCCAGGTCAAATCAGCCCTGGCAAATGCAGTTTTGTTAGCGCACCCAGTTCCAACGGCCCGCATGGCGCTCACCACTGACGCTTCCGATGTAGCGGTGAGGGCGGTAGTTGAACAGTTTGTGGCAGGTACCTGGCAACCCCTCGCGCTTTTCAGCAGGACTTTGCGCGATAGTGAGCGTAAATACAGTGCGTTTGACAGAGAGCTTTTGGCCCTACACTGGGCCATCCGCCATTTTCAGTTCTGGTTAGAGGGGCGACGTTTCATCGCGTTTGTAGATCATAAACCGCTAACGTTTGCGATGGCCAAAATTTCAGAACCCTGGTCAGGCCGACAACAAAGGCAACTAGCCGCAATATCGGAGTTCACTACTGATATTCAGCATGTCGCGGGTAAACACAATGTTGTGGCAGACTGTCTCTCGCGCGCGGTAGCAACACCAAGCCCCATGGGGGCAGACTCTGTAGCCGTGGCCGTGGGCCCGGGCAGCGACGTGGGAGCGCGCGCAGCCCTGGTCTGTGTAGGGTTAGATTATGCAGCCATGGCTGCGGAGCAGGTTAACGACGCAAACGTGCGCGCGCTCCAGTCTGGACCAACAGGGTTAAGGCTGGAGCACAGGGAGCAACAAAGTGGTATGCCCCCACTAATCTGCGATGTCTCCACGGGACGGCCCCGCCCCGTGGTGCCAGCCGCGTGGCGTCGCCGCGTTTTTGACTCGGTCCATTCTCTCATCGATTAAGTTGATGGGGGAGAAATTTGTTTTGCCCGGGTTGCGCAAACAGGTCAAGGAATGGGCGGCAGCCTGCGTAGCGTGTCAGCGAGCCAAAATACACAGACACACTAAGGCTCCGTTGGAACCTTTTCACATCCCCGCTAAGCGTTTTGATCATGTGCATGTTGACTTGGTGGGCCCGCTCCCATCATCACACGGGCACACACATCTTTTGACGATGGTGGATCGCACCACGCGTTGGCCAGAGGCGATTCCTCTGACATCAACCACAGCGGAAGAAGTTGCGCGAGCATTTTTAGCAGCGTGGGTTGCGCGTTTCGGTGTACCGTCGGACATAACGTCCGACAGGGGTCCCCGATTTATTTCCGAACTATGGTCATCGATGGCCCGCAGCTTGGGGGTGAAGATTCATCGTACCACCGCGTATAACCCCCAGGCTAATGGTTTATGCGAACGCTTCCACAGGTCATTGAAAGCAGCCCTCAGAACGTCGCTGACGGATACAAATTGGGTGGACAAACTTCCATGGGTTTTATTGGGGTTGCGTTCTGCACCTAAGGAAGATTTGCATGCTTCCCCGGCTGAATTAGTTTTTGCACAACCTCTCCGTTTACCAAGGGAATTTCTCCCCGATAACCCCGCACCAAATGGCCCCCCTGCTCAGCCGTGGCAGAGCGACTCGGGAGCAAACACGCTCCCTGGCCCGGTCCATCACAGTTTCCCACACGTTTTTGTGCCAAAGGCTTTAAAAAATGCAGAGTTTGTTTTTGTTAGACATGATGCTCAGCGTCCAAGTTTGCGACCGTTTTATGACGGACCATTCAGAGTGCTGGAGACCGGGCAGAAGCATTTTCTGCTAGATTTAGGGGGCAGAAGGGAGTTGATTTGCATAAACAGGCTCAAACCCGCTTTTGTTTTGGCTGATGAGGAAGTGCAGCTAGCGAGGCCCCCCCGCCGTGGCAGGCCGCCGAAAGGACATTCTCCAGAATCTTCACAGAAAGGTGCTAACAGCTTTAATCCACAGATGCAGAGAGATGTTGCAGAGGTAGCAAAACAAGGTTGCAGCAGATTCGGCAGAAGGTTAAAACCCAGGCAGTTGGTGGATTGATTAGCGATATATGGAGTGTTTTGTGTTTTTCTTTTTTTTTATGCCATGCAGGGTTTGCCCTTACTAGACGTTTGGCGGGGGGGGGGGTAGTGTGGGCGACACACATTGTGGGCTCACATTTCCACTGAGATATGACTGCATGCGTATTGGGGGTTTCACATCTGGAAGGACAAAGGACTTTGTCCTCCTGCTTTGTGACTGTATGTTTACTGAAAACACCATGTGACTTGAATTCTGATGCTGGAAACATATAAAAGGGTGATGTGATATGATTCTTTCTCTTTTCCTGCTTTGAGAATGCTAGACGATGTGTTCTGTCAATAAAGTTGACTTGAGAACTAAACTCAGCCTCATCATTCGAGCACATCCTCTACAGATGTACCATTTACATCTTTCTGCTACCAACCTTCTCTATTGCATTTTGTCTGTCAACGGTAAACAACAGTTGTTTCGCTATACAAGCCTCTACTGGACGGACCATCAGCTGGACACTTGTACTGTATAGAGAAACATTTAAACAGTTAAATAGTTAGACTGTTAAACTGTAACTTGCTGAGGGTTTTGAACAGGCAAAGGTCTGCAGTGTGTCAGATGCACCCAAGAACCACATCCTTCGACTTTCACGGTTGTTGGTGTCGCCAGGTTGACCTTGTGTGGTCCTGGCCAGGGAGCGTCGGCGCAGTTTTTCTTTTTGATGGCTTTGATGAGGACCACATCCCCTGCTTTGGCAATGATGGGCGCATACGCGCATGCGCACGCAGCGACCAGCAGCTTGGTGATATAGTGCGTGTGTGCGTGTGTGTGTTTTATGTACTTTTTTACGTTTTTAGAAAATCCTCTGTGTCGTTTCTGCTCTGGAGCGTTTGTGGAATATATGGCGAACAGCTCCCTAGTATCTGCAACATGGATTTCCTCTCATATCTCGCACTGCTGCTTTCTGTGTTCTGGCTCTTTGTCTCTGAGGTAAACGCGTTCGGCTCCATGACGAGCAGAATAGCGGGCAGAATACAATATTCCAGGGACGTGTTGCTGCGCTTTAACACAGCTGGTGCAGAGTCTCTGATTGCGCCCAAATTTCATCTGCCGGACTTTATTTTGAGAGACGGTCACAGCGGTGAAAAAAGAAGCGGCAGGAGGAAGCGTGGAAGACGTGGAGGTGTGAAATTGCGCCTTAGGAGACGTCAGTTTGGTAACATTCCTCTTCCTTCGATCATTTTTGGGAATGCACTGTCTGTGAGAAACAAGGTGGAGGAAATTCAAGGCAATGTACGTTACCAGAAGGATTTTAAGAACTGCTGCGTCATGGCTTTCACTGAATCTTGGCTTACTGCGCATGATCGGGATGCAGACCTGTGGATTGACGGCTTTGGAGCTCCGCTGCGCTCGGATCGGCAGGAAGAGGTAACTGGGAAGCGTCAGGGGGGCGGAGTATGTTTGTACATTAATAAGCAGTACTGCACATCTGTCACGGTCAGAGAGCGCATCTGTACACCCCATGTGGAGCTGCTGTCTGTGTCACTACGCCCCTTTTATTTGCCTCTCGAGTTTCCCCAACTTTTCATCACAACTGTGTACATTCATCCGAGGGCAGACGCTGACTCCGCCTCCAGCACCATCTCTGATGTGGTGCAGCGGCTGCAGTCAATTTCTCCAGAGGCGCCAAACTTCATTCTTGGGGATTTTAACCATGTTTCTTTAAAGAAGACACTTAAAAACTTTCATCAGTATGTCTCCTGCCCAACCAGGCGAAAAAAGACATTGGACCTGTGCTATGGATCCATAGAGAGGGCCTATAAATCACTCACCCTTCCTCCTTTAGGATCCTCAGATCACAACTGTGTTCATTTGCTGCCCACATATAAAACTGCTCTCAGAAGAGGCAAGGTGGAGACCAGAGACATTGATGTGTGGACAGAAGATTCAGAGCACAGCCTCCAGGAATGCTTTGACTGTACAGACTGGAAGATGTTCATAATGGCCTGCGGGGATGATTTGGACTCTCTGGCTGAGCTCACATGCTCATACATGGCTCACTGTCAAAATAAGTTTGTTCCACGTAAACGTGTCAAAATATACCCCAACAACAAACCATGGGTTACTAAATCAGTTAAATCCTGCTTACAGAGGAAAGCTCTTGCCTTTAAACAAGGGTCTGTTTCTGCGCTACAGGTTGCCACTAAGGAGCTGAAGGCCGAAATTTTAAGAGCAAAACAGAATTATAAATCAGAGTTGGAAAGCAAGATGGCAGCAAATAAACTTGGTTCGGCCTGGGCCAGTATGAAAACTATTGCAGGCCTTCAGAGCACAGAGCGCAGTAACCGTGTGTTTTTAGATGGTTTTAGTTCAGACACAGAGCTGGCTAATGCTCTTAATTGTTTTTATGGTCGTTTTGACTCCTTTGATTTTAGCACAGAAATCCAAGATTTGAAACAGAAACTCAAAGACAATCAGCACTTTAATATTGAGATGCAGGATGTTAAAAGGGAGTTCCGCGCTGTAAAAGTGAACAAAAGTCAGGGCCCTGATAATATATGTGGGCACCTGGTAAAGTCCTGTGCACATGAACTGAGTCCTATATTTCATTATATTTTCAATAAGTCCTTACAGACACAACATGTGCCTAAGATCTGGAAAGATGCCGTGGTTGTTCCCGTTCCAAAATCCAGCTGTCCTAAAACGATAAACGACTTTAGACCAGTTGCTTTGACTTCAATTTTAATGAAAATTTTTGAAAAACTGGTCAGACGTGAGGTTCTAAGGCAGACTGAACATGCATTGGATCCTCTGCAGTTTGCCTATAGGCCTCACAGAGGAGTGGAGGATGCCACTGTCACTCTGTTTGACATGCTTTTCAAACATCTGGATTTTAATGGGACACACACCAGGCTTTTATTTGTGGACTTTTCTTCTGCCTTTAATACAATCCAACCTCATATTTTAGTTGAAAGGCTCCTGCAACAATTTGATTTAAGCAATAATCTGGTGGGTTGGATTCTGGATTTCTTAACCAACAGGACGCAGAGAGTAAGGGTCAATGGCACATTGTCTGACCTAAAGTGCTCTTCTACTGGCTCCCCTCAGGGGTGTGTGTTGTCACCACTACTCTTCATCCTGTACACAAACATGTGTCGGAGCAGACATGACAACAGACACATTATAAAGTATGCTGATGACTCAGTCATTGTCAGTCTCCTCCAGGATGGTGAGAGTGGCCACGGCCCAGTAGTTGATGACTTTGTTCACTGGTGTGAGGATTCCTACCTGCAGCTGAATACAACAAAAACGAAAGATATGATTATTGACTTTAGGAGGAAAACTCCCAGGCACAAAGTCACCATACTAAAAGGCCAGACCACCGAATGTGTACAATCGTACAAATATCTTGGGACAATTATTGATAGTGGATTGAACTTTGAGGTGAACTGTGAAAGGGTGTGCAAAAAGGGTCAGCAAAATTTGCATTGTTTGAGGAAACTTGCACGCTTCCAAATTGACCGAACCATAATGACTATGTTCTATCGGGCTTTTATTGAATCTGTTTTATCCTTTTCTTTAATGTCATGGTTTGGTCAGATAAAACTGAAACAGAGGAAATCCTTGGATCAGGTAGTCAGATGGTCCAGTCGTTTGCTTGGTGAGTCACAGCTGAGCCTGACATCCCTGTACACCAGACAAGTACAGAGGATGGCCGACTCGATTTTAAATGATGACTCCCACCCTTTGCACTGCAACTTTCAGCTTCTTCCCTCCAGACGGAGGTTTGCTGTCCCAAAAAGTAGAACCCAGCGCTACAAAAACAGCTTTGTCCCTGCTGCTGTCAAAGAGTTGAACAAGCTATAAAAATTATATTGTACATATTTTATATTTACCTATTTTGTAAGATGTGTGCCTGTGTTTGTGTCTATGTTGAATGTAATTAGTGGCTTGTAAATATGGATGTCACCAACTGCAAAACAAATCTACCTACGGGTACAAATAAAGTAACCTGAACCTGAACCTGAACCTGATACCCGTGTTCCTTCCTGGGAAAAGCAGCATGCACATGATCTCTGTCAGTCAACATTCTTCGCATGTAATCAGCTAAACACACTTCCTCATCACCTGAATTAAATGGCCTTAATGGTAGAAGTAGGTAAGGCTTGCCATACGTTATTTCAAATGAAGACAGCCCCCCTTTTGAGGGCATTACCCTCATGAAAAAAAGGACACATGGTAGACAATATATCCAATTTTGTCCCGTTTCTGCAATTGTTTTTCTAAGCCTTTCTTTAATGGTCTTATTTGTGCGTTCCACCAATTCAGTAGATTTTGGATGGTAAGCTGAATGGTTTCTCAAGTTAATATTAAGTGCTGTACCTAAGTGTGATATAACCAAATTTAGAAAATGTGTTTTATTATCTGAGTAAATCTTTTCAGGTATTCCAAATCTTAGTACTACTTCAGCCAAGGGTGTCTTTGCCACTGCAACAGCATTTGGACGAGTGCAAGAGAAGGCTTCTGTCCATTTAGTAAATGCATCAATAATCACAAAGCAATATTTTTTCCCTTCACATTTATTTACTTTAATGAAACCCATACCATTGTTTTTAAATGGATAAGTTGATGCAGGGAACATACAATGGGGTAAAAAAGTATTTAGTCAGCCACCAACTGTGCAAGTTCTCCCACTTAAAAGATGAGAGAGGTCTCCAATTTTCATCATAGGTATACCTCAACTATGAGAAACAAAATATGAAAAAAAAATAAAATCCAGAAAATCACATTGAAGGATTTTTAATGAATTAATTGGTAGATTCCTTGGTAAAATAGGTATTTGGTCAATAAGAAAAGTTCATCTCAATACTTTCTTATATACCCTTTGTTGGCAATGACAGAGGTCAAACGTTTTCTGTAAGTTTTCACAAGGTTTTCACACACTGTTGCTGGTATTTTGGCCCATTCCTCCATGCAGATCTCCTCTAGAGCAGTGATATTTTGGGGCTGTCGCTGGGCAACACAGACTTTCAACTCCCTCCGAAGATTTTCTATGGGGTTGAGATCTGGAGACTGGCAAGGCCACTCCAGGACCTTGAAATGCTTCTTACGAAGCCACTCCTTCGTTGCCTGGGTGGTGTGTTTGGGATCATTGTCATGCTGAAAGACCCAGCCACGTTTCATCTTCAATACCCTTGCTGGTGGAAGGAGGTTTTCACTCAAAATCTCACGATACATGGCCCCATTCATTCTTTCCTTTACACGGATCAGTCGTCCTGGTCCCTTTGCAGAAAAACAGCCACAAAGTATGATGTTTAAACCCCCATGCTTCACAGTAGGTATGGTGTTCTTTCTCCTCCAAACATGACAAGTTGAGTTTTTACCAAAAAGTTCTATTTTGGTTTCATCTGACCATATGACATTCTCCCAATCCTCTTCTGGATCATCCAAATGCTCTCTAGCAAACTTCAGACGGGCCTGGACATGTTCTGGCTTAAGCAGGGGGACACGTCTGGCACTGCAGGATTTGAGTCCCTGGCAGCGTAGTGTGTTACTGATGGTAGCCTTTGTTACTTTGGTCCCAGCTCTCTGCAGGTCATTCACTAGGTCCCCCTGTGTGGTTCTGGGATTTTTGCTCACCGTTCTCATGATCATTTTGACCCCATGGGGTGAGATCTTGCGTGGAGCCCCAGATTGAGGGAGATTGTCAGTGGTCTTGTATGTCTTCCATTTTCTAATAATTGCTCTCACAGTTGATTTCTTCACACCAAGCTGCTTACCTATTGCAAATTCAGTCTTCCCAGCCTGGTGCAGGCCTACAATTTTGTTTTTGGTGTCCTTTGACAGCTCTTTGTTCTTGGCCATAGTGGAGTTTGGAGTCTGAATGTTTGTGGTTGTGGACAGGTGTCTTTTATACTGATAATGAGTTCAAACAGGTGCCATTAATACAGGTAACGAGTGGAGGACAGAGGAGCCTCTTAAAGAAGAAGTTACAGGTCTGTGAGAGCCAGAAATCTTGTTTGTTTGTAGGTGACCAAATACTTATTTTACTGAGGAATTTACCAATTAATTCATTAAAAATCCTTCAATGTGATTTTCTGAATTTTTTTTTTTTTTTCTCATTTTGTCTCTCATAGTTGAGGTATACCTATGATGAAAATTGGAGACCTCTCTCATCTTTTAAGTGGGAGAACTTGCACAGTTGGTGGCTGACTAAATACTTTTTTGCCCCACTGTACCTTTCTGGGGTCTCAAGTATCCCTGGCCATTGTTTTTTTTTTTTTGTTTGTTTTTTTGCACAGATTAGGCATTGTTTTACAAAATTAAGTAGCAAATTGGCTAAACCTATAAGTGGTAAAATATTTACTCAACATAAAAATAATACCTCCTGCTGCTACATGGGAAAGCCCATGTAGCAGACCAGCAGTCTGGTGGAAAAATTTCAGTGGCAAAATGAGTTTGTTTTTGAGCAGGATCATCATGTCTACCTGCTGCTGAAAAAATGTGCCCTAAATTTTTGACGTCTTTGTCCACAACTGTAATTTTGCCTTGTTGACTTTGTGACCTTGTTCTGCTAAAAATCACAGTAAGGTAATGGTGTCTTGTTTGCATGTTTCTTCATCAGGTGATGCCAGCAAGATGTTGTCAATGCAAAGGAGCAACTGGCTCCCATTAGGATGAATAAACTGAGCAAAATTTGCTGACATTGCCTGTGAAAAAATAGTTTAAGATTCACAGGAACCTTGTGGTAACCTGGTGAATGTGTACCTTTTTTTTTCAAATGTGAATGCAAACCAAATTGATGATCTGGATGTACTGGGATGCTGAAAAAAAAAAAAAAAAAAGCATTGCTAATGTCTATCAGTGTAAAAAAAACTGCATGTGTTGTAGGTGATTTAACAAAGTGTGGGTCAGGGACAGAAGCGGCTCTTGAGGGTGTTGTACCATCCTCCAACTGGAAGATGGAGGAGCTTTCCTTACAGGAAACAAAGGTGTGTTACATGGAAAATTTGGGCATGGTACAAGGACACCTGCTAATTTCAGTTCCTCTATCACTGGTTTAATGCACTCTCGGGCCTCAGGACGTAGAGGATACTGTCTTTTGTATGGTCTGTAGTGTGATTTCACATTTATTTTTTAACCAACCCATATTTTTTTTTTTATTAACCCTACATCTGTCTTTCCTGTTGACCACAGAGAATTTGGAATTTGTGAGTGTATGTTCCTCTTCTTGTGTTAATGTAAAAAGTGATCAAATGGGTGAGCTGGGAATATCAATGTGGACCTCTTTTTGAACTGTGGTCACTCAGTTCAAGGGCAGTGAGTAGGTATCAACTTTTGAGAAATATTGAACCTTTGGGTTGGAAGTTTGCTTCCAAGACTGACAACATTCCTCTGCTGTGGTCACAAAGCAACCTACATCCTTCCAGTTCATGTGTTTGGGTTTGACCAATGAGATGTGGGGAGCCTCCCAGTGTTTAAAATGCCTACTATCCTCATCAGACAACACAACAGATGCTCCCACATATCACCTTGGTGACCAATGCAGATTTTTAATGACCAGTCTAGAGGATGGATTTGCAAGGAATTTTATTTATTTATTTATTTTATTTTTTTTTTCATAATTTGGGTCTGGGCCACTCAAATGTCTGTTGTACATGTTGCAATGATATTGATCTGTGGCCTGATGTGTAGTCTGGATTTTGGACTCAAAATATTGCATACTGTAGCTTTTGTGTGCAGATCTGATGTCAATGAGTGTGGTTCGGCCGAAACTAAACGCAGTGAGTAGCAGTACCTGGGCACATTGAAATTGTGCAATACATTTATTTATTTCCACATGTGGAAAATGCGATCAATAGTGATCTGTGAAGAGTTTGCATGTTCTCCCCGTGTCTGCGTGGGTTTACTCTGAGATTTCTCTGGTTTCCTCCTACATGCCAAAAACATGCAAGTTAGGTTAATTGGCATCAAACTGGGGATTCTAAATTGTCCTTAGGTATGACTGTGAGAGTGAATGGTTGTCTGTCTCTTTGTGTTGGCCCTGTGATGGACTGGCGATCTGTCCAGGGTGTACCCTGCCTCTCGCCCAAAGATGCTGGAATAGGCTCCAGCCCCCCTGTGACCCGAAAAGGATTAAGTGGAAGAAGATGGATGGATGGAAAATGTGATGCTCTCATACCATTATCCATTGGGATTATGGCAATATTGAGGGCTGTGAGGAGATCCCTTCCCAGAAGGTTTACAGGGCATGCTTCAGACAATATGAAACAACCTCCTGCCATGTCACCGGTGACAGGGTCTTTTACCTTGACATTTTTTGAAAGGTGCTGTTTTTAACTTACCATTTGCAGCTTTTACAGTTATTTTTTTCCATGTGATTTTGTAAAATTGTGAATGTCTCCGCCTTTTATTACTGATCTGCATGTTCCTGTATCACACAGAAACTTTATTGGAATGTCCTGAACCTTCAACATCACTTCAGGTACACACTGCATTGTCAACATCAGATCAAAGTCAGGTAAATGGAAAATGTCTGTTATGTCTGTTATGTCAGTGTTAGCATCAATAGTTGCACTTATCTGTGGTGTGGTCAGTCAGGCAGTCTTCCTGTGAGGTCCTCCATCCCTTCCCTGCTGCTGCTGGCATTCAGGCCATTGCCTCCGCCAATGGCCCTTTTGTCCACAATGATGATGAACATCACGTTCCCCTTGTCGTGGCCAGCCCGACCCATGCCTCCTTCCGTCTTCCCTCCACCGCTGAGGTCCAGTTCCAGTACCACCCTGAAAAATAGAATTGGGGCTAAAGGCTATTTTATTCTATTTAAAGCTTATTTTGAGTTATCTCTTATGGTATTTTAGTTATTGTTAAAGTTATTCCTTATTATTTTAAGGCTATTTTTTATTACGTCCACCAGGAGGTTATGTTTTTGCCGGGGTTTGTCTGTCTGTTTGTCTGTTGATTAGCAAGATAACTCAAAAAGTTTTGGACGGATTTCAATGAAACTTTCAGGCGTTGTTGGAAAAGGTACAAGGAAGACCTGATTAAATTTTGGGGATGATCCGGATCACCGTCCAGAAGGAAACCGCCATTATGGAAATTGCCATTTTCGTGAATAACTACTGAACCACTAATCCTATCATTGTCAATCCAATTGCTAGTCATATGTTTTCGTGGTCAAGGAATCTGAAAATGTACACATAAACACTGTATGGGCGGAACTGTGGCCGCCATTACGGAAAATGTCATTTTTGTGAATAACTACTGAACCACTAATCCTATCATTGTCAATCCAATTGCTAGTCATATGTTTTCATGGTCAAGGAATCTGAAAACGTACACACAAACACTGTATGGGGGGAACTGTGGCGCTTGGCGGAGGTCTGCGCTCTCCGAGTGCTTTTCTAGTTATAACTATTTTTCTTGTATTATTTTTTCTCTATATATTTGTTCTAGTTTATTTTGGCTGTCAATATCACTCCGCGGTGTGCACTCTGCCCTGATATCACTCCGCGGTAATTTGTATCCTTCTGTAGGCCTATTTCCCAATTTTAGATTCAAACTAAAATCCATTAAAAATGCATTTATCACTGAGGGGTTCTGTTTAACCGTGGTACTTTCCCAACCGGACTCGAACTGACAGTACCAAATTCTATGCATAATCATAAGACCGGACTTGAACCTGCTGCACCAGACATCTAAACCATTAATACATATAGTATTAAAAAATAATTAAATTTACTCACTTTAATCCACCTCGGTTCAGCTCCATCACCCTCTCCGCTCCGGTGCTCTACACCGCTTCTTGCTGTTGCCTCACTTCAGCCAACCACTTCCAATTGGGAGGTGGGTGGGATGTCTTTTCAGTAGCCTGTGCACTGGCAGAGAGTGGTCCAAAGTGCCAGAAGTCTGGAGAAATGATGTCTTGAGTCCCTGTTCGGTGCACCAATTATGTTGGAAGCATTCCCTTCAACCTTCAGTCAAAGAATCAGGCAGGATTGAAGTTTCAGCAAATTTAATGTGCATTGATCAGTGGAGAACAATAAGTGATACACTCAGAGTCGCCTCCAGCATTTGTTCTGAATCACATACACAATTTTCAGTCTTTAAGCATCCTGTTTTCTCAAAACTGTCCATGACAGAATATCTGGTTCAGGCTGGTTTTTCCAAACTGTCTCCCTTCTCAGACATAATCATAACAACACAGAATGTTCGCATGAGAACAACCAGATAAATGTCCACCTGGTCAACCTTGTAGACATTTCACTCAGACTCTGAGGTACCAAAAAATAAAGAATGCAAAATTATTCCATCAGTTATACAACATTTACACTGACTACTTTACATTGTATCAAAGTGTCATATCTTCAGTGTTTTCCCATGAAAGATATAATAAAATATTTACAAAAAATGTGAGGAGTGTACTCACTTTTGTGAGATACTCTATATCATCATTATGTTTTGCAACAATAAGGTTGCAAAGGTCTAGAGAGCTCTTTGGTGTGACAATCTGCTATTCACAGACTTTTTTTAAAGGCTGTCACTCAGGACTTAACCAGCTCAATTTAATTTGCACTGATGAGGGATTGGATGGATTCAAAAATGCTGATGGATTTCAGTTGGTTTCTTGGCTTTTTGCACCTCTTTTTCTTCATGCGTTCAGTACCTATTCCCTGTTGTCATAGATAGATCATTTCCAATCAGTTTAAACACTCCCAAAAAACTCCAGGAAATAGATGATCAAATTCCACAGAACTTTGTTAAATTGTAACATAATATAGTACAACACTGAATATGCACATCAAACACCATGGCATTCAAATAAAATGTCACAGCCCAATTAAACAAACTACACATTTATGCAATAAATTGGTTTTTAAATGACAAAAAACAAGTGGTGATAAAATATGTAGTTAACTCATTATTTTAACAATTCTGATACTCACGGACGTTGCTTGAGCAAAGGGAGGATCAGAGAACAGCATCTGAGGGGCTGGTAACTGTGTGTTTGTGCTCTGAAGCTGCAGCTAGCTACACTGATCAACACATGGCAAGCCACTTCCTGATTCCCAGCATGCACTGCCACCATGTTTGTAGTTTTTGTAGTTTTTTTTTTTTTTTTTAAACTACAAGACTGATTAATTCTACCAAACTGTGATAATAACCATCTCCTAATAAAAACACACATTAAACATGTTTTCTGGGGGCATAACACTCCACGCTTGGGGTCTTTAACAAGCCCACACTAATGAATACAGTCAGACCTAGCAGAGAAAAGCAAAACTATTTCTGTAATGGGATGAGAAAAAACATTTTAGTTCCATCCTTGATAACTTCCACTTCGACCTTCCGAACCGGTCCATCTTCTACTGGAAAGGTTTTCAAGATGATGTCCATAGACCAGTCATTTCTCTTTGCTTGGTTGTCTTTTAGAAGAACTATGTCTCCTTCCTTGAGGCAAGGCTGCTTTCCTTGCCACTTGTGTCGAAGCTGTAATGTCTTGAGGTACTCGTGTTTCCATCTGTTCCAAAACATGTCTGCTAGGCCCTGAACCTGCTTCCACTCTTCTCTCTCAAGATCCGTTTCCTCCAGGCTGCCTGACAGAGGGGGAGGTGAAGAGCCAGTCTTGAGGGTCAGGAGCATTGCTGGGGTGAGAATAAGAGAGGATTTACGATCTGATGGCACTGGGATGAGTGGCCTGGTATTCATAATTGCAGAAACCTCAGCCATAAGTGTAGTCAGAATCTCATGCATCAAGCGAGACTTCCTTTGTTCAAGCAGCATGCAGTCAAAATGCGACGGGCAATGCCAATCATTTGTTCCCACACACACACCCATGTGGGAAGCATGGGGTCAGTTGAACACCCAGGTGCACCTCTGTGAGTTTAGGTACTTCTCCACACTGTTGAACTCCACATCTGTCTTGTCCATCTCTAGCTCATGGGCAGCTCCAATGAAGTTGGTCCCGTAGTCATAGAGTACCTCTTTTGCAGAGCCGCTGATGGAAAAGAACCTCCTCAAGGCATTGATAAAACTGCCGGCACTCATTGTTTCAATCACCTCAATGTGGACCGCCGTAGAGCACATGCTTGAGAACATTACAGCCCATCATTTGTAGTTACAGGCTCCTCCTCTTGTACGACATAAAACTATGTTCCATGGCACGAAGATGTCAACACTTACATAGGTGAATGGAGGTGCTACTTGGAGCTGTTCTTGCGGCAGGGTTGCCATATGTTGATGTTCAGCCATTCCGCTTACCTTTCTGCAGGTGATGCATCTGTGAAGCATACTGCTGATATAACGTTTGGCCCGTGCCAACCAGAACCCTGCGGCACAGATGGCACCCTTGGTTAGATGTCTTCCTTGGTGTTTCACTGCTTCGTGATAGTTGGAGACGAGTAGGGTTGCAAGATGATGCCTTCCAGGAATGATGATGGGATGTGTCTTGTCTGTGCTCAGACTTGATTGTCCAATCCAGCCTCCTACCCGAAGACGTTGGTCTTGGTCAGTTATGGGGTGCAGTTTCTACAAGCTGCTAGAGGATCGGATGTTGGATTCTGAGTTGATGTATTTGAATTCTTCTGCATAGTATTCATTCTGGACACTCCTTATGATGCACACCTTAGCTCTAAGCAGCTCATCCTCGGTTGGACAACAGACGTGCCACCCTTTTCATGCATTCTGGATGGAGTGGGAGAAGGAGTGAGCTATGTGGATGAGGTGCACTATGGCTGTGAGGAGAGTGCTGAATTTAAAGAAGCGTTCAAAGCGTTGTGGGTGTATCACATCTCTGGTAATGTGTGTGAGACTTGTCATAACTTGGGGGCACACTTCAGTGCCAATGTCAGGTTCGATAAGATCGTAGGCCTCCTGAGACTCAGATGGGTGCAGAGATGGATAATGAAGAAAAGCTGGACCTTTGAGCCACGTTGTGCTGCTAAGCAGGGCTGGTGTCACGGTTCTTGACCCAATGTCGGCTGGGTTGAGATGTGTTGGGACGTACTTCCACTGGCCGATACAGGATGACTGATGGATTTGTTGGATCCTGTTGTGTACGAAGACATAGAATCTCCTTGGATATATCCCAAGACAACCTTACTGTCTGTGTAGTAGGTGATGTTGTCAAATGTAGTGTCCATTTCTGAGACCACCATCTCTACGATCTCCACGGCGAGTACAGCTGTGCAGAGCTCTAGTCTCGGGATGGTTTGACAGGGTTGAAGAGCCAACTTCACTTTTCCAAAGACAAAGCCAATATCAATCCGCTCTTCGTGGTTCATCACCCTGATGTAGGTCACGGCTGCTATTGCTTTCACTGATGCATCTTCAGAAACACAGAGTTCTCTCCATAGTGCACCTGCGGTGGAGAAGGATGTGTAAGGGTATTGTATCTGTAGCCCTTCTAGGCCTTGGGTTGACTGTTTCCATCTAGTCCACCCAATGGGCATATCCTTTGGGAAAGGTGAATCTCAATCCTCCGCTTGCATGGTGAGTTCCTTGCGTATCAGTCTTCTGTGAACCATGATGGGCGCGAGGAACCCCAAAGGATCATAGAGACTATTCACTGTTGAGAGTACACCTCTGCGGGTGAAGGGTTTTTGGTTGTCTTCGATCTGAAACATGGTGTCTGTGCACATGTTCCAGAACAACCCAAAACTGTGTTGGATAGGTGGATCATTTGTGAAGAGATCTAGGTTTTCAATGTCCTTGGAGCGATCTTTGGAAGGGAATGACTTGATGACTGCACGTCGGTTTGATGTGATCTTATGCAGCCTGAGGTTAGAATCGGCAAGCATCTTCTGTGCTCGCCTCAGGACGCCGATGGCCTCTTCTGCTGTGCAAAAGGACATTAAGGTGTCATCAACATAAAACTCAAGCTCAATGAATCTCTTTGCATCGCTGCCATAGTTGGCATCTGCTTCCTTGGCTGCCCGTCACAGACCATACATGGTGACAGCGGGAGAGGGACTGTTCCCAAAGAGGTGAACCTGCATTCTGTAGTCCATGATGTCAGAGGTAGAATCATTGTTCTTGTACCACAGGAAGCAGATGAAATTGCGGTGGTCCTCCCTCATGACAAAGCAGTGGAACAAATGCTTGATGTCGGCAGTGATTGCTACCTGTTCCTTTCTGAATCTCATGAGGACACCTAGCAGGCTGTTGGTGAGGTCTGGCCTGGTAAGTAGAAGGTCATTAAGCAACACTTCTTCCCATGTGGTGCTGCTGTTGAAGGCCACGCGTATCTTATCTGGCTTTCTGAGGTGATACATGCCGAACGGGGCAGGTACCAGCACTCTTCTCCAGGTTGCATCGACAGTGCGGCCTCCGTGTGTGCCTTCTTGAACATCTTCTCCATAAACTCTAGGAAGTTGGCTTTCATCTGCCGCCATTTTTCTAGTGAGTGTTGAAGTGAGATGAGGGGGTTGAAGGCCTGTTTCCTGTTATATGGCAGGCACTGTCTTGGTGAGCGAAAGGGTAGATGTGAAAGCAAGCTTTTGGAGTCATCCTGATAATATTCAGCTTCCTTTATCTTCAGAGATTCTAGATCTTCCATGAATGGAGCGAGTCTGTGGTCATCAGGAGTACAAGCGAAGACGGACTGCCCCAAGCTGTACCCAGTGAGTGTTGTCAAGACGAGCGTGGTGTTTGGTGATAGATGGTGCAGAGGTTTAGATGCTTGACTGAACACCTCTTTCACTTTGATCTGGTTGTTGCATGGCTAGAGATGACTTGTACGCCTGTTCTCTAGGGTGGCTGTTTTGTAGCTTCTCACCTCTGGTGGTTGGTGAGCACCTCCAAGACCCACATCACCAATGACAACCCATCCTAAATCAAGCCTTTGAGCAAACGGTGCATTTCCTGGACCATTTACTGATCTCGGACCTTGCGGACATGTAACATGTCTCTGCCCAGTAAAAGGAGTATCTTGGCATTTGGGTCGTAGAGGTATCAGGTAAGCGATGCATTTCAGGTGAGTGTGGTGGAGAGCTGCATCTGGTGTAGGGATTTCAGGGCAGACGTTTGGATATTTGATTGCACTAAAGGAGCGTGGGCAGGGGAATGCTTACTTTCCTGTCCACTGATTGGATGGTGTAGCCACTGGCTCTGCTCACAGTTACCTCTGTGCGCCCCGCGCAAGTCTTGAGTGTGTAGGAGTAGGAGCCACTGAAGATCTTGAAAACATCGAAGAACTCCGACTGTGCAAGGGAACAATTGCTCGGCTCATCCAGTATGGCATACATTCTCTGAGACTCCTTCCTGCATACTGCACACTGACAAAGCAGATCTTAGCAAATGCTATGGCGCTCAAACCTTCTCCGCAGACTTGTGTGCATGCTGACTGGCCTTCCTGGTTGTCCGCTTTATTCTCCTCCCCACCATCCTCTAAAGAGGGAAGGGTTGACTTAGATTTCCAGGTGGGCATGTTAGGGTGAAGCGCTGACGCGTGTGCAGTACTATCACACTCTGTACATTTTATTTCAGCAGTGCAGTTTCAGCAGATGAAATGTTCTCTCAAGAGTTGTTTGCAATCCTCTATGTTTTTTTCACAGAAGCCTCTGCATTTCCTCAGAGGGTGGGGTTTCTTATGCAGGGGACAGAACTTATTTATGTCAATTCATGCTTTGGCTTCCTTAGACTCAAACTTTGCGCTTCCTGAGACCTGTATCTTCTGAACGTTCACTGATGTCTTTGTGGATCTCTCCCATTTGCTCTTTCTCTCTGCTTGGGTTTGCATGTAGAGGTTAAAGCTTGGGTCTTTGCGAGCCTTTGCCTCTGCCTGAATGAAGTTTACCAATGCAGAGAAAGGTGGAAAACTGATGAAATGTTCTTTCTTGTATCTTGCCCCGTAATACAGCAACTTTTCTTGTATGTTGTGTGAGAGTTTTTCAATGATGGCTTGGTCCCTCTGAAGGTGTCCAAGTATGACAAGCCTGCAAGGTAGCCATCCTCCTTTGCGGCTAGCAGCTCTGACAACAGGTCGACTAGCTCTCGGAGTTTCTGTGGGTCCTTCGTTGTGATCTTTGGAAAGTCCTCCAGTTTGTTGTAGAAGGCCTGCTCGACAGCCTCAGGTGAGTCGTATACTTTGTCAAGGTGCTCCCACGCCATACACAGTCCTTTATGCGGGTTCTTGATGTTGACTGTTTTTATTCTTCTTGCCTGTCCTGCTGACTCTTTTCTCAGATACTTAGTCAAGAGGTCAAGTTCATCTGCAGCAGATAGGTCCAGGTCAGCAATGGCATTTTGGAATGATGACTTCCCGGCCCAATAGTTCACTGGGTGATCATCATACGTGGGGACACCTGAAGTTACCAGGTGGTTGCAGGCAAGATATTTGATGACATCTCCAGTGATTGTGGAGTCATTGTAGCTAACTCGATGTGGTGTCCTGGGAGCAGGTTGGTAACCAGGAGATGAGGGAGCTTGCTTTAAGTTCTGTCGTGGAAGCATTCTGTTAAGCTTAGGAGCTTGGGGGGAATAGGGAGACTGGTTGAAGCTTTGTTGCAGTGGTGCTTCGCTTGGCTGAGGGGCTTGAGTAACGTGGTGAGGGATAGCAGCATTGGATGCAGCATGCGGGTTTTGGTTTGTGTCAGGTGGATGGATTCTTAGTGGAGTAACTTCGGTTGACTGAGGGTGTGAAGGATGAAATGCTGGCGGAGCTTCATCGCCATCTATCATAGCCAACAAGCCTCTGCTGTGCAGGCTAGCTTGTTCTGCCACAAAGGCTGCAGTGTGCTGGTCTTTGACGGACTGAGGGACTGCGCTGCTGTTTTCACTGCATAGTCCAATTCCCATATCTTGTGAGCTAGCGATGAAGGCATTCACCTCTGCTATGGCAGCATCTTTTTCTTTTTCATCTTTTAATGCATCAAGGGTTGCTTGAATGCATGTCTGTTCCATTTGCATGTGTGCCTGCTCAACTTTAAGTTCAATTTTCCTCTTTGAGTGTGCCGCTCAATCTTGCAATGTTTCAGCTTTTACCTTTGTCTTGGCGATGGCCATGCTAATGCTCATGCTGAACAATGTGTTAGATGAGTGGCTTTTCTTTGAGTGTGCATACTGACTGCTTATGTTCATCTTTTCTGCTGTTGTTGATGTGCTGCAACGTTGCGGCTTAGTGTGGTTGTGATATCAGGAGAAGGAGGCTAGCGTGAAACTGTCTGGATGCTGTTGTGTTAGCCACCTATTTCTTGATATTGGGAAGCTCCGTATGATGGTGGTCTCTGTGTCCCTTGTAGCTGTGATGCCGTCTTTTCACTGTCATGGATTGTTTCCAATCAGTTTAAACACTCCCAAAAAACTCCAGGAAACAGATGATCAAATTCCACAGAATTTAATGGGAACTGTGTGAAACTGCAACACAATATAGTACAGCACTGAATTAATCTGCACGTCGGACAGCATGATGTTCAAATAAAATGTCACAGCCTAGTTTAACAAACTACACACTGATGCAATAAACTGTTTTTTAACCAACAATAAAACATGCATTTAACTCATTATTTTAACAATTCTGATACTCACAGATGTTGCTTGAGCAGAGGGAGAATCAGTAGTGATGGAAAGGAAGGCACTGACGCTCCGATCTTATCCAGGAAGTATTTGGTGAGGTGTGCATTGTGACGTCGGACCATGTGACTGGGTCAGGAAGCTGTTCATGATTTTGCACGCAACATGAAATAAAGAGAGCAGCAATACCCAATGGAAATCCCTGTCCCTCACGTTTTGTGTAGTAATGTTTGACTGTGAAAGGGATTTGTCACAGCCAATCTTCAGATGGAGCCAGCACCAAAAACATGGACTTCTTCTGTTTGGGAAAAGTTTGAGCATGTTTCTCCCATTGATGTATTTTTAACAAATAGTGACTATTTACTGTAACTGAGGTGATGGTTTAGTGGTAATGCATTTGTTTTGAAAGTGGGACACCTGGGTTTGAATCCCAGCTGTGCCGTTCTTTTAATTTCATTTTTATTTGCAAGGTGAAGTGTCTTGTTGTGTTTCAAAGAGCTTGGATCATTATTACGCATCATTATGCTGAGGCACTATTGCCATTGTGCCCTGCATGAGAATAAGGCCAGAGTTGAATATACTGGGACAATATAAGACTGTTGAAAATTTATTATTTCTTAATAAAGATGGAAAAGTAGTACAAGCACACCAAGTAACACAGGGACATTCACTGTAGTCACCTCAGTTTCATTATTATTTTTTGCCTTAATATCATTGATATTTCTTAAAAGACAGTGGATTTATTGAAATGAAAAAAAAAATACACATTAAACCAATAATACTCTTGGATAGCAGGATCTGTAAAGCGCTTTGGTCATCAAGAGATGAGAATAAAAGCGTTATATAAGTGAATGTCATTTACCATTTATCATTTGTAAAAATCAGGATGTTGTATACGTTTTGTCCACTAGATGGCCTAGTAGAGAAAATTAAGTCCCACATGAGGCCTCGTCTATATGAGCCATTTTGATGAAATGCCTCAAGTCCTCCAGAAAGCCTCAACTGGCTGTCACTAAGAATCAGAGAGCAGCGTCTGAGGAGGTGGAAACTGTGTGTTTGTGCTCTGAAGCTGCAGCTAGCTACACTGATCACCACATGGCAAGTCACTTCCTGATTCCCAGCATGCACTTTCACCATTTTTGTAGTTTTTTTTTTTTTTAACTGCAAGACTGAATAAATGTACCAAACTGTGATAATAACACATCTAATAAAAAAACACACATTAAACATGTTTTCTGGGGGCATAACACCTGTGTCACTCCACATTATTTATTAAATATAACTTGTTTTGTGAAGTTTGTTGCCATGATTTCTTTGTTTGCATGAATTACTTGGTTTGTTACCAATATCTGGTGAAAATATCAGGTCAATGTCGCCATCAGAAATATGTTTAATGAGAAAAATGTTGATGTTATGGAGAAAAAAGAAATAGGCAAAGGCAACGAGCTGGATGACACAAGGCTTTATTATTTCTCCAACATAACAGCAAACACGCCTCTGAGCTCTGCTGAGCTACTGCGCTTCCTGGGTCTCTGTACATTCCTCTTTTATATGTTTATTTCCCTATGTAGAGACCCAGAGCTTCCGACCCTCATACATTGTTGTGTGAACAAAGAGAAATGCAGCACATTAACATAATATTTGCGGGTTCTGTTCAAGCATACTTCTCTCCGGCATTTACTCCTCTCCCCGGGGGGGCGCATAGTCTTTGCTGTCCCACTTGATATTCCCCGGTGACACCTCTTCATTCAGTCCATTGTCCTCTCTTCCCCTTGTCTCTCTGGGTGTGAGAAAACCCCTAAACGGTGCCTCACAAAGCCCCCCACCCACCCCAAATACCCAGAAGGGGCTCTAACCCCCCCGGTCCTTTGGGCATGAGCCGGCGCTCATAGCGGCTGTAATGGGAGGTTGCTGATCCAATAGAACCATCCTGCTGGTGAAGTGTATCGGAGGGCATTTCAGTCTGTGGAGGGAGAGGGGGAAGGTGGGAAAACACCTTATGCTTCGCCCCAGGTTCCAGCACGTTGAACAGTCTGTAGTACAGTGGGCGCAGCAGGGTCCGGTGAGCGTCATGCTTGATGGAAACAAAACCGGCATTCTGCAGGCTTTTAGTGACAAAGGTACGGGGAAAACAATGGTGGGCTGGCCTGGTGCATTAAAAGCCACCGGTTCATGCAAAAATTGTGTAGGCGGATCAGCCTCGGGTGCATGATATTCTGGAAAAAACTCTCCGGTGATTCGCAGTGGCTGAGAAAAACAAGTTCTGCCAAATCTTCCTTAGGGTGGAGTGCAGCCCTAAAAGAAACTCTGGACTGGAGGTCAACCCAATTTGTGTCCGTGAGCGAAATGTCCTGATGGTTGATCCATTGACAGCTGTCAAATCCTCCTTAGGTGTGGAGCGCAGCCCTAAAAGGACCCAGAGAAGGCGGTCGGCCCAATTCCCCGAAAAAAATGTCCTAATGGTGGATCCGCGGGTGGCCATCAGATCCTCCTTAGGTGCTGAGTGCAGCCCTAAAAGGAACTCTGGACAGGTGGTCAACCCAATTTGTGTAAAAATTGCCTAGGCAGATCAGCCTCAGCATGGGGTTTCCCGGTAGATCTCTCCGGGGATCAGCAGCGGCTGAGAAAAAATTAGTTCTGATGGGAAGGCAGCCAAATCCTCCTAGGAGCAGAGTGCAGCCCTAAGCTGGGGAGGATGCGAGTGGGCCGGGGTTCCTGGAGCAAGCTTGGCATCTGTTGCGTGGTGCATGCATAAGGCGCGGCGACCACGTTGTAGCATTTTATGTCATCCATAATAATCCCACAGAGTGCACTGGGCTTCCATCTGTGAAGACCACACTGCCTGGTCGTGCAGTCAGAAGTTTGGGAGCTTGACTGAAACAATGCATGCAGTGCTGGTGTTCTCTCTCCAGGAGTCTCCAGGGCGGAGCTCGGCTCGCTATCCATGGCGCATCTTTGGTCCCAGTGCGGCTCGCTCCCCTTGGCCCATCAGCTAACCAGTGTGGAGAAAGGAATAGGAGAGCACTCTCCATGGTACATCAGGTTCACCAGTGTGGAGGAAGGGATAGGTGCTCCATAGCACGTCAGGTCACCAATGTGGAAAAAAAAAAGGAATAGGTGAAGGCAACAAGCTGGATGACACAAGGCTTTATTATTTCTCCATCATAACAGCAAACACACTTCTGAGCTCTGCTGAGTTACTGCGCTTCCTGGGTCTCTGTACATTCCTCTTTTATATGTTTATTTCCCTATGTAGAGACCCAGAGCTTCCGACCCTCATACATTGTTGTGTGAACAAAGAGAAATGCAGCACATTAACATAATATTTGCAGGTTCTGCTCAAATACACTTCTTCTTTCCGACATTTACTCCTCTCCCCGGGGGGGGGGGGGCGCATAGTTTTTGCTGTCCCGCTTGATGTCCCCCGGTGACACCCCTTCATTCAGTCCATTGTCCTCTCTTCTCCTTGTCTCTCTGAGTGTGAGGAAACCCCCAAACTGTGCCCCCACAACGTGTTCAATACTTATTTTCTACGCTGTAACTCAGGTTGAGTAGTTAGGAGACATAGTAAAAGAGGAAGACTTACTGTAGATGAGTACTCCCAAACCCTATTACATCATTGCAGCAACCCTGCAGGCTTTCTGTTCCACCCAGCTACTTCAACAGCAATTGTCACTGATCAGCAATCATTGTGAAGAAATTCAGTAAAACCAGCTGTAGAAGCAATGGTTGGAGGTAAAGATGCTGGGTCGTGGGCCACATGAGTGATGACTACTACTGTAGATGGTTTGGATGTGCAAAGGAGGGCTAGTAATTATACTTAACAAAATATATAAATTTAAGATGGACCTGCCAGGCAAAAGCAAATTAGAACAACTAAAGTGTGTAGTGAAGGACATAAAAATGGTTGGGGTGACAGAAGAGGATGCAAGGTGAGATGGAAGCAGGTGATCTGCTATGGTGACCCCTAAAAGAAGCACCTGAAAGAAAAAAGAAGTCAAACATCTTGACTGATACTGCGATGCTTGAAAACTAAGTGGATCCTAATTTGCATCATTCTCTTTTGCAGTTATAATACACATGTTGTTGTCAGTTTGAGGGATATGTATAAGAATTTACACTGCAGAGACAGCTGTGAGACATTTTTGGTCAATGTAAATCCTTGGATTTGCTTGTTTGTTTTTACCAAGACTGTTTTTCAGACATCATTTAAAATTCACAACATGAGAAGAAAGAAAGAAAGAAAGAAAGAAAGAAAGAAAGAAAGAAAGAAAGAAAGAAAGAAAGAAAGAATTAATTCCACATAGCAGTGCTGAATTATATCATATAGTATGAAGGAAGTGTTCTCTGATGTCACACCAGCACTCCCAGTCACATTTTGACTTCTTTTTACTCATACAACCATCTTCTACTGTCACAATGACAGCAGTCTAAGCAGAGTAGCTCAGACTGCTATTCAGTTCACATAGCACCATGAGCTCCATGAACCTTCCTGGAGGTGGCAACCAACTGGGGGGCAAAACCATGGGGCTCCTCTGGGCCCCCAAACCGGGTGGGGTAAACTGGATCTTTACTGCAAATTTTTCATGATAATGTATGACCTTGAGTGTAATATTTCTTTTATACATGAGTTCCAATAGCATGGTTTATTAAATGACGGCAATACAGGAAAAAAAATATGATTTTTGTTTGTTTAACCAGTTAATTTTCTCCGCCAAAAAACATCATCCCTTCTGAATGGACCAAGATAAATGTTCCTAAGCACCTCAATGTGCATAGTATAGAAAAGAACAGGTGTAATGTAATTTCACACACATGTAACCAAATTAAATATTGTCTAGTGCAGAAATACATTCCGCTCCAACTGTTGAGTACGTATTGCAGGTCTCATTGACTTGCAGTGGTAGCTACTTTGCTGTTAGCTTGTTAGCAATTTAGTTTCAGCACACTTTGCTCCCTTTTTCTCAGCATTTTCAGGTTAAACAGTCCATCACCAAAAAGTTATTATGATTGACTATAATTGAGACAATAAATCTGACTTTAGTGTTATATTGATTGTTTGTGTATTTTTGTGACCTGCCAAGGGACTACAGATGTAATTGAATCGGTGAATTCAAAAAGGGCCCAAGTCCACACTTTTTCAGTGGGGACTTGGGCCCTTTTTGAATTCACTGATTCAATTGAAAATAGAATAGAATAGAAGAGAATTTGCTTTATTGTCATTGTACAAGTGTACAGTACAACAAAATTGCCGGTGCTCCACCAGGCTACTGTGCAAAAAAGTAAGAGAAAGGATTTGATAAAACACAGTTACAGAATACATGATTAAAAATATGTCTGAAATAAAAATAAAAATAGCCCACAGGTATATACACAGGTATGTTAGTGGCTTCATGAATGGAACTATGTACATAAGACTGTGGAGTGCAGAACACATGATTGAATAAAATAGCCAAAGGATTATGGAAAATGTAAGCAGGAATGGTAGTGGTTTCATGGATTGGTCAATGTACTGAAAGTGCAGAGTGCAAAGACAGGTGTGTTATTATGATAATTAAAAAGGTCCACAGTTCTGTGCATGTGAGCGTTTGGAGGGAGGGGTGGGGCCTCTGACTGTTTCCAATCTGGATGGCCTGTTTGCACAGCTGGGGCCGGAAGCCAGCCCTGCAGCCTCATTTCTTCTTACTTTCTAGACACTGTCTGCGCTTCTTGCTGGGCCCGATATCAATCCATGGAGTGCCCGGAGGTCTGTCAATATACTCAGGGATGTGATATTGATTGCTGGAATAAGTGCTGGGGATATTGGAGTTAAGTTGGCGGACAATGCCTAGAAGTTCCTGGCGACTGTAGGTAATTAGTCCATTGCAGAAGGAGGACAAAAAAAAGGCAGAAAAAACACAAAAACGAGCACACAAAATCAAGTACAGTAGTCCAGAGTATCTAGCCACAGCGTGTGCATGCGCAGTTTTGCTAAGTCTGGCATATTTACATCTACATTGATGTTCATTAATATGCATTATCCCTTTCAAATAAGCAATAAATAAATACATAAATAAATAAATAAACTCCAGATTAAAAAAAGTCCAAGTCCAGATGTGAAATATTCAATTCAATTCAATTCATTTAATTTTATTTCAACTTTATTTACATAGTGCCATGTCACAACAACAGTCATCTCATAGCACTTTCAACTGTAGGGGAAACTCCCACAATTGCAGAAAGACCCCAGCAATCAGACGATCCCCTGTAAGAAAGCACTTGGCGACAGTGGAGATGAAAAACTCCCTTTTAGCAGGAAGAAACCTCCACCAGAACCAGGCTCAAGGAGGGGCAGTCATCTGCTGTGACTGGCTGGAGTGTGTGTGTGTGAGGGAATAATAATAAGAAAAGAACAATCATGTAGAGAGCAAACAGCACGATGGGGACTCAGTCTATGGGAGAGCACAAACAGATGTTAACTTTCTAGCCGTGAACGGCATGCTGCCATGCCTGTCAGCACACCCCCCTCTGGTGGTCAAGGTTTTTTCAAGAAAATATTCAGTTTAGATATCACAAATTCCAAAGGATGTACCATGAAAATGGTAAGAGATAATGGCTTACTGTCAAAGAGAAATATGTAGAATATGATCCAAAGTTTATGATAGGAGTAAATTTACGCATCTAATTTGCCTAATGTGATGGCACCCATATGAGATTACATAACTTTCGGTCAAAAGTGGACTTTGGACATATTTACACAAGGAATAGTTTTGGTTTTTGTCTTTGTTTTTTTTTGGGGGGGGGGGGGTTGTGTGTGTGTGTGTGTGTGTGTGTGTGTGTTATCTTCACAATATATAAACCAGAAAATCAGTAGAATGTAAAGCAAACAAATACAAACATCAGACCTACCGTGCGTCATGTGTCTTCATGTATCCATTTCCTCACCCTGGTTCCTTATTTCGTCTTTTGCTGCTCATTTTCGCTTTCTCTTCCACATCCCGAAACTCTCACATTTATCTTCTGATTTATTCCACCTTAATTTCGGTTAGATAATGCCGCCAAACCGGCGACTACTGTGTTCTCCATCATGTGAAGCTCATCAATTGCAGACGGCACTCAGACAGTACTCAGACTTCACAGAAGATAAAACATTTTCCCTTCAGAAGCTAAACAATCCCTTTTTAGAATCATAGTTAGCAAAGTTTGGAGCAAATAATTCCTCCCTGTGGAAATATATATTGCAATGGAGCCCTTGTCAGGCTTTTGTTTACACTCTCTTGTTCGGTGCCCCGGAAGTGCTGTTTCGACGCGGTCCGGTTAGGTGAACCGAGTGCTGCAGTGAAGAGCAGTAAGCTATATGTGTCTGCCATCTTGTGTTGTGAAATGCTTGGTACATCTGTTTTTTTGTTTGTTTGTTTTTTTTTCCATTGTTTTTGGACAAATCACGTGACAGGCGCGGACCTGCACCTGGGACAGCAGGTGAGGCAGATGATTTATGACAGCCTGACAGGAAAAGGGTTAATGACAAGCAAAAATATTCTATTGAGAGTGAAGAAAGCAGTGAAGCCAAGTACATTGTTGGAGGTTCCCCCGGCTGTCTAAACCTATTAGCAGCATAACTAAAGGAGGGTTCAGTGGCACCTGATTCCACCCTATATATAGACTTTATCAAAAAGGAAAGTTTTAACTCTATTCTTAAAAACAGAGATTGAGTCTGACTCCCGAATCCAGATTGGCAACTGGTTCCAAAGGAGAGGAGCTTGATAACTGAAGGCTCTGCCTCTCATTGTACTTTTGGAGAATCTAGGTATGTGAAGGGTTAATTTCATATTATTCTATATTATCTCATCTCTGTATTGTTATTTTATATATTATATCTGATGTATTTTTGGTGCGTTGTCTGAGCCATTATTTGTCTATGCGAATTCCATGTCCCAGAGTCCTGAGTTTTGATTGAATGTGCAGATGCCTGTGAGGTTAGGTCATCAGAGACATAAATAATGACCCAGGATAAGCTTTTGTTATATTGCCCTTGATATATTGACCTGACCTGTTTAGGATACCAGAAATGTGCTATAGATTAAACACTGTCTCCAGGAGATGTCTCCGGATAGCTCTGCAGAATGCTCAAAGACTTCTTCCCCTTGTTTACCTACAGCTATACAGGGAAGAGGTGCATGTGTAACTCTGTGGAACATCTGATGTATCTCTTTTCTCCTCTGGCCGGAGTTTAAATAAATGGCTCACAACTTGGAAACTGCCTATTGATTTTTTGATTCAGTCTCATTCAATACAAAATTAATCCAACATTTTGGCACATCTGAACAGGGGACCCAGATGAAACCACAGGTGTTTTCCGGCAACTTCAACCTTGAAGACTGTGCACAGTCTGAGGGAAGACCCAGTTTTGGGGCAGACAAAGACGTGATCCCCTCCAGGTCTTGGAGGCGTCGGGGAGCAGCTTGCAGTTGATGGGTCTTCTGGAATTCTGAGAAGGCGGTCCAGGTGTGAGTATAATTATTTGTTTTGTTAAAGGCTGTGGTCCCTGGGATGAGAGATTCCCTGAGGGTGAAATGTTTTTTCTAAGTGCTTTACACCTCAGAATCAGAATCAGAATCAGAATCAGGTTTATTGCCATTGTTCATGTAGTACACAAACTAGGAATTTGTCTCGGTGCAATGCTGCAACATTAAACATGATAAGATAAAAGAAATAAACTATACATGCAATAAAGTGTAGAATAAGAGTAAGTGATACTGGTCAGCAGTTAAAATATATTAGCGAGCAGCAGATACTGTGGAGAACTATATAGTGCAGTCGGTAATGCAGGAAGAAAACAGTGATGATTGACATGAGTCTGGTTGAGCTGCTGTACATAGTGCACGAGAGTCAATAAGTCACTTAGTGTTCAGCAGTCTGATGGCAGAGGGGAAGAAGCTGTTCATGTGACGGGAGGTTTTAGTCTGGATGGACCGAAGTCTTCTACCAGAGGGGAGGGGGGCAAACAGTACGTGACCAGGGTGTGAGGGATCGGCTATGATCCAGCCAGCACGCCTCCGGGTCCTGGAGATGTACAGATCCTGGAGAGATGGGAGCTTGCAGCCGATCACCTTCTCAGCAGTGCGCACGACGCGCTGCAGCCTTAGTCTGTCCCTGGCAGTGGCTCCTGCGTACCACACGGTTATGGAGGTGGTGAGGATGGACTCGATGATGGCTGTGTAGAACTGCACTAACATCTTGGTGGGTAGCTTGAGCTTCCTCAGCTGCCGCAGGAAGAACATCCTCTGCTGGGCTTTTTTGATGAGTGAGCTGATGGTCGGCTCCCATTTGAGGTCCCTGGTGATGGTAGTGCCTAGGAAGCGGAAGGAATCAGCAGTGGTGATGGGAGAGCCTGAGAGGGTGAGGGGGGGCAGAGGGGTAGTGACTTTCCTGAAGTCTACAATCATCTCCACTGTCTTCAGAGCCACCTAAAAGCCTGGTTAAGCTTCTGCTCGCTTTAACTCTGGTTTGAATTAGATTGTTCGATCCAGGGTTTCTGGTCTGCGGAAGCATTCACCTAACCTAACCTAACCTAAGGTGAATGCTTAGGTGTGTTGCGTGAGAAATCAATACAAGAGGCTGTTACATTATCGCAGTGACCTCCGAGATATTAATGGGGGGGAAGATTCTGCCCACATTATTGCAGTGAGTATTAATGTGTAAGAGTCTGAGCAAGATTCTGCTGTTCGGTTGCGGTGAGCATTTGATTTGCAAGATTCTTTCATCAAACTGCAGTGAGCACTGACTTGAGTGAACTGGTAATTTTAATTTTTGTTATAGCACTGGTTTGAATAAAGATACTGCAGTTTGTCCTTTTGTTTGTCTCTTTGTGTTTGTGTTTGCGATCTTCTCTGGTAAGAGAGAGCAGGGACATTCTGCAGGTGGAAGGAGCAGGTTGTACGGGAGTTTTTAAAGTTGTGATTTTTTTTTGGTCATTGTGGAGTATGAAAGAATTGGTTAGATAATTATTGTTCTCTGGGGAAATTATTAAAATTGTGGGAGTTTGCAAATGATAGCTTTGACTAAAGGAGCTGTGTTTTCACAGCGGTGCAGAAAAAAATAGTAGAAGTTTCATGTTGCAGTGTGTGGCTGCCAGATGTGCACTTTGTCTGCTTAAGTTGCCAGTTTTGAAGATTAATTGAAGTAATTTTCACACTGCTTTTGTGTGTGGGTGAAAATCTGAAGCTTTTCATGGTGTGTGTATGTGTTGTCTAGCTGTGGCCTTGAGTGGATAAGACAGACAAAGCATTTCTGTGGGCCCTGTGTGTATGTGAGCATGTTTGTTTAAAAATACCATCTAGCTGTTGATCTGTGTGAGAGAAGGATTTTTATTTTTTTTATATGGGCTGTTGTTGTAGTAAGCAACAGAGCACAGGAGAACCTCAAAATATTCAGACAGGTAGAATAAACAGCTTGTTTTGCTGTAAAGGTTGCAGAACACAGCAAGATGAAAATGAAATCTTTGTGTTGTCTGGTGATGGAAAATATATGAATAGGAGAGACAGGGATAGCACAAAGTTTTTGGCGAAATGGAGGAAAAGATTTAAATTTGCTGGTAAACTTAGGGTTGCTGACTGCAAAAGCTTGGTCTCTGCTATCAGATTAGCAGCTGATGGCAGCAGGTGTAAAGAGTTGAGGTATGGTCTTATTGAAGCTGAACAATGGTTTCCAGTTGCAAGGAAGCATCAGGCTGATTTAGATCAGGTAATAGTGAACAGACAAAACCAGAGCTCCAAGGACTCAGATGTTTACAAGAAAAAAAGACTTGACTGATATGTGTCCTTTCTCTCATACTTTCCAAGGTGAGGAGAACTCAGCAGGCCAGGGCCGGCGCCTGACCCCTCCCCCGCTCTACCCCAGCTTTGAAGCCAGGGCAGCCCCCACAGCTCCGAGTGCGGACTCCCCTCCTCCCCCTCCTTCTCCTGCTGCTGCTGCTGTGGCTGCTGCTGCACCTACTCCCCCTCACAGCCCAGATGCAAAGCCAAAGATTAGGAAGGACTGGGGCTCCAGAGAACAGCCATCACGGATCACAAAAGAGATACGTTTTTTTATGCACCCTCACATTATGAAACTTCAAACACAAACCCATCTTCATCTACAGTTAAGTCCATTAAGAAAGAACAGTGTGATGGCTATAAAATTATAGACCAGTACCCCATAACTGAACTCTCAAATCCAGCTTATACAGGTCCACCTGCAGATGGTGGTCAGCCAGATGCCATTCAACACCGACCCACAATTCCGGTCTATGGACCTTGGACTGATGCAGATTTTTCTGAAGCGGTTAAAGAAATTCCACACCCCAAAGACAAACCTACACAGTTTTTTGAAGGGATGGCAAACCTCCTTCAAAGTTTTATATTAAATGGCCAAGAGACAGAAAGGGCCTATAGGAAGGTCCTAAAAGGTGATTGGTGTGCAGTTTCAGGTGATTGGAACCCAAAAGATGACGGAGGTCATATCCTGTCACCAGCAGATGCAGTATTAGCTCAACGTGTGACTCAGTTAAATGACCATATTGGAAACAAGTGGAGATTAAAGCACGATTGGACCACTATACAGAACACAATTTAAAACAGAGCAGAAGGCATTGAAGCCTATAGGAGTAGATTACAAGATGTCTTTGACAATCATTCCGGTTTGGAGAAACCTGCCACAGATACAGGTTCAGAACCCTATTGGCAACATTTGAAAAGTGTGTTTTTGCAGAACGTGCACCCCCATTTGGCACAATACATACACAAACACCTGGTGACATATCGTACATGTGCATTTGCTGAGGTACTCACTTATGCTAAACATGCAGGGAGGCTGGAGGAGGATCACCTGGAGAAGGAGGAAAAAAAAGGCTAGGTCAAAGCCAAGTCTTGTTTATGGAATTGCTGACCATCTGGGGGAGGCCTTCGCTTCCCCTACTTCTGTATTTTTTCAGGGTCCACCACATGGAAGAGGGAGGAGGGGCCGTGAAG
Organism: Pholidichthys leucotaenia; assembly: GCA_020510985.1. Taxonomy (NCBI): domain Eukaryota; kingdom Metazoa; phylum Chordata; class Actinopteri; order Cichliformes; family Pholidichthyidae; genus Pholidichthys; species Pholidichthys leucotaenia. The sequence continues at coordinate 240,720,345 of CM035845.1, forward strand.
CTGGGGCTGCCTATCCACGATGGTGAGGCTGTGATGTCTGTCGGTGTTGTAGACAGCAGGACCACTGGAAAAAGGACTGCCCAGTCCACCCGCTGAGCTGGGAGGAGGGAAGGGGAGTGCACGCCGTCCAGTCATCATGACAAGACCCGACACATCCCAACATGTGACTAGCCGAACCAAAGCTAAGTACACAAGCTGAAAATGACAATGACACAGTTGACATTTTTCATTTACCTGACTTTGACCTAATAATGACACTAGAGTGTTTACCAGAGATTACTCTAGAGGTTCAGGGGACTCCATTGAGATTTCTTTGTGACACAGGTGCTTGTAGATCAGTCATTTCAGGCCTAGATGTTGAGAGGTTCCAAAAAGCAGAATAGACAGTGATTGTCAAATCAGCAAATGGTAAATTGAAAACAGAATATCTCTCCGAAATTGAAAAAAAGTAAAGGATCCTGTCACAGGGGACATTGCAGAAGGATCATTAATTTTATCACAAGCATGTCCAGTTAACCTATTAGGCAGGGATTTACTGTACTTACAACTCTCAATATCACCGTAATTCCAACAGAGGGTAGTATGAGAGCATCACACTTGCCACATGTGGCAGAAACTAACGTGCTGTAGGGTTTTGCTATGCCAAGGTACTCATACTCACTCCATTTGGTACCGGCCGGACCAACCGGGGTGATGGAGAACCTGGCGGTGAAAATAATGCAACATTTTAAAACACAGACACCTACAACAAAGCAGGCCACAAATCAATACTATTGCAACATGTATGACAGATATCTGAGTGGCCCAGATGACAAATTTCAGAAAACATTTTTTGCAAACCCGTCTTCCAGGATAGTCATTAAAAATCTATACTGGTCACCAAAGGGTTACGCAGGGACTTCTGTGAGATTGTCTGATGAAGATAGCAGTCATTATAAACACTGGGAGTCACCACACATTGCATTGATTAAGTCCAAACACATGCATTGGAAGGATGTCGGCAAGTTTGTGAACACAGCAGAACAATGTGAGCAATCATCGAAAGACACACCTGATCCAAGGGTTCAGTACTGTCTAAAGCTTGAAACCTACCGCCTGCCTTTAAACTGGGTGGCACAAGTCCAAAAAGACATCAGCACTGACATCCCAGAATCACAAACATGACTGTTTCCTCTGACAGAAGGAGGGGAAGATGCATTCTCAGAAATTTCAAATTCCTTTTGGTCAACAGGAAAGGCAAATGTAGGCTTATTGAAAAATGCAGAATTGGTAACAACAAATGCCAAATCTCATTTTAGGCCTTATCAGAGACAATATACGCTATGCCCGGAAGCACAGGAAGGCATTAAACCTGTTATACAGGAATTGATAAAAGCAGGGGTCATTGAACCATGTCCAAAATCACCATGTAGCACACCTCTGTTACCTGTGAAGAAGGCTGCACTGTCTTCCGGTTGGAGGATGGTCCAAGACCTCCAAGCGGTGAACAGAGCTGTTATTCCTAGGGCTGTTACAGTCCCAGACCCTCACACTTTGTTAAATGATCTACAACCACAAATGAAATTTTTCACAGTGATTGACATTAGCAATGCCTTTTTCAGCATTCCCATTCGTCCAGATCATCAATTTTGGTTTGCATTCACATTTGAAAATAAAAGGTACACATTCAATAGTTTGCCACAAGTCCAACAAGTCCATGTGAGTCACCAACCATCTTTTCACAGGCAATGTCAGCAAACTTGGCACAGTTTGTTCCTCCTCATGGGAGTCAGTTGCCCCTATATGTTGACGCCATTTTGCTGGCATCTCCTGATGAAAATACGTGCAAAAAGGACACCATTGCCATACTGAAATTTTTAGCTGAGAAGGGTCACAAGGTCAATAAATCCAAGCTGCAATTGTGGAAAACAGAAGTTAAGTACTTAGGCCACATTTTGTCAGCAGAAGGAAAACATGTTGATCGTGTTCACAAAGAGGCTATTTTGGCACCACCTAAACCAATTACAAAGAGAGACACAATGTCATTTTTTGAAACTCTGAATTGCTGTCGCTCCTGGAATGCAAATTATTCATTTGAAGTGCAACCATTGTCTGACCTCATTTACAAAAAGCACATGGCACAGGTGGACAAAATTGAATGGACACCTAAGGCAGAAGAGGCATTTGTCAGGATGAAAAAAACTTTTGGTTTGCACTGCCGTTTTGGCACTCCCTGACTACAAATACAAAAGTATGCCACTACTGCATCCAGTGGCATACTACTCCACGAGGCTTGACACTGTTGCGAGAGCCCTGCCTCCATGTGCGCAGGCTGTAATAGCTGCATCCATGGCAGTTCAAGGATCTGCAAGGATTGTTCTTTTCCATCCCTTGACCCTAAAGGTCACACATGCAGTGTCAGTCATTTTGTCTCAGAGCAAAATATCAGTTCTGTCCCTATCCAGACACCTTGCATGCATGACAGTGTTACTGTCACAGCCACATTTAACCATTGAGTGTTGCACAGTAATAAATCCAGCAAGCGTTTTACCAATTTCCACAGAGGGTGCACCTCATGACTGTTTGGCAGAAATGGAAAATGAAACACTACCACATCCTGATTTGCAGGACACACCTTTGGATCCTTCAGATTTCACACTGTTTGTAGATGGATCATCAAAACGTTACTGTGATGGATTAAATCTGTCTGGCTATGCAGTTGTCACTCATGACACTGTTTTGAAAGCCCAGAAACTTCCATCACATTATTCAGCGCAAGCAGTAGAGCTGGTTGCTCTGACTGAAGCATGCAAATTAGCCCCCCCCCCAAAAAAAAAACCTCACTGTTTACACTGATTGCCAGTATGCATTTCCAACCATTCACCACTTTGCACAACAGTGGAAAAACAGAGGGATGATCACATCAACAGGGAAGCCAATTAAGCATAAGCACCTTAATTTGGAGCTACTCCAAAGTGTCAAACTTTCATCACAACTGGCCATATGCAAATATGCAGCACACACAAATGGCACTGATCCAGTTTCTCAAGGAAATCACTTTGCAGATCAAACAGCGAAAGCTGTTGCAGAAGGCTGAAAACCAGCAAAAAAACAATCTGATTCCATTCTGATATTTACAGAGGAGTTATCGCATGACATTCTCATTGAGGCACAAAAAGCAGCACCACAAGCTGAAATCTACAGATGGCTAAAGAAGGGAGATATTTTTGATGACACTTAAAAGCTCTACAAATGTCACAAAAACAAGCCCATTCTGCCACACAAACTGTTCCATCAGGTCTCCACCTTGTTGCATGGCGTCTCGCATGTAGCAAAGGGGGGAATGGTCTCTACTTTAACTGCCCTAGGTGCCGTGTGGCACCTGGGGCAATGCAAGCCAACTCAAGGCCCCTCGTGATCAAGAGTGGTAAAAAAAAAATGTTGTCAATAAAATTGTTCAGATTTCCAAGGCTATAACTTGAAAGTTGCAAGAGATAATGGCTCACTGTCAATTAGAAAGATACTGTATAGAATATGATCCAAAGTTTCAGATAGGAATAAATTTACGCATTTAATTTGCATAATGTCACGGCAGCTATATAAATTACATAACTCAGTCAAAAGTGGACATTGGACATATTTACACACAAAAAAAGGTCAATTTTTTGACGCCAATTTGTCTACAGGGGTATGTTTTTATCTAATCGTCAAAGTATATGAACCAGAAAATCAATAAAATGTCAAAAAAAAAAACAAAACATACATGTCTCTTACCTGTTGCCGGGTAGAGGGGGGGCTTGCTTGCCCACGTGACTGGTTCGTTTTCGTCCATTGTGATCAATGTATTGCATTTTCTTAGCAATTTACACCCACTTCCACATTTACAAACCCTGATGATTATCCCACATAAATTTTGTTTGTATTACGCGGCTATGTTTTCTGTTTGGTGCATTTTTCTTGTGGGAATCCAGCCGCTTGCGGGCGCTGACATCTTGGTAATGAAAGCTCAGTTTTTCATCCATCATGGTCAATGTATCGCATTTACTTAGTAATTTACACCCGCTTCCACATCTACAAACTCTTATGATTATCCCACATGAATTTTGTTTGTATTACATGGCTATTTTCCCCGTTTCATGCAGTTTCAGGCATCATCGCTGCCACGATGACCGATCGTGAAGGCATCCACTTTGGTGCTGTGAGCTCAAAGCGGAAAAGGAATAATAATAATGAGGATTTCTTCTTCTTTGCTGTATTCCATGTCAGCCATGATTCCTTCGGCGCATGTCTGCCATCTTCTAAACTGTCAGAACAATACAGATTAGTACAAATTCTCAGTATAGCCGGGGGACATCAATAAGTTGACATGTGCAGTTGGTGCACTGTGCCACTGGGGGCGCGAGACCGTCCATTTAATCTGGGCAGTTAAAGGGTTAAATAAAACCTTTACTGCCTACGGGTTTAACCTCTTGCACTTCGGTGTACCGCGGAAGGACACGTCTCTGCATCCTAGAGTGCACGAGGGCGCCCTAATACGCACACTGTGCATCCCAGGGTGCACTGAAGAAAAAAAAAACAGCATTTCCGTTCTTCCACTACAGACACAGCCATGAACAGAAAGCCAAAGGAGTGCTTTGATTGGTTTAGATGTGATTGACCTCTCATTCGACTAATAAGAGCCTTGAATTGGGTTTCTGAAACCTTGAAGAACCAATGACTGAAAACCTAGCAAGAAGGACCCGCCTACCAATGGCTGTGAATACAGCGAGCCAGTTGAAGCACAGTAGTTTGAAAGCGTGCCTCCCTTGCAAAATCTGTTTTGTTTTAGCCGCTGGGTGACACACACGCATTCGCCAGTCTTTTTTTTCTTACTACTGTTCTTATTTGTTTTGAAAAATCGTTCGGCAAAACTGCAATCATGGAAGCGCAAAACCGCAATAATGTAATTATGGTTTGACCGGGTCGCGTGACCAGAACCATGAGTCCGTAACAAGCGGACCAGCGTCATGTTCGTCTGACAATGAGGAAGAGAAGTTTGCCAGCGACACTGCTGTTGTGGACAGGTAAGTGTTATAAGCTAAATTATTCTTTATCCCTGAAAATTGTAACCAAAAATGACTTTTGACCGATCAGTAAATTACAACTGTGCGTAGTAGACCGCGGCGCACCGTGACCGCGGTGCACCGGGCGATGTCCGTCCTCTGTAGCGGGGGAGTGGGGAGGGGGAGTTGTTATCTTCTACATTACAGATATTTTAGTATAATTTTTAGTGCACTGTAGGTTATTTTTTCTTGTAAAAAAAAGCCACACATTTTTTACGTGGCATGCTTCTTTGTGTGTGGGGGCTTGTTTGTTCATTCATTCATTCATGAATGAATAAACAACCCCCCCCCCACACACACACACACAGAGCCCTGAGTGTCCCCTTTCATTAGAGCCCAACATCAAGCTTCTATATTGAATCGTTCAAAAGCTACAGACGTTTTTCCAAACTGTGCCATTTGGCACAATTTGGCACAGTTCAAAAATGCCTGGGAACAACCTGTGAAGAAAGCTGTGTAATATATTCATTTTTTGTGGTATTGTTACAAAATTTTGACCTCAGCTGGATAACACTTGGTTCTACATTTCTGTTGCATTTTCCAGCCTGGATCTGACAGCTGTGTGTTATTTGCAAGCATTTGTATCCAAAAAAACACCCAGGTGAAATTTATTTTCTTCAAGTTCAGTATGTTTAGATGACTGTTACTCAGTGGCCGGAGCACTTAGAGAGATTATGACTGTTTTGCCAAAAAATTCAAAGTGTTCTTTTAAATGAGACCAACCCCATGAAGAGGCACTTTTCCAGCCTCTACTTATCCATTTCAGAACATTTGCATGGACTTCATTGAGCTAAATAAGTGTGAAGGAAAGAAATACTGTTTGATCATCTGTGATATGTTTTCGAAATGGACAGAGGCTTTTCCCTGTACCCATCCAAATACAATCACAGTGGCAAAGAAATTGCTCACCGAAATTGTACCTAGGTTTGTTATACCTGAGAAAATTTGCTCAGATAATGGTACACACTTTGTAAATCAAGTCATATCACACTTAGGCATGGCACTCAACATTAATTTAAAAAATAATTCAGCCTATCATCCACAATCTGCAGGACTGGTGGAATGCACAAACAGAACCATTAAAGAAAGGCTTAGAAAAATAATGGCAGAAACAGGGCAAAATTGGATATATTGCCTCCCATTAGTTTTGTTCAACATGAGGATAATTCCCACCAAAGGGGGATTGTATCCATTTGAAATTATGTATGGCAAACCATACTTTAAGACCATTCAGCTCAAGTGATGAGGAGGTGTGTTTAGCTGATTACATGAGAAGGATGCTGACTAACAGAAATGTTATTGCCGCTACTCTCCCCAGAAGGGTTCACGAGGAAGCTGCACCAATCTTGGCCAAGCCAGGGGACCTTGTCCTTATCAAAGTCATCAAAAAGAAGAATTGGACTGATTCACCCTGGCAAGGGTGAATCAGTCCAAGTTGTCTTGTCAGCACCAACAGCAGCGAAAGTTGAAGGACGGGACTCTTGGGTGCACTTAACACATTGGAAACTTTACCCCACTCAGAACTCACAGCCAGAGACTGTTTAATGAACACAACAAACTTTACCTCATTGAAGGTCTTCAGCAAGTGACTGTTTAATTGTTTCTCTATACAAGTGTCGACTGATGATGTCCCACGTTGGGTGCCCAGTACCGGCTTGAGATAGTGAAGCAAGTGTTTGTCTATCATGGAGAGACAAGAAGCAGGAGAAAGACAGTCAATTATTAAATGGTGTGATTGCTATTGTTTCCTTAGCATCGTTATCCTTGGGGTGACATTTTTGCTTTGGTTTCTTTTGGTTACCCCACAACCCATACACCATAGGGCTAGAGATCTTACACACGTCCAGCATGACTGGCTGGAAATTCAAGGGCATCAGGATCATGATTATGCTGCCAATACTTGGTGGAGGTATGCTAACTTCACAGCTAGATCAGCTAATCGCTCCAACTATTATGTTTGTTCCTTGGTGCCACTGTCAACTGGGCAGATTTCTGTTACAGCTAGAACAATGGAGCCATCACAAGCTGTCTGCTTTTTCCAGAAGGCTATCCCTTAGATGCATGACTAACCAATTCCTACACTCTTCCATGAGTGTGGTCAAAAATGACCCCAATTAGAATGAGTGTGTTTTATGCTGTAAAATTCAGAAATTTATTTCATTTTGGTTAAAAATGATTATTTTTATTATATTTTGGGTGATTATTATTATTATTATTATTATTATTATTATTATTATTATTATTATTATTATTATTATTGTCAACAAAAGAATTATTTCATGTTTGACATGTTCATTTATTACTTTTTATTAACATTTTATCACAGAAAGGTAAAAAAGGTAAACAATCAGAAAGGAAAAAAAGGTAAAGTCAAAGTGCCTTTATTGTCATTCCATTGCTAATAAACAATGCAACAAAACTGAGATACTGCTCCCTAAAAAACAAACTATCACACTCACAGTTCACTCATGCATTTAACATTCGTATAATTACAACAATAAATAATGCTTGAAACAATATTACCTAAAAGTTGAATACAATATGTACACAGCAATAATGAAAACATACTGAGCGATAAATAGGTGAAGGTGTGAGGGTCTGTGAGCTCACTGTGAGCAGCTGTTACACAGTATCCTTTTCTGGCTGTGAGCACTGCACACAGGGTCATTGCATTTCCAACAACAATTGCTGACTTTGCGGTCTTGTTTTCTCGTGCACATCTTACACCTCTTCCTCTTCTGTTGGCCCTGTGAGTTTCCCTCGTGTGGCTGGATTGCAGCTTTTATCACCCCACACCTTTCCATTGCTGCAGTGATGTAGGTTGGTAGGCGTGGGTTACCTTCCAGTCGAATTCTAATATAAGGCATCACAAGCTCATGTGAGAGGTCTGCAAGAAAGCGTCACTGGGCGTTTGTGATACCTGCACAGAATTCAGGGTGCTGAGCCTTGAAAATGGAGTAGGCATTCAGGGTGGCAACATCAATCACATTGTACCACAGCACCATGGGCCACCTCTGCGTTTGCCGTTTACAGGTGTAGGTGCCAACCATCTGGTCCACAATATCTACACCTCCTTTCGTCTGGTTGTAGAAGTGGATCACTTCTGTTTTTGTTTTTGTTTTTTTTGTTTTTTGTTTTTGTTTTTTTTCTGGGTGTTTTCATCCACCATTTTGCTGTGGTGCATTGTACTAAGGAGCAGAACAGCCTTCCCCTTTTTTCCAACATAGCTGACCATGGTCATGCTGCCATTGAACCCAAATTCAGTGCTGAAGAGCTCCCTGGTCTTGGAAGCCTTCATCACAGGAGGGATGTCTGGCTTGTTTTGTTGCAATGTTCCCACAATAGTCAGACCCTTCTCCAGGAGATGCTCTGCAAGAGGCACACTGGTGAAAAAGTTGTCTGTGGTGATGTTGCGACCTGTGTGTCTGAGTCCACTGCGCAACTGACTGACAATGTTAAGACCAAGATTCTTACTGGCTCCTTCCCCTGGTTGTCTCCTAGTGTACACAATCCCATCAATTGCGTAGGGGTTTTTTGCATCACAAGCCCAGAAGATCTTTATGCCGTACTTCGCGGGCTTGCTCTTCATATATTGCATAAACTTGGTCCTCCCTCTGAATGGCACAAGTTGTTTGTCCACTGTGATACAATCACTGGGGATGAATCTCTGCCTGCAGTTGACCAGGAACAGGTCCCATTGGTAGCGGAAGGGTGCCAAGTGGTCTGTTTTCAGTCGGGTGGCTCTGGTCCTCTTGTCATCAAAGCGCAAGAATCGGCGAATATCTTCAAATCGTCCAACTGACATAGTGGCCTTGTACATGGGGTTATATAGAGGACTCCCAAAGAGCTCATGGATTGATACATCCCAGTTCTTCTCACTTCCTGCAAGAATGGTCAATCCAATGAAGGCCATGAGTTCATCTTTGCTGACCTTTTTCCACTCCTTTCCTCTACCTGCAGCTAATCTTCGTCCCTCCATATTTGTGCATCTCAGCACCTCTTCTATTATATTATCAGTGATAAACAGCCTCCATGCATCTTTTGGTGAGATGGTGGTAAGCCCAGGTGCTGGTCCTGGCCGGCTTCTCACAATATTGTGCTTTGGTGTTCTGCTCTGGCTGAGAGATAACTCTGCCCAGTAAGAGCCCTTGCGGCTCATTCTGTTGGATACGATAGGCCGATCCATTTCCTCTTCCTCTTTGGAGGCCTCATCAGAAGACTCTTCTGTGTCTGACTGATATTGTTCATGGGGGGGGGGGGTGATTTCTCGGTGGCCTCCCTACTCCTTCCTGCTATATTACCGTAATCTCTCCCATCTCAATACCTATTGTCCTCATCTGTTTACCTTCTCTGTTTACCCTCGGCATCCAGTCTGTGATGTTAATTGCAGCATCTACAGTGTTACTTATAACCGTGGTGAAATTCCAAGGGGACAGCTTTGAGAAATGCTTGGAGTCATTTTTGACCCCACATATGGAATAGTGTGGTACTGATACAAAAAATGCAATTACTTAAAAAAATATAACAATTAGATACAAATCCAAATGGCCTCATGTCAAAGACAACCTATTTGAGGAATACATGGAAGATTAAATGATAAAAAATTAAAATTACAAAGATATTGCAAAAAAAAAAAAAAAAAAAACAACCGCAGGGGTCATTGTTACCCCACTTATGCATCTAAGGGCTATGGAAAAGGGCTATACAAGAAAGATTATTCTAAATTGCACTTGTAAGACCTTTCATCACTCTTCTGATCAGAAAACCTATAGCACCCCTTACTCTGAGAGGGCGAGGTTAGTTTCATCAGAGAACCTCTCTTTCTGTTTGAAGGGAGGTGGCAATAACCACCTGGGCAACTTACCCCTTTTTTTCGGTGTGCAGCGGTGTACAGTGTATACCGCCCCTGTACTGCCAACACCCTGACCAACGAAGTGAGCAGGTTATGCCCGCAAATTAATCGTCATTCTGGACCTGTCACCCTGCCATTGCGCTGCGGTGCTGCCATCTGCAACTTTCATATGTATGGCGCACACATGGTGACAAGAGGTTGGTGGTTGTGTGGTCATAGGGCATATTCCTATAGGGCATGTTCCATTTGCCTATGGGATGGGCAAGAGTCTGTGCCGCTGTCCATGTGACTGATCACACCATCATTATGTCAGCAGGTCAGATGGGCAGGGTGAAAACAGATGCTTACCTACCACAGGATGCCACTTTCACACCGCATGACTATCTGGGGTACGGACGTACAGAAGCAGTTTGAACTACAAATCACAGGACAAAAGGGTCTTAAGTCGCTGTTCCCTTGGGTGGGAGTGGCAAAGAACACTTTGTAGGTTGAAACTCTCAATTACAGACTACATGTCTTTTGTGAACTTTTCCTTAGCTGCTTGGAGAGGTGAACAGGAAGAAATGACAGCTATGAGACTAATGGTGACACAAAATAGAATGGTACTAGATCAGTTGACTGCTGCCCGTGGGGGCGTGTGCACTATTGTAGGTCAGTTCTGTTGTACTTTTATTCCTGTGAATGTTGCAGATGGATATGTCATTGCTTCAGCCATACGCAATCTTACTGCACTTCAAGCTGCTGGGGCCAAGGATAATGTTAATGATGCACAGCCTTGGATAAATTGGTTGTTTTCCTCATGGAGGAGTCTTGTCATAAACCTGGTGGTGGTTCTTGTGGTAATAGTTTTGATTTTTTCATGTGTTATTCCCTGCATCCGTGACATGATGATAAGACTTGTTCATGTGAACTTGGTGATGAATCATGAAGCCACAACTGGGGATGATGGGGAAACAACACCAACCTAAAGTGTCTTTTTCATGAGTACAGAGTAAAATTATGACTGACATGTAGAAAATCGAGAGGAGATACATGCTCATGATGTGAATTTGAAATGTACTATTTACAAAAACATGTTTGAAGTTCTGAGATATTGCTTTTCATTATTGTTTGTGGTTTTCATTTCACTTTATTTTTGGCACATTATATTTGTAACCATCACATTATTAATCACTATTTACTCATTATGCAATTTTACTGTTTTGATTGTTGCTTTGATTCTTGATTGCTTCATTACATTTTTATACATTAAGATGCTAACACACATATATCCTTATCTCTCTCTCACACACACACACACACACACACACACACACACACACACACATATATATATACTCAAATTCATATTATCTTTTGTCATGTAATAATTTTATTGTTCTTCATTGTGATTTTGCTAGTTTTTACACTTATTATTATACATCTGTACACTAATTACTTCACTAAATTGTTGCTAATTTACTAACACACAGAATAACAAATATACTGTATACTTACATATACACTACCGTTCAAAAGTTTGGGGTCACTTAGAAATTTCCTTATTTTTGAAAGAAAAGCATTGTTTTTTTCAATGAAGATAACTTTAAACTAATCAGAAATACACTCTAATATCTAATATACATTGCTAATGTGGTAAATGACTATTCTAGCTGCAAATGTCTGGTTTTTGGTGCAATATCTACATAGGTGTATAGAGGCCCATTTCCAGCAACTATCACTCCAGTGGTCTAATGGTACAATGTGTTTGCTCATTGCGTCAGAAGGCTAATGGATGATTAGAAAACCCTTTTGCAATCATGTTAGCACAGCTGAAAACAGTTTAGCTGGTTAGAGAAGCTATCAAACTGACCTTCCTTTGAGCAGGTTGAGTATCTGGAAAAAAATATTATTTCAAATACAAATCATTATTTCTAACCTTGTCAATGTCTTGACTATAATTTCTATTCATTTTACAACTCATGGTGGTAAATAAGTGTGACTTTTCATGGAAAACACAAAATAATTGTCTGGGTGACCCCAAACTTTTGAACGGTAGTGTACATATCACACATATCACTTTGGAATTGATCAACATTAGTCACTTTACTTTTCTTTCCTTATGATTTTGTTTGATTGTTGATTTCTTTTATTGAATAAAAGGCTTTACTGTTTCATGCTCCTCAGGAAAGGAAGCATTCCAGTGACGCTCGGGAGTGGCAGTGGGGTTGATGGCTGACTTTCCTCAATAAAAAGCGAGTTAGGAGCATAAAAACACACCGGAACTTAGCAAGCTGCCCATTGAGGTTTTGCAGGCCATAGTGTTTCATCTCTGATGCTTTTTTAAAGCATCAAGGGGGGGGAATGAAAGGTTAATTTCGTATTATTCTATATTATCTTATCTTTGTATTATTCTTTTATATATTATATCTGATGTATTTTTGGTGCGTTGCCTGAGCCATTATTTGTCTATGTGAATTCCATGTCTCAGAGTCCTGAGTGTTGAGTGAATGTGTGGATGCCTGTGAGGTTAGGTCATCAGAGACGTAAATAATGACCCAGGTTAAGCTTTTGTTATATTGCTCTTGTTATATTGACCTGACCTGTTTAGAATACCAGAAATGTGGTATAGATTAAACATTTACTGTCTCCAGGAGATGTCTCCAGATAGCCCTGCAGATCACTCAAGGACTTCTCCCCCTTGTTTACCTACAGCTATAAAAACACCAGACTTAGAATTCCTGATAGGGAAGAGGTGCATGCGTGACTGTGTGGGACGTCTGATGTATCTCTTTTCTCCTCTGGCCGGAGTTTAAATAAATGGCTCACAACTTGGAAACTGCCTATTGATTTTTTTGATTCAGTGTGATTCAATACAATTTTAATCCAACAGTATGACAAGTAATCCTGCATTTTGGGAGCATAGTACTCTGTTGCAATGATAGGGTAGTGTCAGATCTTTTAAATAAAAAGGGTCCTGATTATCTAGAGCTTTGTAAGTGAGAAGAAGGCTTTTAAACTTAATTCTAAATTCTATGTGAAGCCAATGAAGGGAGGCCAAAACCGGAGAGATGTGATCTGTCTTTCTACTACCTGTTTAAACTCTTGCTGCAGCATTTTGGATCAGTTGAAGACTTGTTAAAGATGTTTTAGGACAGCCTGATAATAAAGAGTTACAATAATCTCATGTAAAGATAACAAAAGCGTGGATTAGTTTCTCAGCATCACTCTGAGACAAGATGCTCCAAATCTTGGTGATATTTACGCAGATGATAGATGGAAGTCTTAGAAACAAGTTTAATATGAGAATTAAAGAACAGATATTGATCAAAAATAACTCCAATGATCCTCACAGAACTATTAATAGAAAGAGTAACCACATCCAAACTAAGCGTTTTATTTCGACAAGTATTTCTAAGGTTTTTTTGGATGAACTAGAATGACTTAAGTCTTATCTGAATTTAACAGCAAGAAATTACAAGTCATCTGTCATGCGGTGGCTCTCGCGAGCCACCATAAGACGCCACACAGTCACCAGTGAGTTTCAGTGAGTTTTATTTACGGTGAAAATGACAACACAAGCTGCTGGGGCAATGACACATATCAGTCTACACACATCAGGAGGCGTAAGGCTAAACAGCTCTCTTACAGGTCCATAGGAGGAGACGGTCATACACAGACAGGCAAGGTTGGTGGAGTAATGACTACACAGGCTGCTGAGGCACAGACACACAGAGGTCTACTCACACCGGGAGGGGTAAGGCTAACAGCTCACTTACTGGTCCACGGGAAGCGACGGTCAACCACAGGCAGACGAGGTAGGAAATAGTCCAAAGCATCCGTAGCTCTGACGGAGAAAGACTGACACTGCTGCAGCAATACGGCCACTAGCGTGGGTATAAGAAGTCCACCACTAATGACTGCAAATGCAGAACAGCTGCTCAGGACTTGACAGCTGAGCGGAAGCCTCCCCGAGCACTGTCACAATAAGAGCTCGGAGAGCCCGGAAGACAACGCTGCTGTCAAGCCCTGACAGGAATAGCCCGAGCACAATGACAAAGTGCTCGGGTCATGACAGTAGCTCCCCCTCAACTGATGGGCTCCGAACGTCTTGTAACACCCAGCAACCCCCCCAACCACAGGGCGAGTGAATTGAGGAACAGGCAAGGAGGGAGCCAAACAAAACCTTACAAGACCCTAACCCAAAAGGAAAAGGAATACATCAACTGACATATCCATCAATTCCACCCAGAACAATGACGAAACCATAAAAAACAAGACAGGACTAAAAATACAAGGGATACAAAACCATAAAGAGCATAAGCACCTGACACCGAATGTCTTCCCACAGGGACCACAGACAACCCGTCTAACTCCAAAGTACATAACCCCACGTGGTAAAGAACTCAAAGTAAGGATCTCTTCAAAAAACACAAACTTAACATGCCAAAAATCATACTCCCAATCAACCTCAGTACATGATAACTATGGAACAAGAAATACATGGAAACACGATAACTATGGAACAAAAAATACATGGAAACACACATGGAGCAATCTAAAATTGCTTAGCATAACGTGACTATGACTAAACTGTGACTTTCCAAAACACATGAGACAACCTAAACGTTGCTCCTTCCCTCGCTTGCTGGGTGGTAGGAAAGGACCCATGGACGGAGCCCACCGGCACAGGACTCAGCTCACTCACAGCAGCTGGCTGATTGAGGGGGTCATCCCGGGGGCCCGGAACTGGATCCGGAGCAGGAACTTGCTGAAGATGCGCCCGACCGTGGCGCCGACGCCTTCGCCGGCCCCCAGATGGTGCGAACTCCCGAAACGGATCGAGGACAGGATCGGGATCCGTAGGCAAAGAGCAGGAGTGCTTCTTCTCCTGCTTCATGCCGCGTTCCTCCTCCAGCATCAGGAATATTTCACGTTGCGCAGCGATATCTTCCCCCCTCACGTCGACTTCCGGGTGGTCAGCGTAGCGGGGAGAGAGATGACAAAGAACATCTTCGGCAGCGTCCAGGTACCAGTGTATGCCGTGGTTGTAATCCAGCAGGGAAGCGGAGATGAGCAGCTCATCCACGACTTCCAGAACGCCTGTCAGCTCGTGGCTCGGACTCCAAACGCGGCCCCTCCGCGACGGCATTCCTCACATACACAGTACCCAGACAGGAAAAAGCAAATGTCCAAAAACTCGAACTCACTGGTGAATTGCGTCTCGGGTTGGTGTCACCGTAAACGCCGTTTGGCAGCAGTGTACTGTCATGCGGTGGCTCTTGCGAGCCAACATAAGACACCACACAGTCACCAGTGAGTTTCAGTGAGTTTTATTTACGGTGAAAATGACAACACAAGCTGCTGGGGCAATGACACATATCAGTCTACACACATCAAGAGGCGTAAGGCTAAACAGCTCTCTTACAGGTCCATAGGAGGAGACGGTCATACACAGACAGGCAAGGTTGGTGGAGTAATGACTACACAGGCTGCTGAGGCACAGACACACAGAGGTCTACTCACACCGGGAGGGGTAAGGCTAACAGCTCACTTACTGGTCCACGGGAAGCGACGGTCAACCACAGGCAGACGAGGTAGGAAATAGTCCAAAGCATCCGTAGCTCTGATGGAGAAAGACTGACACTGCTGCAGCAATACGGCCGCTAGCGTGGGTATAAGAAGTCCACCACTAACGACCGCAAATGCAGAACAGCTGCTCAGGACTTGACAGCTGAACGGAAGCCTCCCTGAGCACTGTCACAATAAGAGCTCGGAGAGCCTGGAAGACAACGCCGCTGTCAAGCCCTGACAGGAATAGCCCGAGCACAATGACAAAGTGCTCGGGTCATGACATCATCCAAGCTTTGATTTCCTTAAGACAAGCCTCTAATTTGGTGAATTGATCACTGTCATATGGCTTCACTGACAAGTGTAATTGTGTGTTATGTGCAAAACAATGGAAATGCATGCACTGCTTTCTAATAATGTTGCCTAGCGGAAGCATATATAAACTAAAAAGAATAGGGCCTAGCACATTTCCCTTTGGAACTCCATGAATGGGCTTTGAGCTGGACGGAAACTCATTATTGACATGAACAAACTGGAACCTATCAGATAAATAAGACCTAAACCACTGCAACGAAGTTCTATTAAGTCCAACATTATGTTCTAATCTAGCAAGTAAAATATTATGATCACTAGTATCAATAGCTGCACTAAGGTCCAAAAGGACAAGTACAGAAACAAGTCCATTATCAGATGTTATAAGGAGGTCATCAGTGACCTTCTCTAAAGCTGTTTCAGTACTATGATGGATTCTAAACCCAGATTGAAACTCTTCAATTAAACCATTTCCCTGCAAGTGGTCAAATAATTGCATAGCAACAACTGTTTCTAAGAATTTTGAAATGAAATGCAGATTAGAGATTGGCCTATAGTAAGCTAAAACTCCTGGATCCAGCATTGGCTTTTTAAGTAAGGGTTTAATTACAGCAGTTTTGAAAGCCTGCAACGAGAAGTGCTTCCTGTGGTAACGCATCAACACTTCCTGTTTTGCTGTCTGGTGTGGTTTGCTCTGCGCTTCGCTCTCGTCACTCTCCTGAGGATTATTGCCTTTCAGACTAGCAGAGACTAATTGCACTTTAATCGCTTTTTTTCCCATCTATCGTCACCTCTCACTGCTGTTTAATAAGCTTCTTGCACCTGTATGCGCACTCAGTGTCACCTAATCACCCTCTTTAGCCTTTTGTTCACCTTTCATTGATGTTTGTGTTAACTTGGGGTAAACCACTAGCTATGGCTACTAGCTGTCCTTCCCCTTCTCCTCTGGTGTGCTCTTTGTGTCAGATGTTTAGTTACACCTCTGCCTCTTTTAGTGATAATGGTAAATGTAATAAATGTTGTCTTTTTGAGGTGCTTGAGGTGAGGTTGTGTGATTTGGAATCCTGGATCTGCTGCATTGAAACACCGTCAGTGACAGTTAATAATGATAATGAATAATGATCTTGATTTCCATTAGCTGCAGCGGAGCGCCATAGCATAGTGCCTGCTAGCCATCCCCCAGCATCCACCTCTCCTGAGCAGCCAGGAGAGAATGGGTGGGTGATGGTGAGGAGGAAGCATAGTCGCAAGCCCCTGGTTCACCACCAACCTGTTCATGTTCCAAATCATTATTCCCCGCTCAGTGACACACCCGCTGAGGAAAAACCTCTGATCACTGATGACTCTGTAGTCAGAAACGTGAACCTAGAGACTCCAGCAGCCATAGTCAAATGCATTCCCAGAGCCAGAGCAGGGGACATTGAGTCAAATTTGAAAATGCTGGCTAAAAGTAACTGTAAATACTCCACAATTTGTTATCCATGCCGGATATCCATGCAATTAACAATGTCCGTCTCTGGCAGTCAGAAGTCACAAAACAGATTGTGGAATTGGTGTGTAGAGCAGAAAATTAAATCACTGGAGATGACCTGTGCCATTTCTCCACAGGAATAGGCACTCAACAATCTGAGAAAATTAAAGCTGGAACTAAAAGAAATTACAAACAAATGGACACAGTTTTTAATACAAAGACTGGGTCTGGAGAAGTTTGAACATAGTAATAAATCACTGAGATGCCTTTCTAACCAGCTTAAACTGAATAAAGAAAAAAATCAACTATCCATTCTATTGATACGACTGGAAATATCACCACTGATCCTTAAGAAATAAAAAAATCCTTCAGAAAGTTTTATGAAAACCTCTGTTCCTCTTAGATTAATCCGCCTGACTCAGAGATAAATTAATTTCTGGAGAATATTAATTTACCATGATTAAATAATAAACAGACAGCAGCTCTGGAGTCACCTCTTTTAATGTCCGAACTCCAAGAGGTGCTTACGCACATCCCAAATAATAAAACTCTGGGGCCAGATGGTTTTCCAGTAGAATTCTATAAAGATTTCTGACCTGTGCTGGCACCTACTTTCTTTAAAAGGGTGAACCAAATTGAAGAAGATAATGTAATCTCTCCAAATATTCAATTCAATTCAATTTTATTCATATAGCACCAAATCACAACACAGGTCATCTCAAGGCACTTTACAGAAAAAAGTGGGTTTAAGCCATGCTCTCAAATTTATAGAACCCAGCAGAGACCCCTAGGAGCAAGCACTGCGGTGACACAGCAAAATATGTCAAAATATGAAATATGAACTTAGTTAGCATTATCCTGATCCTTAAACCCGAAAAAGAACCTACACTTCCATCCAGCTACCATCCAATCTCACTTATGAATGCTGATCTTAAAATAATTTGCAAAGCTCTCGCCAGAAACTGGAAAGAATAACTCTGTTCATTATACATCCGGATCAAAAAGGTTTCATCAAGGGTAGGCACTCAGCTAATAATATACACACAGGCTATTTAATTTAATAGACTACTGTAAGATTAATAACTTAGAAACTACAATTGTATCTCTGGATACGGAGAAAGCCTTTGACAACATGAATTGGAAATTCCCTTTTATGGTGTTACATAAGTTGGGGTTTGGTTCAACTTTTATTAACTGGATTAAGACACTATATGGCTGTCCAGCTGCATCTGTCAGAACAAATGGTCAAACTTCTCAAAGCTTTAATCTTCAGAGAGGAACAAGGCATGGTTATCCACTCTCTCCCTCACTTTTTATCATCTTTATTGAATCGTTAGTAGCAGCCTTACAACAAAATGTTAATATTAGAGGTATCAAAACTGGAGAAAAAGAACACAAGATAAGTCTTTTTGTTGATGATGTATTATTTTTTCTTGAAAACTTACAAAGATCTCGTCTTCAGACAGAGGCGCGCATTGATAAATTTCCATCACTATCAGCTTACTCTATTAACTGGGGTAAATAAACAGTCTTACCTGTTGACTGTAATTTTTCAAAAATATCCACTATTCTAATACAATCAGGTAATATTAAACATTTAAGAATAACTATTTCCCCAAGGGTCTCACAGTTATTGCAACTAAATTACACTCCCCTTCTAAAAACAATACAGGATGACCTTACGTATTGGAGGACATTACCTATATCACTAATGGGAAGAGTCTCAACCTTTAAAATGATGGTCCTTCCTAAAATTAATTATCTATTTTCAATAATTCCTACCCAACTATTTATGGCCTGGTTTAAGTCCCTAGAATCAAATATAAGTAAAATTTTATGGAAGGATTATCCATCATGGATCAGTTTAAAAACTCTTCCAAAAGCAAAAGATTGGGGAGGTTTAGACCTTTTTTTTTTTTTTTTTCAATTACTTCTTAGCCAATAGACTGCAGTTTGTTTCTAATTGGAAAAAATCAACCCCGGTAGGAAACCCATGGTTAGATGCTGAACAGGCTCTCTGTGGGTCAAGTATCTCTGACTTACCTTTCATGAGCTCCTGTATCAAGTGCCATGACTTTTTTAAAAGCATTAACATTAGCTCCTCTCTGACAGCCTGACGAAAATTTTTAAAAATAACGAGGTCTTCACTTGACCCTTGTAAATTCACGCTCATTTGGGACAATGCTGATAATCTACAACAAAAGAGGATGTAAAACTTTTCACTATGGTGTGAGAAAGGAAAAACAAAACAAAACAAAAAAAAACAAAAAAAACAAAAACAAACTTAGAACATCTAAATTGAGGTGAAAACTTTATCCAATTCCAGGAACTGGTGTAACAGGTATGACATCAGTGATAAAAAAATTTCTTGAATAACAACAGCTTAAATCCATTATAAAAGAAAGCTTCATTTTAACCAGATAGATTTATTTTATTTTATTTTGTATACTTTTTTGATCCCCAGAGGGGAAATTAAGGGAATCCACCTAGATGGATGAAGCAGCCACGGTGTGGCGCCATCCCTTCACCATTCACACACACATTCACACCTTGGGCCACTTTAGAATCCAATTAACCTAACGTAACCTAACATTTAGAGGTATCAGTTAAGGTGAAAGGGTTTCTAAATCTTCATTCTCCTAAATTGATAACAAAAGTACATCGACTATTATGAGAACTGGATGAATCAGTATCTCTTCCAAAATTAAAGTGGGAGACAGACCGATCAATTAATAAAGATGAAAGCCTCTGGACACAAATATGCTTCAACGCCTTTAAGATGACTAAAAATTCTAATCTGCAACTCATACAGTACAAAGTTCTACATAGAACTCATTACACAGGACAAAAGATGTTCAAAATGGGACTGAGTCATACAAATATCTTTTCCCATTGCACCAGCAATGGCCCGGAGAGTTACATGGTCCTGTGCACGGGTCCACAAGTTCTAGCAGAAGACATGTGAAGACTTATTGCCATGGCATGGGTATCATTTCCCAACCTCTCCCACACTTTGCATACTGGGTGATTTAAGTGAAATAAATATAGAGGTAAAGATGTCACACATGGTTCTCACTGCCTTATGCATCGCAAAGAAAACTGTCCTCATGAATTGCAAATCCAGAAATAATTGATGTACAACTCACTATAAGGACCTCCTATTAATTTATATTAGTCTGGAGAGAATGTCAGCCTCCTTTAAAAAACAACTGGCTCAGTTCAATTCTCTCTTGTCCCCACTTATTGATTCTATAACCTGAGGCGTGGTGGGCAGTGGCTCGCTCTCCTTGGCACCTCTGGTGGCTGACTGTGCCCTGACAACAAGGGGTTTCTGTGACCCACTAGAGTCGGTGTCTGGGGTGCCTGTCCTGAGGTGGCTGTGCATCTTGCCTGGGGGGGGGGGGGAGGCGGTGTGGGGTGGTTGGGCCATGGCCCTGTGCCTCCCGAGTGGGGCTGGGTCTGGCCTTGGGCCCCTGGTGCTGGAGGAGGGGCGTTCCCCCTCTGGGTCCGGGTTAGGTGTGCGCCGGTGGGGTCACGCCCTCCGCGCAGCCCTGCTGGTGCTCTGGGGGCTGGTGCCTAGGTCCCTGGGGGATCTCACCCCCCGTTCTCCGTGGCCTATGGCTGTGGGTGTGCATGTGCATATATGTGTGCATATGTATGTGTGTGTGTGTGTGTATGTGTGTGTGTGTGTGTGTGTGTGTGTGTGTGTGTGTGTGTGTGTGTGTGTGTGTGTGAGTGTGTGTACACATGCATATGTGTAGGTGTGCGTGAGTATGGGTATGGGTGTGTGGGGGGTTACGTTTGTATGTGTGGTTGTGGGTATGGGTGCATGCATGTATGTGAAAGTGTGTGTGTGTTGTGTGTAAACATGCAAGGTTGTGTGTGGGTGTAGGTGGACAAATGTGATGGTGAGTATGTGTGTGTACACATGAGAATGGGTGTGTGTGTGTGTATGTGTGGATGCAAGTACCTGTCAGTGGATATGCAGGGGTCGAGAGTATGAATTTGGAGGGGAAGACGTTGTTTCGCGGTGGGGGGTAGTGTGGGTTGTCTGGTGGCCTGGAGGGTGGCGGTTCAGGTCCTGCTCTTTCCGGCTGCCCTGCCATTGTGTCCCAGGGTGGGGCACTTTGCCGCCATGCCGCTGGTGCCCGTGGCCCCGGGTATGGGTGTGTGAGGGTGTTTGGGGGTGGCCACAATTCCATCGGTTTGCCCCGGAGTGACTGTGGCTGTAGGGTAGGCTGCCTCTGTCGATGTCTGTCTGGGGTGGATGGTTGTTGGGCTTGCGGTGGGTGCTCTGGGACGCCGCTTAGCATGTGGAGTGCCGCATGGGTCAGCCTATTATCCATCATTATTATTATTATTATTATTATTATTATTATTATTATTATTATTATTATTATTATTATTGTGTTTGTGTGTACAAGATGTGTGACAGTAAGTGTGAGTGTGGCTTCCCCATCATGCCTGTGGTGCTGGTGAGTGCCTGGGTGCGATGCTGGCGAGTCTTAGGCTGCATGGCCTGGGGCTTCTCACCCTGGGATGGGATCTGGGGGCAGTGGGTGGCCTCCAGAACCAGTTTGGGAGCTGGCTTTTGGGGTGGGGGCTCTCTTTGTGACCTCCTCCCTCCCAGTTTTACCAGCCCCCCCCCCCCCCACCACCACCACCACCACACACACACAGATAATTCTGGGTGAATTACACATCTTATTGGATATACTCAGGGTTTTGGGGTGAGGGGGTGCCGTACGGTGTCGATGAACAGGATCCTTCTGTCTACTGTGCAGTGGGGCCACCCTCACCTCAATTTTAATTGCACTGTAGACACTGAGGGCTTGGGGGGATTGGAGCCCCACTGCCCATAGCAGTGGCTAATGGTGCCCTAACACACTATCCCCCCAGTTTTAACTGCACTTTGGTAGTTCACACACCTGCACACAATCACACCACACAACTAACACTCACCCATCACCAATCGGACATGGGGGATGGGGTCTTTCCCCCCCTCTGAGGCCCTGCTCCTGCCAGGGGCCTGGGGCCTGTTATGTTGTCCTCATCCCTGGGCACTGCTAAATGAATAGGTGCGAGCAATGGAGTGAGCGAGTGAGAGAGTGAGTGAGCAAGATAGTAAGTGAGAGCGAGGGAGTAATGAGTGGAGATGGTGATGATGGTGGTGGGTCAGATTTGTGTGGCACCTTGTGTTGGTTGGCATCTTGGAGCGCTTGCGGTAGTCCATTGATCAGTCACTCTGGGTGAGCGTTAGTGGTGGTGGTTTGCTTTTGTGGCCACGGCTGCCCTGGGGTGGGTGGCAGGGGTGTGGCTGCTGGTCTGTGCCGGTTGTCTCCCCGGCCACTACAGGGCATTGGTGTGCGTTCATGCCTGTTACATCTGTACCACCCCAAGTATTAAGGGTAAATGAGTGTGGGCGAGTGTGTAGGGGAGAACACGAGTGCATGTGAGTGAGTCAGAGTGCGACTGAGAGTGTGTATAGGTGAGCGTGGGGAGAAGGAGGTGTAGGTGGGTGCGGGTGACTGTGAGGGTGAGTGGGAGTGGGAGATTGACCAGGTATGGGAGTGGGTGAGAGTTGGTGGGTCTGGGTATGGGAGTGCGAGTGTGGAATTGTGTGGGGGAGAGGGCGAGTGAGAGTGAGTGAGTGTGTGTGGGTGCATGTGAGAGCACGTGGGAATGGTTGTGTGTGCTGGGTGGGGGGGGGGGGGGGTAGACTTAGGGGGTTGTAGCTCCTGGCCACATGGGCTCCCTTGGACTGGGGGGGTGAGGCTGGCTCCCTGTGGGTCTCCTATGCCTTGCTGCCGCCTTCCTTGGGCGGGGGGGCCTGGGGGTTCCCGGGGGTGTGTGTCATGGCCATGTACGTACGTTTCTACTGTTATTTGTCCATTGGCAACACCTATAGGTGAAGTTGGAAGACTGATAATGATGTGAAATTTATTGTACACTAAAGATACACGTGATGAACAAACATCCAAGTGTGTGCAATTAGATGAGTGGATACAAAAGCAAGTGCAAAGAAGCACAGAAAATGCCTCTAACAACAATGGCGTTAGCATTATTAGAGGACATTGCAAATCGCACAGTGAAAAGAGAAAGAGTATGCAGAGACAGAAGATTTTCTGGCTCAGGATGATGACTGACTTGTCAGCTTATTTAGGTTTCCACAGGCAGTCTTTGTGGAACTGTACTCAGAGCTAGGGCCGCTCTTTGAGCGCAACACAGCAAGAAGCCATGTGCTGCCCATCCCAGTGCAAGTGCTGACAACACTGGGGTTTCTGGAAACAAGGGCATGCCAGAGGGAGCTGGCAGACCAATCGGAGTCAACCCTGAGCTGAGCTATGCCAGCTATGTTGGATAGCATTATCTGACTGTCACCCAGGAACATCATATTCCCATACAATGCAGTTGAACAGGTCAACATCAAAGCGCAATTTGCAGCGACAGCCGGTTTCCTAATGATTCTGATGAACAGCATTGTTGGGAACAAACTGCAAGCTGGCACTGTGCAGATGGGTGGCTTCTTGGGGAGTAAATTCATGTAATTGTCCTAATAATAACCCACTCGACGTGCAACATGCCTGTGCGCCCCCAAATATCACCCTGTCTTCATGGTTTCATTACAACTCAGTGGTTGGAGTAATTGACTTTCTTTTTTTTGCTAATTAAACTACAGTTTCAGAGCATTCTACCAAGCCCCCAACTGCCTCTGTATGTCCAGTAGTTATGTCAATAAACACATGCGTAAAGACTGAAATGCAACAGTATCACCCTTTCCCCGGCACACTTCATTCATTTACAATAGTACTGTGTGTTATCCATGTAAGTTGTATATAACTATATAGGGTGAGATTTGCATTTTGGACATAAAATATGTGCTTTTGGAGTCTAATATGATCTGCTTTAAACTCACAGGTGACCTTGGCTACCCACTAAATAGCTTCATATTGTCTTCTTTGTCATGACTGTTTTCCTTTAATTCAACCTTCTGATCCACCCGGCTGGTCACAAATTGATTGACTGATTTATTGTTCGTTTAAAATATCATTGTCTAAAAGATACAACATACATTTAAAAACAATGGTATGACACAAGAAAATGTGCACACTTATTTCCATTGTGGTCCCTAAAAGAGGTCACAGCTGGTCTTGTACCTGAAACCTTCTACTTTGAAATCTCCCACTATAATCCCTAAGCTGCACAAGCTACAAATCACAGTGATCAGCTTATGCTTTTGAGGATGACTGCAGGTGTCAGTCAAAATATGTCAAAGTTAAATAAAGATCTCCTTTTCATCCCTGTCGGAATAAAAGTAACAAACTAATCTTATAGGGCTGTGAGCAGGCAATTGAATTACCTGTATCCGGCACTAATGCCAGAGGACAGCATGCCACACAAAATGTTTTTACATGCCTCTACCGCATTCAGGAGCACCTCCAACTCACAGTCCATGAAATTCCATTAAATCCGTTATTTTTGATTGTGGATACAGGAGATTCAAAGGTGCAACACTTTTATATATATATTTGCATAGCTATTTGCATGTAACTGCATATTCAAATGGAGGCGTGTCAAGGGAGGAGTCCAGTATTTCCTCATGTGCATTCAATTTCAAGCAGATTGGGATATACAAAGCAAATGTGCTTTGATTCCTGCATATGGACAGTTTCATAGATATGGATTTTTTTTTTTTTTTTGCTTACGGCGTTTTCTTGATTTAAATGTACGTCATCTTTCAGTAGGAAATCCATGCAAGTCTTTGTACATGAGGCCCCAGGTCCTGCTGTTCAAACATGCTCCAATCTGTGAAGCAAAGCAGTCTTGAAGCTGGAGAAGAGCATTTTCAGGGCAGGTTTTGTTTGTTTGGTTTGTGGGGGGAAGGCTTCCTGAGGGGATGTAACCAGGTATTAGAAGCAGAAAGGTTATAAATAAGAGGAGAATTTTTTCCTTAATATTACATGCAATTTATGATTATGTGTCACGCTGTCCGAGCGGTCAAGGCACACCAGAGAAGGAACGGAGGCTTCCAAACAGTTTTGCAATCAGCAATTTTCCATTTATTACAAAAGATACTTCGCAAGCAGAGAATTATATTTCGTGTGTAGAATTTATAAATGTTAATATGGATTGTATTGATAAAGTGCACATATAATCCGAGATCTGTTTTGACTGAATTGAATTCCTTCTGTGAGATAATGTTAAGGTTAATTATATTAATTGGGTGAGGCAATTGAATCATAAGATATTAGACTTAATTGGACCATACCAAAATCCCAAGCAAAACAATAAACATTTTCATATTTCCACATACCCAATAACATCTAAAAAAGACATAAATACATAAATAATTTCCCACCTATTTACAAAATAAATACCACACCAAAAATAATACAATAAATAGTTTTAAACACTTATTTACATATTAAATTACCCTTTACTCAACCAATACATGCCTCCTTCCTCCTGGCATCCTTTAAAAGGCCCTCAGAGCCCTAAGGAATCTTTTGCCTGGATACCACCAGGAAGCATGCTGGCAAAGGTACGTAGTCTTGTGATTCAATTGCCTCACCCAATTAATGTAATTAACCTTAACATTATCTTACAGAAGGAATTCAATTCAGTCAAAACAGATCTCCAATTATATGTGCACTTTAGCAATACAATCCATGTTAACATTTACAAATTCTACACACAAAATATAATTCTCAATTACAGAAACCGTAGCAGTGGCGACACTCCGTCGTCACATTATGATATAACATATGAAGTTGACGAATGACCTAAAATAAGTTGTGTTCTTAACAATTCTGCACAAAAATCATTTCATAGCACTAACTATTCTGAAATAGATTTTTTTTCTTTCTTTCTTTTACCCTTTGTCTTTCATTTTCTCTTTCTGTTTGTCAATTTCCTTAAGGAAAAATGCAGGTTAGCTGATAAAACAATTATTCTCTACAATTAATCTGGCTTTTCAGACACGGATAGAATTTCCAAGTTGAGCTATGAGTTCATTTGCAGGTCAGACACATACCTGCAGCCTACCAAGTTAACTAGACTCTTGCTCACAGCATGTGCTCATCATAACTCCTCGCTTATAAAGCCATATGCCTCCTCACCAGTCCCTCTAAAAATGAAGCTGTTTTGTATCAGGTTGAGTTAATCTGGGGAATACATATTCAAAGAAATTACTTATTCCACAGGCAACACCCACATGATTTCTCCAGAGCCTGGAAAAAGAAAAAAAAAAATACACTGAAAGCAAGGGGTGGGGTTGTGGGCACAATTAAATTAGACCTAATTGTGACAACACTTGATACCAGATTGAGTTAATATGCCTCCCTCATGTCTTAACTAGATGTCAGACACTGTGGGTAAGCAATGTGTTGTAATATGGGCACATGTAAAAGTGACAGGTAGGCACTTGTTTTGACAGGAGCTAAAAGAGCAGATAAAGTATCTGATCTGCTAGGGTTGTGGCTGTTGTGCTTTGGCAGGTTTCCCAAATTTGGAATTGAGGAGACACAGGGGGAAGGTTGTTACTATTGTCAGGGGTACCATACCTTGTTGAATTTGTCATGTAGCCAGCACACATCTGAGTGCAAGTGCGGACATCATTCTGAATGTCATTTCTAATCAAAAAATAAATAAGAAGTGGCATTGCTATTGGCAAAAGTTCATGCCTATCACCACTGTAGCATCAACAATAATGAATTGCCAAAATTGGTATTTATCAAATTGTATGGAATAAATTCCCAAATTGTTTAGGGTACCAGTATAATCCGATTACTCCCTGAGGTTAACAATGTCCTGCCCTTAAAAGGGCACAACAGATGTTATTTGACCTCGGTTCCCACATTAGGACAGCTGATGAGTACATCTGCTAGAAAAAAGAACCAAATGTGTTTTTAGGCATACTAGTGTTGGAACTAAACAGCAACTAAACTTGCTTAATTGTTGAGATGCATTGTAACTAAAGTGATAATTAAAATAATTTGCTTTGCTTTATCTGTCTGGGTACCGCTGGATAATCCTTTTTTTTCACCAATATCAAACTAGAAAAGCACTCGGAGAGCGCAGACCTCTGCCAAGCGCCACAGTTTCCCCCATACAGTCTTCAGATTCCTTGACCATGAAAACATATGACAAGCAGTGGTTCAGTAGTTAGTCACGAAAATGGTATTTTCCGTAATGGTGGCCACAGTTCCCTCCATACAGTGTTTGTGTGTATGTTTTCAGATTCCTTGACCATGAAAACATATGACTAGCAATTGGATTGACAATGATAGGATTAGTGGTTCAGTAGTTATTCACGAAAATGGCATTTTCCGTAATGGCGGTTTAGCACCACAGTTCCCCCCATACAGTGTTTGTGTGCACGTTTTCAGATTCCTTGACCGTGAAAACATATGACTAGCAATTGGATTCACAACAATTGGATTGACAATGATAGGATTAGTGGTTTAGTATTTATTCACGAAAATGGGATTTTGCATAATGGCGGTTTTCTTGTGGACGGTGATTCGGATCACCACCAAAATGTAATCATCTGTAGGATACCCCATTTCTGACAATCTGTGAAAATTTCATGAAAATCCGTAACTTTTTGAGTTATCTTGCTAAAAAACAGACAAACAAACAGACAAACAAACAGACAAACAGACAAACCAACGCCGATGATCACATAACCACCCCCTTTGGCTGAGGTAAAAATGGTAAAAGAAAAAAAAGAGAGTTTTTGTTACCGTATCTTGTTTCAAAGCTGAGAACAATAAAACCATTAAAATTAATTATTTCGTTTCAAATAACGCATTGAAAAATGAATCACATACTGTATACTCCGTTTTTTTTTTTTTTTTTGTTTTTTTTTGTTCTTGCCTGTTTGTTTTCTCCAATTTCATTTTTGAACCACTAATGAAATTCTGCTGCCGAGACTCATGTTGGTTTGTCATTCAGACATGAATGAACCAAACCCACGCCCTTCCTCTTTAGTCCGTTTTGAAAACCAAAAGAAGATTACCAGACATCATAACAGGAAGTTGCAAATCCAGAGTAGGATGTCAGTATAAAAGCCTCTGCCTTTATCCAACACATCTGCAGCATGCTAAATTAGATTAGATTAGATTAGATTAGATTAGATTAGATTCAACTTTATTGTCATTACACATGTATGAATACAAGGTAACGAAACACAGTTTAGCATCCAATCAGAAGTGCAAAGGACAGCAGTGCAGTATATACAGTAATTGACAGTATGTGCAATTTAAGCAAATATATGCAAATATATGCGGCAGTGCAGAAAGTTAAGAGTACTGTTATGTGCAAATAATGTACAATAAGTTAGGTGGGCGGTTATGTACAGGTGAGGATGGTAAGAGATGATGGTAAGAGAGTCAGCGGGGAACTAAATTCAATAACGTGACAGCTGTTGGAAAGAAACTGTTTCTAAACCTGCTGGTTCTAGTCCGAAGGCTTCTGAAACGCCTTCTGGGGGGGAGAAGCTGGAACAGTCCATGAGCAGGATGGTTGGAGTCCCTAAGAATGCTATGTGCCCGGCGCAGACATCTTTTCCTGTAGACATCCTCTATAACTGGAAGTGGAGTCCCTGTGATGCGTTGGGCGGTTTTCACCACCCGCTGCAGCGCCTTACGGTCAGCGACAGAGCAGCTCCTATACCAGACTGTGACACAGTTGGACAGGGTGCTCTCTATCACGCAGCGGTAGAAGTTGCCCAGGATGTCAGTTGACAGATGGTTCTTCTTCAGTGTCCTCAAGAAGAAGAGGTGCTGATGGGCCTTCTTGATCAGGCTGGTGGTGTTAACTGACCAGGACAGGTCCTCCGAGATGTGGGTCCCCAGGAATTTGAAGCTGGGGACACGTTCAACAGCTATGCCATTGATATGGATGGGGTCATGTGTCTCTCCCCTCTCCTTCCTGTAGTCCACTATGAGCTCCTTGGTTTTGCTAGTGTTAAGGAGCAGGTTATTGTCAGCGCACCAAGTAGCCAAGTGCTCAACCTCTGCCCTGTAATCTGACTCATCGTTGTCCCTGATGAGTCCGATCACCGTGGTGTCATCTGCAAACTTTATGATGGAGTTGGATCCATACATAGGCCTGCAGTCATGGGTGAAGAGGGAGTAGAGGAATGGGCTGAGCACACAGCCCTGTGGTACACCAGTGTTGAGTGTGATGATGGAAGAACGGTTGGGGCCTGACCTAACATGCTGGGGTCTGTTGGTCAGAAAATATATAAACAGACGGACAATTACTTGTTTATATGGCTATATAAGTCAGTTATTAAGCCTTTAACTGCAATGTGCTTAAGCAATTTCTATACCTTTGTTCTTGTTCCCACTGTGGTCAGCAGATAGCGATCTGTATTTTTAGATTAATTATTATCTTGTGATTTGCAGACAGCTGCTTTTTTTTATGATTCCAGATACAACCCATGGCAAACATTCTGGAATCACCATTCTTGGAGAATGTTCATTCAATTGTTTAATTTTGTAAAAAAAATAAACTAATCAGACCTCTCTGTGACTCACCACCTTATTGTGGTGGAGGGGTTTGCATATCCTAATGATCCTAGGAGCTATGCTGTCAGGGGGAACTTTCACTTGGTTGGGTCGCAAAGGCAAACTGGTCAGGCATTGCGAAAAACAAAAAAAAAAAATCTGTAAAATAACAGTAAAGTGCTGGCAACAGAATTCCCAGCATTCTTACTGTGAAATGATTTTACAGCTTATTACTGCAATAGTGATGTATTTAATGTATTTAATATTTTAATGTGTTTTGTGTATTTATTAGTGGTGTTGGCATTATCGCGTTAATCGCCCATTAACGCTTTGCCCCCCTTAACAGCAACAAATTTTGTGATCGCGGTTAACGGCAGTTAACGGCAGAAAGCGCAAACAGTACTTTTTCCCTAGCAACTCTCCGTACCAAAACCGCTCTGTCAAACAAGCTGGATTAAAGCCATGGAAATCCCCAAAGTGCTGTCATATTTAAGATTACAATGTTATCTGCCGGAGCTCTCACCCGGATAATTGTTACAGCCTTCTCCAAAACTTCGCCTAGATGTTTGGTTGTTCTATTTCTGTGGAAGCTAGCTAGCTGGCTAGTAGCTACATGCTAGGTTGTAGCTGACATCCAGCAGCTGACACGGACAGAAATTTGCCTGTTTTCATCCTCATAGCTTTGGGTCCAACTGTTGGTGAGTACCAGTCTAAAAGAATTCTCAAGCTGTGTTCGTAATGTCCATTCACTCCCCTAGTTTTTGCAGTACGGTGGGGTGTCATCACGGGCGAGATAGTTGCCTTTTTATGTTTGCAATTTTTCTGCTAATTTTTCTGTGGATGTTTGCTATGGGAGAAAGAGCAAGCTCCATTTGTGGCTGCTGGTTTGGTACTGAGTTGTGTTACAGTAATGAGCCCTGGCATTCCGTTGTTTGCACATGCAGTCTACTTTTGAGAATTTTCTGGAGACTATTCTGGATGTTTTTTTGTCATTTTGGATATGTTGAGAGCTTTAATAAACCTGCAGGTGAAGATAGAAAGCATATTTGTCCACTCCCATGTTCATAACAGTATGACAAACTTGAAAAATTACTGACTTAAGGTACACTGTATCTGTATGGAAGGGAAAAAAAGCGACTAGCGCACTATTAATCATGATTAAAGATTGTAATCATCCAACACAACGAGGATTTATTTAATCTTTTACAGTAAAGTACTGGCAGCAGAGATACCAGCAGTATACTGTAATGAGCAGGGGGTTTCAGCCAATGACGAGGCAGCTATTGGTTAATCAGCATTTATTTTTTAACTTCCGGAAAACGCCAAAATGGCTGAAGCCATTAAACTGACCAGCTCCCTCAGTCACGGTTTCTGCAAAGAACAATGCACCATCACCATCTAACATTTAACAAGACTACTAACTTTTAGAAAAACATTAGTAAAGAACCCAGAACCCAGAACCTACATTACATCCCCTCAAAACATCCCCCACAATCCTTCAGTCCCTACCTCATTAGCATACTCCTTTGATTTTGGCCAATCATGCCCCCAGAGGCTGCCCTGGATGCAACAATACTACAATTTTACAGTATTCATACTGTTACCTATATTTTCACAACCTGTTAGAGTAAAACTGAAATGCAGTGCATTTCTGTGACTATTCTAATTTACAGTAACTTTCTGGGGTTACTTCAAATTTTCAGTTTACTATAGTCAGGCATAATACAGTGAATTACTGTAGAAAAAAAAATCCCAATATTTAATGCAATTAAAGTTATCATTGTTCTGTGAGCTCCAGACAAGTTTTTTAAAAATGCTAAATAATAAACAACTTAGAAAGGGATTTAGATTTATTCAAAGTTTGCAAGGGATTTATACAAAGTTAACTGCAGGCTAACTCTATAACAGACACACTGCAAGAACAAATTTAATAATATGCAACTTCATGTTGTTACAGTATATAACAATTGCACTGCAAATATGGCACTAACATTACATAATTGCTGGCCTTCCTGTTATATAGTTATTTATGTGGTTATATGTTTTATACTTTTATTGGTGTGGCACAGGGTGATGGCTGCGCCTTCTGGTCACGACACCACCAGTGACTATAAAAGGGCTGCAGGCAGGAGGGGTGGTCTCTTTGCCATCCTCTGCCTCGTGGCTGTGTGTTCCCCCTGTGCCCTTTAATAAACGTATGTTCAGTTTGACACCTGGCCTCGTTCTTGGCTCCATATACAGACATAACATTTTGGCGACAAAGAGAAAATAAGAATTGAGAAGGTATGGAAGCATGTGGGTTTGGAATTCGGTTGTTTCTTGAGCTCCCAGGCAGGCCATCTGTTTCCTTGCCAAGACGGCGCGTCGCCTTCCTGGCTTACATAATGGTGCTGAACCCGGGATGAATGGACAGGCTGAGGAAAAGCACGTTGTTGGTGCACAATTTAGGAACTGGAGGCCAGCGGATACTGAACATGCTTGGCAACTCGGACAACTTTGAGGTCGTGGCTGAGGTGATATCATGCAATTTTTGTGCCCTGGAAGACGTCACCATCCCGAGGAGCTGGGTTTGACAGCGCTGCCCACAGGTGGGCCAGCATATTCAACGGTATTAAATCACCCTTTATTGTCATTCAACTGTACATCCAATCATGTACAGTAGAACGAGATTGTGTTTTACCTATCTACTGTGTTAATCACACACACCCCAAGTGTAGAATCAGAGGGCCGCTGCCATGCAAGGCGCCACCACAAATTTCCCTCCTCCATTCCATTATTGCTGAGCACCAAGCTGGACGGCAGGAAGTTCCACTTTTATATGGTCTTCAGCATGACCCGGCCAGGATTTGAACCCCTGCCTCCCGGGTGTGGGGCGGATGCTGTACCAACCGAGCCACCACTCTGGTCCAACTGAGCCACCACTCAGATGTATGTAGCCAACTTGAAATTACTGGTTAGTGTGTGTCGGTTTGGACCGTTGGAAGAGGAGATGGTTCACGACCAGTTGGCAGAGCATACTAACTGCGCTGCGATTAGGTCAAAGCTGCTAACGTTTTCGGGCAAACTGACGCTGTCCACAGCCATCGAGTTAGCTCAACAGCTAGAAGCTGCCGATAGACTGTCACGGGAGCTGAGTGACAGCTTGACACACCGACAGCTGGGATCACAGCTGACCATGCATGCAGTGGACCCAGACAGCAATGGAAGCGTGAAGGGCTATGTGGATGACGCCAACACTGTGAATGTGAGGTCTGCCGCAGGAAAGCACAAATGTATGGGTTATGGGTCCACGAAGCACCATTTTAAGGCCAGAGACTGTTCGGCAAGTGCGAAGTGCTGCGGCAAGTGTGGCAACTTGCATCATTTCACCAGGGTATGACACAGATCCAAGCGAGGAAGTCCATGGCACAAAGAGGACTCTCCTGCATCCATGGTTGTCCACGCTGTGTCACCGAGCACCAACAGATGCATGTACTGTATGGTGGAGTTGGACGGGGTGGGGGTGCCCTTATTGATCGACATGGGAGTGGTAGGCTCCTTTTTGAATTGGACGACTGAGAGTTGTTTTGCCCCGCACTGCAGGATTGGGGGTGACCTGGCGCCACTTTGTGGTTGTGGAGGAGGACGGCTAGTCATGGTGGGAACACTGATACTGACGGCTCGGTACAAATCGGTCAGGATGTGTGACCTGGAATTCACCGTGACAGTCCGTGGAGAAAACATAATGGACTGCGACCTGCTCTATGGTCTGGGCTTTGCCATTAAAAGCGGTGCTGGGGAGGAGTGGTTGGGCTATGGATTGTGGGACCGACCGATTCCGAGAGTAGTAGACGGCACAATGTGGGATGAGGAGCTGCCTGGCATCCTGGAGAGTGTGCAAGACCAATATCACCTAGGGTCATCACAGGAAGGTCCCTGTGCCAGAGCCCAAGTCGCCCTGGATGAGGGTATTGGACAGCACGGCGGGACGCCTGTGACAACGAGCGACGTCGAGAGGCTGGTTTCACCTGTTCCTGGATCTTGGCTGAAGTGGGCCGGTGAACAGGGGACCACAACGGTGACGGCGGCTGCAAATTTAGAAGAGGTCGGGGCCGTACTGTTAGGCATGGTGGAGCGAAGTGCCAAGCAGAGACCCTGCAATCTGAGCAAGACCCCTCTTGGAGTCACGGACTGGTTTCGGGAGGAGGGGTGACCACGGCAGGTACGGGCCGGTCGGCGGTTTAAAGAGCACCCGGAGAGTTACGTGTCATGGACAGACGGGAGGATGCTCATCTCCAGCTGCCAGACGGTTCGTGGGGGCACCCGAATGGGCTGCAGTGTGCCCGGGAGGGGACTGAGGGATGTGGGCCTTCACGAGCAGAGCAGCCGGTGGTGATGAAGAGGATGCACACTGTGGCTGAGGCGACCTGTTGCAGCCCGGGAGGCTGGTTGTCTCCAGGGGCGGACTGATGACAGGGTGGTCCAGGGGGCCCACGGACTTGTTTTCTCCACCTGTGTGTATATAGGTTAATTATCATGCATGTGGTTGATTTTATTTGCTGTGTGTATTATAAGTTGACCGTTATGTGTGTGTTCTAGGTCATATGTTGTTCCGTTGTATGTAATCTGGGGATTAATTTGTGTATTTTATTTTAGCTTAGGAGACACGGCAGAATTTTTGTTTGTAGATGGACTTTTTTTTTAGGATAGGAGCAGAATAATCCGCTTCGCCATGTGGGGTGGGACAGCAGTTCACCCGTCTCCCCTAGTTTTAGTTGTTTTAGGTGTGACTGTGTTAGGCCAACTAAAGTACATTATTTTGTGTTGTTAGTTCACAATTCGGGTCCTAAATTGGGGTGGGTATGAATTGTGTGTGTATGTTTTGGACTTCTGTAAGGGGGGGGTTGTTATATAGTAATTTATGTAGTTGTATGTTTTATACATTTATTGGTGTGGCACGAGGTTGTGGCTCCGCCTCCTGGTCACGCCACCACCCATGATTATAAAAGGGCTGCAGGCAGGAAGGGCGCTCTCTTTGCCATCCTCTGCCTGTGGCTGTGTGTTGCTCCTGTGCCCTTTAATAAACATATGTTCAGTTCGACACCTGGCCTTATCCTTGGCTCCATATATTGACATAACACTTCTGTCAGCTGTATTGAGTGTATTTCCTTTTATTAGCCAGCTGTATGGAGCATAGTTCCTGTTATACACATGTACATTGCTTACCTTCTGTCAGCTGTCAGCTGCATCGAAATCTCTGGTGTATGCTGAACTTATTTGTGGTCACGTATTTTCTACTATATACATGTGCGCACATGTGCGGTAACCGAGAGTATGGTGTTCCAATTAAGTATGGCAAAATGTCAGAACACAGGCATCCAACTCCAGAAGTTGGAAATCACAAAACGTAATGTGGAGTCGGTGTGTAACTTTGCCAAAACAATGCTGGCCTGTGTAGTATTCTCTGGGCCCCTACCCAAC
The DNA here is from genome assembly GCA_020510985.1 of Pholidichthys leucotaenia. Classification (NCBI taxonomy): domain Eukaryota; kingdom Metazoa; phylum Chordata; class Actinopteri; order Cichliformes; family Pholidichthyidae; genus Pholidichthys; species Pholidichthys leucotaenia. The sequence continues at coordinate 240,755,586 of CM035845.1, forward strand.
CTGACCAGTGATGACATGTTTAGTTGCATGTCATCCTTCAACCGCTGGCTGTCTGTGTGGTGTTGTGAAAATGATGTGTGATACATAGACAATTAGAACTCATTTTGGGGAAAACCTGGTCTTGTTAGGCAAGATGGCATCAAACCATGTGTGTCTGTGTGTGTGTGTGTATATATATATTTTATAGTAATATGTACATATGTATATTAGCTGCTCTTGCTTGCTTGTTTTTTTTCTTGCCTTCTGATTGTTGCTCTGAGTGTTGCTATCCCTGTGCTGTTGCAATCCTGGAATTTCCCCGTTGTGGGACTAATAAAGGCTTATCTTATCTTATCTTATCTTAAACCCAAATTGGATGGTGCATCTCATTGATCTAATAATCTAGTATCACTTTTATCCAAAGTTCCAAAGCCTTGACTACTACTCAGAGTCGGGACCAGGAAGCAGAGCTGCAGTCTTACACACCTCTCTGCAGCTTCTGTCAACATGTCACCCCTCAATATAGCCTCTGTCTCCTCCATCAGAGAATCACTGTCTGCTCCCTATAAAGTCAATTAAAGTATAATGCATAAGCATTTTAAGCTTTGGTTATCCTTTAGTTTCATAAACTCTTCTTCTTCTTCTTCTTCTTCTTCTTCTTCTTCTTCTTCTTCTTCTTCTTCTTCTTCTTCTTCTTCTTCTTCTTCTTCTTCTTCTTCTTCTTCTTCTTCTTCTTCTTCTTCTTCTTCTTCTTACGGCTGCTGCCTTTAGGGGTTGCCACAGCAGATTATCTGTCTCCAACTCCCCCTCTATGTCGTCCTTCACAACATCCATGAATCTTCTCTGTGGTCTTCCTCTTTTCCTCCTGCCTAGCAGCTCCATCTTCAACATCCTTTGTCCAATATATCCACTATCCTTCCTCTGCACATGTCCAGACCATCTCAGCCTTGCCTCTCTTGCTTTGTCTCCAAACTGCTCCACTTAAGCTGTCCCTCTGTTATACTCATTTCTAATGTTGTCCCTCCTAGTCACTCCCAATGAGAATCTTAGCATCTTCAACTCTGACACCTTCAGCTCCATTTCATGTCTTTTTGTCAGTGCCACCATCTCCAAACCATACATCATCACAGGTCTCATTACCGTCTTGTAAATCTTCCCTTTCACTCTTGATGTTATCCTTCTGTCACAAATCACCCCAACAATCATCTCCACCCACTCCATCCTGCCTGCAGTCTTTTCTTTACCTCTCTTGTGCATTTTCCATTCCTTTGGATTGTTGGCCCCAGGTATTTAAAGTAATCTTCTTTCACTACCTCTACTTCTTCCATCTTCACCATTAAACCTGCCTCCCTCTCATTCAAACTCATGTATTCTGTCTTGCTTCTAGTGATTTTCATTCCTCTTCTCTCCAGAACATACCTCCGCCTGTCTAGGTTCTTTTCCACTTGCTCTCTACTCTCACTACAGATCACAATGTTATCTGCAAACATCATGGTCCGTGGAGACTCCTGCCAGACCTCATCTGTCAGCCTCTCCATCACCATAGCAAACAAGAAGGGGCTCAGAACCAATCCCTGATGTAGCCCGACCCCCACCTTGAACCCATCTGTCATTTCTACAGCACAACTCACCACCATCTCACTGTTCTCATACATGTTCTGTACCACTCTCACATACTTCTCTGCCACTCCTGACTTTCTCATACAGTTCCACACTTCCTCTCTTGGCACCCTATCATATGCTTTCTCTAGATCCACAAAGACAGTGTAACTCCTTCTGAACTTCTCTGTACTTCTCCATCAACACTCTTAAAGCAAACATTGCATCTGTAGTACTCCTTCTTGGCAGGAAACCATACTGCTGTTCATTGATTGTCACCTCTCCCCTTAACCTGGCTTTGACAACTCTTTCTCATATCTTCGCAGAGTTGCTGATCAACTTTATGCCTCTGTAGTTACTACAGCTCTGAGCATCTCCTTTGTTCTTTAAAATTGGTACCAAAACAGCTTTCTCCTCCACTCCTCGGGCATTCTCTCACTCTCCAAGATTATGTTAAACAGTCTAGTTAAAAATTCCACCACCATCTCTCCTAAAGATCTCAATACCTCCACAGGCTGGTCATCTGGACCAACCGCCTTTCCATTCTTCATCCTCTTCAAAGCTGCCCTCACTTCTATCTTGCTAATCCTCGGGACTTCCTTGTTTACCATTTTTCATCCATCATCCCCTCTCTCTCATTTTCTTTATCCATCAGCTCTTCAAAGTAGTCCTTCCACCTTCTCACTTTCATAAACCATTATATTCCACAAATAACATTTCTTTATGTGAAAAAATGCTCATGCAAGCACTAATTTGTAACCCTTTTATTTTTAACCGTTACCATAATTAGAGTAACTAGGTTGCACTAGAGTAACATGGTTGCACCTCCTTTCTCAGAAGGAATAATGTACTTTCTGTATCGGGGCGGCAGTGGCTCAGGAGGTAGAGCAGGTCGTCTAATAACCCGATGGTTGGCGGTTCAAATCCCGCTCTCCCCAGATATCCTGCCGTTGTGTCCCTGGGCAAGACACTTCACCCGCATTGCCTCCAGTGCCCATAACACTGGGTATGGATGTGTATAAATGTATAAAATGTTCGGTGGTGGCCGGAAAGGCCGTTGGCGCAGATTGGCTGCCACGTTTCCATCAGCCTGCCCCAGGGCAGCTGTGGCTGCAGAAGTAGCTTGCCACTACCATTGTCTGTCTGGAGTGAATGAATAATGTACCTATTTGTAAAGCGTCTTTGAGTATATATGATAAAGCGCTATATAAAACCGATGCATTATTATGTATTAAACTCAAATGTGTGCTTATTATTTATAATCATTGTTGGGCAAGTTACTAAAAAATAGTAACTATTTACAGTTACTAGTTACTTCTTTTCAAAAGTAATTGTGTTACTTTATCAATTGCTGCATGATTAAAGTAATTAGTTGCTTGGAAAAGTAATTTTGCTGTTACAGTTAAATGAGATGCATACTTAATTCATCTTGCACACATAGCAAGATAATTTAACTAATAGATTACATTACGGGCTTAATGTCAGGCTGAAAACAGACTGTTTCAGACAGAGCTTTTAGAACATGTTCAGTCTGCTTTATGCTGCCTTGAGAGCTCTTATTGTGGGAAAAAATCTGAAGAAAATCAATACGGTATTGCTAGTAATTTCCTCATTTTGGAGTGAGTTTATCAAGTGAGGGAGGGAAAAAGAGTGAGACTCATTCCAAAAGAGTGAGAGTTGGCAGCACTGCATAAAGCTGTCAATGTTTACCTTACCTTTATCAAAGTCAAAGTCAAAGTGCCTTTATTGTCATTCCATTGTTAATAAACAATGCAACGAAATTGAGATGCTGCTCCCAAAAAACAAACTATCACACTCACAGTTCACTCATGCATTTAACATTCTTATAATTACAACATTAAATAATGTTTGAAACAATATTACCTAAAAGTTGAATACAATATGTATGTAGCAATAATGAAAACGTACTGAGCGATAAATATAAAAGACCAGCTTATACACACAGGGTTATTGCCACAAAATAACCTAAAATAACAAAATACTGAAATATCAGCAGTCTGTGCGTGTTACATAAATCCGTTCAAAATACGTACTGCTGCTGGGAAAAAACTATGATTAAACCTGGTAGTCCGGGTTTTATGGGATGTGTACAGCTTTCCCGAGGGCAGTAAGTGAAAGAAATCATGGCCTGGATGAGCACAGTCTTTAATGATGGCAGTAGCTCTGTTGAGGTACCGAGACCTGGAAATCTCTTTCAGAGAAGGGAGAGAACAGCCAGTGATTTTTTGCGCAGTCTCGATCACTCTCTGAAAGGCTTTGCGGTCTGCGGCTGAACAGCCCTCATACCAAACCGTGATGCCATATGACAAAATGCTCTCAATAGCAGAGCAATAAAATAAAACCAGCAACTGTGCATTCAGGCCATTCTTCTTGAGGAGACTCAGAAAGTGTAGACGTTGTTGAGTCTTTTTTATCGTAGCTATGGTGTTAACTGCCCAGGTAAGGTTGTGAGAAATATGAACACACAGAAACTTAAAAGCCTCCACCCTCTCCACACGCTCCTTGCCTATATATAGAGGAGGCGGCTCACTGCTATGCTTCCTAAAATCAATAATGAGTTCTTTTGGTTTTTTTGTATTCAATAGCAGATTATTATCTGAGCACCATCTCACCAGTTTCTGGACCTCATCTCTGTATGCGGACTCATCTCCTCCTGATATGAGCCCCACTACTGTTGTGTCATCTGCAAACTTCACTATAATGTTTGTGGGATGAACAGGTATGCAGTCATATGTGTACAATGAATACAAAGTGGGGCTCAACACACAGCCCTGTGGCGAGCCTGTGTTAGGCATAACTGTAGGGGAGGAATGGGGTCTGAGTCTAACAGTCTGTGTTCTGTTTGTTAGGAAGTCCTTAATCCAGCTGCAAGTGTGAGTAGGCAGACCAAGCTGAAGCAATTTGGTGATGAGAATGTTGGGAATAATTGTATTAAATGCTGAGCTATAGTCAACAAACAACATTCTTACATAGCTCCCCTTGTCTTCTAAATGGCTGAATGCCGAGTGGAGAGCTATAGCAATAGCATCTTCAGTGGATCTGCTCTGCCTGTAGGCAAACTGGTACCATTCAAAGTCTGAGGGGAGACTAGGCAAAAGATGTTTCAATACCATTTTCTCAAAGCACTTCATAACAATGGGTGTTAATGCTACTGGTCGATAGTCATTCAGACTGCTAATAGTATTTTTTTTAGGTACAGGAATAATGACTGCAGATTATAAACACTGTGGAACAACGGCTGCCTTGAGAGACAAGTTAAAAATGTCAGTCAAAACAGAGCATAGCTGATCTGCACATAATCTGAGCACCTTTCCTGGCACTCCATCGGGACCAGTAGCCTTTCTCGGGTGAACTGCTCTCAGTGTCTGTCTCACCTCATGATCCTGCAGGATAAGCACATCAGAGCTGGCATTCAATAACATCTGTGGGTCTGGGGGAGGCATATTTGCCTCAAACCATGCAAAAAAGCAGTTCAGTTCTTCTGCCAGTGAGGCGCTGATGTCACTGGAAATGATGCTGCTGCCCTTATAGTTTGTGATATGGTTAAAGCCTTGCCATACTCGTCTCGAATCATTATCAGAAAAATGGTCCTCGACTTTCTTCTTATAGATCTGTTTAGCCTCCTTAATGCCTTTCTTCAGATTAGCCCGGGTGGTGCTATAGAGATCTGTATCCCCTGACCTGAAGGCTGTATCACGAGCTCTGAGGAGTGCCTGGACTTCTTTTGTCATCCAAGGCTTCTGGTTAGGAAAAACTCTGATGCGTTTTTCCACAGTCACCTGATTGATACAGTCGGTGATGTAGTGTAATACAGTCTGTGTGTACATTTCCAGATCCTCATTCTTGAATAAATCCCATAGAGTGTTTGAAAAACAGTCCTGCAGCTGAGAAAGAGCTCCCTCGGGCCATGTTGTGATGTTCTTTATAGTAGGCCTAGCAGTTCTCCTGAGGGGGGGTGTATGCTGGGATGAGGAGCAATGATAGATGGTCTGACAGGCCAAGATGTGGACACGGCACAGCTCTGTAAGCATGCTTCAGGTTCGAATACACCCGATCAAGACAATTCTTTCCCCTAGTGGCACATTTCACATACTGTGTGAAATTAGGCAGCACAATTCTCAAGCATGCTTGATTGAAATCACCAGCTATGATGTGAACACCCTCGGGATAGGCCTGCTGCTGTTTATTTATTACACTGTACAAATGACTAAGGGCCGCTTTAGTATTTGCATCAGGAGAAATATAGACTGCTGTTATTATAACGACTGTCAGCTCTCTTGGAAGATAAAAAGGCCGACATAAGGCTGACATTGTCTCTAGATCAGGAGAACAGTAAGTGTTAATAATACGGCTGTGATTAGTCCAAGTGTTATCTTATCTTAAGTGTTATCTTATGGATTAATCCAATGTGCAGTGAGCCAAAGAAAATATCCATTATCCACAGTGTCAATGTCTGCTGTGAAAGAGACATGATCCAGTCCCTCAGATTCCTTTTGGTGATCAAAATCCATTTTTGAATAAGATTTATCCAGGTAGCAAATAAATGTGTTTTAATTTCCATGGATCACAGTCCAGGGTCTGGGTCACCAACTATCCAGATGCATACTGTGCTTGAAATCCAGCCGTGGGTATTGAGACAAGAGTATTTCCACTTTACATCCAGCCATGGCTGTTCTGATTGCGTAGATCTTCTAACAGGGTGTTGTTAGCATAGCATAGCACTAGCTTTGTCGAGCATTGCATAGCACTAGCTTTGTTGGAGCTTTGTCGCTTTTTTCAAGCACTTCTAAAGATTGCAGTAGGTCTCAACCAGCACTTAGATTGCAACCCACCAATATGCTTTTGTCCTTAACCAAGACAAAGGAAAAATAATCTGTCTATTTCCACTAAAACAAAGTAGCTTCATATTTTCCTCCTCCGTAATAAAGACTCAAGCTCTTTGGTCACGTCAGCTGATGGGTGTGTCAGTTATGGTAGGGTCAGTTTGTATTTATTTGCGCTAAAAATATCTATCCATTTAATAAAATGAGCAACAAGTAATGCATCTGATCAAATTTCAGTAACTGTAACGCATTACTGAATTTTTAAACAGTGATTTTGTTACACAGCATGTTGCTGCAAAAGTAGTGGCATTACAGTAATCCGTTACTTTGTAGCACATTACTCCCAACACTGTTTATAATAATCTACATGTTTCAAAATGTTTACTTTATTTTAAACAATATAAATGAACATTTTCTCATTTTGTTGCCTCCAGAATCCCTAACAATACTGAGGTTGTAAAAACTGAAATGCTCTCAAGTTTATTTTAATCATGTTAAAATTATTTTTTATTTGTTTAATAGATATTTTTGAAATTTTTAATTTACTCAGAACTCTAAGATACCATTAAGTTCTGCTGAAAAGCAGATGTACTACCATGTCAGGAGTGATCCTGATCAAGACATACTCCTGCATTCACACACACTGACTCACCCACTCAGCCGCTCTGACAGCTTCACGCACACTTGTTCTCACTCACACTCTTCCACACTCTCTTTCTCTCTCTCCTCACCGGCATGCACTCAGCTCGTTAGTGTTCTTGTATTTAAGATTTTGGTTCGCTGTTGTGCATTGTTGGGTGATTGAGGCATATTTCCTGATTAATCTTCATCTGTCAGTTCTCCTCCTTGTTTCCCTCGCTCTGTGGACTTCACGGATTAACTCGGTCTGCTCCAGCTGCGTGAGTACAAACTGTTTCGCCCCTGCCGACCAATTGTGCCTGGCGGTTCCTTTACCGGGCACTTATCCATTCCTCCTCAGCAGTCCTGTCTGCTATGGAACATTTTCCTCATGTTTTACTCACCTGTTCTGTTTAGCATCCTTGAAGTATCTCTGTACTCCCTTAGCTCTCCGTTTATGTACAGAGGTACCTCAACATCTTATCTTCAAAGTATACGAACAAGAAATCAGTACATTAAAAAAAACCCAGAAATTTCTTACTTACTTTTGACAAAGGGGGGCTAGCTGGCTGGGTGGCGAGGCTGCTGCATTTTCACCCATCATGGTCCATATTTTGCATTCTGCCATCCATCCATCCATCTTCTTCTGCTTAATCCTTTTCGGGTCCCGGGGGGGCTGGAGCCTATCCCAGCATCTTTGGGCGATAGGCAAGGTACACCCTGGACAGATCGCCAGTCCATCGCAGGGCCAACACAGAGAGACAGACAACCATTCACTCTCACAGTCATACCTAAGCACAATTTAGAATCCCCAGTTTGATGCCAATTAACCTAACTTGCATGTTTTTGGCATGTGGGAGGAAACCGGAGAAATCCCGGAGTAAACCCACGCAGACACGGGGAGAACATGCAAACTCCACGCGTTCTGCCAGTAATTTAAAATCTCTACCACATCTACAAAGGCTTATGATTATCCCACATAAATTTCACTTGTATCCCCTGGCTATTTTCCGTGTACAAAGTCAAAAAACTGACGGTGACGATCATGGCCATATTAGCTTTCTGGCCTAACTGCTACAAACAGGAAAAGGAAATGAGGAGTTCTTCTTCTTTGATGTATTACGTGTCATCCACTGAGTCCTCCAACGGATGTCTGCCACCTTTTGAAACTGGCAAATCAGTACAGTCAGTACAAATTCCCAATGCAGGCGATCATGTCAGAGTGAGAAGGCAGGCGCAGTGCCGCGCTCTGCCACTAGGGGCACACAAATTCTCACACGCAAAGGGTTAAGTTCGCAGGCTGTCACAGTTGTCAGCTGTTGGTTTAATTATTGTCACTCATGTGATCCACACCTGTTATCATTTGTGTATTCCCTTTTTGCCCTATTGATGCAATGCAGTCCCGTTGCACCATCTTTCTGAATCTTCTGAGTGTTACTCAGTGTTTAAACAGGTGTACTCCATCTTTTTCTCCCTGTATTCCTGGTGTTTACATACGCCTCTGTCTGGTCCCGTCAAGGCTGTTCTCCTTTTTCTCCAGATGTGAGCCCCGTTTCCCTCGGTGTTCCCATATGCCTACCTTGCACATGCTCCTGTTTATGTTATGTGTAAGTTTTTGTCTTTGTGTGTTTTGAGTTTTTGTGTTAAACATCATTGCAACTCACAGTCCAGTGTTTGGGTCTTCATTCCACTCCTGCAGGGTGATTTATGACAGAAGGACGCTGCCAGTGTTTGACCCAGCTTCTCTGAGTTGTCTTTTTTCTTTTCCTACCTGTTTTTAAGTCTTACCGGAGACAGAGCCGTCACCATGTCACCAGCGCACCGGGGCTCCACCAACAGAGGGAGGTTGGCAGCTGAAGGCCCCACTGTAGATGAACTGTGGGCACCCCAATTCAACCAAGACATTTTCAAAGAAGTTCTCACCTCCCGCACTTCAAAGAAAGCTCTGGAGAACGTGGAGGCAGTGGCCAGGATAGCGGAGGTGCATCCCGGGCTGAGGAAGTTTCCTCGAGTATGCAGAGCTTCTGAAAACCATCTCCACTCTCCAAATAACATTTCATCGGTTGGTGAGTGGCTCACTCCCTACTGTACCTGTGCCAGTGAGGAAGCATTCCCTGGTACAGACGCCCTCAGCCTCTCGCCACTCGGCAGTTTTGGCATGTTGTCCTCCAGCACCTGCCTCCGTCCCACACCACCCATCGTCTGTTCCAGAGCCATTGAGAGAGCGTCCCCTGGAACAGACAGGCCCAGCCTCTCGCTGCCACTCAGCTGCATCTCGCCAGGGAAACAGAGCAGCAGCCTCCTTGTTTTTTCAGAGTTTTTGCTCGCCGGCTGTCCCATCAGCTCCTTCTTCTTCGTCTGCTGCTGCTGAGTGTCGGGCCATCAGCTGGTCTGCAGGGCCAGCTCTTCCATTTCCTACAGTGGGGCCCATGCTCGCTGCAGCCATTGAGAGGGATTCATCTGGGTCTTCTGCAGCAGCCACCACCACACCACGGGAATTAAGGCAAGTACATTTTCATTTTCTAACACCTATAGATGAAATGTCCTGTCTTATTCCTGGTGGGAGAGCTCAGCAACAGCCGTACACTTTGGCTGAGTTCTGACCACCTGCTGCTGCAGTCATTCATGTTTTCTCACCTGCTTCTCCCGTGTCCCCCTCTGCTCTTTCTGTTTGTCCATCTGTCCTGGGAGGGAGCTGCTGGACTATGGAGGGGCCTGTGGTTTCGGAGAGTCCCATTCCAGCCCCGAAGCCACATCCTGGATGGAAAAAGAGATCCTCCTGTGTCCCGGAGCCTGAGCCGACAAGCAACTGTCCCCTGTTTTTGGCATCACAGGTCCCGGCATCATTGATGAGACGATCCCCACTGTCAGCCACCACTTCTGGGGTTCCACTTTCTTCAGCCGCTTCTTCTGGGGCCCCGTCAGTGTCAGCCACCACGCCTGAAATTCCACCAGTGCTAGTTGCCACGACTGGGGTTCCGCCAGATTCACCTGCCATCATGCCTGCTGCAAGGGCCACCGCAGCAGAGTCGTCGGAGTCCTGGACAGCCTAGGAGCTCGAGCCAAGGAAGTACTCTGTTCTGTTTCTACACTATCAGTTCTACAGAAATCTTGTTTTGCTCATGGTGGGGAGAATCAGTTGCAGATGCCCTCTGCTCCTGAGTTCTCCTCGCCAGGCTCCACTGCTTCTTGTAACTGTGTTCCGGTATTTGTCTCTTCCTCCCCGTCTGAGATGATCTTGTCAGGGATAGATTCTCAGATGAATGGATTCAAGACGCCCCAACCTGATTTGCCGGTGTCCTGGACGGCAGTGGAGCTTGAGTTAAGGCAAGTCCTCTTTTATGTTTCACATTATCAGTTTTAGAGAGGTCTTGCTTTGCTCTTGATGAGGAGAACCAGTCACAGCTGCCAACTGCTTCTGAGTTTTCCTCGTCAGGCCCCACTGCTGCAGGTGATGTTGACCCGGTGTTTGTTTCTGTTTCCCTATCCAAGTCTTCGTCTGGTCCCTATGATGGTCTTTGGTCCCCTTCGTTTGGTCCCACTGAGGTTCATCAGTCCGCTGCATTGCATTCAACCGTTGGTCATCAACCTTCGCCTGAGGTCACAGAAGCTCATCCATCTTTGCCTGAGGTCACCGAAGGTCATCTATCTTCGCCTGAGGTCACTGAGGGTCAACAGTCTTCACCTGAGGTCACCGAGGGTCCTCTGCCTTCTCCTGAGGTTGTTGAGGGTCCTCTACCTTCACCTGAGGTCATTGAGCATCCTCTGCCTTTGCCCAAGGTTGTTAAGAGTCCTCTTCCTTCATCTGAGGTTGTCGAGGGTCCTCCGCATTCGCCCAGGGTTGCCAAGGGTCCTCTGCCTTCACCCGAGGTCACTGAGGGTCCTCTGCCTTCGCCCAAGGTCGCTGAGGGTCCTCCGCCTTTACCCGAGGTCATCGAGGATCCTCCACCTTTGCCTGAGGTCGCCACTGAGCAGCCGTCTTCGCTGCCTTGTTCCCTTGTTGGTCAGTTGTCTTCGTCTGGTTCTGCCATGGACCAGTCATTTCTTTTGCCTGGTTTCCTCACTAGTCAGCCGACATCGCCATCTGGGTTCGATGTTGGCTAGCCATCGTCATCAGGTGTCAACTCCCCGTGGCTTTTGTTCCATCTCATACACGCTGCAGTGCCTGCGGTCCGTTGCAGGCATGGGTCCCAGTTACCATCTTCAGGAGGGGGCTCGTCGTGCCCCACTGTCCGTTGGCTCAGGGATGTTGGGAGACCACCCGGCGGACTGTGCCATCTGCTTGGGTGGTTCATGAACTTTTGGAGACAACTCGACGGCCTACGCACTCTCCTAGCATGGCTCAGGAACTCTGGGAGGCCACCTGAACTGCTTTACATTTTCACCCGGTGGTCATAAGTTTCTGTTGTCACCTGAACTGTTTTGTTTTGTAGGTCAGGAGTGTGTGTTTTGTTTCAGTCCCTCCTAGCTTGGGTTCCCCCACCGCCCTCCTGGGTTGGGTTATTTTTTTCTTTTCCTGTTTGGGGGGTTTTCTGTGGCGTTTTCTTTTTGTTTTATCTTTTTCCTTTTGATGTTACGTTGTCTGGACTACCCCCTGGGGGAGGCGCTCTGTCGTGATGCTGAGCATGGGGGGGGGGGGGCACCATGCTCATGCTTCAGTCTGTGTTAGATTATTTTCTGTTCTTCCTAATTTGCTGTCCTATTTTTGACTTTGTGTTTGGGTGTTTGATGTATTGCCATTTTAGTTCGCCATATGTTTCTGTTCATGAAAGTTCTTGTTCTAAGTTAGTTATTTTTATTTTGTCATTTACATTTCACATGGACCTGGATTTCACATCAAGGACTGTGCAATTTAAGATTGCTTATATTATTTCCCTGTTTTGATTTTAGCCTTCCTCCACTTTTACTTTTAGCCCTCTTCTTGTAATTTTGATTCCAATTTTTGTATTTACCTCATTCATGTCTTTATGGTTCTCTCTATTTTCACTGTCTGGTTTGTTTCTTATTCTGCTGCTCACTGTATGTTTGTAGTTAGCTGCCTTTGCCATTTCCTTTTGTGCTTTTTTTGTGACAGTGTCCTGTGATTATTTCCTCTGTTTGCTCAAGTTTGCGCACTGTCACAACTGTCAGCTGTTGGTTTACTTATTCTTGCTCATGTGATCCACACCTGTTATCATTTGTGTATTGCCTTTTTGCCCTATTTAAGGATGGCTGCAATGCAGTCCCGTTGCAGCGTCCTTCTGAATATTCTGAGTGTTCCTCAGTGTTTAAACGGGTGTGCTTTGTCTTTTTCTCACTGTATTCCTGATATTTCCATATGCCTCAGCCTGGTCCCATCCAGGTTGTTCTCCTTTTGTTCCAGACATTAACCCCCTTTTCCCTCGGCGTTTTCCTGTATTCCTACCTTGCACCTACTCCTGTTTATGTTGCATGTAAGTTTTTGTCTTTGTGTATTTTGTGTTTTTGTATTAAACGTGTTTGCAACTCACAGTCCAGCATTTGCTTCTTCAGTCCGCCCCTGCAGGGTGATTTATGACCATATTAAGTACAGGTTCTTATCCCTCAAAAGTTTGTTTTACTATCCTAATTCTTGCACTTCTTAACCCCTTGCACTCCGGGCAATTTTCCTAAAAATGCCAAAAAAAACGTGCCCAAAGTAAATCGAAAGCTGTTCTTCAACCCTTTGCAGCATCTTCATGGGGTTGGTCTCATTTAAAACACTTTGAATTTTTTGGCAAGAAAAACATGATCTCTCTACGTGCTCCGGCCACTGAGTTACAGTCATCTAAACATACTGAACTTGAAGAAAATAAATTTGGACACAGTGTTTTTTTGGATACAAATGCTTGCAAATAACACACAGCTGTCCAATCCGGCTGGAAAATGCAACAGAAATGTAGAACCAAGTGTTATCAAGCTGAGATCCAAATTTGGTAACAATACCACAAAAAATGAATATTTTACACAGCTTTGTTCCCAGGCGTTTTGGAATTGTGCCAAATGGCACAGTTTGGAAAAACGTCTGTAACTTTTGAATAATTCAATGTAGAAGCTTCATTTTGGGCTCTAATGAAAGGTCACAATCAGGGCTGTGTCTGTGTGTGTGTGTGGGGGGGGGGTTGTCCCCCCCCCTGCAACAAAGGACGGAGTTCGGCCCTCGCTACATGACGGATTACACTCCTTGCATGTTTCCACAGCAACGCTATCACAGCGGCTCCCCCCCCCTCGCTACTGTGTGTGAGTGTGTGGGGGGGGGGGGGTTGCCCCCCCCCCTCGCTACAGAAGACGGCCATCGCTACATGATGGAATAGACTCATATGCTTCCCCCCGCGGACCGGGGGCGTTCGGACCATGAACGCCCCCCCCCGCTCCTCTTCTGCAGCGGGGGGGGGGAGCGTTCACGGTCCGAACACGGCAAATGAACCGTTTATCGCGGCGCACGCACTTCGTACTTCGTGCGCGGTACAGTTGTAATTTACCGATCGGTCAAAAGTCATTTTTGGATTACAGTTTTCAGGGAGAAATAATAATTTAGCTTATAACACCTTACCTCTTCACAGCAGCAGCGTCCTGGCGAACTTCTCTTCCCCATTGTCAGACGAACGCGACGCTGGTCCGCTCGTGGATCCCGATCAAAACATAATTCCAATATTGCGGTTTTGGTGAATGATTTACGACCTTTGTCATCGGCCTCCGTCGGTCTATGATGACGGAAGAGAATCCTAATCCTATTCTGCTGGAATGAGTGCAGGTCCCACTTGTGGGTGTTCTCCATGCTGCTGGGTGAGCCTGGGTCTGTAGCAGGTTCGTCCAGCGTCCTTTGTTTTCATCTGCTGCAACAGTAAATATCTCTTCACCCAGCCCGAATTTCTGTGCTTCAATTGGCTCCTGCATTCACAGTAGGCGGGTCCTCCTTCCTAGGTTTTCATTCATTGGCTCTTCATAGTTTCAGAAACCCAATTCAAGGCTCTTATTAGTCGAATGAGAGGTCAATCAGATGAACTAATCTGTTCGCGGCTGTCTGCAGCTTTTTTTTTTCAGTGGCGCTTGGAGGCCAGCACCATCTCCATTTGCACCATCATCAGTATATCATGCGTCATGCGTCGGAGCGCGCACGAGTGCGCTCTCGTGCGCCCTCGTGCGCCCTAGGACGCAGAGCCTTGCCCGCCCGCGGAACAACGGAGCGCAAGTGGTTAAAAACAGTTAAAAAATATTAAACATCATTTATGTTTTCCTGTTTGTTTTTCTCATTTATGTCATGATCTACAATTAAGTAAGTAAATAACTAAGTAATGAATTCATTCAACCCTGTTACCGTAATTTCAACCCCCTTAACGAAAATTTTTTTATCGAAATAGCTGCATACAGCTCACAGTAATTTCATCAATTTTCTTTGTAATAGTTTAATTATATGCATAGTATATCTCAGCAAATATTTTAAAATAAATACAATTATTAAAAACACCTTATGTAACCCCCTCATGGATCGTCACCTTATCTTGGTGGGGGGTTTGCTTTCCCTAGTGGTTGCAAGAGCTATGTTGTCCGGGGCAATTTGCCTCTGGTAGGGTCACCCAAGACAAACTGGTCCTGGGTGAAGGGCCAGACTAAGAACGATCCAACAGATTCTCATGATGAATGCTAGAACAAGGATTCATTGTACCTCGCCCGGTATGGGGCGCCACATTAGTATCTAAACACTGCTCTCCGTTGGCGGAGTTCCTTATTGTAACTTGTCGGCCATATTATCTGCCGAGGGAATTCAGCAACGTGTTTGTAGCGGCTGTTTACTTAGCGCTGTGTGCAAATGCTAACGCTAATGCTAAGAAGGCACTCCGGGAACTGCACGATGCTATTAGCGAAATCCAAACTTCACATCCGGACAGTTTTGTAGTGGTTGCAGGGGATTTTAACCACACCAGCTTAAAGACTGTGCTCCCCAAGTTTAAACGATGTGTATACTTTAAGACCAGAGGAGAGAATATGTTGGACTTAGTGTACACAAACACAGATGCATATAAGGCGATACCCCGCCCCACCTCGGCCTTTCTGACCACATATCCGTTATGCTGGTGCCTGCCTACAAACCCTTATTGAAGCGCAGCAGGCCAGTAGTGAAACAAATCAGGATTTGGCCAGAGAGTGCAACCTCTGCACTGAAAGACTGTTTTCTGCACACAGACTGGGAGGTCTTCAAAATAGCAGCCTCCCAGGAAGACAAGACAGATGTGGAGGAGTATGCTGAAATGGTCACCAGCTACATCGCGAAGTGCACAGAGGATGTCACTACAGTGAAGACCATCACTATGCGGGGAAACCATAAGCCCTGGATGACCGTAGAGGTGTGCTCGCTGCTTTCAGCCAGAGATGCAGCCTTCAGAGTGAAGGACAGGATCGCCTTCCGCTCAGCCAGGTCTGCGCTCTCAAAGGGAATTAAGACGGTGAAGCGCACCTATGCGGAGAAAATCCAGGGACACCTCTGTGACACTAGGAACACCAAGCAGATGTGGCAGGGAGTTTGGACACTGACGGGCTATAAGTCTAGGCAGGGGGTTGATGATGACGACGCTTCGCTTCCAGACAGGCTCAACGACTTCTTTGCACGTTTTGAAGCATCAAACTCGACAATCAGAGGGAGGGCTGGCCCATCCCCACCATTGGTCGGACCAGCTTTTACCATCAACACAGCGGACACATGGAGGACCCTAACCAGAGTCAACCCACGTAAAGCTGCAGGTCCGGACAACATCCCGGGACGTGTGCTCCGAGACTGCGCGAGCGAGTTGGCGGATGTACTGACTGACATTTATAACATCTCCCTGAGTCAGGCCATCATTCCCAGATGCTTCAAGACCTCTATCATAGTACCGGTGGCAAAGAAACCAGCTGTGTCCTGTCTGAATGACGATCGTCCTGTTGCACTGACACCAATTGTGATGAAGTGTTTTGAACGGCTTGTCAAACCACACATTACAGCCTGCCTCCCTGCATCACACGACCCGCTCCAGTTTGCATATAGTTAAAACCGCTCCACGGAGGATGCTATAGTCACCACCCTGCACTCTGTCATCACCAACCTGGATCAGAAATACACCTACGCCAGACTCCTGTACATTGATTTCAGTTCAGCATTCGACACCATTATTCCCCAGAGAGTGATGGAGAAATTACTTCTTCTTGGTTTGAACACCGCCACATGTCTCTGGATCCTGGATTTCCTGACTGAGAGACCTCAGTCTGTCCGGGTTGGAAACAACATCTCCAACTCTGTCACACTGAGCACCGGATCCCCTCAAGGCTGCATACTCAGTCCACTGTTGTTTACACTTCTAACACATGACTGTGTATCCAGACATGAGGGGAACCAGATTATTAAGTTTGCAGATGACACCATGGTGGTGGGACTTATTCAGAGGGATGAGGAATTAATGTACAGGGAAGAAGTGAGAGACATGGAGGGCTGGTGCAGGGAGAACAATCTGGTGCTCAACGTGGACAAAAAGAAGGAGATGAATATCGACTTCCGGCGGTCACAGCCTGAACACATCCCCCTCAGCATCGGCAGCCATTTAGTGGAGAGAGTGGAGAACATCAAGTTCCTTGGAGTGCAGATCTCTCAGGACCTGACCTGGAGCAAGAATTCCTTGGGGATCAGGAAGCGGGCCCAGCAGAGACTGCACTTCTTGAGGAAACTCAAACAGGCCTCTCTCCCGATCTGCATCCTCCGGACCTTCTACAGAGGTGTGGTGAAGAGTGTTCTGACATACTGCATTGCTACATGGTACTCCAGCTGCAGTATGTCAGACAAAAAAGCCCTGCAGAGGATAGCTAAGGGAGCTGAGAGGGTAATTGGAGTCTCCCTCCCCTCTGTCCAAGAACTTTTTCAGAGCCGTTGTAGGAGCAGGGCACTGAACATTGT
This sequence comes from Pholidichthys leucotaenia, assembly GCA_020510985.1. Taxonomy (NCBI): domain Eukaryota; kingdom Metazoa; phylum Chordata; class Actinopteri; order Cichliformes; family Pholidichthyidae; genus Pholidichthys; species Pholidichthys leucotaenia. The sequence continues at coordinate 240,772,545 of CM035845.1, forward strand.
CAAGGACCGTTCTCACCCTCTGCATAAACACTTTGAACTTCTGCCATCTGGCAAACAATTCCGGAGCATCAGAGGCAGAACCACCAGACTGATCAACAGCTTCCTTCCACAAGCTGTTAGGATGCTGAAAAGTTGATCCGGAATCTCTCATATACACTACCGCACCTACGGACATTATGTACAATATTTGTATATTATAGTTAGTTAGTTTTTCAAGTATGTCTCAGGGATGTGTGAATGGATGTGGTGGGGTGGGGGGGTGAAGATATGTGTGAGTGTGTCTTAAATCATGTTCTTTTACTTATATGAATGCCGAGAGAAACACAATTTCATCTTGCCTGCACTACAGTTGTATGTACAGCAATATGACAATAAAGGTTGATTTGATTTGATTTGATTTGAAGTTGAAAAGCAGAGACCTTGGCGGTCTAATCCTAAGCTTCCTAAACTGGACGCCTCCCACTTGAGGTGTTTCGGTCATATCCCTCTTGGAGGAGACCCTGGGGCCAACCCAGGACTCGCTGGAGAGACTATGTCTCCCAGCTGCTCTGGGAATGCCTTGGTATCCTCTCTGAGGAGCTGGAGCAGGTGGCTGGGGAGAGGGAAGTCTGGGCTTCTCTGCTTGAACTGCTGCCTCTGCGACCTGAACCTCCGGAAAAGCAGTAGAAGATAGATGGACCTTATTTAACTGTTTCAAAAGTTGTTTAAAGTAATATATCAAGTCTTATCATAAAATTGAATGATTAGTTATTATGAGTATGTGTACTTTTAAAAGAATAGTCAAAGACTGATTTAACAATATTTTTAAAATCTACTTTTTTAGGTCCCAGAGTATTGGTAACAGGGTTGTACCAAATTCAGCCCACTACGACCAACATGCATCATAAAAAGTGTATCTTTGATGCCGGGACCAATGTATTTTTGATGGTTTATTATTTTTTTTCTTAAATACATAACAGAAATCTATAGAATAAAAAGGATGATTTTTTTTTTTTTTTTTTACTGTTGGAGCTTCTGGAAATATAAAATATGGCTGCCGTCTGCAAATCACAACATAATAATTATTCTAAAAAAATAGATCACCATCTGCTGACCATAGTGAGAACAGGAATTAAGGTACAGGATTTGCTTAAAGGCCAAATGTCACGTAATTTTTTTTTCTAAATGACAACGAATTTAGATAAAATACACATAGCTTAAACCAAATATTCATACCGGAGACCATATCACCCACCTGTATTTACATAATTGCACAAAATACACCAGGTGAAGGCCCCACCTTGCTTGCTGGCTTGTGACAGCCAATCCAGACCACGCCCATGTTTTTGACATCACCAGTTGTACCCTGGCTGCCCTGCCTATCCACATTCACACTTATCAACATTGGACAATCATGACGGAAAGTGACAGCGATTGTGAACAAATTAGTTTAGTTTTGTCTTTTTTTTTTTTGTCTTTTTTTTTGTCAGTGGTTCAGACAGTGACAGAGGCATAGAACCTTACAGGTTCGAGCCGTCCGAGACGGAATCAGATGCTTTGTCTGATGACAACAGTTCCACCGATGACCAGAGAGCAGAACCAGTGGAAAATGTCATTGAACTGGACATTAATCGCCTCCAGAATTGCGAAGCCGAAGGGGGTCTGTCGAGGGCGCCCCATAAATAATGATTTTTCGGAAGCCATTATTATTACAGTGGAGGAGAGCCGCTGCTGTCAAGAAATTGACCAGATCAATATGAAAATGGAGGCGCATACCTGTCAAGGGAGACGTTTTCGCCGTATTTTGGTGGGCGGAGTGGTGGTGGACTCTTTTCTGGGAAATGTTTTAAATGTAGTTCGTGTTGTTATTGTCAAATATTTTAAGGAAAATACGGGGAAAATGCAATTTTAGCAAAAACGGGCGTATTGCCATTTCTGTACGCCCAAAAGGAAAAATATACTGGAAAAAAAATTGAGTGTTTTGTGGAGCACTCCTGTGTGTGATCAGCCACAGCTGGTGCTGGCAGATCGCTCAGCGTCAGCTATTTGCACTACCATGAGAAGTGTGGAGTCACTCATTAGTTTAATTGTCTGGGCGGGCTGATCGCTCAGCGTGAGCTATTCGCACTACCATGAGAAGTGTGGAGTCACTCATTAGTTTAATTGTCTGGGCGGGCTGATCGCTCAGCTTGAGCTGTTCTCACTACAATGAGAAGTCATTAGGACAATGGTTTAACACGTTGAGCTGTGCAGCGGTTGCGGAACAGACAGAGATCCCAGAGAGGTGTGCCTTGTTGCTCCGCCGTTCCTTATAGCCGCTTTTTACGGTGTTGAAGTACGGCGAAAACGTCTCACTTGACAGGTATGAAAACATTTCCCAGAGAAGTGTCCCTTATTACCCAGCTGTCCCTGATAGTCCCGTTTTAAGGTATGGGTGAAATATCCAATTTTTTCTTTCTTGTTGCTCACTTCAACCTTCCAGTCTCCATATAAACAATCAATTGAAATACCCCAAGCATCAAACTAGGGTACAATCGATTTCGTCACTTCCGCCTTCTTCCCCAGGCGATTCCAGGGGCCGTGTCAGGCCAAGCGCGGCAGTTTTAAATTAACGAATATTCCGTTGTTACTGAAGCATATGCACCAAGACCCGAACGGATCGGTTCCCTTTTATATCTAGTTTCAAGATATTTAAAGTACCCTGTTACGTGACATTTGGCCTTTAAGCACATTACAGTAAAAGGCTTAATAACAGAATTTTATAGCCATATACACAAGTAACTACTTTGTCTGTCCTTCTGTCTATGTTTTCCAAGCTGCAGATCTGATGGATAAAGTTTAAAATTTGTGCATTTAATAAAATAAGAGAAATTCTTTTAAACTGACATCCTACTTTGGATTTACAGCTTCATGTCACAAGGTTTGATAATCTTTTGGTTTTCAAAACAGACTAAGGAGGAAGGGTGGGTTTGGTTCATTCATGTCTGAATGAGAGAGTGAGACGTCAGTTGTATTTTATTTGTTTGTTCAAAGATGAAAGTGGATAAAACAACTTGCCAAGAATAGAAAAACAGAGCAGATTTGATTGGTTTTTCAGTGTTTCATCTGAAATGAAACAATGAATTTTGATTGTTTTATCAATCTCAGCTTTTAAACAAGATTAGAAATACTCTGGGTTTTTTTTGTTTTGTTTTTCCTTTTGCTGTTTTTTCGTATGGGGAAAAAACGGAGTGGTACCCAAACACTAATCATATCTCAAAGTGAGTGGGCATCAAAGTAAAAATAATTGTAATTGCTGTGAGATTGAGAACTGACCTTAAGGTTGTACACATACAGTGGGGTAAAAAAGTATTTAGTCAGCCACCAATTTAGCAAGTTGTCCCACTTCAAAGATGAGAGAGGTCTCCAATTTTCATCATAGGTATACCTCAACTATGAGAGACAAAATGAGGAAAAAAAAATCCAGAAAATCACATTGAGGGATTTTTAATGAATTAATTGGTAAATTCCTCGGTAATTCATTAAAAATCCTTCAATGTGATTTTCTGGATTTTTTTTTCCTCATTTTGTCTCTCATAGTTGAGGTATACCTATGATGAAAATTGGAAACCTTTCTCATCTTTTAAGTGGGAGAACTTGCACAATTGGTGGCTGACTAAATACTTTTTTGCCCCACTGTACATGCTAGAGCATTTAGAACTCAAACAATGACAGTTCATTATAAAAACACAATTTTGAAATAAACACAGTCCATTCCTAAGCAAAAAAAAGGATTAAAAGAGAAAACTGTCTATGTCTGATGTGGCAGGATGGAATGTATTTGTATCTCTTTTCTTGATTGTTGTTTTTCTAATTTTCCAACTTCCAATTATACTATAAACTTATTAAAAAATGCATTTTGAATAGATGGATGACGATATGAAACAGAGCTTAAGGTAAAAAATGAGATGTGTGTTTTTGAGGGGACATGAATCTTTAAAAAAAACAACAAAATAAGAAAACAAAAATGTTTGATTGATAGAAATGGTGATTTATAGAATTTATAGAAATGTAAATTGTAATGTTCTATCATGTCAATAGCACTGCATAATCAAACCATTTCCCAAGTAATCAAACCATGTATAACCACACAATTTTGGTTTAGAGCATTCACGGTTCAATTAAATTACAGCAAATTAGAGCATTCAAAAAGATTTATACCTCTGTATGTGTGTGTGTGTGTCCGGATTCTCTCTCTGTAAATAAAGCTTGTGCCGGGGCCTGGTGAGAATGCACACATGCACTCATTCACTGATTGCACTCATTGCCTGCAGTTGCACTTGATTATTCACCTGCTGCCATCTCCACACCACTATAAATACTCGGATCAGTCTAACAGTGGTGTGGGTTTGTCTACTTTGATCTGTGCTCCAGTCGTATCTGAGGAAAGTATCTCTGTATGCATCCACTTTACCCTCTCAGGCCTGTGCTTTCCAAATTCCCTGTGCTTGAAGTGCTCCTTGTGTCCTTGCACCAACTCCAGGATTTAACAAGTTAAGACTCTCTCTGATCTTTCAATCAACTAACTCTTATCCTGAGATGATACATGGACCAACACAGGCTCCCTGTATTTAATCCCCTTCAGGACTGGACATTGACTCAAGTGAGTGGACTGATATCGATCAAGAAAATATCCTAACCAAGCTCCACAGCTCGTCTGGGCCCGGGCCCAAGTACCACAGGTTGAAAACCCAACCTCCACATTTCCTCCTCACCTCCACTGCCCCAAACTCATCCAAGTTGCAAGGAAGGAGGCACTGGTCAATTTTACGCCCCCCCCCCCCCAAGCCACTGCCAGTATCTACAAGTAAACAAAAATTCTGAAATCATTCCACCTTCTCATTCCATTATTCTCATCATTCTCTCCCTCTCTTCAAGAGTGTTCCTGTCACCTGTGTTCACTGTTAAATAAATCGATTATAGTGGATTTAGATTAATGGGTTTATCTGTGTTTTATTGTTGGTACAAGTATTAGATACTTTATTCTGAACAAAAAAACAAAACAAATGACAAGTGCAATAAAAGTGACAGTATACAGTGCTTGAAAGGGAGAAGGAAGAAGTGAACACTTATTTACTCCAACTCCTCTTTTCCTTAAATACAACCCATGTGAAATACAGTTAGGCCTAAAAATATTTGGACAGTGAAACAAGTTTTGTTATTTTAGCTGTTTACGAAAACATATTCAGGATACAATTATATAATCAATATAGGCTTAAAGTGCAGACTCTCAGCTGTAATTTGAGAGTATTCACATCCAAATTGGAGCAAGGGTTTAGGAATTACAGCTCTTTAATACGTAGCCGCCTCTATTTCAAGGGACCAAAAGTAATTGGACAATTGACTTAGAAGGCTGCAAAAAAAAAAAAAAAATAATAACAAGGCTGCATGGGCTCTTCCCTCGTTAACCTGTCATCAATTAAGCAGTTAAAAGGTCTGGAGTTGACTCCAGGTGTGACATTTGCATTTGGAAGCTGTTGCTGTGAATACACAACATGCGGTCAAAGGAGCTCTCAATGAAGGTGAAACAGACCATCCTGAGGCTGATAAAAAAGAAGAAATCCATCAGAGAGATAGCAGAAATGTTAGGAGTGGCTAGTGATGGGTCCATGAGGCGTCATGATGCGTTTCGACACATTGCAAAACTGTATTGATACTGTGTTGATACTGTGTCACTGAATACTGACACCTGCTACCCTACAGGCAACCTAGTTGACAGACTCAACTGACACTGATTTGATGACCTAGTATATACAATAATATACTGCTCCAACAAAATAAAGGGACACTGTCCCTCAAAGTGTCCACTTAGGAAGCAACACTGACAATCAATTTCACCTGCTGTTGTGTGATTTTGTTGTCAGCACATTCAACTATGTAAAGAACAAAGTATTTAATAAGAATATTTCATTCAAATCTAGGATGTTTAGTCCATCCATCCATCCATCTTCTACCGCTTTTCCGGAGGTCCGGGTCGCGGAGGCAGCAGTTCAAGCAGAGAAGCCCAGACTTCCCTCTCCCCAGCCACCTGCTCCAGCTCTTCAGAGGGGATACCAAGGCGTTCCCAGACCAGCTGGGAGAAAAACAGACCCAGGATGTTTAGTGTTCCCTTTATTTTTTTGAGCAGTATATAATTTAAGTCATTGTATTTTATATTGTATTATTTCATATCTTCATTGTAATTTCAAATATCGTTGATATTTTTAGATACAGTCAACAAATAATGTGAACATACTGTATATCATAACGTGAAAATCTAAGTGAACATGTTGTGAATGAGGATGCTTGTGGACTGGGATTTTTTTTTTTTACAAATTTTTATTAAAAACAAAAAAGCTTTTCCAACGTTTTGAAATTGAGTCTGTTACGCTTTTTTGATACAACTTCTCCAGCTGTAGAAAACACCCGCTCACACGGCACAGATGAGGCTGGAGTGCAGAGAAATTGTAAGACAAGCTGAAAGAGGTTTGGATAGATGGTCTTTTGGTTGTCCCAGTATCTCATAGGATCCTGGGACCTGGCAATATTGCCCTCTGCCAGGTATCTCTGCACCTCCTGGATGGCATCAGCTGTGGCACTTTTGGTCTGCCTGTCCACTTTGATGTTGAGATGTTGCCAAAGGTTAGCTAAAAAACAACAAAATGGCATTTTAGTACATGATTTCCAAACAACAACAAACAAATAATGCTGAATAACATGGCTGAAGTGGGTGCAGACAGCTGTTGTGAAGACGGTCCCGTCTAAATTGAGACTATGTGCAATGCAAATTGAGTGCCGAATTTGGAGCTGTCTAGCGGATGCAATCATGTTTGGTGCTGCGTCGGTCACAAAACACTTTACTTTATTGGTTATGGCCCAGTCCTCCATCATGCCCCTTTTGACTTGGGCCAAATTGTCTGCAGTGTGACTTTGTGGAAAGTATTGCACTCCCAACACAGACGTACACAACTGCAAATTCTCATTAATGTAGTGACAGGTCAGAGCCAAGTAAGCCTCCATGTTCACAGATGTCCACATGTCAGCTGTTATACTCACTGCCACAGCTTGCTGTACTTGCATTTTCACTCGTTCCCGTTCCTCCTTGTACTTTTTGGCCACCATTTGTTTGATGGTCTGGAAATTACACCAAGTCAAACCAAAAGCAAATCTATATATTTTTATTAAAGATTAAATAAATTGGATGTATCAACTACTACTTTAGATAATTTCCACAAACCTTTCTGGTTGGCAAAACATGAGGGCTGAAGGGCCTGAATCAGTTCCCTGAACCCTTCACTCTCCACAATGCTGAGGGGCTGGCAGTCCTTCACGATGAAATTCAGCAGAGCCTCATCCAGCATCTGCTTCCTGGAAGCTTGATAGTTAAAAATGAAGTAAAAAATAAATTAATAGGAATTAATTATCTATAAAGAAACTGTGAGCAAGTTGTAGAATGGCTGTATACCCGAGTCTATCCTGGGTGTATCCGGGACTTCATTTTCATGCCTGGCCCTATAATGTCTCAGCATTAAGGAGGCACTTTTGTTTAAATACGACAGCTCTGTTGAACAAATGTGACATTTAGCCTGCAGAAAATATGAAGAGTAAACTAAGAGTCACTTTCAAATGAATTTGAATTCAGATAAATCAAGTGGAAACTCTGAGAGGAACAGGATGAAACAACAAGGAAATTAAAACAAAGAAAATAGTATTTTAAAAATACTATTTTTAAATACCTTATTTTCCGATATCAGATCAAAATGGTCCCACACGGTGGAAACCTTTCTTTTTCCTTGAGGCTGCTCGTGCTCCATAATTTGTGATAAATTTGCACAAGGACCATCCGCAACACATACGAGAGTCTTTGGGCAAATGCATCCCCGTTGACAGATGCGCTTCCTTATAAACGCTGGCCCGTCAGTGTTTCGACGCGCTAGTGTCACGTGACCGATACAGGTACTGTATCGGTCACGTGACTTTCTTAAAGCGAGACGCACCGACACGCACCAAAACTGGGTTTCGCTCTATGAGCTCGACGCATGCGCCACCGCATCGGTGTTGCCGGACCCATCACTAGGAGTGGCCAAATCAACAGTTTGGTGCATTCTGAGAAAAAAAGAGTGCACTGGTGAGCTTGGGAACTCAAAAAGGCCTGGACATCTATGGAAGACAACAGTGGTGGATGACCACAGAATCCTTTCCATGGTGAAGAACAACCCTTCACAACATCCACTCAAGTGAAGAACACTCTCCAGGAAGCAGGTGTATCAGTATCTAAGTCTACCATAAAGAGAAGACTTCATGAGAGTAAATACAAAGGAGTCACCACAAGGTGCAAACCATGAATCAGCCTCAAAAATAGAAAGGCCAGAATTGACTGCCAAAAAACACCTGAAGAAGCCAGCCCAGTTCTGGAACAGCATTCTTTGGACAGATGAGACTAAGATCAACCTGTACCAGAATGATGGGAAGAAGAAAGTTTGGAGAAGAACTGGAACAGCTCATGATCCAAAGCACTACATCTTCTTTAAAACATGGTGGAGGCAGTGTGATGGCATGGGCATGCATGGCTTCCAATGGCACTGGGTCACTTGTGTTTATTGATGATGTGACAAAAAACAGAAGCAGCCGGATGAATTCTGAAGTGTATAGGAATATACTTTCTGCTCAGATTCAGCCAAATGCAGCAAAGTTGATTGGACGGCGCTTCACCAATGATCCAAAACATACTGCAAAAGCAACCCAGGGTTTTTTTAAAGTAACAAAGTGGAATATTCTGCAATGGCCGAGTCAATCACCAGATCTCAACCCAATCGAGCATGCATTTCACTTGCTCAAGACAAAACTTAAGGCAGAAAGCCCCAAAAACAAGCAACAACTGAAGACAGCTGCAGTAAAGGCCTGGCAAAGCATCACAAAGGAGGAAACCCAGCGTTTGGTGATGTCCATGGGTTCCAGACTTCAGGCAGTCATTGCCTGCAAAGGATTCTCAACAAAATATTGAAAAGTAACATTTTACTTAGGGTTATGTTTATTTGTCCAATTACTTTTGAGCCCCTGAAATGAGGAGCGTTTGTATAAAAAAATAGCTACAATTCCTACATGTTTAATCATATATTTTTGTTCAGCCCCTTGAATTAAACCTTAAAGTCTGCAATTCAATTCCGTTGTAGTTGTTTCATTTCAAATCCAATGTGGTGGCATGCAGAGCCCAAATCATGAAGATTGTGTCACTATCCAAATATTTCTGGGCCTAACTGTATATACATATTACCTCAATTACGAACCCCAAGTAGATAATTAACTATATTTTTTACATTTTAACATTGACACCCATCCATCCCAACATCCATACAGTCCATACATCTATACCCAGCCCCAAACACAGATATACACAGATATGCACAGTTCCATCCCACCTACCATACCATAGTGTCCCAGAGTGAGTTTTGTGCATTTTACATATCAATACTGCAGCTCTAACATATATCATTTTAGCAAATAATGTTTATACCTATTTTTGAATTGATTTCTGCTTGTACATAGTTTTAGTTCCAGCTCCAGACTGTTCCACAAATCCACCCCACAGACAGATATGCACATACTTTTCTTAGTTGTCTGTACCTCAGGTTTTGTAAAGTTTAAGTCTCCTCTCAAATTATAATCATTGTCTCTTTTTTTGAATAATTTTTGTATATTAGTTGGGAGTTCATTATTAATTGTTCTGTACATTACTTGTACTGTCTTAAATTTAACTAAATCCATGAACTTTATGGCATGTGCTTTTAAAAACAGCGAGTTGGTATGGTCTCTATATCCTACATTATTTATTATCCTTATAGCTTTTTTTTGTAATTTGCATATTGGCTGTAGGTTGGTCTTGTAGGTGTTTAACCAGACCTTTACACAGTAGTTAAGATATGGTAAAAACAGTGAATTGTACAGTAAGAATAATGATTTATAGTCCAAAATGTGTCTTGTCTTTCCCAGTATCCCAATACATTTTGCTAACTTGGCCCGGATGTGACTGATGTGAGGTTTCCAGCAGATTTTATTGTCTAGTGTCACCCCCAGAAACTTATTTTCCTGCACTATTTCAGTTCTGGTATCATCTATCATTACCATTATTTCATGATTTATTTTATAATTTCCAAACAACATAATCTTTTTTTTTCAGATTTAAAGATAATTTATTTACGTTGAACCACTGTGTAAACCTGTTTTAATTTCTGTTGTGACCACCTCTAAAACCTGCTGCAAATTCTCACCAGTGCAAAGGATATTTGTGTCATCCGCAAACAAAATAAATTTCAGAATTTTTGATACTTAGCATATGTCATTTATATATAAGATGAAGAGTTTTGGTCCCAAAACTGACCCCTGGGGCACCCCACAAATGATGTCCATGAATGGTGATTTGTGCTCACCTATTTGTACAAAATGTTGTCTGTTACTTAAGTAACTTTCCACCCAACTCAGTCCAACCCCTTTTATCCCATACCGTTCAAATTTCCTCAGTAGAATTCTGTGATCAGTGGTGTCAAAGGCTTTCTTTAAATCTATAAATACTCCTACAGCAAACTTTTTTTTATCTAGACAACTAGTGATTTCTTGTATGAGTTCAATCAGTGCCAAAGATGTAGATTTGTCTGCTCTAAAACCATACTGACTGTCTGTGAGGAGGTTGTGTTTTTCATCCAATCTTTTAGTGAAAATTTTTTCAAGTATTTTGGAGAATTGTGAGAGTAAAGACACTGGCCTGTAATTTGTGAAATGATGACTGTCTCTTTTTTTGTAGAGTGGTATTACTTTTGCTATTTTCATTTTGTTTGGAAGTTTACCAGTTTGAAATGACAGGTTAGAGATGTGGGTGAGTGGTTTAACAATTCCTTCAATTACTCTTTTCACTATTGTCATGTCAATTTCATTCCAGTCAGTTGATTTTTTGTTCTTAAAATTATTTACAATCTCGACAATTTCCTTTTCAGTTACTGCACCCAAAAAGATTGTGTTTTGACTTCTATCTTCTATCTCATTTATTGGCCCACCAACATTTGTTTCTGGTGTCACTGTTGTTTTTGCTAATTCTGAAAGAAATGTTTACAAAAAATTTATTAAAATCACTAACCACATCCTCCATATTATTTTTCAAATTGTCATGTTCAATAAAATATTCTGGATAATTTGCATTCTTCGATCGGTTACTAATAATCCCATTTAGCACTTGCCATATTCCTCTTAAGCTATTTTTATTATCTTCTAATCAGAATCAGAATCAGAATCAGCTTTATTGGCCAAGGATGCACAACACATAAAAGGAATTTGACTTTGGCTAAAAATTTGCTCTTGTTGTTCAGGTGGAGGATTTAAATAAGATTTAAATAAGGATTCAATGACAACAGAGTATGTACAGTAAATTACAGTCTGTCCACATTTCTATAAAAGGATGCAAATATATACAGGAATATATGCAGTTATTTACTCAGACTAGCCACACTTTGCAGAAATATATGAAAAAATATACAGTCACACAGTATTTCAATGTGAACTCAGATTCAGTGATATAATGTAAATGAAGTTAAAAGCAGTGTGAGAGTTATGTGCAATGTAAGACTGGATGAAAAATCATGAGTACAGCAACAGGTAGGACTAGGTGAATGTTAAGGAGTTCATCAGAGTGATGGCTTGAGGAAAGAAACTGTTCCTGTGACGGGTGGTTTTGACCTTCAGTGATCTGTAACGATGACCAGAAGATGGAAGTTCAATCAGTTTGTGGCCAGGGTGTGACGAGTCAGCACAGATGTTTCCCACCCGTTTCCTGGTTATGGACCGATATAAGTTCTCAATGGAGGGTAGGTCGGTACCAATGATCCTCTTCGCAGACTTAATGATCCGCTGCAGTCTGGTCTTGTCCTGTTTAGTGGCATATCCAAACCAGACAGTGATGGAAAAGCAGAGGACAGATTGGATGATGGCGGTGTAGAAGACAACCAGCAGCTCCTGAGGCAAATCAAACTTCTTGAGCTGACGCAGAAAAAACAACCTCTGCTGGGCCTTTTTCCAGACAGTGTCTATATGGGACGACCACTTCAGGTTCCGGGAGATTGTGGCACCCAGAAACTTGAAGGAGTCCACAGTGGACACTGTGCTGTTGAGGATGGTGAGTGGGGGGCAATGAAGGAGGGCGTCACCCGAAATCTACAGTCATCGCCACCGTTTTGGCTGGGTTAAGTTCAAGATGGTTTTGGCCGCACCAGAGGATCAGCTGCTCCACCTCCCGCCTGTATGCAGACTCATCACCATCCCGGATCAAACCGATGACTGTGGTGTTGTCCGTAAACTTCAGGAGCTTCACCGAAGGGTCCTCTGAGGTGCAGTCGTTGGAGTAGAGGGAGAAGAGCAGTGGGGAAAGGACACATCCTTGGGGGGCGCCAGTACTAATTTTTCAGGAGCTGGATGTAAATCTCCCTAGCTTCACCTGTTGCCACCTGTCAGTCAGAAAGCTGGAGATTCACTGGCAGGTGGAGGGGGGCACCTTGAGCTGGAGGAGTTTCTGATGAAGAATGCCTGGGATGATGGTGTTGAACGCTGAGCTGAAGTCGACAAACAGGATCCTGGCGTACGTCCCTGGGGAGTCGAGGTGTTGCAGGATGTAGTGTAGTCCAGGCACGGTGGTGCAGTGGTTAGCACTGTTGCCTTACAGCTAGAAGGTTCCTGGTTCAAATCCCCAGGCTGGCAGGGGTTGGAACCTTTCTGTGTGGAGTTTGCATGTTCTCCCTGTGCTGCGTGGGTTTACTCTGGGGGCTCCGGTTTCCTCCCACAATCCAAAGACATGCATGTTAGGTTAATTGGCTGTTCTAAATTGTCCCTAGATATCTGTTTCCTACAGGCCCTTAGAATAGAGGGTTAGTACTAGTGAAAGCGCTTTGAGTGGTCTTTGTGACTAGAAAAGCGCTATATAAGTGCAGGTTAGTTAGTTAGTTAGTTAGTCCCATATTCACTGCATCATCCACTGACCTGTTTGACCCGTAGGCAAACTGCAGTGGGTCCATCAGGGGGCCTGTGATGACCTTCAGGTGGTTCAGCACCAATCTCTCCAAGGATTTCATGACCACAGAGGTCAAGGCAACAGGTCTGTAGTCGTTTAATCCTGTAACAGAGGGTTTCTTGGGAACTGGAATGATGATGGAGCGTTTATATATTTACATATTTATTCCATCTAGCTACAATGCTCTGCACTGTGTGTTCACACTGGCTTTTCCCTGCACTGTGTGTTCATATACTCATATATTTATTCCATCCAGCTACAATGCTCTGCACTGTGTGTCTGTGTGTGTGTGTGTATATATTTATTTTATAGTAATATGTACATATGTATATTAGCCGCTCTTGCTTGCTTGTTTTTTTCTTGCCTTCTGATTGTTGCTCTGAGTGTTGCTATCCCTGTGCTGTTGCAATCCTGGAATTTCCCCGTTGTGGGACTAATAAAGGCTTATCTTATCTTATCTTATCTTATCTTGAAGCAGGAAGGCACTTCACACAGCTCCAGTGATCTATTAAAGATCCGGGTGAAGATGGGGGCCAACTCGTTGGAGCAGACTCTCAGGCAGGACGGAGACACACCATCAGGTCCTGCAGCCTTCTTGATCTTTTGTCTCTGAAAGACCCAGCGCACCTCCTCTTCACAGGTTGTTAGTGCTGGTGGGAGGTCAGAGTGGAGGAGGGATGGTGTTCCTGGGGCTGCAAATAATCCTTTTGTGTGGGTGGGAGGTGAGAACTGTAGGTTCTTTTCAAACCTACAGTAAAAGCTGTTTAGGTCATTAACCAGCTGGAGGTTTTCCACAGGGTGGGGGGATGGTCTCCTGTAGTTGGTGATATTCTGCAGGCCTCTCCAAACAGAAGCAGAGTTGTTGGCTGAGAAGTTTTGTTGTAACTTCTCACTGTAGCTCCTAGTGGTCTCCTTCGTCAGCATGTTTCTGGCCCGCTTGTACAGAGTCCAGTCACCAGTCCTGTAGGCCTCCTCCTTGGTCTGACGTAGCTGCTTCAGTTTAGGAGTGAACCAGGGTTTATTGTTTTTGTATGTGCAGAAGGTCTTGGTCTGCACACACATGTCCTCACAAAAACTGATGTATGATGTCACATTGTCAGTGAGTTCATTTAGGTTAATGGCTGCATCTTCAAAAACACTCTAGTCTGTGCAGTCAAAGCAGGCTTGTAACTCCAGCTTTGATTCCTCAGTCCATTTCTTCACAGTCCTTACAACAGACTTGGAAGTTTTTAGTTTCTGTCTGTATGTTGGAATAAGATGGAGCAGACAGTGGTCAGAAAAACCCAGATCTGCACGGGGGACGGCATGATAGGCGTTTCTTAAAACTGTGTAACAGTAGTCGAGTGTATTTGTGTCCCTGGTGGGACATTTAATATGCTGTCTGTATTTAGGAAGCTCATTTGTGAGATTAGCTCTATTGAAATCACCCAGAATGATAAGCAGAGAGTCTGGATGTTTTTCCTCCACCTCTGCTATCTGGTCAGCGAGGTGCTGCAGTGCCTCCGTTGTACAAGCAGCAGGCTGGATATAAATTCCGACCAGAATAAACAAGGAGAACTCTCGCGGTGAATAAAAGGGTTTACAGTTGATGAACAGTGACTCTAGGTTAGGGCTACAAAACTTCTTCAACACTGTGACATCAGTACACCAACCTTCGTTTATGTAGAAGCAGATTCCACCACCCTTAGTCTTTCCAGAGAATTCTCGGCTGCGATCAGCGCGAAACAGTTGGAATCCATCCAGGCGGACCGCGCTGTCCAGGATGTGTCCACTCAGCTAGGACTCCGTGAAACACAGGGCGCCAGATCTGCTAAAATTCAGGTTTTTGTGAGTCAGGAGCAGCAGTTCGTCCATTTTGTTCACCAAAGAGCGGACATGGGTCAGATGGATCGATGGGAGCGGCGTGCAATATCCTGGTTTCTTCAGCCTGACTAGCGCACCGGCACGTTTACCACGCCGCCTTTGTTTCCGGCCAGTGCCAATAGCCGCTGCTCCCACAGCTAAGATCGACTGAAAAAACTTCAGATCAGCAGCAGAAACTGGCGGAGAAGTTGCATTGGGAGATAGTCTGAGAGAAAGTAGTTCCTCCCTTGAATAGGTGACTCGGACAGAAGAGCAGAAGTCCAAAAAAACACACAAAATTATCAAAAACATCAGAGAGCAGAAGCCAGTGGCTGCCATCCGCGGCACCATCTTGGATCTTTAAATACAATCTTAATCCAATCTTGGATCTTTAAATCTTAATATTCTGTTATAGTATTCTTTCTTACAAGTCCTCATTATATTAGCTTGTTTTTATATCTTTTATATTTGATCTCGGCCTCTACCATTCTACACTTAATGAATTGTTTATATAATGAATTCTTCTTTTTACATGCATTTAGTGACATAATTTCTGGACCCAGGGGACAGAAGACAGACTCGAGAAGGTACAATTATCCTTTTATTACCCAATGTGTTTTGTGTGAGTGCGTGTGTGCTTTGTGGTGTGTGGAGTGCTGGTGCCGTGCTGGAGCTGAGCAGGTCTCCGTGCTGCCTGGCAGCCCTAGGGAGACAAAGCAGAATTGTTAGCGCTGCACTGGAGAAGAGAGGGCGTAATAAAGACTGCCGCTTACTTTACAGGTGGCGATGCTGCGCTTCTGTTTGCCTTGTGGGCGACTGCCAGGGGGAGAGGGTCCAGCTCTGTGTCGAGGAGCGGGGGAGAGACTCTGATGCCGGGGAGGAGCTGTGCCGCCGCCGGGGAGAGAGGATCCGTCGCCTGGGGGGTCCACCTGTGCACAGGGGAAAGGAACTCGACAAGGTAAGTGCTGAGAATGCTTACATACTTCGACGTGTTGCGCTTGGTCAGATGAGAAGCCAAGTTGTGGCTGACGACGAGAGACGTGCCTCCGAAGGTTTGACAGACAGCTCTGTGCTGAGTCACTGGAAGGCCTGGCTCTTAAAGCCCGCTGATGACTGGCGACAGGTGTGCACACAGCTGAAACTGATGATGGCCCTGCGGGCGCCATGACAGTACTTCACCCTCTAGAGGTGTCTCCTGGCACCTGTCCTATCTTACCTGGGTGCTTCCGGTGAAAGTCACGGATGAGCTGTTTTTCGAGGATCAGAGACAGACACACCCAGGATCTATGCTCGGGGCCAAATCTCTCCCAATCCACCAGGTACTGTAGGCCACGACCCCTCCGATGGACATCCAAGATGGTGGTGACTCCCCATGCCGGGTGGCCATTGATCATCCTCGGGGGGGGGGGGGCGCAGGGGGTGGGCAGAGGGGGTCGGTAACGACGGGCTTCACCTGAGAAACATGGAAGGTGGGACAGATGCGAAGGGAGGGGGGGGAGAGCCAGGCGAACAGCCACAGGGTTGATTACACAAACGATGGGGAAAGGCCCAATGAAGCGCTTGGACAGCTTGCGTTTCTCTGCCTTCAAATTAATATTGTGAGTTGAGAGCCATACCTGCTGACCCACCTTGTACTCGGGGGCCGGTCGGTCTCCTGCCACGATTGGCCATCCTGGTGTTGTGTTCCATGGTCCGGAGGAGAACTCTGCGGGTGGTGGTCCAGAGCCGGCGGCAGCACCTGACATGGACATGGACAGAAGCCACCGCCACCTCCTTTTCCTCCTCCGGAAACAGTGGCGGATTGTACACCAAAGATGCCCTGAAGGGGGACAACCCAGTCGCTGAGGAAACCATGGAATTGTCGGTGTACTCAATTCATGGCAGGTGACTGCTCCATGAAGAGGGGCTGGAGGCAATGACGCAGCGCAAGGCGGCCTCCAGTTCCTGATTCGCTCGCTCACACTGCCCATTGCTCTGAGGGTGGTATCCGGATGACAGGCTCACCGTTGATCCTAACGCCTGGCAGAAAGCCCTCCAAACTTGCGACCTGCGACCTGGGGCCCTGATCCGAGACGACATCTGTGGGGATCCCATGGAGGCGAACGACATGCTGAACCAGCAGGTCCGCCGTCTCCCGTGCCGTTGGCAACCCCCGGAGGGGGACGAAGTGGGCTGCCTTGGAGAAGTGATCGACGATGGTCAGGATCATCGTGAATTGATTCGATGGTGGGAGGCCTGTCACGAAGTCCAGAGCAACGTGCGACCAGGGACGACTAGGAATCGGCAGGGTGTGGAGCAATCCGGCCGGAGGCGAGGAGGAAGACTTCCCGGTGGCACACTGAGCGCAGGCCCGGATGTAATTATTGACGTCCTTCTGCAGCCCCGGCCACCGAAAACGCCCTCTGGAGGAGCACAATTGTGTGGGACACCCCAGGGTGGCATGCCAACTTCGAGGCATGAGCCCATTGAATGACCTCACCCCAGACCGGCGTGGGAATGAACAACCGCCCCGGGGGGCTGCCTTCTGGATCGGGCTCAGCCTCCTGTGTCTTCACCACCTTCTCCCGGATGTCCCACAAGAGGGCACCCACGACGCAGGATGGGGGAAGGATGGTCTGATCCTGGTCCACAGATACCTCCGCCGAGAACTGCCTGGAGAAGGCGTCCGGTTTAGCATTCTTGGACCTGGGGCTGTAGGTGATGGTGAAGTCGAACCGACCGAAAAAGAGGGACCAGCGGGCCTGATGAGAATTCAACCGCTTGGCCGTCCTCAAATATTCCAAGTTCTTGTGGTCGGTCCAAACTACAAAAGGCTGGGCAGCACCCTCCAGCCAGTGACGCCACTCCTCCAATGCGAGCTTCACTGCCAGCAGCTCCCTATCTCCGATGCTGTAATTCCTTTCCGCTGGTGACAGGCGGTGCGAGAAGAAGGCGCAGTGACGGATCACCCCGTCTACTGGAGAGCGCTGAGAGAGTACTGCCCCCACCCCGGAGTCCGATGTGTCCACCTCAACCAGGCACTGGAGAGCTGAGTCCACCTGCATCACGAAACGGGACGACGAAAACTCCCTTTTGAGTGCGTCGAACGCAGCCACGGCCTCCTCCGTCCAGTGGAAAGGGATCTTCGGGGGCGTGAGACAGGTCAGCGGGCGAGCCACCATACTATATTTAGGCACGAAGCGGCAGTAAAAATTGGCAAACCCCAAGAACTGCTGCAGTTGCTTCCTGGATGGGGGGGGGGGGCAATCCACCACTGCCTTAACTTTGGCCGGGTCGGGGAGAACCTGGTTATGCGAGATCACAAAGCCGAGGAAGGACGTCTGCTGAACGTGAAACTCATACTTCTCGGCCTTCACGTACAATTGGTTCTCCAGGAGTTGCTGGAGGACCCGCCTCACGTGCACCTGATGCTCCTCAAACGAACAGGAGAAGATGAGGATGTCGTCAAGATAGACAAAGATGAAAGCACCCAGAAAGTCCTGGAGGACGTCATTAATCAAGCGCTGGAAGACGGCCGGAGTGTTGGTCAGCCCAAACGGCATCACCAGGTACTCAAAGTGGCCGCTTGGGGTCCGGAAGCCTGTCTTCCACTCATCTCCCTCCTTGATCCGCACGAGATGGTACGCGTTGCGGAGATCCAATTTAGTAAACCACGAGGCCCCCTGGAGAGAATCAAAGGCCGAGTCCATGAGAGGCAAGGTATATTTGTCCTTCATCGTAATGTCGTTTAGCCCCTAAAGTCAATGCATTGTCGCAGAGAGCCATCCTTCTTTCCCACGAAGAAGAATCCCTCCCCCACCGCTGAAGAAGACGGGCAGATGATCCCAGAGCTGAGCGACTCCTTGATATACGTGTCCATCGCCTCCCACTCCAGAGCAGACAGGCTGTACAAACGGTTTGACAGAAGCGGGGCGCCAGCCCTGAGATTAATAGCGCAGTCATAAGGGCGGTGGGGGGGAAGGGACAGCGCCCGTGATTTACTGATGACCGCCCCCAGGTCGTGATACTCCAGTGGTACCTTGGACAGATCCGGGGAAGGAGACACAGGTGGGGCCACAGACACAGACGGAGCACATGCCGCAGACTGCAGGCACGTGCTGAGGCAGAATGAACTCCATGAAGCGATGCTTTCTGTCTGCCAGTTGAATGAGGGATTGTGCAATCGCAGCCAAGGGTAACCCAGGATGACTGGGGAAGTGGAGGAGGGCAGCACCAGAAAGCACAGATCCTCCCGGTGGTTCCCAGAAACAATCACCGACACCGGGGTAGTCTGCTGAGAGATGGTCGTTAATGGGGCTTTAGATAGGGCAATTAGCTTTGAGCGGTGGCTGAAGAGTTTGACATAGGAGCCCCAACCGGGTTGCCAGGTCTCCTGATATAAAACTCTGCTCAGCCCCTGAGCCAAAAAGTGCGTGAGTGGAGTATTCAGTATGTCTGTAAATGAGTCGGATGGGCACGAGGCAGCAGGTGAGGGGTTTTGACTGGGACGCGTCCATGAGTCCCCCTACTGTGACCCACGGACCTCCTCTTTTAACCGACTTGTACAATCAGCCAACTCATGTGAACTGCTACCGCAATAATAGCACAGCCCTAGCTCTCTATGGCACTGTCTCTCAGCAGGCGGAATCTTAGAGTGCCCGATTACCATATCCCCCTGCCCCAGAAGTTCCTCCGAGGAGGGCAGGGCCAACTGAGATGACTACGAGGAACGAAAAAACTGCACGCTCGAGCAGCTGGAAGCTCGCCGCTCGGCTGCTTGTTCCCTCAGCCTGTTATCTAAGCTAATGGTGAGTGATATTAGCTCGTTCAATCATTCTGGCTTATCTCATGTAGCTAGCTCATCCCTTAGCCCAGAGCTTAGACGATGGATAAATATGCTACACAATGAAGCATCCTCCTACCCGACCTCAGCGGCTACCACCCGGAAATCGACCGCATAGTACGCAGCGGACCTACCGCCTTGCCGAAGGTTTAACAACTGGGTAGTAAGCACGGTGTCCCGGTCGGTGTGGTCAAACACTTCAAGAAATTCAGCCAGAAACTGTCGGCAAGTTAAATTGGCGTAGCTGGGCTTAGCCATAACGGCATAGGCCCAGGCTAGCACCCTACCTTCTAGCAGGTTAGCAATGTAGCCTATCTTACTGTGGTCCATAGGGAAATCCCCCGGCACCCGTTGGAAAACCGTCTCGCATTGCAAGATAAACCCCCAGCCTCCCCGAGCTTCCCACTGAAGCGAGTGGGCGGGGGCACCGGTGTGAGACGGGTCAAGGGAGTCTAGCTAACCTGGCTAGGCGGGGAGCTAGCGGGGCCCGGTGGGGGCCTGGAAACCAGTGGGAACGCCCGCTGTCCTTCCAGATGATCCAACCAGCTGTTAATTTGAGTTAATTGGGTCAGGATAACATTCTGTTGGTAAATCAATTGCTCAACTTGAGCATCTAGGGTGTTTAAATGGCGTGCTAGCACGCTGTCCGCTGGGACGCTCTGACGGAGCCGTACTGACATAATTTCTGGCCCCAGGGGACAGAAGACAGACTCGAGAAGGTACAATTATCCTTTTATTACCCAATGTGTTGTGTGTGAGTGCGTGTGTGCTTTGTGGTGTGTGGAATGCTAGTGTCGTGCTGGAGCTGAGCAGGTCTCCGTGCTGCCTGGCAGCCCTAGGGAGACAAAGCAGAAGTGTTAGCACTGCACTGGAGAAGAGAGGGCGTAATAAAGACTGCTGCTTACTTTACAGGTGGCAATGCTGCACTTCTGTTTGCCTTGTGGGCGACTGCCAGGGGGAGAGGGTCCAGCTCTATGTTGAGGAGCAGGGGAGAGACTCTGATGCCGGGGAGGAGCTGCACCGCCACCGGGGAGAGAGGATCCTCCGCCTGGGGGGTCCACCTGTGCACAGGGGAAAGGAACTCGACAAGGTAAGTGCTGAGAATGCTTACATACTTCGACGTGTTGCGCTTGGTCAGATGAGAAGCCAAGTTGTGGCTGACAACGAGAGACGTGCCTCCGTAGGTTTGACAGACGGCTCTGTGCTGAGTCGCTGGCAGGCCTGGCTCTTAAAGCCCGCTGATGACTGGCGACAGGTGTGCACACAGCTGAAACTGATGATGGCCCTGCGGGCGCCATGACATTTAGAAATATGCATTTAAAATAGAATATGCATTCAAAATAGAAATATAAGCTACCCAACCAATTTTTCAAAAAAAAAATAATAAAACGACTCAGAGTGTGAATGCAGTCTCACCTGCAGATGAATTTAATAACTTTTTTGTTAACATTGGTCCTAATTTGGCTCGAGAAATACCCATTTCGGCACCTACGGGTGATACAGTAAGCAAAAACACTGCTATAAAAGACTTCATTTTCATAAAGAACACAGACGAGAGAGAGGTCATTGAAATTGTTAAATTGCTTAAAAGTAAAACATCTGTGGACTGGGATGGTATTGACATGCTCTCAGTCAAAACTATTATTGAATGCTTAATGAAACCACTGACGTGTATTTGTAACCTGTCTCTCCAAACAGGTATATTTCCCAATGCAATGAAAATAGCTAAAGTAATTCTGATATACAAGATGTGTGACAGAGGGGAATTTTCAAACTATAGACCAATTTCACTATTGCCACAATTTTCCAAGATACTTAAAAAAATATTCTGTGAGAGAATTGACAACTTCATAATGAAGAATAATTTATTGTGTGAGCAACAATATGGGTTCAGACACAAGAGGACAACTGCATTTGCTCTAATGAAACTTATAGAAAAAATATCAACTGCCATTAAAAATAAAGAGTATCCAGTTGGGGTATTCCTGGATCTTAAAAAAGCATTCAATACAGTAGATCATAATTTATTATTAAAGAAACTACAAAATTGTGGTATTAGGGGGCTAGCACTGTCCTGGTTATGTAGTTACTTAAAGAACATATATCAGTATGTATGTGTTGGTAACAAAAACTCACAGTTACTGAAGGTTACTTGTGGAGTCCCACAGGGTTCAGTTTTGGGGCCACTGTTATTCAATATGTATATAAATGATATATGTTTAGTCTCGGAAAAGATGGATTTAATATTGTTTGTCGATGATATGAATTTATTATGCAGTGGAAGCAATTTGGAACAACTTTTGGATACACTCGGAAAGGAATTAGGAAAGCTTAAACTGTGGTTTGATTCAAATAAATTAACACTCAATTTAAGTAAGACAAAATTTATAGTTTTTAACAACCATCATAACAACTTAGTATCTAAACTTAGTGTAAATGGTGTAGAGATTGAAAGGGTATCTGAAACCAAATTTCTTGGAGTAATAGTTGACAATAAACTGTGTTTGAAGTCACATATTAATTATATTAAAGGTAAAATTATCTAAATCAATTACAATACTATACAGAGTGAAATATTTGCTGAATCAACCCACATTATATACTTTGTATCATTCATTAATACTCCCATACATGACATATTGTACTGAAGTATGGGGAAATACATATAAAACCAACATATATCCAGTCTTTATGCTTCAGAAGAGAGCTATTAGAATAATAAACAAAGCTGCTTACAGGGAACCAACAAACCCACTTTTTCTTAAATTAAAAGCTCTCAAGTTGAAAGATCTGGCTGACTTTAAAACTGCAGTAATTATGTTTAAAGTAAAGAATCTATCACTGCCCGCAAATATCCAAAAGTTGTTCCAAATAAGGGAGAAACAATATCATTTCAGAGGATCATGTATATTTCAAAAACCCTCAGTGAGAACTACCACCAAACAATACTGTATTTCTGTGCAAGGAGTCAGATTGTGGAACACTTTTGGACCTGAATTAAAATCATGTACAACACTTGGACAATTTAAAGAAAAAAGTAAAGGAAGAAATACTCCAAACATATATACAAGATGACATGTAAAATCACATAAGGATTGTCATATCCAGTCCGTGTTGTGTTGTTGCTTCGTTGTTTTTTTTTTTTTGTTTTGTTTTTTTTGGTCACATTTTGTCTTTGCTTTGTTCTGAATTGTAATCGCTCTTGTTTTGTTTTTCTTCTGGATTCTTGGATGGAATATGGGTGGGCAATATAAGCTGCGACTTCAGCCATCACCCATTTCAGATAACTTATGTTGAACTGTATAATCAGAGTAGTTATTGTTTGATTTGACCTTGTTGGATTTTTTTTTTTGTTCCCCTTTGTTATATTCTTCGGTTTCTTTTTTAATCTTTACTTTTAATCTATCCGAAATAAAGATTCATTCATTCATTCATTCATTCATTTAATAGCCCCTTGGTGACCCATGGGATATTTTTGTTTTGTTGTCTGTCACTGTATTGTTGTATAGGACAGTTTTTGCTGTACAATGATTGAAATATTTGTAAAAAAAATCATCATATGCTTTATTTATATCGTTTTCATCACAAACTATCTTCCAGTCTTGTATTAATAATTCCTTTGCCAGTAAATACATAGATTCTTCAGTTCTTATTCTTTTATATTTAATATTATTGGTATACTTTTTCTTCCTTTAATCATGCTGATAAACAACAAATATTGGCAGGTGGTCACTGATATCATTCAATAAAAGCCCACTCACGATATTATTTTCCATAATGTTTGGGAATATTTTATCTATTAGTGTGGGACTGTGTGACGTGATTCTGCTAGGTCTGGTGATTGTTGGATGTAAGCCCATACTGTACATTCTGTTGATAAATTCATCTGTCATACTATGTTGTTTTGAGTTCATAATACCTAAATTGAAATCCCCACAGATGAACATAAATTTATGAGTAAGTTGTTCATACATTTTTTTCCATCCAGTCCTTAAATAAGTCCATATTTGATCCAGGTGTTCTATATACACAGCTCAGTATTATATTCTTTATATTGTCCAAACAGATTTCTATTGAAATACATTCAAATAAATCATCCACAGTCACTGACACATTTTCATCAACCTTGTATTGCAAGCTCTTGTCAACATAAATTGCAACTCCTCCTCCTTTTTTTCACTTTTCTATTCATATAATTTAATTCATAGCCATCCAATGTAAAATCCACTCCTTTCTCTTCGTCTCTGATATTGCCACTATATTGAATGGCTCTTTAAACTGATGTAAATAATCTTTAATGTCCAGCTGGATTCCTTTGGACTGCAGGAAGGCCACCACATGTTGCTTAGTGGATTCGGCTTCCAGCTCACCGAGTCCCCCTCCGCTGTCTGCAGCCACCGCCTGAGTATATGATCAGGGTTTAATGTGGAGCCCTCTGATGATTTATGATTTATGAATGAATCTTTATTTTGGATAGATTAAATGTAAAGATTAAAAGAAAAGAGCAGAATAATATAACAAAGGGGGGAAAAAAAGATCTTACAAGGTCAAATTAAACAATAACTCCTCTGATTATACAGTTCAACATAAGTTATCCGAAATGGGTGATGGCTGAAGCTGCAGCTTATATTGCCCACCCATATTCCATCCCAGAATTCAAAAGACAAACAAAACAAGAGCGATTACAATTCAGAACAAAGCTAAGACAAAACGTGACACAAAACTAAGCAACAACACAACACGGACTGGATATGACAATCCTTATGTGATTTTACATGCCATCTTGTATGTATGTTTGGAGTATTTCTTCCTTTAGTTTTTGTTTAAATTGTCCAAGCGTTGTACATGATTTTAATTCAGGTCCAAAAGCATTCCACAGTCTGACTCCTTGCACTGAGACACAATGTTTCTTGGTGGTAGTTCTTACCGAAGGTTTTTTAAATATACATGTTCCTCTGAAATGATATTGTTTCTCCCTTATTTGGAACAACTTTTGGATATTTGCGGGCAGTGATAGATTCTTCACTTTAAACATTATTACTGCAGTTTTAAAGTCAACCAGATCTTTCAACTTGAGAGCTTTTAATTTAAGAAAAAGTGGGTTTGTTGGTTCCCTGTAAGCAGCTTTGTTTAATATTCTAATAGCTCTCTTCTGAAGCATAAAGAGTGGATATATGTTGGTTTTATATGTATTTCCCCATACTTCAGTACAATATGTCATGTATGGGAGTATTAATGAATGATACAAAGTATATAATGTGGGTTGATTCAGCAAATATTTCACTCTGTTTAGTATTGCAATTTTACCTTTAATATAATTAATATGTGACTTCCAACACAGTTTATTATCAGTTATTACTCCAAGAAATTTAGTTTCAGATACCCTTTCTATCTCTACACCATTTACATTAAGTTTAGATACTAAGTTGTTGTGATAGCTGTTAAAAACTATACATTTTGTCTTACTTAAATTGAGCGTTAATTTGTTTGAATCAAACCACAGTTTAAGCTTTCCTAATTCCTTTCCGAGTATATCCAAAAGTTGTTCCAAATTGTTTCCACTGCATAATAAATTAGTATCATCGGCAAACAATATTAAATCCATTTTTTCCGAAACTTTACATGTATCACTTATATACATATTGAAAAACAGTGGCCCCAAAACTGAACCCTGTGGGACTCCACAAGTAACCTTCAGTAGCTGTGAGCTTTTGTTACCAACACATACATACTGATATCTATTCTTTAAGTAACTACATAATCAGGACAGTGCTACGCCCCTAATACCACAATTTTGTAGTTTCTTTAATGATAAATTGTCATCCACTGTATCAAATGCTTTTTTTAAGATCCAGAAATACCCAAACTGGATACTCTTTATTTTCAACGGTAGTTGATATTTTTTCTATAAATTCCATTAGAGCAAATGAAGTTGTCCTCTTGTGTCTGAACCTATATTGCTGCTCACTCAATAAATTATTCTTCATTATGAAGTTGTCAATTCTCTCACAGAATATTTTTTCAAGTATCTTGGAAAATTGCGGCAATAGTGAAATTGGTCTATAATTTGAAAATTCCCCTCTGTCACCCGTCTTGTATATCTGAATTACTTTAGCTATTTTCATTGCATTGGGAAATATACCTGTTTGGAGAGACAGGTTACAAATATATGTCAGTGGCTTCACTAAGCATTCAATGATAGTTTTGACTAAGAGCATGTCAATACCATCACAGTCCGTAGATGTTTTACTTTTAAACGATTTAACAATTTCAATGACCTCTCTCTCGTCTGTGTTCTTTATGAAAATGGAGTCTTTTATAGCAATGTTTTTGCTTATTGTATCACCTGTAGGTGCCGTAATGGGTATTTCCCAAGCCAAATTAGGACCAATGTTAACAAAAAAGTTATTAAATTCATCTGCAGGTGAGACTCCATTCACACTCTGAGTAGTTTTATTATTGTTTTTTTTTTGTTTTTTTTCTGTTTGTTTTTTGAAAGATTCGTTGGGTAGCTTGTATTTCTATTTTTATTTCCAAGAATATTGTTAACTATTGTCCATGTATTTTTAATATTGTCTCTGTTTTTCTCCAGTTCTTTACTGTAATAGTCTCTTTTACTACATCTCATTGTATATGTTAACTTATTTTTGTATGTTTTATACCACTGCTCTGCTTCTTTTGTCCTTTTCTTTAGAAAAGCTTTATATAATTAATTTTTCTTTTTACATGCCTTTTGTAATCCTTTGGTTAACCATGGCTTGTCAACAAATTTCTGTTTAAGCTTGTTCTTTACTAATGGACTTTTTTTCCCCATAAAGAGTGGTTACAATGTTCATAAATGTGTCATAGGCTTCATTTAAATCTGATACATAGACTTTTTTCTAGCCTTGCTTCAGCAAGTCTTATTTAAAAGAACTGATTGCATTTTGTGATTTGTATCTGAAAGATTTTAAAGTTATTTTTCTGTATTGGCCCCCGTGTGGCCATGGATAAATGCAAAGACTGGCAAATGGTCACTTATATCATTTATCATTAATCCACTTTATATTTTCTTATCAATAATATTAACAAACAGATTATCAATAAGTGTAGCAGTGTGAACTGTGATTCTACTGGGATGTGCTCTTGTGGGATATAGACTCATACTGTACATAGAATTCATGAACTCTGTCATTACATTTTGTTGAAACGGATTTAGTAAATCAATATTGAAATCTCCACAAATTACAACCATTTTCTTACTAGTAATATTATTGTACAGCTCGACTAATTTATCTCTGAATGTCTCAATGCAAGTTCCCGGCATTCTATATATACAGCTTATAATTAGATTTTTTGTTTTATCTTGGTCAATCTCAACAGTAACACATTTCAGAATATCTGGTAATGCAAAGGGCATTCCATTTACAAGTTTACACCTATACAGGTCATCAATATACAGTGCAACACCACCACCCTTTTTTGAGATCTGTTAATATGAAACATCTGATATCCCTCTATTGCCATCAGAGGAGCCTGCTCTTCATTAAACCAAGTTTCAGAGACTGCAATAGCTTTACATTTTCTGTCTGTTTTAAATATTCCTGAATCTGTGGAAAGTTTTTAAGACTTCTGCTGTTGAAGTGTATTATTGATTGTTTACCATCTAATTGCACTTGACTTTTGAATTGCTTTTCAGTATAATATTCACAATGATTATGAATATTATTGAAAAAGTGGTTATCAAGATCAATATCATTCTCCATCTCTTGTAGTTTATGTCCAGCATAATGGTCTCATGCGGTGACCCTCGTGGGCCACCATAAGATGCCAAAAGTCACCAGTGAGTTTTGCATTAGATGTTTATTTTAACAAGACAAGACGAGACATAAAGCTGTGAGCCGCTGAGGGCAAAACACACACTACCGAATACAAGGGATTGTAGGGCTAACCCCAGCCACTATGACCTAAACTATGACATGAACAAGACACAAACCTGACATGAGCGTGCTGACAGCAGGAATATCTCAGGATGTTTCGACGATACTCCAGCATCAACCAGCTGTCAGCACCCGCTAATAAAGCCGGCGACTAACAAGCGGTGATGCAGAATAGCTGATCGACCTTGACAGCTGGAAACCCCACCGAGCGCTGTCACAGTAAGAGCCCGGTGGAGCCAGAATGTAATCCACAGCTGTCAAGGCCAGCAGAGATGATGCATAACCCAAGCGCGGACGAGATCGGCGCTCGGGTCATGACAGTAACCTCCCTCTGAGGGCGGGCTCCTGACCGCCCATAGACATCCAATCCCCCCCACCCCCACCCCCTCCAGGGTGGGCAGATGGGGTAGGAGAGGATCAAACCACAGATAGAGAACCAGAGCACAGACAGGAAAAAAAAAAAGACTCAAAATACATGAAACAGTTACAGGACCAGACTATACTCCAAAATACATGAAATACCATTACCCAGGCACGAAAACAAACAAAAAAAAAAATACCTCACTCTCAGGTCAAAAAGCAAATACAGCACAGGACAGAGGAAAAAAAAAAAAAACACAGAACAATTACAAGGCCAGACTATACTCCCAAAATACATGAAATACAATTATACTGGCACGAAAACAAAGATACCAAATTCTCAGGTCAAAAAGCAAATACGACACAGGAAAGAGAAAAAAAAAACAGAACAATTACCGGACCAGACTATATTCCAAAATACGTGAAACCCAGTTACCCAGGCACAAAAACAAAAATACCAAATTGTCAGGTCAAGAAGCAAATACAACACAGGTCAGAAAACAAAAAAAAAAAAAAAAAAAAAAAACACAGAACAATTACAGGACTAGACTACATTCCAAAATGCATGAAACACAATACCCAGGCATGAAAACAAAAATACCACACACTCAGGTCAAAAAGCAAATACAACACAGGACAGAGAAGAGAAAAAAAAACAAAACACACAGAGCAATTACTGGGCTAGACCACCACCAGGAATGACCTCTACCCCCGACAGTTCACGCCAACTGGCAGAGACCAAACGCCACGGAAACAGTTCAGGCGGTCTCCTCGCGTCCGACGGCCGACAGGTGATCATGGGGGGCGGAACATGACCGGGCGGCTTACCCCAGTCCCAGGCCTGGAAAGTCCACTCCTCCGGTGGCCGAACCAGATCGCCCAATGAAACACACAAAATGTCGGGTGGCCGACCCGAGGCGCTGAACCGGCAAAACAGTTCCTCAGGCGGCCGACCCGCGTCCCTCAGCCACCAGTACTGGGGGAGAACAGCCTGCGGCGGCCTCCCTGGCGAGGACAAAACTCGGGAGAGCCGGGGTGAGTGAAAAGGAACCCCCATGGCCCCCGGCGATGATGCGCAGAGGCGATGACTCTGAAGAGGGGACAGAAGGCAAGGATGAGCCCGAACTGGGTCAGGCGGCGAAGGGACTGCAGCTCCTCCACCGTCCATGGACCACACCGGCGCTGCACCTCCGCTGGACCCCGATTGGGACCCGGCTGCACCCATGTCGGACCCCGATTGGGCCAGAACAGTACCTGCGGTGGACCCCGATTGGGCCTCGGGCGCACCCACGTCGGACCCCGATTGGGCCAAAGTAGCTCCCGCGATGGATCCCGATTGGGTCTCGGGTGCACCCATGTCAGACCCCGATTGGGCCAAAGCAGCTCCCGCGAAGGAACCTCGATTAGGTCTCGGGCACACCCACGTTGGACCCCGATTGGATCACGGCAGCCTCCACAATGGGCCCCCACTGGGTCGGTGCAGCTCCGCTGACGACTTCCACCCCCGAACCTGGAACCTCCAACTCGGTGGCCCCGACTGGCTCCGTGCCGGTGACACTGCAAGGAGGCTCAGAACACAGAGAAAAAACGGGATCAGTGTCACCGGCAGCAACAGAACCCAGCAAGACGAGTTCAGGCGCAGCAGGCAGCTGCCCCTCGCTCGCCTCCCCGAGAGGCAGGCAAAAATGCTCCAACACAGGGGACAGAGACACAAGAGGGAGCACTTGCCTGCACTCGGGTCCTGTTGCCATCCAGGACTCCATCGATCCAGGCTCAGGGCAAAGAAGTTCGTGCGCAGGCTCCAACTCACCTGCGTCGGGCTCCACAGCTGGCAAGATGGGTTTCGCAGCCTGAGGTTCCTCTCGCGCTGATGCCCACACCGATGACCTGTATGGTGTGGAGGCAGGGGACCCTCGACCCACTGGTTCGGACTGCTCCGGCGAGGAGACCCGGAGACGCTTCATCATCAGGCCGCAGTCCGCTCTTCTCCTCGGTCCACGACGTGGCTGCAGGGCCGGATCCAGGCTTTCCAGCACCGCAGGCCCCCTCCTCACCCCGCGAAGTATACCTGGCGTCGCGGACCACTCAGCAGAGGGAGACACAGAGGCAGCAAGTTTTGTTAATGTAACTACAGCAGGTGGTAGGAGCTCAGGGGACTGCGAACCCCGAACTCCGGCCCCAGGAGTCAGACAAGGCAGATCACAATTATCATGTAAAGAATGAACTTGCACTTGCCTTTCTCATGGAGGAAGGATGGTGCCTGTTGTAGGGGACGTAGTTCCTCCATCTCCCCGCTGGATTGCGACAGATGGCCCCTTGGAAGGACGAGGAGGAGCCGCTCTCGAAGATCTGCTGACGGGCCTCACCGGCAGCGGGTCCAGCCGGGGATTCTGCTGAGGCTCACCTTGGCCGTGGCGCCGACGTCATCGATGGCCCCCAGATGGCGCGAACTCCTGGACCGGATCCGGGACAGGAACTGGATCCCAAAGTGGGGAGCGAGGATGCCTCCTCCTCTGCTTCCGGCCGTAGTCCCCCTCCACCATACAGAGTATTACGCGCTGTGCGGCGATGTCATCCCTCCTTGCGCCGACTTCAGGGTGGTCGGCATAGCGGGGGAGATGATTAATGACATCCTCAGCGCAGTCCAGGTACCAGCGTACGTCGCTGTGGTAGTCGAGGAGGGAGGCAGCGATAAGCGTTTCGTCCCCGTATTCCAAAGCCTCCGCCAGCTCGTAGTCCCAACTCCGAGTGTGGCCCCTCCGCGACGGTATTCTCCCAGCACACAGTTACTCAGACAGGGAAGAACAAACGTCCAATTAAGCAAAAACTCACGGTGAAAAGGCGTCTCGGTGTGGCGTCTCCGTTTAGACGTCTTGGCTGGAGTATACTGTCATGCGGTGACCCATGCGGGCCACCATAAGACGCAAAAAGTCACCAGTGAGTTTTGCATTAGATGTTTATTTTAACAAGACAAGACGAGACATAAAGCTGTGAGCCGCTGAAGGCAAAACACACACTACCGAATACAAGGGATCCTAGGGCTAACCCCAGCCACTACGACCTAAACTATGACATGAACAAGACACGAACCTCACATGAGCGTGCTGACACACCAGGAATCTTCTCAGGATGTTTCAACGATATTCCAGCATCAACCAGCTGTCAACGCCCGCTAATAAAGCCGGCGACTAACAAGCGGTGATGCAGAACAGCTGATCGACCTTGACAGCCAGAAACCCCCACTGAGCGCTGTCACAATAAGAGCCCAGTGGAGCCAGAATGCAATCCACAGCTGTCAAGGCCGGCAGAGATGATGCATAACCCGAGCGCGGATGAGATCGGCGCTCGGGTCATGACAAATGGCATATTTTCAGAGTTTGAATTTCCTCACTCTGTGTCAAATGACTTCCTCCAACTGGGGATAATTGATGTCTACTCAAGTCAGTCATAAGTTTTTTTTGTTTTGTTTAGTTTTTTTTTTTTTTTAAGTACATTGACATGGTATGTCACAAAAGAACTATTCTTGCCGTGTGTGGATATGGATTATCATAGTCTCTTAATTTTCTTAATCAGTGTTCATCTATATTTATTTAAGTCAGTGAGATCTCTGATTATTATGGCCTTTGCTTCCTCAGGTGTTCCATTTAGTTTGATTCAAGCGCTACAGTTTCTCGTCCATGTTGCCTGTATCTTATTTTGTCTTTTCAGCATCTGTGCTTGCCGTGCTATTTTAGCATTAGTTTTTGTTAAATGTTCATTTAGGTAAACTTCTGTTCCCCGTAGCTTTCTGGCCTGCCTCAGTAAGTCATTCTTTACCCTTCTGTTCACAAAGCGCATCACAATTGATTTCTTTGTTTTATTTTATTTTCTGGGTAAAGTATGACAGGCTGAAATTGCATTTACTTCAACTTTTATATTTCTGCTTTCAAGGAACTGAAGCACTTGGTTTTCCAGGGAAACTGATTCACTTAGGGGAGCCTCCTCACCTCTCTTTCCTGCTGTAACATTGGCATATGATTGGTATTTAATGTCTAGTCCAATTACAGTATAATTAGATCATCCATACGAGAATATTGTTCAAGATCCTCGATGCGTTGCTCCAAGTCTGCAGTTTTTTTGTCTTTTTCCTTAATTGTTAATTTCAATTCTCAGACTTCTTCCATTAGACTTCCCCTTCTCAAAGGGATCTCTGGCAACATGGCGGAAAAGTCAGCAAAGAGTGGACAGAAAACCCAGTGCAGCATTTCATGAGTGAGGTTATGATCACGTCATTCACCCTGGTGTATTGTTGCAGGTCAGCCACTCTGCTCTCCAGATAGGCCAGCCTCTTGTCCTTCTCAGCATTCTTGATCTACAGCACTTTCATCTCCTCGACCAGGTCCAGAATGTTTTTTTTTTTTTTGCTGCAGCTTAACAGCAGAAACCTCTTCAGCCAAGAAGTCTAGCGACCTTTTAATATCGTCCATCCCCTCAGCCTGCTGAGCTTTCTTAGAACCCATGATCCCGGATGATTTATGTTGACTAAACAGCTAACTAGCTGTTAGCTAGCTGAGTGGCAGGCCGCTCAGCTCCACTCCCATTTTCCCAGTCTGTAAATGCGTCCGTAAATGTGGTTATCAGCGTCTTCAGTCAGGTAGGGGTCAAAACGAGGATGTCCAGTCCGTAATCCAAACTCACTTATAAGAAGACAGAACAGTGGTCAAAAACCAAGCACCAAAACACAGAAATCCACCAATAAACAGCAGGTTGACAGGAACAGGAAGTGTGCTAATGTAAATATGAATGTGAGTAGGAATGAAAATATCCATTCATTCTACACTCATATCCCCATAGGGCACCAGTCCAGATAATGAACAATTTTATTAACAATTATTTATTTGTACCAATTATGAATCAGTCTCAAAAAACAACAACAAAACAACACAAACAAACAAACAAACAAACAAACAAACAAAAAAACCTTGTGAGTTCTTGTCTGCTGATAATCAAGAAGATGGACATGGAATCAAACAATAACTCCCATATGTCAGAATAGGTTTACTGATAGAAAAATTCCATATTATCTATACTATTATTAAATTAATTAAAGTTAAATTAAATTAAATCACCCTTTATTGTCATTCAACTGTACAACCAATCATGTACAGGAGAACGAGATTGTGCTTTACCTATCTACTGTGTTAATCACACACACCAAGTGTAGAATCAGAGGGCCGCTGCCATGCAAGGCGCTGCCACAAATTTCCATCCTCTGTTCCATTATTGCTGAGCACCAAGCTGGACGGCAGGAAGTTCCACTTTTATATGGTCTTCAGCAAGACCTGGCCGGGATTTGAACCCCTGCCTCCCGGGTGTGGGGCAGATGCTCTACCAACTGAGCCACCACTCCGGTAGTGGTAATTATTATTGATATTAATAATGTATTTTTTAATGTATTTTAAGAGCAAAACAGAATTATAAATCAGAGTTGGAAAGCAAGATGGCAACAAAGAAACTTGGTTCAGCCTGGGCCAGTATGAAAACTATTGCAGGCCTTCAGAGCACAGAGCGCAGTAATCGTGTGTTTTTAGATGGTTTTATTTCAGACACAGAGCTAGCTAATGCTCTTAATTGTTTTTATGGTCGTTTTGACTCCTTTGATTTTAGCACAGAAACCCAAGATTTGAAACAGAAACTCAAAGACAATCAGCACTTTAATA
This sequence comes from Pholidichthys leucotaenia, assembly GCA_020510985.1. NCBI lineage: Eukaryota > Metazoa > Chordata > Actinopteri > Cichliformes > Pholidichthyidae > Pholidichthys > Pholidichthys leucotaenia. Next base: position 240,806,232 of record CM035845.1, read on the forward strand.
TTGAGGTGCAGGATGTTAAAAGGGCGTTCTGTGCTGTACAGGTGAACAAAAGTCAGGGCCCTGATAATATATGTGGTCGCTTGGTAAAGTCCTGTGAACATGAACTGAGTCCTGTGTTTCACTACATTTTCAATAAGTCCTTACAGACACAACATGTGCCTAAGATCTGGAAAGATGCTGTGGTTGTCCCCGTTCCAAAATCCAGCTGTCCCAAAACGGTAAATGATTTTAGACCAGTTGCTTTGACTCCAATTTTAATGAAAATTTTTCAAAAACTGGTCAGACTTGAGGTCCTAAAGCAGACTGAACATGCATTGGATCCTTTGCAGTTTGCCTATAGGCCTCACAGAGGAGTGGAGGATGCCACTGTCACTCTGTTTAACATGCTTTTTGAACATCTGGATTTTAATGGGACACACGCCAGGCTTTTATTTGTGGACTTTTCTTCCACCTCTAATCCAGCCTCACATTTTAGTTGAAAGGCTCCTGCAACAATTTGATTTGAGTAATAATCTGGTGGGTTGGATTTTGGATTTTTTAACCAACAGGACACAGAGAGTAAGGGTCAATGGTACATTGTCTGACCAAAAGTGTTCTTCTACTGGCTCTCCTCAGCGGTGTGTGTTTTCACCACTACTCTTCATCCTGTACACAAACATGTGTTGGAACAGACATGACAACAGACACATTATAAAGTATGCTGATGATTCAGTTATTGGACAGTGGCCTGAGTCGGAACCCAGTTGCGAGGTCCAGCTGAGGAACTACCAGACTGACGGCGGTCGGTGACAGGGCCTAGCGGAGGTGCCACCCAGCCAGACGGCGGCGAGCGGCGGCGGTGATCGGTGAAGCTCGGCTGCGCCGGCGGTGTGCGGCATAACCGGCCAGGCAGACGGTGGCAGGCGGTGGTGAATGACGGGGGTGATCTGCGGAGCTGTGCAGCGCTACTTGGCGGAGGAGCTGTGCAGGAGCTGTTGCGGCGAGTTCAGCAGCGGCCGGGCTAGTTGAGGCCTAGCCGGATTCTCTGTTTACTTCTATCTACAGGTCAGTAAGATGCCACCAAAGAAAGAGGAAATGGAAGAAATCAAAAAAGCTCTGAGCTTTATGTCAGAAGAATTGGCCAAATTGACTAGCCAACAGGACAAAATAATAGGCCTAATAGAACAGGTACAAGCCCTAAATTTAATAATTCAAGAAAAAGACAAAAAAATTATGGACCTGGAGCAACACGGGCGTCTTTTGGAGCAACGCGTCGAGGATCTTGAACAAGGTTCTCGTATTGATGACCTAGTTATAAGTGGACTAGACATCAGATATCAGTCATACGCCCATGCCACAGTAGGACTGAGTGGTGAAGATGCACCCATGAGAGAATCTTTGTCCTTAGAAAATCAAGTGCTTCAGTTCCTTAATGATAAAGACATTAAGGTAGAAGCCAATGCAATCTCAGCCTGCTATGCTCTACCGAAGAAAGATAACAAAACAAAGAAATCAATTGTGATGTGCTTTGTGAACAGAAGGGTAAAGAATAACATACTGAGGCAGGCCAAAAAGATAAAGGAAACTCAAGTTTACATAAATGAACACCTGACAAAAAAAAACGCTGAATTAGCACGACAGGCACGGATGCTAAAAAAACAAAATAGGATACAAGCAACCTGGACAAGAAATTGTAGAATTTGGATTAAACTAAATGGATCACCTGAGCAAGCAAAGAGTATAATGATCAGAGATGCTACTGACTTAGATAAATACAGATGAACACTGATTAGAAAATTATGAGCCAATGATAATCCATATTCATACACACGATAAGAATAGTTCTTTTGATACACCATGCCAAAGTACTTTAATAAAAATAACCAAAACAAACAAAAACTTATGACCGACTCAAGTAGACATCAGTTATCCCCAGTTGGAGGAAGTCATTTGACACAGAATGAGGAAACTCAAACTCTGAAAACATACCATTATGCTGAACATAAACCACAAGAGATGGAGAATGATATTGATCCTGATAACCACTTTTTCAATAATATTCATAGCCACTGTGAATATTACACTGAAAAACAATTCAAAAGTCAAATGCAATTAGACGGTAAACTGTCAATAATACACTTCAATAGCAGAAGTCTTAACAAAAACTTTCCACAGATTCAGGACTATTTAAAACAGCTAGACAGAAAATTCACAGCTATTGCAGTCTCTGAAACTTGGTTTAACGAAGAGCAGGCTCCCCTGATGGCAATAGAAGGATATCAGATGTTTTATATTAACAGAACTCAAAAAAAGGGTGGTGGTGTTGCACTGTATATTGATGACCTGTACAGGTGTAAGCTTGTAAATGAAATGTCCTTAGCACTACCAGGGATTTTGGAATGTGTTACTGTTGAGATTGACCTAGACAAAACAAAAAATCTAATCATAAGCTGCATATATAGAACGCCGGGAACTTGCATTGAGACATTCAGAGATAAATTAGTCGAGCTGTACAATAATATTACTAGTAAGAAAATGGTAGCAATTTGTGGAGATTTCAATATTGACTTACTGAATCCTCATCAACAAAATGTAGTTACAGAGTTCATGAACTCTATGTACAGCATGAGTCTATATCCCACAATAACACATCCCAGTAGAATCACAGTTCACTCTGCTACACTTATTGACAACCTGTTTGTCAATGTTTTCGATAAGAAAATAGAAAGTGGATTATTGATAAATGATATAAGTGACCACTTGCCAACCTTTGCACTTATCCATGGCCACACGGGGCCCAACGCAGAAAAAACTTCAAAATCGTTCAGACACAAATCACCAAATGCAATCAGTTCTCTTAAAGAGGACTTGCTGAAGCAAGACTGGACAGAAGTCTATGTATCAGATGTAAATGAAGCCTATGACACATTTATAAATATTGTAACCACTCTTTATGAAAAAAACTGCCCATTAGTAATAAAAAAGCTTAAACACAAATTTGCTAATAAGCCATGGTTAACCAAAGGACTACAAAAGGCGTGTAAAAAGAAAAATTTATTATATAAAGCTTTCCTAAAGAAAAGAACAAAAGAAGCAGAGCAGCGGTATAAAACATACAAAAATAAGTTAACATATATAATAAGATGTAGTAAAAGAGACTATTACAGTAAAGAACTGGAGAAAAACAGAGATAATATTAAAAATACATGGACAATACTCAACAGTATCCTTGGAAATAAAAGCAGAAATACAAGCTACCCAACTAATATTCCAAAAAATAATAAAACGACTCAGAGTGTGACTATTGCTTCACCTGCAGATGAATTTAATAATTTTTTTGTTAACATTGGACCCAAACTGGCCCGAGAAATACCCACTACGGTGCCAACAGGTGATACAATATGCAATAACACTGCTGTAAAAGACTCCATCTTCATAAAGAACACAGACGAAAGAGAGGTCATTGAAATTGTTAAATCGTTCAAAAGTAAAACATCTACTGACTGTGATGGTATTGACATGCTACTAGTCAAAACTGTTATCGAATGCATAGTAAAACCACTGACGTATATCTGCAACCTGTCTCTCCAATCAGGTATATTTCCCAATGCAATGAAAATAGCTAAAGTAATTCCGATATACAAGACGGGCAACAGAGGGGAACTCTCAAACTATAGACCAATTTCACTATTACCGCAATTTTCCAAGATACTTGAAAAAATATTCTATGAGAGAATTGACAACTTCATGCTGAAGAATGATTTACTATGTGAGCAGCAATATGGGTTCAGACACAAGAGGACAACTGCATATGCCCTAATGGAATTTACAGAAAAAATATCAACAGCCATTGAAAATAAAGAGTATTCAGTTGGAGTATGCCTAGATCTTAAAAAAGCATTTGATACAGTAGATCATAATTTATTATTAAAGAAACTACAAAATTCTGGTATTAGAGGGGTAGCACTGTCCTGGTTAAGTAGTTACTTAAAGAATAGATATCAGTATGTATGTGTTAGCAACAAAAACTCAGAGTTGCTAAAGGTCACCTGTGGAGTCCCACAGGGTTCAGTTTTGGGACCATTATTATTCAACATGTATATAAACGATATATGTAAAGTTTCAGAAAAAATTGACTTAATATTGTTTGCCAATGACACTAATCTGCTATGCAGTGGAAACAATTTGGAACAACTTCTGGATACACTCGGGAAGGAATTAGAAAAGCTTAAACTGTGGTTTGATTCAAACAAATTAATGCTCAATTTAAGTAAGGCAAAATTTATAGTCTTTAACAACCATCACAACAATCCAGTACCCAAACTCAGTGTAAATGGTGTAGAGATTGAAAGGGTATCTGAAACTAAATTCCTTGGAGTAATAATTGATAACAAACTGTGTTGGAAGTCACATATTAATTATATTAAAGGTAAAGTTTCCAAATCAATTGCAATATTACACAGAGTGAAATATTTGCTGAATCAACCCACACTATACACCTTGTATCATTCATTAATACTCCCATACATGACATATTGTAATGAAGTATGGGGAAATACATACAAAACAAACATATATCCACTTTTTATGCTTCAAAAGAGAGCTATTAGAATAATAAACAAAGCAGCTTACAGGGAACCAACAAACCCACTTTTTCTTAAACAAAAAACTCTCAAGTTGAAAGATCTGGTTGACTTTAAAACCGCAATAATAATGTTCAAAGTGAAGAATTTATCACTGCCCGCAAATATCCAAAAGTTGTTCCAAACAAGGGAGAAATGATATCACTTCAGAGGAACATGTATATTTCAAAAGCCTACAGTGAGAACAACCACCAAGCAACACTGTATTTCAGTGCAAGGAGTCAGATTATGGAACGATTATGGACCTGAATTAAAATCATGTACAACGCTTGGACAATTTAAACAAAAACTAAAGGAAGAAATACTCCAAACATATTTACAAGACGACATGTAAACTCACATAAGGATTGACATATCCAGCCTGTGTTGTGTTGTAGCTTAGTTTTTTTTTTTTTTCTCTCTGTGACATTCTGTCTTAGATTTGTCTTGAATAGTAACCGCTTAACCTAGCTTAGCTTAGTTTTCTTTTTTTTCTCTCAGTCACACTTTGTCTTAGCTTTGTTCTAAATTGTAATCACTCTTGTCTTGTTTACTCTTTTTTCTTTTGAATTCTTGGATGGAATATGGGTGGGCAATATAAGCTGCGGCTTCAGCCATCACCCATTTCGGATAACTCACGTGGAATTGTTTAGTAGAAGGAGTCTTTGTCTAATTTGACCTTGTTGTTATATTATACAGTTTCTTTTAACCTGTACTGTATTATCCGAAATAAATAAATAAATTCATTCATTCATTGTCAGTCTCCTCCAGGATGGTGAGAGTGGCCATGGCCCAGTAGTTGATGATTTTGTTCACTGGTGTGAAGATTCCTACCTGCAGCTGAATACGACAAAAACTAAAGATATGATTATTGACTTGAGAAGGAAAATTCCCAGGCATAAAGTCACTGTACTAAAAAGCCAGACCACTGAATGTGTACAATCCTACAAATATCTTGGGACGATTATTGATAGTAATTTAAACTTTGAAGAGAACTGTGAAAGGGTGTGCAAAAAGGGTCAGCAACATTTGCATTGTTTAAGGAAACTTGCACGCTTCCAAATTGACCGAACCATAATGACAATGTTTTATCGGGCTTTTATTGAATCTGTTTTATCCTTTTCTTTAGTGTCATGGTTTGGTCAGATAAAACTGAAACAGAGGAAATCCTTAGACCAAGTAGTTAGATGGTCCAGTCGTTTTCTTGGTGAGTCACAGCTGAGCCTGACATCCCTGTACACCAGACAGGTACAGAGGATTGACACCTCTATTTTAAATGATGACTCCCACCCTTTGCACTGCCACTTTCAGCTTCTTCCCTCCAGACGGAGGTTTGCTGTCCCAAAAAGTAAAACCCAGCACTACAAAAACAGCTTTGTTCCTGCTGCTGTTAAAGAGTTGAACAAGATGTAACAATATATTGCACATAATTTAGTTACCTATTTATAAATTTGATTTTATATTTACTTATTTTTGTAGGTTTTTTATTTGGGTTCTAAATCTTTTATTGGGTTTTAGACTTTTGAGTTTTTAACCTCTTTGACTAGTCTTTAACTTTTGAAAATGACCCTTCTCTCTTATCTCCTTGTTTTTTTCTCTTATCTCTTTGTCTTATGTACTAATTGGTGGAGCCTTGAGTACTTCTGTCATGTTTATAGTCAGCTACATGTGTGCCTGTGTTTCTGTTCATGTTGAATGTAATTGTGGTTTGTAAATATGGATGTCACCTGACTGCAAAACAAATCTACCTACGGGTACAAATAAAGTACGTAACCTAAACCTGAACCTGTATTATTTGAGAAGTATCATACCTTTCATATGCCATGTTTAATGTTTATATTATGGAGAAGTGTGGGAAGGACGAGGCTGAGTTTATTTCTCAAGTCCAGTTTTATTCACATTCACATTCTCCAACATCCAAAAACAGAAAGAGAAAGGAATCCCCCAACATCTGTCCCCTTTATACCCCAGGACATCAAAGCACACAGTCACATTGTCTTTCAATCCCAAATCACAATGCATCCTGTTACACCCAGGAGGGCGAAGGGGGGAAGGATGAGGGAGCCACGCATTCAGACTTTGCAGCGGCTTTTTATTGACTTTTCCACCACACACGGCACGGCACACATTTACATAGCACATTCGCCAGCAACGGCCATAGCATCACTTGACACCATTTTCTTTACACTATATCTCAAATATTCGCTACTCTTCTTCTCTTGTTCTCTAATACTGTACAGTGTCTTATCGCTACTGAGCGCCACCTCTGGCGTAAAAACGCTACTGCTTTCACTGACAGTTTACATCTAAACAGTTCATAGTCAGTCCTTTAGTCACATTCCCCATAAATGCTCCCATTTACCATTAATCATTCAATCACAGTCTTTTAGGTACATTTATTAGGAATATTTATATTAGCCATTAGCATCTAATCAACACTGTTTTCTGAGGGTTTTCTAGAGGTTGTCCAAAATTGACTTTTTCCTACAATCCCCCTCCAGGACTCCTCGTCTCCACCTAAAGTCCTGGTGGTCAGGAAATCCTTCAAGGTCATCTCTTTGCATACAAAAGGCCAGACTTCACATCCTCCTGTTACCCCTGGGAGGTTCAGACCTTTTGTTCCTCTGAGAAGTGAAGCCTACAATAAGCATACAGTAATACACATGTGAAGCATATGAAACCCACATATGTGCACCACATGACCCCCCCCCCCAAAAAAAACGTCTAAGATGGAACAACATAACCACAGATTGCATGTCATGATAAAAACACTACATATCAGTCCACGTGCCGCTTGGGTCTCAGCCTTCTCCCGTATTTGCTGTAAGCGGGCTGTACCACTTCCGCGGCATCTTCCTGCTGCGGAGCTGCTGCCTGGGGATGAGAACTGTTAGTCAACCTCTGTGGGTGTTCTGGGGAATGCTCTCTAGGGGGTCTGCCGCGCTGAGGATCCTTAGCCAACTGTACAACTTCGTCAGCTACCACAAAAGCGGGTTTGAGCCTGTTAATGCCAATCATTTCTTTTCTGCCCCCCAAATCTAGCAAAAATTGCTTATCTCCTGTTTCCAGCACTCTATATGGTCCGTCATAAGGTGGGCGTAAAGGCGGACGATGGGCATCATGTCTGACAAAAACAAACTCCGCATTTTTTAAAGCCTTAGGCACAAAAACACGCGGAAAACTGTGGTGAACGGGGCCAGGTAGCGTGCTCGGGCCCGTGCTATTCTGTAACCGCTGACCTGGGGAACACTCTGGTGTTGGATTATCTGGGAGAAATTCCCCGGGCAGCCGAAGTGGCTGTGCGAAAACTAGCTCAGCTGGGGAGGCTTCTAAATCCTCTTTAGGTGCAGAATGCAACCCCAATAAAACCCATGGTAGCTTGTCCACCCAATTTGCATCCGTAAGCGACGCTCTGAGAGCCGCCTTCAGTGACCTGTGAAAACGTTCGCATAACCCGTTAGCCTGCGGGTTGTACGTGGTCGTGCGGTTGATCGTTGCCCCCAGGCTGCGGGCCATCGCTGACCAAAGTTCGGAAACAAATTGCCGGCCTCTGTCAGACGTAATGTCCGACGGGACTCCAAAATGCGCTACCCATGCCGTTAAAAACGCGCGCGCCACCTCCTCGGCTGTGGTTGACGACAGCGGAACAACTTCCGGTCAGCGAGTGGTGCGGTCAACCATTGTCAGAAGATGTGTGCACCCTTGTGAGGGCGGGAGGGGGCCTACGAAGTCCACGTGGACATGATCAAACCTTTTAGCTGGGATGTGAAACGGCTCCAAGGGAGCTCTCATGTGTCTATGAACCTTGGCCCTCTGACAAGCTATGCAGGCTGCCGCCCACTCTCTAACTTGTTTGCGCAGTCTCAGCCATACAAATTTCTCTCCTACCATTTTGACCGACGCACGCACTCCCGGGTGCGCCAGAGAATGGATCGAGTCAAAAACGCGGCAGCGCCATGCGGCTGGAACCACCGGACGCTGCCGCCCAGTGGAGACATCGCAGATTAGGGGGGGCATACCGTCTTGCAGCACCCTGTTCTCCAGCCTTAACCCTGTTGGTCCAGACTGAAGCGCGCGCACATCCGCGTCGCTAACCTGCTCCGCGGCCATGGCTGCATAATCTATCCCCACGCGGACCGGGGCTGCGCGCACTTCCGCGTCGCTAACCTGCTCCACGGCCATGGCTGCAGGATCTACCTCCGCGTGGGCTGGAGCCCCCACGGCGTGCGAGAGGCAGTCCGCCACTACATTAAGTTTACCTGCAACATGCTGGATATCGGTAGTAAACTCCGATATCGCGGCCAGCTGTCTCTGCTGCCGGCCTGACCAAGGTTCTGAAATCTTGGCCATCGCAAAAGTGAGTGGCTTGTGGTCAACGAACGCGGTGAAACGACGTCCTTCCAGCCAGAACTGGAAGTGGCGAATGGCCAAGTGGAGAGCTAACAACTCCCTGTCGAATGCGCTGTATTTTCGTTCGCTGTCACGCAGGGTCTTACTGAAAAAGGCGAGCGGTTGCCAGGCTCCGGCTACATACTGTTCCACGACCGCCCTTATGGCCACATCTGATGCGTCAGTAGTGAGCGCCATGCGGGCCACTGGGACTGGATGTGCTAACAACGCAGTGTTTGCCAGGGCTGTTTTGACTTCAGAAAATGCGCGGTCTCGCTCGGGAGACCATTCAACTTTATTTGTGGGTTTTTGTTTTTTTAGTGCAGCATACAATGGTTGCATGAGCTGCGCTGCGCAGGGGAGGAAATGGTTATTCAATTCAATTCAATTCAATTCAATTCAATTCAACTTTATTTATATAGCGCCATTTCACAACAACAGTCATCTCATAGCACTTTCAACTGTAGGGGGAACCCCCACAGTTGCAGAAAGACCCCAGCAATCAGGCGATCCCCTGTGAGCAAGCACTTGACGATGGTGGAGAGGAAAAACTCCCTTTTAACAGGAAGAAACCTCCAGCAGAACCAGGCTCAGGGAGGGGCAGTCATCTGCTGCAACTGGCTGGGGGGTGAGGGGATAGAGAAGAAGAAAAAAAACAGACATGTAGAGAGCAAACAGCATGATGGGGACTCAATCTATGGGAGAGAACAAACAAATGTTAATGACCAGCAAAAAAAATATTTCATTGAGAGTGAGGAAAGGAGTGAGGCCCAGTGCATTACTGGAGGTCCCCCGGCTGACTAAACCTATTAGCAGCATAACTAAGGGAGGGTTCAGAAACACATGACCCCTCCCTAATTGTAGGCTATATCAAAAAGGTAGGTTTTAGCCCTATTCTTAAAAACAGAGATCGAGTCTGACTCCCAAATCCAGATTGGCAGCTGGTTCCACAGGAGAGGAGCTTGATAACTGAAGGCTCTGCCTCCCACTGTACTTTTGGAGATTCTAGGTATTACAAGTAATCCTGCATTTTGGGAGCGTAGTGCTCTGTTAGGATAATACGGTAGTATCAGATCTTTTAAATAAAAAGGAGCCTGATTGTTTAGAGCTTTGTAAGTAAGAAGAAGGATTTTAAACTTAATTCTAAACTCTATGGGAAGCCAAAGAAGAGAGGCCAGAACCGGAGAGATATGATCTCTCTTTCTTTTTTAATTTTTTTAATTTTTTAATTTTTATAAAAATTCACCATTCCCAAAAACTCCTGTAACGCTTTGACCGTTTGTGGCTGGGGAAAATTCGTTACTACGCGCACTTTGTCAGGCAGAGGGACCGCTCCCTCTGGGGAGACGCGATGCCCCAAAAAATCAATCTGCGTCACCCCGAACTGACACTTCACTGGGTTAATTATTAACCCGTGCTCTGCCAACCTCTGGAAAACTGCCGTGAGGTGGTTTTCGTGTTCGTCTTCGGACGCGCTGGCTACCAATATGTCGTCCAGTCAGACGAACACGAAAGGGAGATCGTGCAAAACCGCGTCCATCATGTGTTGGAACGTCTGCACCACGCCTTTAAGCCCAAACGGCATGCACAAAAACTCGAAAAGCCCGAAAGGAGTTATTACCGCTATTTTGGGTATGTCCTCAGCGCGCACTGGGACCTGGTGGTAACCGCGCACCAAGTCGATTTTAGAAAAAACGCGCGCCCCCGCCAAATGAACTGAAAAATCTTGGATGTGCGGGATCGGGTAGCGGTCGTGCGCTGTAGCGTTGTTCAGCCTGCGGAAATCACCGCAAGGCCGCCACGAGCCATCAGCTTTAGGGACCATGTGAAGCGGTGAAGCCCATGGGCTCTTCGAACGCCTGATGATGCCTAACCTTTCCAGGTTGGCGAACTCCTCGCGCGCTATGGTCAGTTTAGCTGAATCCAAGCACCGAGCTTTTGCGAAAACGGTCGGTCCGGTGGTAGTAATAAAATGTTCCACCCTGTGTTTAGCCACGGTCGCCGAAAATGTTGGAACCGTGAGTGCTGGGAACTGAGTGAGGAGTGTGTGGAACTTACCACCTGCAGCTGTGACGTTGGCTTGTGCTGTCGGCGGGGCCACTCGAGCTGTACAGGGAATAGAATGAAAAGAGAGTGCATTAACCAGGCGTCTGTTAGCAAGATCGACCAACAAACCATGTGAGCACAAAAAATCAGCCCCTAACATGTTGAAATTGACTGCCGCTATGACAAAAGTCCACTCGAATGTACGGCCGTGTAAAGACAGAAGCAGAGTCCTCTCACCGAAGGTCTTAATCGCCGAGCTGTTCGCTGCTGACACCCGGGGACCACTGGAAGGCGCCAGCCGGTCAGCGTAGGAAGGTGTGATGAAACTCAGCTGGGAGCCGGTGTCCACGAGGAAATGCCTCCCTGAGTGCGCATCCCTCAAGTAGAGCAGCTTGTTCTCCTCTCCGAGGGCCACACCTGCTACCGACCCCCGGTCTTGGCGTTTCCCGAGCGCTTGAAATGACACGGTGGAATGCACTTGCATGCCCTCTCTGTGAAGCGGCGATGGTAGAAGCAAAGGACGTCGTCTGCTCCATGTTTCCTTGCCCCTGCCGCCGCCGTCGTTGGTGAGTCTGGTGCTGCAGCCTCTGGCCCTCTGCCATCTCCGGACGTTGCGCCTAGCTCCGCTGCTGCAGCCGCAGCCGCCCACCGTTTATTGGCGTCGACGAGTCGTTGCGCCTCCTGGCCCAGCTCGTGGTAGTCTCGTCGGGCCAACAGTGGTGAACTGGCCAGGGTCACTCTCACCGCTGACGGTAGGGTCCTGAGGAAAAGGTGGGTGAAGATAAAGTTATCATCTTCGGAGTCTCTCAAACTCAACATCTTCCTCATCAGGTCTGCAGGTCTGTCGCTCTCGAATTCAGTCAGCGCCAGGAGCCTCTCTGCTCGCTCCTCCACTGAGGGGGTGAAGTAACGAATGAGTGCAGCCTTCAACGTGCTGTACTTGTCGCTGTCCGGCGGGTGGTTGATCAGGTTCGCCACCCGCTGGGCTGTGTGGTTGTCCAGCTTTGCAACCACATGGTAGAACTTTGTGGCGTCCACCGAAATCCTCCGGAGGTGGAACTGTGCCTCGACTGCGCTAAACCAGGAGCGCGGATTGTTCGGCCAGAAGTCCGGTAGCTGAACTGTGGCTGCGTTTGTTTGGCTGGCTCTTGACGAGTCTGGCTCGGGAGATTCGTCTCCGCTCATGATACGTCTTAGGGTCACCAGTGTGGAGAAGTGTGGGAAGGACGAGGCTGAGTTTATTTCTCAAGTCCAGTTTTATTCACATTCACATTCTCCAACATCCAAAAACAGAAAGAGAAAGGAATCCCCCAACATCTGTCCCTTTTATACCCCAGAACATCAAAGCACACAGTCACATTGTCTTTCAATCCCAAATCACAATGCATCCCCCTCCAGGACTCCTTGTCTCCACCTAAAGTCCTGGTGGTCAGGAAATCCTTCAAGGCCATCTCTTTGCATACAAAAGGCCAGACTTCACATCCTCCTGTTACCCCTGGGAGGTTCAGACCTTTTGTTTCTCTGAGACATGAAGCCTACAATAAGCATACAGTAATACACATGTGAAGCATATGAAACCCACATATGTGCACCACAATATGTGCATTCCACATAGGATAAGTTTATATATTCTTGACCTGTTTCTGTGAGCAATTTCAACAAGTTCAAACTGAGGATTAGTACATGCGTAAGGAATTATCTAAGCCATGTATTATAATCTCTTTGACAAAACCTGTTTTGGGTCACAGGAATGCACAGGAACTTCTCAGCCTTTACAGATCAGTGGTAGATAGACATTCTGTCAGTTTTATGGATCTCATGTCTTCATGACCCATGTCTCCAGAGTGTCTGACATCCGCCTGGATAAGCTTAGTTATCAGGACTGTCCCGTACTGTCCCTTTCCTTATCCTCATCCTCCCTCTCCTTTCTCCTACCTATATACAGTATATCAGACTTAGAAGAATGGATCCTTTAGAGATTCTAGGTGTGTCTGAATGTCATGCCTTGTAACCGCTCCCCCATAGTGGCCAATGGGGTGATTTTGTAATAAATGTATATAAATTCAACTTTTCGTCTGATTATTTGACTTTGAATAATTTAAGCTCTAAATTATTCTAACATTTGGCATCCGAACGGTGGATCCACATATCTTCGTCTTTCCGGAGCCTCTGCTTGATCTCAGCAAGTGCACAGCTGATAAAAAGACCTTCCCAGGCTGAGTGAAAAAAAAAAAGGGCTCAGTGTTACTGCAGTGAAGGTATTTCAGACCGGGGCGCTGGACTGACTGGGTGATGGATCTAAGAATCCTATATAGGCGGCTTGAATGTATGTACGTTTGTTGTTGTTTATGGATAAAAGATGGTGAGATTCCCCGGACCGATAGTACACTGCAAAAATACTGAAAGGAGTGAAACTAGCGGCCTGAGTACTGAGTTATTTTATCCACAGTGACCATATCGTAATAATCCCTTGGGAGGAACGAGGTTTTCCTTTGCAAGCGGTGACCGATATCACAAGACCCGGGGTGATTCTTAGAAATCCGCCGCTTTCTACGGTCTAAGTAAGTGCAGTGGAGGTGCTGGAAGTTTGCATGCAAAGAAAAAAAGGGAAAGACTCATGGTCTCGTTCCTGTGTCGAAGAGTCACGTAAACCCACAGAAGTGAATTTTTCGGGGACAGATTCATGCTTCTTGTGACCACTTCTGCTTATGGTCCAGTGTTTGGACCTTGAGCATTCGTGGGGAGGCTACGTGAACCCCAAAGGGGGAAAAAAAAAAAAGATTTTATTTTGTGAGTTTGTTGAAGCGCTAGATAAAAAAAAAAAAAAAAAAAAAAAAAAAAGAAGTTACTGCAGTCTGAATTTGTTTTTGTCTCAGTGTTACATGTAATCCGCTCCGGTGTGAAACACAGAGAGACCGAGTTCCCACGGAGGCGGAGTGAATAGGTTCTGATTTTTTTCCTGATATTTGTGAAGCATAAAAGGGTTAGTTAGTTAATTGTTATCCTTTTGGGAAGTGTTTAAATTTATAGGTATTTGAAAATAGTAGCCTTGAGCAGAAACAGTGGACTGGTGCTGTGCTTTCACCGCAGTGGCAGTGTGGGGGTTGCCAGGTGTGAGATTTATCCGCTAAAAGGTTGCCAGATCTGGAGATTAATTGAAGTAATTCTCATGCTGTTTTGGGTTTTGGCATGAACCTAATAGTCTTTATTGTATGACCTTGTGGAGATAACGCAAAAGAAAATATTTCTGTGGGCCCTGTATGTGTATATCTGTCTGTGTATGTGTGTCCTTGAGAGAGGGGAAAAAGAAACAGAGAGAGCTTAGAAAAAAAAAATAGAAAAAATGTGTAGCTACTGATTTGTGTGTAAAAACTTGGTTAAAGGGAAGAGAAAGAAAAAAAACAATCTATATATGGGTATTTATTGCAAAGTTTTGGGATTTTACTTTTTCTTTCAGTCTAACTTTGTGGGTTTTCACTCTAATGTTGCGTACGTGATGAACTATTTACATACTTTTAAAGCCAATATTTTCATTTTCCCTCCAGTTTTTTTTCCTTTGGAAAATGAAAAAAAACATTGAGCTATTTTTATTCAATTTTTTGACGTATCACTGACTTTTCTTTTTTTCTTTGACTGAAGCATAACAGTGCACTTTACAAGGAAAAAGGACGCAGGACTGACGTTCTCCTTCCCCCTGCCAAAACAAAACCAGCCTCCTGTAACCTCTCCCCCCATCGATATCAAAGAGGCGGCTGAACATCTAAGCTAAGTACAAATGCTTGCATCTTAATCAATGCTACAAGCATGATGATGAAATTAACTGAACCTTACAATATCATGCTGTCACTTAATAATGCCTAATCACTGAAGGCTTTATGTATACCCTATATTACATGATTCAAAGCATAGAGGTTCAAAGGAGATTGATAATTAATGTGTTTGTGCATATGATTTGCCAGAGACTACTGATTATCAAACAGAGGTCTTGGTAATTGTATGTCATATTGTTGCTTTGTTTAAATAATACTATACTCACTTTTTGATAAATGACATATGCAGTCTTATTTACATTCTGACCCTAGGCCTGTCCATGTAAAAAAAAAGCGGGGGGGGGGGGGGGGACACAAGAGCAGGATCTGAGACAGTTCATGCTGTGACTTTTTCCCTCCTAAAAGAACACAGCTAGATGAGAATGAAATTTTTTAGTATCGGGAGATGGTAAATTAAAAAAAAAAAAAAAAACAACAAAAAAAAAACCCACACAGACCACGGATTGTGGTCCTGTGCCATAAATTTCTGAAAACAGAGAATACGCCTGCATTTCCAGTTACTAAGTCTAACTGCTGCATTGGTTTAAGGCTTCTAACATATGATACTGTCCTAAACTAGTGATTACCCATGTCAACTGGTAAAACATTTACTGATTCATATATACAGTATATATATATATATATATATATATATATATATATAAAATCCTGATTCGTCCACCAGATGGCACTGTAAAACTATCTGGTTCTTTACTGACAAATTTTGATTTCCCTGTAGGGACTATATAAACCATAAGTCTGTCATTTGGGGAATTCCTTTGGCAAATAGATGAAAAGGGAGAATGATTCTAAGTCCTTGAGAAGGGATTAACTGTTTTACTGGCTATGGCGCTCTGTCGTGCCATCAGCCTATATTGGTCAAGGTTTTTTTAAGAAAATATTCAGTTCAGATGTCAGAGATTTCCAAAGCTATAACTTGAAAGTGGTAGGAGATAATGGCTTACTGTCAATTAGAAAGATCTAGAATATGATCCAAAGTTTGAGATAGGAGTATATTCATGCATCTAATTTGCATTACGCCACGGCAGCCATATCAAATTACATAACTTTCAGTCAAAAGCGGACTTTGGACATATTTACAAAAAGGATGGTTTTGTTTTTTGTCACCGTTTGTTGTTTTGGGCATTTTGGTATCTTATCTTTAAAGTATATGAACCAGAAAATCAGAAACAGTGTAAACAAAGAAATTTGTCACTCACCGTTGGCAAGGCGGCTCTCACTTTGTCCATTTTTGTCCATCTTGGTCTTTATTTTGCCTTCTGTCAGTCATTTGCACTTTCTCTCCCACATCCAGAAACTCTTATGATTATCCCACCTTAATTTCACTTTTATTCCACTGCAATTTATCTTATATAACGACACAGAACCGGTGTGATTGATCTACACAGTCACATGGTGCTGGGGGTCAATGGCAGGTGAACATCATCCAGCTTCACCCACCCTCTGTTATAACAGCATCTTGATATTTACCTTCATAAGATAAATAATCTCTTTTTAGAATCATAGTTGGCAAATTTGGGAGCAAATGTCTCCTCCGTCTCGCGATCGAGTACATCATTTGTTTGTCTAAAAATGTCTTCTTCTCTCGTGTCCAGAAGTGAGGTTTTTTGATGGTTCTATGGCCGCCATTAGTTCTCCAAGGAAAGAGCATTAAGTTATATGTGTCTGCCACCTTGTGAGGTTGAATTCTTAGTACAACTAGGGAGTTTTTGGCAATGTCACATGACATCACATGATAGGCGCAGCCCTGTGCAATAGGCAGTGGGGGCGCTATTTGTTCATGCACTCAAGGATGCCAGAGGGTTAACTTCCACTTTATGGCCGATGGGTCATGTTACAGCTCTGGTCCTTGGGTGAGAGAAGTGTTGTGTATGGAAATTGGCCTTTGGGGTTTGCCGTAGCTCTGCTGGGGTGGGGAACGGGATGATATCAGGCGGGCTACGGCAGGGAGTATAAATAGTAATGTGCGCCAAATAAAGTTCAGATGTATGTTCGCCCAGACACTCTCTGCCTGCTTTATTTCTCGACATAACATTTGGCAACGAAGAAAATTATGGGCGCATGCGTGGTGAAACTGCTTCCGTTCCTGCAGAACCAGGGTGCACCGGCTATCCCTTGGGCACGCTGGAAAAACCTGTTTCAGGTTTTTTTTAACAGCAGCTGGCTTTGATGGGGATTCCGACAACAAGCGGAGGAGCCCGTTGTTTCATCATCTGGGTTCAGAAGGACAATGCCTGTTCCTCACACTGTGTGGCGATGACTCGCTGGAGGAGTCGTTGTCGAAGTTGGACGACCTGTTCGGGGATGTTGCCATGGTCACCAAGAGGAGGTGCAGGTTTTTTAACCGTGTGCAACAAACCGGTGAGTCCATTTTGTCTTTTCTAATGGGACTGCGTGATTTGGCGGGAGAGTGCAAGCTTGGGCTGCTAACGGACGAGCTAGTCCGTGATAGATTGGCGCATGGCACGACTAGCAAGTGGCTAGGAGCAACACTACGGGTGACTTGACAGACTTTTTTGCTGATTGAAGTGGTGGACTTGATTAAGCTAAGGGAGTCTGCGGCCCCTACGGGTGCTGGGAGCCTTTGCGGGTGAGGGACCGGAGGAACGGGCCTCGGCACCACAGGTGTCAGCTAATGTGCTAGCTAGGCCACAGGGCTGCTCAAAAAAGAAAAAAGAAGAAGAAGATGAAGTTAAGAATAGAGCCCATGGCACGCCGTAAAACCTGTGTTAGGTTTGCGGATCAAGTTGGCGAGGACCCGCATGATGCTGGCCACGTGTGTGTGGTGCAAGGGGGAAGAGGGCGCCTAAAATGGTATGTGGTGCAGCTGGACAGCGTCGAGGTGTCCCTCTTGCTGGACTCAGGCGCTGGCAGGTCTATTTTGAGCCTGGCAACGTTGAAGAAGTTATTCCCGGAAAAGGTCATTAATCCAGGAGCCATAAGGATGTTTGATTATGGCCACGCCAAGATTTACATGGTTGGCACAGTCGAGTTTGATGTGGTGTGCAGACAGCAGATTGCGCCAAAGTTCGTTTTCCAGGTGGCATGGCATGGAACAGACCTGCTTGAATTGACTTACTGGGACAGTTGCTGTTTTCCATTCGGGACCCCCAGGGCTCAGTGGTGCTGACGGCGTTCTTGGACTGACAACTCCATTAGCCGGCGAGTGTTCATTGGCCTCGGCCGGATTGAGACCTTTTGCCACCGCTCATTGGTGAATGAGTCGGTGACGCCCAGGATCCAACCACTACGGCGCTTACCGCTGGTGTTGCGTGATGGTGTTGAAGCTGTTGGATGCAGGGATCATCGAGAAGGTGGATGCGTCGCCTTGGATCTCAAACCTGGTGGTGGTGAAGAAGAAGGATGGAGGGATCAGGCCATGCATTGACCTGTGCATGGTGAATAAGGCGATTGTTCCAGATAAATACCCCCTCCCGACCATTGAAGAGCTCATGGCGACATTCAGCGGGTCCAGGGTGTTCACAAAGCTGGACCTTCGGCAGGGGTATCTGCAGGTACCGCTACATCCAGATAGCAGGAACCTGACGGCATTTGTGACCTGTATGGGGGTCTTTAGGTATACCCAAATGCCGTTCGGGTTGAGTTCCGCCCCCAGCTGTTTCCAAAAAGTGATGGCCACGATGCTGGTGGGGCTTAAAGGGGTTGTAGCTTTCCTGGATGACATCATGGTGCATGGTGCAATGGATGAGATTCATGATGAGAGACTGGAAAAGGTGTTGAGATGGATACAGGAGCACGGGGTCACACTCAGTGGTTAAAAATGCCTCTTTGCAACGGAGGTGATCAATTTTGTGGGATTCCGGCTGACGGGTGAGGGTCTACAACCACTACATTCCAACATGGAGGTGGTGCTACGCATCCCAGAGCCCACCACGCCCGCGCAGATTTCATCTGTCCTCGGTATGGTGAATTTCTATGGCTGGTATATCCCGCACTACTCCGAGACGATCAGGCCCCTGAAGGCTCTGCTGAAGCAGGATGCGCTGTGGGAGCGGTCCCCGATGTGCTCGGTGGCTATTTCGAAGCTGAAGTGGAAGCTCACCTCTCCACCAGTGCTGAAGCATTTTGACCCTCAGTTGGAGACAGTGGTGATCTGCGATGCATCTGGGACCGTGTTAGGTGCAGTCATGTCCCAACTACAGGATGGAGTGGAAAGGCCGGTGGCATTTGCTTCCAGGTTCCTCTCGCCGGCGGAGCAGAAGTACACAGTGGGCGAGAGGGAGGCACTGGCTTGCGTCTTGGCATGTGAGAGGTGGCACATATACCTCTATGGATGCCGCTTCACCCTGAGGACGGACCACTGAGCACTCACCACGCTGCTGGAGACATCGGGATCAGGACATAGGCCACTAAAGCCTGTTTTCCACTAGCCCAGCACACCTCGGTACAGCTCGATTCACTTCAGTACGGCTTGGAATGCTTCTGTCTCCATTAGCACGGTGTTGTGCTTGTGCTGTGATGGTTTGTGTTAGGAGGTTTTAGAAGCGGGGCAGCAGCAGATTCTCAGCGAGGCGGGGCCACACTCCCGTGACGTTACGCACCCGACTGAGTCCTTATTTACACGAGACAAAAAAGGATCCAAGGATTATTGCCTTGCTCGCTCTGTGGATTTATCTCACAATTAATTTTATCTCATAATTAAGCTGCAACAACACAAGTCACTTTTGTTTTGAATTAACTGCCAAATGACCTAGAAATAATGAGCTGAAACTTGTTTTTATTCGTATTAAATAATGAGACGGTGGCACAATGCCCAACACCAAATTATTATTTTTTACATCCTAGGGCATTTTGGATGTACTGAATTAAAAAAAATCATGTTTTTCACCTTCAGGTCAACGTTTGGAACAACAGTATTATTATTTTCCGTTTAGATGATGCTACACTCCTTCTAAAGTATTGTAATTCTCTGAATTTGGAATGCCGATAGAACATTCAATTTACATATACTTACTTTTTTACCTACATTGACTTGTAAGCTTGATCAGTCTCTCCTGCTGCATTTTAAAGTCCAACTGTGCAACTTCTTATAAGTTAACCTAAAAAATGTACCCAAAGTTTAGAACTGGATCATGTGGGGCTAATTTTTTATGATATTTCAATAAAAAGAACAGAAAGCTTACAAAAACATTTGTTTTTTGGTCTAGTTAAAAATTACATTACCTTTACAATGGTTGACCCCTGACAGGAAGATCAGTATCATTTTGATCAGATTAGGCAATGGAATTTCTATGCAATTATACTGTTTTATAATTCATTGTTATAACAATTCCATTTTATTATATACAAAATATTAAAAGAAAAAAAAAACTTTGCAACACAACATGAAGGTTAATCAACATTTTATACACGCCGACCACTGAGTGTCTACACCAGCTTCCCAAACTGGGTCACGACTCGGATGAATGAAGCCGTCTCTGCCAGCTCTGGTTCAGGAAGGCTCGGTTGAATAATCCGTGCGGGCTGTCACGGCGGACGCGTGGGATGATTCTACAAGGAAAATGCACACAATAAAATACAGCACGAAAGTGCAATATATACAGAAAAGACAATAGTTTTTAACAAGAATACATAAGCTTATTTCAGCGTATTGTTCACATGAATAATTAAAATAAAAGCTTTAGTCCGCAGTGTGCTGCAATAAAGCAGCGATCCTTCCACAAATGAACAGCTTTTTTATTGCATAAATAAACTGAGCGTCTTACCGAATATATTTGCGAAAAAACGCACAATAAAAAAAAATTAAAACTCTCCGTTAAAGGACTCCGATGTCGAGACCTCCCGGTATATTTTTTCATTCCGGGCGGCTCCATCTAACTCGCGCTGCATACGTTCGTCTGACAATGCAGTGAGCAGACACTGCACCTCCTTATTGGTCCATGGAACACCCTTATTACGCGAAGCCATTTTTGATAGAGAATAAATGAAAATAGCACAGCAATACACTGAAAAGGAACCGCCAACAGTGGTTGCGTGCTGAGTAAAGGCGGTCGTGAAGATTCTTTTTTTTTTTTTTCAAAAACTTTATTGAGAAGGTCGTGAAGATTTGGTAGATGAGGAGGAGGAGAGGGGCGGTTACAACCTGACCAATCAGCGCCGGTTACGACCTGACCAATCAGCGGTGACCAGTCTGTTAACGTCACAACACGGCACAGCTCAGCACTGCTGTACCCTGCCCTGGCGGGGAGTATAAATAGTAATGTGTGCCAAATAAAGTTCAGATGTATCTTCGCTCAGACACTCTCTGCCTGCTTTATTTCTCAACATAACAAGAAGCAGTTCATGACCAGACTGATGGGTGAAACAATTTCTTTAAAGTAAAGAGTGATTTTATAGATTGGAACCAAAAGGGTTGACGCTTCATATTTCCCCCCTCTGTATCAATGGTGAGCTTCGGTCAGCGTTGGTACACATCCTTGGTGGCTGGTTCCAGTTGGCGACTCTTGACTCAACTGCTGAGCTAATTGTTCTGATGTCTATAAGCACTAGATGGTAAACATAATCTATTCCTGAGTATAGATATTTGGGTTTGGTTTACAACAACAACTTCTAAAAAATTTTAAAAATAATTTGAATATGGACAAATATAAAAATTGTAAAATTGTCGAAAATATACTAAAATATACTGTGTTTGCATGTAAAGAGTAAAAAATTCTGGGTACCAAAGCACACAAAGAAAATTCTGGGTACCAAAGTACAAAAATAAAAACTATGTAATTTTTACATACTTGAGGTAAATATTTCAGCTAAGTGATATTGAGATAACTCAAGGTGGTTCAAATTGGATTGATTTAGCTGGACTAAACCATAGTTCCACAGATGTCTGAGCCATAGAGTGTTTGAGACCTTTGGTCTTGAAAACTGGGTGAACATGGGATGTCATCATTGTTCTTTGAATGGCAACGGAGAGTAAATTTTTGACTAGTGAAAAAGGGGCAAGATGAGGTGAAAACAGGCTGATCGCTTAAGTGTTAACTGAAAAGCTAGTGTTTCCAGCTACATCTGGAGATAACATAGACACCACCTGTGTGTGAGCATAGTCAGCTTTTAACACGCAGAGCAACAAGTTCAAGACCTTGTTGAGTCTGACTGAAGCTTCGGAGCAACCATTCAAAACCAACACAGTATCTTGCAAAGTTTTGGTATTGGTTTGTTGTTCAACTACCTGGCATTTCGGTGTAGCGGTGTTGACCGAGTTAACAGTGGACGTGCTAAGGCTAACAAGAGGCCCTAACGATGAGGCTGTTGCTGAGAATCCACATAACGATTGTTGACTTTTTGTCTTGGCTCTGCCCAGTTCTGACTGGTTGACAGTAGGTGTGATTGCTAGGTGGAGGGCTAAACTGAAAAACAGGAGGGCCATCATCCTGGCAAACAAATAGGTGTGAGTGATTTTAATCTCAACCTTCTTGTTTTTGTTTTGTTTTTTTTCTTTATAAACCTGAGTGGCAGATGAAAATTATTCTCAGAGGTGGAACTTTTTTTTTTTTTTTTTTTTTTTTAGAAATTGAACTGTAAACCTTAGCTATTTTATCACCTTTAGTGGGAATTTTAATGTTTTTAGCTCAAATTAATGGTATTGGATGTTTTGTGTGTACTGTTTGAGAACAGTAAGTTGATTGAAACTGATTAGAATTTTATAGAGGACTTTATGATTATTTTAAGGGATAATTTGGTTTTAATTTACCCTTTTTCTTTTTGGAAGTTTTTTATTCAGTTAACTGATTGGTTTGGAGAAATGCGACCGAGTGTACCTGTGGCTCATAGTTAGCTAACAGTTATTTCTTGGACATAGGCCTGATTTTATTCTTATTTATGGACTTACTGTGACAGTGTTGTACAAGTCTCATGGGGGTTTGGTAAAGTTTACTCTAATTGTGATAGGCTCATTTGAAAATGGGGTCCTGTGTTACTTAAGTGGCCAAAGTTTGTTGTTGACAATGTATGGATTCATCCACCCGGGCAGGAATTTAGGAGCGATTTTCCCCACCTGTAGATTGATTTGTTGTGTTTGTGGTAAAAATATGTAATGGGAGACCTTGTCCCCCTCCTTGAAGTTTTCTATGGGAGGCTTTTTGATTGTTGTATGCTTTGTGTCGTTTGGTGGATCGGTCCAAGTGTTTTTGGAATTTGGACTTAGGAGTGTAGTGCATCATTTCTGTGTTCTGCAGCTGGAAGGTCATGGGGGTAGGTAGTCATCACCCCCCTCTGATTTTGAGGAACTATGATCGGTGGCGATGACTGTTCATTGGAAGCAGGAATATGAGTGCCATTGTGTAGCTGCAGAGGAGGTCACGTTGCAGAAAGTGTTTTTGATTTCTTTATATTAGAGAAATGTGACCTGGGGAGCACTTGAATGGTCAGGCCCGACCAGTGTTTGGTGGTTTTATGGAGCACGGGGCCACGGGCTTGAGTAGATGCGTTCCTAGTGTTCGCAACAGTTGGGTCGACCGATGTAGAACCCTTAGGTTTTGGAGGATCTCGTGTACTGGTTGATTTGGCTCCTGTGACCATGCAGGCCACAAGGGTGGGTGGGATTCTGAAAGTGACACCAACATTGAGTCAAAGGTACAAAGGGGGCAATGTGGAGCTTTTTGCTCGGCCAGTGATTTCCCAAGGTCATTCAATTCTTTGTCTTGACCTTGTTTTTGAAGGCAACCTTTGACTTCTTGAGGACAGTGTTCACTTTGGTTTTTGTGGTCGCTGTCAATCTAGTTCAATTGTTCCAACAGCGCTAGTTGCATGACTCGACGTGTCAAGAACAAAGCACTATGATTCAGTTGCCCTTTGAAGGTTGATTGGATGAGGGTGTTGAGTTTGAGCCCAAAGTTTGAGATTCTTGATGTCTATCAGTGGGTCAAAGCGATTCAGTAGGTCTTTGCCAATGAACAATTGAATGGAGTCAAGTTTGGACACATAGACCAGATTGGTCAAGGTCATGGGACGAATGGTGACTTTGATTAGTGACACGCCCAATAGAGTCATGTTAGTGAGCGCGTTTCGTCCAATGGCTAACGAACAAGGTTCCAGTTTTAAGTCTTTGTGAGCGCGGTTAGCTGCAACACGTAGTTGATCAAAAAGATTGTGTGATATAAGAGTAATGTCAGCAGCACTGTCTAAAACAGCATCCAGACACATCACATCTTCAAAGGTCAGTGGAAGATAGAATTTTTGCGCCACCCCACTCTCGTTTAAATTGCACAGAAATTGTGGATCCAGTGGTCCAACACAGATTTGCGAAATGTTGTTTGTAGAGGAGTGGTCTTTGGCTTGTGGTTGGGCTGCCAGAACAGCAATGGACTGCATTGGGTCCTTTGGTTCTTTTCCATTTGTAGGAGGGGTTTTCCTTTTGCCCTTTCTTCATGATTTAGGGCATTTGTTCTGAGTTGGAATAGCTGTGATAAGTAGGATGTCAGGTGTTTCATCTTCTCTGTTGTTTTGAATCTTTGCTAGGAGATGTTTGAGAGTTTCTATATCTTCTCTGCTGAGAGTAGGAGTTTATTTCTTCTTCCAAGGCATCTGGTTTGTCTCTGCTTCTGAGCTTCTGTGATGAGGTGGATGAGCCCATTTGCCGCAGTTATGCATGTCTTCAGATCGGTATCTGTCATCTTTTTTTTCCCCCCTTGTCCTGTCATGCAGCTAGGCCAACAGAACAGGGATCTGTCGCCCTTATTGTGCCAAAACAGATTTACTTTGCCAAGAGGAGCTTATACAGTACCTATCTGTGTATTGTATATTGTTGTAAACTCCTCCTGTAATAACTTTTAATACTTTATTTTAATTATTTTACCCATGGAAGACCCAACAGGATGGGGAAGAGGGAAAGGAAGTGTGTAGAGGGGGGTAAGGAAATGGAGGGAAACAGACAAAAAAAACAAACAAACCAACAACTACAACAAACAATAGACAAACTGCTTCTGCCACCGAAGATGCCTCAATACAAGTCTGGTTTCCGCACCTGTTAAAGGAGAGACACTTGTGCATGTATGTCTGCGTGCATATATATGAGATCGCGCGCAAAATAAGTGTGTGCATGTGAATGGTTTGTCAGGAAACATACGAAGCGGAGGGCTGGTCGCAGCAGCTCTTTCCTGGGAACCCAGAGCAGGCAAGGCAGCACCACCAACCCCCACAGGGCACAAATGTCCAAGGTCAGCAAGCCCCAGGAAAGCCAGGCATCTGCCCCCGGAGGGACGATCAAGGGAGGCCAGGCTGCTTTGCGGCCGGTACAGTGAGCCCACACCCCCAGACCCGCCCGACCCCCACACCCCCCAGCGGGGCCAACGCCCGTTCCTGGGCCCCAGGCATCAGAGGCCAGCGACCCCACCCCCGGGGCGGAGACCGGCCTGCGCCCCCCGGCACGAGCCCCCCCAGGCACCCCCACAGCGTGCCCACCCCAGCACCACTGTCGCACACCCAGGAGACCCCCATGCCCAAAGAAGTCCCCCCGCCCAGCAGGCCCACATTGCCGAGAGGCACTACCCCCCTTAATCCAGCACCTCCTGATTCACAGATACACCCCTCCCCACACCTTCACACCCACATGCTCCCACGCACACCCACATGCACTAACTCCCTCTTACTCACCCAGACCGACCCACTCTGTCCCACCCCCGCACCCACCCAAACCCACCCCTCATTCACCCTTGTTTCATAAGGCGGCTGCGAAGCAGAGGCAGCGAGCCTGAACATGCACCAGTGCCCAGCAGTGACCAGGGAGACCACCAGCGCAAGCCAGAGAAGCATACCCCCACCCCCGGCATCCACCTGAGCGACCAATCAGCAGACCACTGCAGGCGCCCCAAGATGCCACCCGACATGCAAAGTGCCACACAAAAACAACCCACCATCACCACCTCCATTCATCACCCCCTCACTCTCACTTACACTTATATTCAGCCCACCCTCACTCCCTTGGTTGTATCTATACATTCAGTAGCATCCAGGGATTTTGACAACATGATACTGTAGGTCCCAGGCTCCCCACCAGACCCCCACGCCCCCAGAAGGAGCAGGGCAACAGGGGTGGGGGAAGACCCCCACACCCCCTCCCCCCACACAAAACATGGTGGGTGGGTGTCGGTTATATGATGTAATTGTGTGTAAATGTGTGGACTACCAAAGGGCAATTACAATTGGAGGAATAGTGATTGGAGCACTGCTAGCCATTGGGATGGACAGCAGGACCCCCATCCCCCCAAGCCCTCAGTGTCTAAAATGCAATTAAAATTGAGGTGAGGGCAGCTTCACCGTGCAGCAAAGGTATCCCCTTTACCGACACAGTGCAGCACACCCCCACCCCAAAGCCCTAAATGTAACAAAGAAGATGTATATTCCACCCAGAGTCAGGGGGAGGGGGAGGGCGCGAAATAAGACTGGGAGGTAGGCGGTCTATAAGCGAGGCCACCACCCCCCCAGAAGCCAGCTTGCAAACTGGTTCATGAGGCCACCCACTGCCCCCAAATCCCAACCCAGGGCGAGGGCCGCCGGTGGAAGCAGCCCAGGACCCACCAGCATCATGCCCAGCACTCCCAGCACCACAAACATGATGGGGCAACCATACCAATTTCCACTCATCTTACACACACAAGCATGGACAACAATAGTCACAATAGTGAACAGTGGACCGGACTCACACGGCGCCCAACATGCCAAGTGACACCCCCGAGCACCCATGCAGGCCCATGACCACCCACCCCAGATGCACACCCACAGTCGCAAGCCTCCTTGCAACCACAGCAACCCGAGAGCAACCCGACGGAAACACAGCCATCAACCCGCGCCACTGGCCCCCCAACCACCCCCAAGCACCAACACACACCTGCCGCCAATGACACTGTGGCGATGCGACAAAGCGCCTCACCCCGCGACACAACAGCAGGGCGGCCGGGACAAGCAGGCCCTGAAACACCAACCCCCATGCCACTAAATGGACTGCCCAACCCCTGCCACCCAACAAAGTTCTCCTACCCATACACACATCCTCCACCCCCCAGACATCCACCCACAGGTAACCCCACCCATACACACATGTACCCCCACCCACCATCACACATGCCCACCTACACCCATAAACAGCCCCACCTGCCCACTCACAACACACACACACACTACCGCATCCGCTCATACACAAGCCCCCACTCACACCCACTCTCACACACATACACACACACACACACACACATGCACACCCACACCCGCAGACCCCAGTGGACGGGGAGGGCAACCCAGGATGCAGGTACCTACCCCAGGGTGCCACCAGAGCCCCTGGGTATCTGTCATCTTGAGAGTCCATACCATATTCTTGCGATCTATTTGGTGGATTTGGCCTATGACAGTAGTCAGGCTTTCGCAAAGTTGGTCCTGAGTGGGATCCAGAGGACCTAGTTTGGTTTTGACCTTGATGCGGTCGATTAGGGAAACGTCTCAGATTTTCATGTGATCACAGTGTAGGAGATGGAGTAGGGCGAGGTGCTCCTTCCAAGAAGAAGTCAGAAGCAGCACTGATAGCTAGCATGGTGGCAGGCTCAACGTGCTTGCTGTGACTTTGTTGCTGTTTATGGAATACATAATGTGCAGCCTCTCTCAGCTGACTTTTTGAGCTTGACCGTGTGTTTGCTGTAACTCTAAAGTGGTGACTCACAGTGGGATAGAGGTTCTGGATGAAAAGGGTCTTAAAATTGTGGTCTTCTTCCATTCCTAGTGTATTTTGAGATCCAAAATATGCGAGAAGGTGTCACTGGTAGTAGGCCTGTGGAGGCTCTGAGCGACCTTGTTTCACAGCCAGGGCTGCCCATAGCCCTGACTGTAGGCAGTCACCGGAGAACTCCTTTTTTATGTCTTTGCAGAGTCGCATGTAGTCTGTCCTGATATCTGATGGTTATCTGTCTATAAATTTTGATACCAACCTGTTAGACGTTAGTTTAATCAAATAGATGCAATCGTCGACCGTAGCATCGGGGCACTTAATAGTCAATGTCTTGTAAATAGGCTTTGGTATCAGGTGAAGTGGTAGGGCCTCAATCAAATTTAAGATTTTTGAGCGATCTTGTCAGGGTCGTGGTCTGAAGGGGAACACACATGCTGTCCACGTTGTTGTCCATACCTGAAACAGGAATTGGGTGATGGGGCGCAGTGGAAGTCCCGGTCTGGTGAGATGTGTTCTCCTTTCGGCCTGCCCAACCTGTTTGCAGTTCGTGGTCTTGGTTGGGGATTAACTGGGGTTTCTGGAGGTCGTGAAAGCGGATGCGGTCTTTTTTTTTCCTTTTGTTGTCGGCATTGCTCCACTTCTTCTTTTAAATCCTTTAAATGTTGATGTGATTCCTTTAGAAGCAGTTGACATTCCTTGTAGCGTAGGTGTAGTGTGACTGACTACTGATCAGAGGGTCATGGGTTCGATTCCTGATCTGTCTGCAGTCTGCATGTCGAAGTGTCCTTGAGCAAGACACTGAACCCCCAGTTGCTCCTGGTGGCCAGGATAGCGCCTGTGTGTGTATGGTAGCTCTGCCGCAATCAGTGTGTGAATGTGTGCATGAATGGATGGATAGCAGGATCTGTAAAGCGCTTTGGTCATCCAGAGATGAGAAAAAGTGCTATATAAGTAAATGTGATTTACCATTTAGTCAGACTTCAAGTTGACCTTCAACACTTTGGAGTGCTTTCTTTGTGTCCTTAAGGGCATCTTCAGGTTCACGGTTCTCTTGGCGAAGAAAGTTGTTGTCATGAGTCAACCATCGCATTTCTGGTTTTGCCTGGTTTAAATCTCATCACATGTCAAGCTCAAGCTCAACTCAAGTTGAGCTTGAGTATCGTTGTTTTCATCTTGAGATTCTTCCAGTTTGTTCTTTAATGATTTGTTCTCTTCCTGGAGAGAAAGGGTTGTTGATGGTTGATTCCTTAGCTCATTCTAGGCGCATAACGCTTTAGCTTCAGCTACTTTTAATCTCGTGACTAATGCTATCATGAACTTTCCCAACATGCTTGGGAGATTTTTTTCCTTTTCATGTTTTTTTCCGTGTAATCATCCAGAAGTTCTTCTTTGAGTTGCTTCAAATCTTCGGGCTGTGTTTTCTTGACCCATGTTGTGAATCTAGGTATAAAATCACAAGTCCATTCTTCCAATGTTTCTTGAAGGTCATCGAGTTCTGTATATCGGTCGGTTGTTTGTGGAACCGCCATGTTTTACCATTGTTTGTTAGCTTAAAAATCAACTTGTTTATTGTAGCTAAATTTGTTATTCAAGGGTTAACCTTGATTGCTATTTTATATTAGTTGTAGTTATAAGCTCTTTTAGAACTTTTTTCCAACTTACATGCTTGTAAGAAGGGAGGTAGAATTTTGGAATTATTATAGAAATCTGACAATGTTTTAATTTATTTGTTTGTTGAAACTGTATTTTGATTTGTAGTTTAAAATTTGTGTGGGTTGTCTTCTTTACTTGCCTAGCATTGGAATTGTCATCAATTACTTGCTTTGGAATTTTTTTGAATGTCACTTTAAAGTGATAATTTTATTTGCAAAAAGGGAAGGAACAAAAATAGTATAGAAAAGTTTAAATGCTTTATAGGTGTAAGGTTATAAGTTTTCACTTTCTTTTAAAGTTAAGGTTGACTTTGTCTTTATTTGTTAAAGCACATTTACATTTGAAGCTTTAAATATTTTAATATTTACAGATTAGGAAACACAAGTGAATTGTTTCTGTGTGTTTTGCTACCACAGATTTCTTAGGACTAAAGCTTATGGTGATTTAATTGATTGCTGTCTATAAAGTTTTATTTATAGAAAAATCAATGTTTTCACCTTGTGACTTTTCTCTTTTAGATCATGGTGAGAAGTAAGGAGTTGGTTAATGTTTTTCTTTTCCTGGGGGGGGGGGGGGGACATGAACCAAGAACACCATAATGACTTTCGATAACAGGAATTTTGAGTGCTCATTGATTGTGGTTTCCTATTTTGAAAAAAAAAAAAAGTAAATAGTCAGTGAATCACTAAATCCTTTACCAGCATGCACAGGGTTAGCACTACATTAAGGTCACTTTTGAATAAACACTGATATTTATTTAAATCCTTAAGATGAAATGGACTTCTTGTGGAAAAAAAAATCAAACAATGCAGCTTAAAACACTCATATATACAGTAGCTTCAGAAGTTTGCAATTGTTTCTTCCAATGTGTAAATACACACTACCGTTCAAAAGTTTGGGGTCACTTAGAAATTTCCTTATTTTTGAAAGAAAAGACTTTTTTTCAATGAAGATAACTTTAAACTAATCAGAAATACACTCTGTACATTGCTAATGTGGTAAATGACTATTCTAGCTGCAAATGTCTGGTTTTTGGTGCAATATCTACATAGGTGTATAGAGGCCCATTTCCTGCAACTATCACTCCAGTGTTCTAATGGTACAATGTGTTTGCTCATTGTATCAGAAGGCTAATGGGTGATTAGAAAACCCTTGTGCAATCATGTTAGGTCTGCAATGCTGTAATTGCTGCAAATGGAGGATTCTTTGATGAAACCAAAGTTTGAAAGAAAAAAAAATATTATTTCAAATACAAATCATTATTTTTAACCTTGTCAATGTCTTGACTATATTTTCTATTCATTTTACAACTCATGGTGGTAAATAAGTGTGACTTTTCATGGAAAACACAAAATAATTGTCTGGGTGACCCCAAACTTTTGAACGGTAGTGTATGTGCTTTTAACTTTAAAGATTAAAATGTGTGGTTAAAATAAGAGATTAAACACAAAGTGTATGATTCATGCACTTCTGGTATTCATTGGGCCAATGATCCACCAAATGAGAATAAACCTTCAACAGCCAAGAAGTTTCTTTTTCACTGCTTTTGGCATAAAAACTTTACATGTTTTTTTTTAATTTTAGGTTATTCTGAATAAAATAGATTGCTTTGAATTAATTTAGAAGCTCAATTTGGTTAGAAATTGGCTTCACAGAGTAAAAGTTTTAGATGTAGTTTTATAAAGAATGCAGTTCTTATGGTTAACCTCAAGATGGAGGCAGTTCCTTCTGCACTCAAGGAGGAGGAGACCCAGGGATGTTGCTTGGAGATGGTCTAACTGTCTCAGCTCCTAAATGGATGGCAGGATGACTCACAATGGTATTTTGTAAGATGGCAGTTGCACTGCTTAGTCTGCACATGTGCACCTCCCATAAGCAAAATGCAACGTGCAATGTGGCAATTCATTCACCCAGGATGTGAACGTGGCCCACTGACAATGTCTTTGCTTTGTTTCACGCTTCTACTGGCTTGCTTCTGCCAGCAAACTTTTTTAAAAAATTTGAGGATGGGCTCCCTTTAATCCAGTTTTTCATGAGTCAAACTCCAGTAACAATTGTAGCAATTCTGCAGATTATTCATGCAAAAATAACATTCTTTATTAACTTTGTGTATGATTTGGCACTATGGCCTCAAACAATTTCCTCTCACTAACTTTTATAACTGTTGTTCAATGTGAACTAGCTAGATTCAGAGCTTCACAAATGAGATTAAAGAAAAAAATGGTTAATTCAGATTACCCCGCTGGAAATTCTCATCGAGCGAGTTGAATTAACAAAAGACGGTTCGGGTTCTCTCTGATTCCATCTTTTCAGGCCTTTATCTTAATTAATTAAGCGTATGATTATGCTTTTTGAACTTTTAGCATGCTTTAAAAAAAACAGTCTGTGGTGAGTGGCACTTTGAATGAGGGAATTCCCTCCCCCCTTTGATGCATTCCCACACACAGACACTGCTAGGCTCAGGCAGATTGGGGGAGAGGGGGGTGAATCACCTCTCTTTTGTGTTCCTCACACAGAGACCTGGCTGAGCAGATAAGGGGGGTTAAACACTAGCTGAGCAGCCAGTTAGATACAGAGAAAAAAAAAAAAAAAGTTTTACCAGGAAAACACATCAGATTTTACTATACCCACACAGCTTGGGAAATCATTATTTCAACTCCAATCTCTAGATTCAAGCAGCCTCATAAGGGGTACGATTATAAAATGGAGTAGATTTATTTTAATGGGTTTATAGGTGTTTTATTGTTGGTACAAGTATTAATGCAAGTTTGAATGTGAGGAGGAATGAAGGTTTCCTTTCATTAATCAATCAATCAATCAAACTTTATTTGTATAGCACTTTTTAAACATTAGATGCTGCGCAAAGTGCTTTACATAGATAAAAATAGTAGACACATTTACTTATACAGTATCTTTTACATTATACATCCCCACCCCTTCCAACCCTCCCATAAACATACCCACAAACACACACACAGACACATACATCACCCCCTACTTCTCTTATACACATATCAAATAAAAGAGAGATTGCTCGGCACCGAGGCACCACGTGAAGGAGTATCCATCCTGTGGAACCGCCCCACGCTTGGAGACCAAACAGCCCACAGAGGGCGACACAAAGGCCGCCCCAACCAGGACAGGCTGGGGCCCGCACTACAGCTGTAGGCAGTGGCATAAAGCCCCCATCCACCCAAGCTAGAGCGACCCATGAGACAAGCACCCCTGTAGATGGGCCAGGCAGTGTCAAGCATGAGGGGCCCCACTGTGGAAACACTGGAGGTAAAACACATAAAATACAAGATAAAACTAAGAACACATAGAACAAAGGGAACTAAATACCCATACTTAGAAACTGAGCTAAGAACACATCAAAATAAGAAAATCTAAAAGCAACTGGAGCTAAGAAGAATGTAAAACAATGGAACATAAATGACGACTTCAGTAAAAGTTTTTTTTTATGATTGATTATGAATTTATTTATTTCGGATAATACAGTACAGGTTAAAGAAACTGTATAATATAACAACAAGGTCAAATTAGACAAAGACTCCTTCTACTAAACAATTCCACGTGAGTTATCCGAAATGGGTGATGGCTGAAGCCGCAGCTTATATTGCCCACCCATATTCCATCCAAGAATTCAAAGAAAAAAGAGTAAACAAGACAAGAGTGATTACAATTTAGAACAAAGCTAAGACAAAGTGTGACTGAGAGGAAAAAAAAAAAAAAAGAAAACTAAGCTAAGCTAAGTTAAGCAGTTACTATTCAAGACAAATCTAAGACAGAATGTCACAGAGAGAAAAAAAAAAAACAAAAAAAAAAAAACTAAGCTACAACACAACACAGGCTGGATATGTCAATCCTTATGTGAGTTTACATGTCGTCTTGTAAATATGTTTGGAGTATTTCTTCCTTTAGTTTTTGTTTAAATTGTCCAAGCGTTGTACATGATTTTAATTCAGGTCCATAATCGTTCCATAATCTGACTCCTTGCACTGAAATACAGTGTTGCTTGGTGGTTGTTCTCACTGTAGGCTTTTGAAATATACATGTTCCTCTGAAGTGATATCGTTTCTCCCTTGTTTGGAACAACTTTTGGATATTTGCGGGCAGTGATAAATTCTTCACTTTGAACATTATTATTGTGGTTTTAAAGTCAACCAGATCTTTCAACTTGAGAGTTTTTTAAGAAAAAGTGGGTTTGTTGGTTCCCTGTAAGCTGCTTTGTTTATTATTCTAATAGCTCTCTTTTGAAGCATAAAGAGTGGATATATGTTTGTTTTATATGTATTTCCCCATACTTCATTACAATATGTCATGTATGGGAGTATTAATGAATGATACAAGGTGTATAGTGTGGGTTGATTCAGCAAATATTTCACTCTGTGTAATATTGCAATTGATTTGGAGACTTTACCTTTAATATAATTTATATGTGACTTCCAACACAGTTTGTTATAAATTATTACTCCAAGGAATTTGGTTTCAGATACCCTTTCAATCTCTACACCATTTACACTGAGTTTGGGTACTGGATTGTTGTGATGGTTGTTAAAGACTATAAATTTTGTCTTACTTAAATTGAGCGTTAATTTGTTTGAATCAAACCACAGTTTAAGCTTTCCTAATTCCTTCCCGAGTGTATCCAGAAGTTGTTCCAAATTGTTTCCACTGCATAGCAGATTAGTGTCATCGGCAAACAATATTAAGTCCATTTTTTCTGAGACTTTACATATATCGTTTATATACATATTGAATAATAATGGTCCCAAAACTGAACCCTGTGGGACTCCACAGGTGACCTTCAGCAACTCTGAGTTTTTGTTGCTAACACATACATATTGATATCTATTCTTTAAGTAACTACTTAACCAGGACAGTGCTACACCTCTAATACCAGAATTTTGTAGTTTCTTTAATAATAAATTATGATCTACTGTATCAAATGCTTTTTTAAGATCTAGGAATACTCCAACTGAATACTCTTTATTTTCAATGGCTGTTGATAATTTTTCTGTAAATTCCATTAGGGCATATGCAGTTGTCCTCAGTTAAATAGTTAAAAACAGTTAAAAACGCAGTTGTCCTGTTGCAGTTAAATAGTTTGTTAAAAGCAAAAATTTAAAAGGTACAAAAAGAAACTACAAACACATAAAAACAGGAACTAAAAACCCACACTTAAAAACTGAACTAAACACATCAATAAGAAGATGAGAAAATCTAAGAGCAAATGGTGCCAAGAAAAAAAAAAAACAAAACAATTGAACATAAATAACTACTTCAGTAATAGTTTAACAGGTTTATTTAAAGGCAAATGAAAAAGGTAGGTCTTGAGCCTGTTCTTAAAAACTTCTATTGTCTCTGTGGCCCTGAGGCTGTCTGGCAGATTTTCCACAGATGAGGACCATAATTGTGAAAAGAAGCTTCACCAAAGGTATTGGTCTTGACTTTGGCAACCATTAAAAGGCCAGTACAAGAAGATCTCAGGGTCCACGAGGACTCATAAGATTCAAGCAGCTCAGATAGATGTGAAGGCCCAAGACAATTGAGACATTTAAAAACTACTAAGAGAACCTTAAAATTGATCCTAAAATGCATGGGGAGCCAATGCAGCGATTCCAAAACTGGTGTAATATGCACCCGTCCCCTGGTCTTCGTCAACGCTCTTGCTGCTGAATAGGTAGCATTACACACCCATATCCTCTTAGGTCACCAGTACAGATAATTTTATTAACAGTTGTTTATTTGTACCAATCATGAATCAGTCTAAAATAAATAAATAAGTAAATAAATAAATAAATAAACCCTTATGAGTCCTTGTCTTCTGATAATCAAGAAGATGGACATGAAATCAAACAATAACTCCCATATGTTTTAAAATAGTTTAATAGGAAATGTCAGAATAGGTTAACTCATTCTGATGATTTTAAAACAAAGAATTCAATGTATCATGGGTATCATAGACGGTTATTGAATTACTGAGCATCACATGTGAAACAAACATTTGTGGAACCAAGTAAACCATAGTTTAACTTGGCAAAGTACAGGAAATTGGAAAACCATAAAATAGCATTGGTCAAGAAAACTGATCAATTTTATGAAGAAAATGATTAGTAAACTATCTAGAAAAATGGACAATTGCTGTTACTCTTAACCTCTTGCACTCCGGGCAATTTTCCTAAAAATGCCAAAAAATAACGTGCCCAAAGTAAATCGAAAGCTGTTCTTCAACCCTTTGCAGCATCTTCATGGGGTTGGTCTCATTTAAAAGAAAACACTTTGAATTTTTTGGCAAAAAAAACATAATCTCTCTACGTGCTCCGGACACTGAGTTACAGTCATCTAAACATACTGAACTTGAAGAAAAAAAATTTGGACACGGTGTTTTTTTGGATACAAATGCTTGCAAATAACACACAGCTGTCCGATCCGGCTGGGAAATGCAACAGAAATGTAGATCCAAGTGTTATCCAGCTGAGATCCAAATTTGGTAACAATACCACAAAAAATGAATATTTTACACAGCTTTGTTCTCAGGCTGTTCCCAGGCGTTTTGGAACTGTGCCAAATTGTGCCAAATGGCACAGTTTGGAAAAACGTCTGTAACGTTTGAATAATTCAATGTAGAAGCTTCATTTTAGGCTCAAAGGAAAGGTCACACTCAGGGCTGTGTCTGTGTGTGTGTGTGGGGGGTCGTCCCCCCCCCGCTACCAAGGACAGAGTTCGGCCCTCGCTACATGACGGATTACACTCGTTGCATGTTTCCACAGCAACGCTGTACAGCGCCCCCCCCTCGCTACAGAGGATGGACTTCAGCCTTCGCTACCCAATGGATTAGCCTTATGTGGTGATGTAGGACAGCAGTGCAGTCACCGCGGCTCCCCCCCCCCTCGCTGCAGAAGAATAGCGGGGGGGGCGGCGTTCACAGCCTGTACACTGCGAGCAACCCCTTGTACCGCGGCGCACGAACTTCAGACTTCGTGAACCGCGCAGCTGTAATTTACTGATCGGTCAAAAGTCATTTTTGATTACAATTTTCAGAGATAGAGAATAATTTAGTTTATAACACCTTACCTCTTCACAGCGGAGTCTTGGCGAACTTGTCTTCCTCATTGTCAGACGAACGCGACGCTGGTCCGCTCTGGTTCTGGTCTCGCGACTCGATCAAAACATAATTTCATTATTGCGGTTTTGTACTTCCATGATTGCGGTTTTTGGCGAACAATTTTTCAAAACAAATAACAGTAGTAATTAAAAAAAGACTGGCGAAGGCGTGTGTGTCACTCAGCCTTCGTCGTCAGCCTCCGTCGGTCTATAATGACCACGGAAGAAATCATAACGTCTACTCTGCTGGAACCAATACAAAATAAGCACCGCCTGTGGCCGAACATGCCGATCCACGAATGGCACTCCCTGTCACACAGGTTGCATTTGTGGATGATCTCCATGCTGCTGGGTCTGTGGGGCTCTTCCTGTGTCCTTTTTTGATCCGCTCCAGCAGTCAGTCTTCACCCAGCCTTAAAAAAAAACAGCTCACGAACTTCTCTGCTTCAATTGGCTCACTGCATTCAAAGCGTTGGGAGGCGGGTCCTCCTTCCTAGGTTTTCATTCATTGGCTCTTCAAGGTTTCAGAAACCCAATTCAAGGCTCTTATTAGTCTAATGAGAGGTCAATCAGATGAACTAATCTGTTCGCGGCTGTGTTTGCAGCTTTTTTTTTCAGTGGCGCTTGGAGGCCACACCACCTACACCACCACCATCAATATCCTTATCATGCGTCATGCGCACGAGGGCGCATGAGTGCGCTCTCGTGCGCCCTCGTGCGCCCTAAGACGCAGAGACTTGCCCGCCCGCGGAACAACGGAGTGCAAGAGGTTAACAAGAACGTAAATTAATGAAAGGACAAGATGCATTTTGAAATTCTGATAGGAGTTGCATGAAATGAAGTTCAAAGAATTTACACCAGGAGTATTCGGAAGAATTAAGTTTAGATTAAACAACAGATTGTCAGTGCAGAGTCAGATTGTGTCCTGGTGGCAGTAGAGCCCCCACGTGCCAACCTTCATTCAGCTGGGTGTCTGTGGATTCTCTGGATGGAGATGCTGATAGAAAGGTTCTCCCACAAGGCCGTGCTCCTGAGATAGCAATTCGCTGATTCTTCAGCAAACTGGGCAAGTTCTCCTCTTATGCATTGAAAGGGAACTTGTTTATTGTACAAATTCCCATCAGAAGATCAAATTGAGACAAAAACACACCACAGGTCCATATCTTCCATTGTATTGTGGCTTGCATGAGTTGGTTTAAGCATAGAAAAAAAAAAAATCTTCTTGGACTGATTTAAAGAAAATGATTAAAATAAGGAAAAGTGAATTTTAAAGAAAAGAAAAAGGATTTTCACAGAGCATGGGGACTCTGGGCCTACTTGGAAAAAAGAAAAGAAATGGAAGAGCTTGATCACCGCCCCAAAACTGGACCAAAGGGATTGTTGTTTTTTTTTTTTTTTTTTTTTTTTTTTTTAGGGTGTGGCAGAATTCCAATGGCTTTCATGAAAACTGAGCTGGACCAATTACATGTGAGCTTCCTGTTCAACAGAAGTCATAAATTTGACCTAAGAAGGAGCCTGGGGCTCTATTGGCCAGTTAAAGTCCAACTACGGTCTCCCAAAGAGCAGAGACAGTGGAGTCGGAGAGACATTTGATATGAAAAGTGAGATCCTTCTCAAACACATATGTTGGCTATGAAAACATAAATTCCTGAATCTTTAGTTACTAAGATATCCTACTCAATATTAAGGCAACAAACAATGTGTCTACATTGCAACTGTGATTAATTTGTGATAGTAAGCATCCATCCATCCATCTTCTTCTGCTTAATCCTTTTCGGGTTGCGGGGGGACTGGAGCCTATCCCAGCATCTTTGGGCAAGAGGCAGGGAACACCCTGGACAGATCACCAGTTCATCGCAGGGCCAACACAGAGAGACAGACCATTCATTCTCACAGTCATACCTAAGGACAATTTAGAATCCCCAGCTTGATGCCAATTAACCTAACTTGCATGTTTTGGGCATGTGGGAGAAAACTGGAGAAATCCCAAAGTAAACCCACGCAGACACGGGGAGAACATGCAAACTCCACACAGATCCCTTTTGGTCAGGGGCTGGGATCGAACCCAGGATCCCCCGACCAAGGGTGAGTTGCTGTGCTGCCGCAGTACTAACCACTCTGCTACCGCGCTGCCTGTGATAGGAAGCATGCAAAAGTTAGTTTCCTCCTGAAAATAAAGCAACACATATAAAATCATATTAATAAAAGCATTTCAAACCACATTGTCCATTCCAGAGTTCAGCCAGGTCTTCAGTAGCAGAGGCTGTCTTGAGAGAAAGAATTTGAATTAATTTATTTGTCCATAATGCATAAATTTGACTGCAAAGAGAAAAAAAAAATATTCATTATTTGTCCACCAGATAGCACTGTGAAACTGTCTGGTTGTTTACTGAAGAATCTTGACTTCCCCATCTGGACTATATCAACCATAAATCTGTCATTTGGGGCATGCCTTTGGTGAATACATGAAAAAGGAAAATGACTCTAAGTCCTGGAGAAGGGATTAACCCTTTGAGTGTGAGAATTTGTGTGCCCCTAGTGGCAGAGTGCAGCGCTGCACCTGTCATTTCA
The DNA here is from genome assembly GCA_020510985.1 of Pholidichthys leucotaenia. Lineage (NCBI taxonomy): Eukaryota > Metazoa > Chordata > Actinopteri > Cichliformes > Pholidichthyidae > Pholidichthys > Pholidichthys leucotaenia. Next base: position 240,845,099 of record CM035845.1, read on the forward strand.
CTCTGACATTGTCTGCTGCATTGGGGATTTGTACCGATTTGTACTGATCTGCCAGTTTCAGAAGGTGGCAGACATGCGCTGGAGGACTCAATGGATGACCCGTAATACATCAAAGAAGAAGAACTCCTCATTTCCTTTTCCTGTTTTCCCTTCTTTTAGCTCAGAAAGCTAATATGGCCATGATGGGTCATTGACACCATCATTTAGACGGCTTTGTACACGGAAAATAGCCGCGGGATACAAGCAGAATTTATGTGGGATAACCATAAGACTTTGTAGATGTGGTAGAGAGTGTAAATGACCAACAGAGCGCAAAATGACAGCCATGATGGGTGAAAATGCAGCAACCACGGCAGCGAGCGAGTCCTGTTAGCCGCCGGTAAGTGACTTATTTCTTTTTTTTTTTTAATATTGTACTGATTTCTTGTTCATATACTTTGAAGATAAGATGATGAGGTACCTCTGTACAAAAAACGGTGTCAAAAAGACTGAACTATTCTATGTGTAAATATGTCCAAAGTCCAGTTTTGACTGAGTTATGGAATTTAAAGACCTGCCACAACATTACACAAATTAGATGCATACATTTATTCCTATCTGAAACTTTGGATCATATTTTACATCTTTCTAATTAACAGTAAGCCATTATCTCTTATCACTTTCAAGTTACAGCCTTGGAAATCTGAACTATTTTATTGACAAAAATATTAACCACTCTTCACCACTAGGGGTTATGTCGCAATTTGGCGACAGACACACTCAAACAGTTAACTTCCACTTTATGGCCGATGGGTCGTGTTACAACTCTGGTCCTTGGGTGAGAGAAGCAGTTCATGGCCAGACTTATGGGTGAAACAATTTCGTTGAAGTGAAGAATGATTTTATAGATTGGAACCAAAAGGGTTGACACGATACATAAGCAAACCTGTTACTGTGTCCTTGTGGTTGTGTCTGCATTTTGGGTCAAACGCTTATTTCAACATGTCAGCTTGACTTTTTTTTTTTTTTTTAATATATGGGTGTTTTTATTTATTAGGGGTCCAATGTGTGACATTGGTGGCAAAATTTAAAATTGATCAAATCTGCACATGAAATTGACTAATCACTATCCAATTGTGTCAGGTTTATGAAACTATTAACTATTTTCGTAACAGCATTCGCGTTCAGGAACTCTTGAGGATGAGCGCTCACTTCAACTACTTGTAAATGGAGACGTAAACGGGACACTCGGGCTTTTGTTTCCCCGTGTGCCAATGCACTTTGCAATGGCACACGTTTTACATGAAACAACTTCAACACTTCCAGTATTTTTCACGCATCAAAACTCATCAACAGCTACATTTTCATGACATATTAAGATGTGATAACGTGTATACATACCTTCAAATTCTCCCTGTTTGTTGGATAAGACGTAAAATCACAAAAGGCGTAAATGCGGGACACGGAAGTTTGGACCTTCGATAACTTCAATATAAAGTGACCACGGTTAATCCTCTCCACATGGGTTGAGCACATCCGGGGTAGAGAAAATAAAAGTGCTTTCCCAGGGCGCTCACCTCGCCAGACGGGACTGCGCGCGGCCGACCAAGACTGAAGACGTAAATTTTTTAAAGGACACCATATTCGATGTGTCATAAATGTTTGAGATTTTATTGAAATATTCTACATCTGAGCTTCACAAAGACTGATCTCCTTTTTACTTGTATGGTTTGGGATTTGAAAGGTGCAAAGTGAAAAGCATCAGCACTTCCTGTTTTCTGGTTACTTTACCAAATAACTTGCATGTTGCTGCGTAAATTTGGGAACACGGAAATTTACGTCGTATGAGTAAATTTGCAGGGGTCGCCGTACAAAAACCATAGATCCGATCACATTGGGGAATGTTTTATTTTGAATTTGCATTACAACTCTGTTATCTCTTGCATTTTGAGTAGAAAGAGTTACTCAGAGATCACGTTACAGTACTTTGAAATTGATGCGATTTTCATGTCACACAAAAACTGGGAAAAATGAGGGGACACGGCCAATAGTTTCGATTCTAACGGCAAAATCAATGATTTTTTTTTTTAAATTGCAATGCAAGTCTGAAACTCTTTTATGTTCCCTTGCATATTATAAAAACAAAACCGACATCTGCAAATTACAGAAAAAGAGAGAGCGCTTGAAAGTCAGATACCCCTGATATAGTGCACTGGACCCCCCCCCCCCCCCCCAACAAAAAAACACCTATATACAGTATTTTGACATGGACACATTTGTTGGTACCCTTCCATAAAAAAATAAATAAATAAATAAAATGAAAAAAAAATAACTCAAATAACTTGAAACTGACAAGTTTGTCATCTTATTCATACCATACAGTATTTAACAGAAATCAGACTTTGCTTTTGATTATTGATTCAGTTGAATATTTTAAGAAATTAAAATGGTATGGACAAAACAGAACTTTTAGTGGCAACACTTTTTGCAGCAATCACTGACATCAAGTGATCTTTATTAGTATTACAGGTGCCTTCATCAGCTATTCAGAAAAATAAACACTACTGTGTGTTTTGGTATCATTGTGTTCACCACACTGAACATGGCTATAAGACCATCTCCAAGCAGCTTTATGTTCCTGTGACCACAGTTACCATTATTATTAAAAAAATTATAAGGTTCAGGGGACTAATCATGGTCGTCAACCTCAAAGAAAAGCAGTTGCAATTCATGTGGCTATGAATGTGCGTTTATGTACAGCACAGAAAATAATTATTGAACACGTCAACATTTTTCTCATTAAACATGTTTCTGATGGAGCCACTGACCTGAGTTTTTTCACCAGATCTCACTACCAGCCCAAGTAATCCATACATACAAAGAAATCAAGGCAACTGTGTTCACAACACAAGTTATTTTTAATAAAGTGGAATGACAGAGAATAAGAATTGAACACATGAAGAAAAGATGTGCTAAAAGCCACAGAAAGCAAACATCAGAAATTAGGAAGCCATTCCATCCCCCATCAGTACAAATTAATTTCAGCTTGTTAAGTCCTGACTGATAGCCTTTAAAAAGGTCTATGAATATCAGATTGTCACACCACAAATAACTCATGATGGGTAGAAACAAAGAGCTCTCTCTAGACCTTAACAACCTTATTGTTGCAAAACATAATGATGCCATTGGTTACAGGTGCTTTTCTAAACCACTGAATGTTCCAGTGAGAACTGTTGGAGCCATCATTCGGAAGTGGAAAGAACATCATTTTACCATAAACCAGCCACGACCAGGAGCTCCTCGCAAGATTTCTGACAGAAGAGTCAAAATAATTATCAGAGGAGTTATCCAAGAGTGAAAAACCACTTGTGGAGAGCTCCAGAAAGACCTAAGGCCTCATGTGCAAGGAAAATGCTGTAAGCAAAAAAAAAATCCAGATGCATGAAACAGTACGTACACAGGAATCAAAGCACATTTCCTGTGTACATCCCAATCTACTTGAAATTTGATGCACGTGAGGAATTTCTGGACTTCTCACTTGACACACATCCATTTGAATATGCATTTAAATGGCAATAGATATGCAAATAGATATACACAAGCACTGCCTGTTTGATTCTCCTGTATCCACAATCAATAATAATGGATTTAATGGAATTTCACAGACTGTGAGTTGGAGGTGCTTCTGAATGAGGTAGAGGCATGTAAAAACTTTTGTTTGGCACGCTGTCCTCCGGCATTAGCGCTGGCTATAGGTAATTCAGTAGCCTGCTCATAGCCCTATAAAATTAGTTCACTGTTTTCCTTTCAGAAACGGATGAGAAAGAGATGTTTATTTAACCTTGACATGTTTCCACTGACATCTGCAATCGTCCTCAGAAGCGTCAGCTGATCGCTGTGATTTGTGATCAGCTGGTTGAATTAAAGGAAAAAAGTCACAAAAAAGAAGACAACATGATCCTATTTAGTGGGCAGCCACGGTCACCTGTCAGTTGCAAGAAGATCATATGAGACCCCACAAGTACATATTTTATTTCCAAAATGCAAATCTCATCCTTTATAGTTATATACAACTTACATAGATTAAACACACTACTACTGTCAATGAATGAAGTGTGCCGGGGAAAGGGTGACACTGTTGCACTTTAAACTTTACACATATTTTTTATTGACATAACTACTGTACACACAGAGACAACTGGGGGCTTGGTAGAATGTGTGAAATGGTAGTTTAACTACTTGAGGTTTTCTGTTGCAGATCCGCACCATCTACATGCACCCTCTGGTGGCAAATATTTTTTTTCGAGAAAATATTCAGTTTCAATGTCACAAATTCCAAAGGCTGTAACTTGAAAGTGGTAAGAGGTAATGGTTTACTGTCTATGAGAAAGATGTAGAATATGATCCAAAGTTTTTGACAGGAATGAATTTATGCATCTAATTTGCATAATGTGATGACAGCCACATCAGATTACATAACTTTCGGTCAAAGTTGACTTTGGACATATTTACACAAAGGATGGGTTTGTTTTTTGGTCTTTTTTTATCTTCAAAATATATAAAACAGAAAATAAGTAGAATGTAAAAAAATGATAAAAAAAACAAACATCAGAACTGCCGCTCGTCATATATCACCATGCATCCATGTGCTCGTCCGTGTGCTCACCTCAGTCCTTCTTTTGTCTTCTGCTTGTCATTTTTGCTTTCTCACATCCAGAAACAATCACATTTATCTTCTGATTTATTCCACCTCAATTTCAGTTAGAAAACGGCGCGAACTGGCAGTATTGTCCTCTCCATCCTGTGCAGCTTCGTCAAAGGCGGACGAAAAGTGTTCCGTTCTGGTCCCTCTTTTTCTTTCCAGAAGGTAAATATTTCCCTTCAGAAGCTAAATTATCCCTTTTAGAATCATAGTTGGCTAAATTTGGAGCAAATGCTTCCTTCCTGTGGAAATATATGTTATGCAATTGTTCATACGGCTCTTCTTTTGCACCCCGGAAGGGATATCAGATTCAATGTGGTTCTGGTTTGCTGATCTTGGCCCTCCAGTGCAGACCAGTACGCTATATGTGTCTGCCATCTAATGATGTGAAATGCTTGGTACATCTGGGTTTATTTTGTTCTTTTTTTTTTCATACTTTTTGACCAATCATGTTGTAACATCATCTCACTTTGGCTCATAAATAAAATTATTCTTCAGTTTAAAGACATTGTTTCACCCAGGAAAAGGGCAGTCAAGAACTGCTCTTTCATCCCAGGACCACAGCTGGACTAACATTCCCTTGTTAAACCAGTCTCCGGAATCCTTCCTAAAGCATTTCCGCTTGAACCTTTTATGACCCAATAAAATATGGACAAAAGAACAGACCTCTGTGGAGTACCTCATATGGTCACTACAAAATATCCACAGCTCAACATTGCCCTCTACTGGCAACTCTGGGACATGCTGGACTTAACCAGTGAACTTTTTAATCACATCTTTGTTAAAAGACTTAATTTTCAACATTCTCTTTTTCAGGACACCATTGAAAACCAAATTGACTCTTGATGTTTGATGTGGACAATCAGTAATGGGTTTGAAATATATTTAATCCTTGATTTTAAATATGTGCATGTTAAAATGTTTAAATGCATGTTTATTCTTGCATGTTAATTTAAAAGCACTAGTTATAAAGTTGCATGACCCACTGAAATAGGTTAGATTTTATACATAAGTGTATAGTTTTAAGACGTGTATCCGGTTTCCAAAAATGCCCCGCAAGTCATGTGACTGGCTGCCGCCAATCTCTGCTTGACAACAGCTCTCTCAGGATTGTTGGTTGTTACAGACAAAAGCCTGTTTGTTCATTGGTCTAAACTTCATAAAACCCACCCACAAAGGAGGACTATTGGCTGGGGTTCCTGTCAATCTCAGAAAGCCCGCAAACATTTTACACAGATAAAACGGAAGAGACACTCTTTTCAGCCTCTTCTTCCACTTCTCCTGCGTCTCGTCACTTCACAGAAGAACACAGCACTTCAGATCACCACGGGAGAACAAAGAACATTTCGCCCACGTGGTTTTTTGTTTCTCTTTAAACATCTAGGAACTAATCTTTTTTTCTTTCCTGAGCTCAAATCCTAAATTTGGAGCCAAACTCCATTTCTAGACATTTATTTTTATAAGTTTTATAAGTTAAATAGTTCTATAAGTTAAACTCACTGTTTGTAATTTTGACTTTATGTTTATAATTTTTATTGACCACTTACACACTAGAAGCTAATTTCATCTCCCCAAAGTCCGAAAATCTTTTAATTTTGCTATTGGATCAGATTTTGTAATTATTCTCAAATTCCCTCGTGAGAAGTGATCAACGACGCACAGCTGAAGAAATCAACATGCCACGAGAAAGGGAGACTTTTAGGCTGTACCTCAGCCCACGTGATCAACACATCAAAATCTCATCTTGTGACAATAGGCTTGAAAGCTGCAGTCCTTTGTTCGTGTATCTGCTGGCCAGATATCCTGGGTTTGGTGCTATCTACATTGAAAGCTTCCTGAGAATGACAAAAGGACCCTTCAGCTTCAACCTGGTCATGTGAGCTGCATTCTTTATTCCTCTGCTGAATAAAACGTTTGAGATTTGAGAATAATTCAGTATCAGATCAGATGCAAAATTAAAGAGTACTTAACAAAACTCTTCTTTTCATTAAAATTCCATTTTCATTTTCTTAAGAGTAATCCAGAATTTCCCATATACTCTGTTTAATTTTCCCCATGTTTGTGTTCAGTTTTCATAATCTGTTAACTTCATACTGATCTAAATTTAGCTTACATTTTCACCCTGGTTCTGCAAGTGTTCACATTGTTACTTTATCATTTACAAGTTTAATTTAATGGTTAATGAAATCACTGCAATGGCCTTTAATCATCATTTCATTTAATAAATATGTGAAAATGAGAGAAGTTGCTGGGAATTTATTTCATTCTGAGTCTGGTTTCAAAGTCCCCAGTATCAAATTCACAAAAATTTTGAGACTGATTATTAATTAATTTATTGAGTGATTAAACAGGTATAAAGTGAAATTAAGGATTAAAGTGCTCCCTAAAGAGGAGCTTGTGCCTCACGAGTGTTTATTAACTTTTTCTATGTGTATGGACCCAGAGTTCATCTCAGGTCCCAATACATTAATACAAATTAAATAATTTTTATACCTGATCATAATTATTACTCACATATTGCTATAATGTGGAAGGCACAGATCTGCGACACCTGCCACAGGAGAGGCAGATCATGTAATCAAATGTAACTCTTAAGGAGTTAATTAGCAAAAAAAGAAAGTCATTTACTCAAACCGCTGACTTGTAATGAAGCCTTGAAGACAGGGTGATATTTGGGGTAACACAGGTGCGTTGCAAAGGAGGTGGGTTATTTAGGACAATTAGTATATGAATTTACTCACCAAGAAGCAACCCATCCGCACAATGCCAGCTTTTAGGTTTTTCCCCACAATGCTGTTCATTAGACTCATTAGGAAAACTGGCTGTCACTGCAAATTGTGCTTTGATGTTAGCCTATTCAACAGCATTGTATGGGAATATGATGTAACTGGGTGACAACCGGATAATGCCATCCCACACAGCTGGCATAGCTCAGCTAAGGGTTGACTGGGAAATTTCCGATTGGTCTACCAGCTCCCTCTGGAATGCCCCTGTTGTCAGGAACCCAAGTGTTGTCAGCACCTGCACTGCAAGGGGCAGCACACGGCTTGTCGCCGTGTCATGCTCCAAGAGCGGCCCTAGCTCTGAGCACAATTCAACAATGACTGTCCATGGAAAATTAAACCAGCTGACAAGCCAGTCATCATTCTGAGCCAGAAAATCTTCTCTCTAAATACTCCTTCTCTTCTTCTCTTCTCACTGCGTGATTTGCAATATCCTCTAATAATGCTAATATCATTGCTGTTAGAGGCATTTTCTTGCACTTCTTTAGACTAGCTTTTATAGCCACTCATCTAATTGCATACATTTTGATGTTTGTTCATCATATTTTTCTGGTGTGTACAATAATTTTCACATCATCAGCAGTCTGCCAACATCACCTCTAAGTGTCACCAATGAACCAATATCAGTAGAAATGTATGTATGCCAGTTATGAAGTTAGTGTGGAGCTGTGCATATTTCCACAGTGATTTCATTCCTGATATATCTGAATTTTTTTGTGGAAAGGGACGTATGCCATGTTTTTGTGTGTAAGTTCGCTTTGTACATGACACCCTGGAGTTCGCAGGTACTGTTGTGTCAAAGAAAACAATAAGAAATGCATTCAACTGACATGGGCTCTATGCCCGCTCACCATGCAAGGCTCCATTGCTGAAGAAAAAAGCATTTTGAAGCTCATTTAAAGTTTGCTGCACAAAATTTGGGCTAGCCAGCAAAATAATGGGAGAATATAGTCTGGTCAGATGAAACCAAAATTTAACTTTTTGGATGCCACAACACACAGCATGTTTGGAAGACTAATGGCACTTCACATCCCATCACGGTGTGGGGGTGTTTTTTCAGCACATGGTACAGGCAGACTTCATATCATTGAAGGAAAGATGAATGGACAAATGTACAGAGACATCCTTGATAAGAACCTGTTTCCATCTGCCAAGATGTTGAAGATCAAACGAGGGTGTACATTTCAGCAAGACAATGATTGTAAACACACAGCCAAGGTAACTCTCAACTGGCTCCAGAGAAGGAAAATCAGGCAGCTAGAATGGCCCAGTAAGTCACCTGACCTGAATCCAATTGAAAATCTATGGAACAAAGTGAAGATCAGAGTTCATAAAAGACACCCACAGAACCTTCAAGATTTGGTATTTTGTGTGGAAGAATGGGCTTTAATCACTCCTGAGAAATACCTGCAGCTTGTTTCTCCATCCAGGAGGCATCTGGAAGCTGTGATTACCAAGAAAGGCTTTTCTACTAAATATTGAATTAATTTAAACAAGCATGTTCAATTCTTATTCCCTGTGTCATTCCACTTTATTAAATATAACTTGCTTTGTGAACACATTTTGTCATGATCAGGTGAGCATGCGCTCCCCCTCCCTTCCTGTGAGAGTTTCCCTGGATCCGCAGGTAATCAATACACCTGTGTGAGTGGACGCACCAGCTGACTCTTCACCGCCGGTGCTTAAAAGGACCAGTTTGTGAATGCTCCAGCACTGGCTCGTTGGGTATACTGCCATAATAAGCAAGCTAGTAAGTGATATCTCACTTTTCTCGCGACCCTATTATAATCCCTGTTCTCATCCTCTTCCTCAGGTTGCTGCCATCTTTGTGGTGAGTCTCCGGGGCTCGTTTTGCGCTCATCTTCTCCATCATATTCATCATCATGGGCTGCACGGTGGCGCAGTATGGGCTGCACGGTGGCGCAGTGGTTTAGCACTGTGGCAGCACAGTTTTACCCTTGGCCGGGGGATCGCGGGGATCATGAGATCGTGGGTTCGATTCCAGCCGCCGACCAACAGTGAGCTGTGTGGAGTTTGCATGTTCTCCCCGTGTTGCGTGGGTTTACTCCGGGATTTCTCCGGTTTCCTCCCGCATACCAAAAACATGTAGGTTTAGGGCGCTCGCGCACGCAGCGACTGGCAGCCGGTGGCTTGTCACCAGACTGCAAACCAAATCTACCTACGGGTACAAATAAGTAACAAAAAAAAAAAAAAAAAAAAAAAAATCACTCCAGGCTGCTTCTCTCTACCCAGTCAGACACTTCTCTCAGCTCCACGCCTTCCCCACTCCCTCCCAGGTCCATCCCGCTTGTTCACCTGTTCTTGCTTGGGTCCTCTGCCGGGTTTTCTGCTCATCTCCCGTAAGTTGCATTGTTGAGATTCCCACTTCCGATCTCCCTCCTCTCGCTAACCAGCTCTCATCTCCCTCTTACAGGCTGGGTTCTCCTCTGGCAAGTGGCGTCTTTCCCTAACTTTGTGTTCCTTTTGACTAATAAAATTGTGTTTAAACGTAGCTTCTCTTTGTCGTGTATGTTCTCTGGTGTAAGAACCCTGCACCTGAGCTGATCATTCTCTCTATCATGACAGAATAAGCCAGCCAGAAGGTAGGCTCAGCAGGGGCTGCATCAGTGGAAGACTCTGCCTTACACCGCCTTGATGTCACAGAGAAGCAGGTGGCCATGCTCACGCAGCAGCTGCAGACGATTATGCAGCAGCTGAGCACCAATCATCCAAGCCAAATTTCTTGTTCGGGTCCTGCCCCTCCACCTGACACCCCTGTTTCTGCCACCATTCGCCAAACTACCTCTGTTCCCTCACCAGCTCATACGCGGGGGAGGTGGGGAAATTTAAGGGATTTTTGTGCCTTGTTCAGCTTTACCTGGGCCAGATGGGCAGGGAGTATCCAGATGAAACATCCAAAATTCATTTCATGACCCTCCTGCTGTGAGAATGAGCCCTCAGCTGGGCTCAGTCTATGCTCGATAGTGCGGAGGGTCCTAGTTTTCTTTTGATAGATTTGTTAGTGAATTTTCCCAAGCCTTTGACTGTACGGAGAGTGAAGGCAACATCATGAGCCATCTCTTGTCGCTCCGCCAGGAGAGCCGGTCCGCCGCCGATTTCTCTGTGGAATTTCGGGTCATCGCAGTGGACTGTGGCTGGAATGACATTTGTAACCCAGCTGAGAAAATGACCCTTTTTCTCACATTTCATTTGCGTTAATGCATTTGTGTGATTTTATTTTGAAAAATGTTTATTTTGAAAAGAGGAAGCGTGATCCTCGTTATCCAACTTTTGTTTTCCTGTTTCATGGTCACGTTGGGTGATCTTGACCTTTTTATTTGTTAAGCGCGATATTAGTCCTGCCTTCCGAGCAGAGCACTGAGTCACGTACCAGTTTTTCATTTTTTTTCGCTCTGAGAATGAACGAGAGAGGGTGTAGACGGTCCGTGTAAAAACCTGTTGGTCGTCTTGGTGAGTTTAATGTAGAAAAGTGTTATAAATAAATCTAAACACTGTCCAGATGCTAATTTGAAACATTTATTGTCCTAAGTTTATGGGAGCACGAGCTTGAGAGGCCGTATGGGTGTGTCCCTTGCTGTGTTCAGGCTGATACCTCATCTTGGTGAGTGAAAACCAAGTGCGTGCTAAAGAAAGCATGCTAGCGCCATGCTAATGTTAGCATTATGCTAATGCTAATCGCGAGTGGATCTTTTCTGTTTAAAAGCAATGGAAAAGGCTATTTTTTTGTTTTCTGTATGGTTTTTCCAAATGTGATTTCAGTTCACAACAGTATAATGAAGTAATTTTAGTTCTTTTTGCACTATTTCTGGTCGAAATTAATGTTTAGTTTGATGTTAAAAGCACATTTTTGTTGGTTTTCTATGTAAAATCATAGGTTATGCTAAACCCAGTAGCTCAGACAGGGTTTTACTGATTTTAAAAGGGAATAATGGAAGTAATGGGACAGTATATTCCCTGGTCATGTGATAAATTAATTGTATTTCATTTCATGATTTACAAAGAAAAGGTTAAAAAGTCACCCCTCATGGATCGTCACCTTATCGTGGTGGTGGGGTGGGGGGTGGGGGTTGCGTGCCCCAGTGATCCCAGGAGGTATGTTGTCCAGGGCAATTTGCCTCTGATAGGGTCACCCAAGACAAATTGGTCCTGGGTGAAGGGCCAGACTAAGAACGATCCAACAGACTCTCATGATAAATTCTATATCAAGGATTCAGTGTACCCCGCCCGGTATGGGGTTACCGGGGCCCCACCCTGGAGCCAGGCCTGGGGGATGGGCTAGAAGGCTAGCGTCTGGTGGTCGGGTTTCCACCCATGGGACCCGTCCGGGCTCAGCCCGAAGGAGTTACGTGGGTCCGCCCTCCAGTGGGCTCACCACCTGCAGAACGGATCATGGGGGTCCGGTGCTATGTGGATTAGGTGGCGGTCAAAGGTGGAGACCTTGGCGGACTGATCCCAAGCTTTCTAAACTGGCTTTTGGTACATGGAATGTCACCTCTCTGGTGGGGAAGGAGCCCGAGCTGGTGTACGAGGTTGAGAGATACCGGCTAGATATAGTTGGCCTCACCTCAACACACAGCTCCGGTAGCGGAACCAGTCTCCTGGAGAGGGGCTGGAGCTTGGCCTTTTCTGGAGTTGCCCCGGGCGAGAGGCGACGAGCAGGGGTGGGTATTCTTGTATCCCCCCACCTTGCTGCCTCTATATTGGAGTTTTCCCCGGTGGACGAAAGGGTTGCTTCCCTGCGCCTCCGGGTTGGGAAACGGGTCCTGACCATCATTTGTGCCTATGCACCAAATGATGTTTCAGAGTACCCACCCTTTTTGGAGTCTGTGACTGGGGTGCTGGAGGGTGCTCTGCTTGGAGACTCCATTGTCCTACTGGGGGACTTCAATGCGCACGTGGGCAATGACAGTGAAACCTGGAGGGGGGTGATTGGGAGGAACGGCCTGCCCGATCTGAACCCGAGTGGTGTTCGGTTGTTGAACTTCTGTGATAACCACAGTTTGTCCATAACGAACACCATGTTCAAGCATAAGGGTGTCCATATGTGCACTTGGCACCAGGACACCCTAGGTCGCAGGTCGATGATCGATTTTGTTATTGTGTCATCAGACCTGCGACTGTATGTCTTGGACACCCGGGTAAAGAAAGGTGCAGAGTTGTCAACTGATCACCACCTGGTGGTGAGTTGGATCCGATGGCAGGGGAGGAAGCCATTCAAACCTGGTAGACCCAAACGTATAGTGAGGGTGTGCTGGGAACGTCTGGCTGAGGCCCCTGTCCGGGAGGTCTTCAACTCCCACCTCCGGAAGAACTTCAACCACATTCCGAGGGAGTCTGGAGACATGGAGTCTGAATGGGCCATGTTCTCCACCTCTGTTGTTGAAGCGGTGGCCCAGAGCTGCGGCCGCAAGGTGGTCGGTGCATCTCGTGGTGGCAACCCCCGAACCAAGTGGTGGACACCAGTGGTGAGGGGGGCCATTAAGCTGAAGAAGGAGTCCTATCAAGCTTGGTTGGCTTGTGGGACTCCCGAAGCAGCTGAGGTGTACTGGCAGGCCAAGCGTAGTGCAGCTCGGGTGGTTGCTGAAGCAAAAACCCGGCTATGGGAGGAGTTCGGTGAGGCCATGGAACAAGACTTTTGATCGGCCTCAAAGAGATTCTGGCAAACTGTCCGGCGCCTCAGGAGGGGAAAGCAGCTCCCTGTCCACACTGTGTATGGTGCGGATGGGACACTGTTGACTTCGACTGGGGATATCGGGCTTGTTGTTACGAGCTATTCGGTCTCTGTACGACCGTTGTGAGAGTTTGGTTTCTATTGCCACCACTCGGTCGGAGTCATTCCCAGTTAGAGTTGGACTCCGCCAGGGCTGGCCTTTGTCACCGATCCTGTTCATAATTTTTATGGACAGGATTTCTAGGCGCAGCCAGGGAACGGAGGGTGTCATGCTTGGTGACCACAGGATCTCATCTCTGTTGTTTGCAGTTGTTTGCAGATGATGTTGTCGTGTTGGCTTCATCCAGCAATGACCTACAGCTCTTGCTGGGATAGTTTGCCGCTGAGTGTGAAGCGGCTGGGATGAGAATCAGCACCTCCAAGTCCGAGTCCATGGTCCTCAGCCGGAAAAAGGTGGATTGTCCTCTCTGGGTTGGGGACAGGCTCCTGCCCCAAGTGGAGGAGTTTAAGTATCTTGGGGTCTTGTTCACGAGTGAGGGGAAAATGGAGCGAGAGATTGACAGACGGATCGGAGCAGCATCTGCAGTGATGCGGACGTTGTACCGGTCTGTTGTGGTGAAGAGGGAGCTTAGTTCTAAAGCAAAGCTGTTGATTTACCAGTCAATCTACGTTCCTACTCTCACCTATGGTCACGAGCTTTGGGTAATGACCGAAAGAACAAAATCGTGGATACAAGCGGCTGAAATGAGCTTTCTCCGTATGATTGCTGGACTCACCCTCAGAGATAGGGTGAGGAGCTCAGTCATCCGGGAGAGGCTCAGAGTAGAACCGCTGCTCCTCCACATTGAAAGGAGTCAGTTGAGGTGGTATGGGCATCTGATTAGGATGCCTCCTGGACGCCTCCCACTTGAGGTGTTTCAGGCACGTCCCACTGAAGGAGACCCCGGTGCAGACCCAGGACTCGGTGGAGAGACTATGTCTCCCAGCTGGTCTGGGAACGCCTTGGTATCCTCCCTGGAGAGCTGGAGCAGGTGGCTGGGGAGAGGGAAGTCTGGGCTTCTCTGCTTGAACTGCTGCCTCCGCGACCCGGACCTCCGGAAAAGCGGTAGAAGATGGATGGATGGATGGAGGTTAAAAAGTCAATAATTTAATTGGTTAAAAATATTAATCATAATTTCATGGTTAAATAATGTAGAGATAAAAAGAGAAATTCATTTATTTGGTTACATGAGTTAAAAAAAGTATTTCATGTACTACAAGAGAGATTTTGAGTTAAAAAAAAACCATGCATGTAAGATGTAAAATGTAAGATATTACTATATTACTGGATTGTAACAATGGTAATATGAGAGAAGAATTTAAACACTAAGCTATAGTGATATATGAGAAGAGATTGAAAAATGCATTACTTTAGCTGTATACAATAATACCATTATTGTTGTGCAGGCTAGGTTTTTTGTTGCCGATTAAGAAACTTCTGGATCCTGGATTCTCTCCGGACGGAGATGGCGAGCCTGAACCAAGACCTGAACCAAGATCTCGATTGAAGAACATCCTGTCTCTCTCCAGTGCACAAAAATCAAAGTGGTAACAACTTAAACTGCCGCTTTAAAAAAGGAAAAGAAACCTGAACTTGGAAATAAAAGATATCTTGACTGGTCAAATAACTAAAAAGAAAGACAAACAAACACTGAGCTCAGTAGGACATTTTTGGGGTTTTATTTCATGCCGGCTGTTGTTATTAAGATAAGATAAGATAAGATAAGATAAGCCTTTATTAGTCCCACAACGGGGAAATTCCAGGATTGCAACAGCACAGGGATAGCAACACTCAGAGCAACAATCAGAAGGCAAGAAAAAAACAAGCAAGCAAGAGCGGCTAATATACAGTACATATGTACATATTACTATAAAATAAATATATATACACACACACACACACACAGTGCAGAGCATTGTAGCTGGATGGAATAAATATATGAGTATATGAACACAGTGCAGAGCATTGTAGCTAGATGGAATAAATATGTAAATATATAAACACCCACAGTACGGAGCATTGCAGCTAGGTGGAATAAATATGCAACTATATAAACACACACAGTGCGGAGCAATGTAGCTAGATGGAATAATATGTAGATATATAAAAACACAGTGCGGAGCATTGTAGCTAGATGGAATAAATATATAGATATATAAACACACACAGTGCAGAGCATTGTTGCTAGATGGGATGAAACAGCATAACCGTCTACTTAGTTATCCTACATGGTATGATTATGTGCCCATACATATTCTCACCCTCCATAGCGACCGGTATGTTCCTAGTTGTATGCCGGAGGGGACCATTGTGTAAGTCTATTGCATCTTTTGCATTCAAAAAACTATTAGTTTGTTACGTCTTTTTGCTATCTCTGCGAGCAGCCCTGCTTAGGTTGTACAGTCTGACAGCCGTTGGTAGGAAGGACCTACGAAACCTCTCGGTTGTGCACCTGGGATGATGTAGTCTGCTGCTAAATGAGCTCCTCAGTGCATCCAGTATGTCCTGCATAGGGTGGAACTCGGACTCCAGCAGAGATGACAGTTTAGCCACCGTCCTTCTCTCTCCTATCTCCTCCATCGGATCAAGGCGCTGCCCCAGGACAGAGCTAGCTTTCTTAATCAGTTTGTTCAGTCTCTTCCTATCGGCTGCAGTAATGCCACTGCCCCAGCAGACCACTCCAAAAGTGATGGCTGATGCCACCACCGTGTCATAGAATGACTTCAGCAGCGCCCCTTGTACACCAAAAGACCTGAGTCTCCTCAGCAGGAACAGCCTGTGCTGTCCCTTCTTGTAGAGTGCGTCAGTATTGTGTGACCAGTCTAGTTTATTGTTCAGATGAACACCCAGGTACTTATAGGATGTCACCATCTCGATGTCTGTTCCCTGTATATTTACTGGTGCTGTGAGGGGCTGCCCATGCCTGCGGCAGTCCACCACCAGCTCCTTAGTTTTCCTCGCGTTGATCTGGAGGCAGTTCCGATGGCACCAGTCCACGAAGTCCTGGATAAGCCCTCTGTACTCAGCTTCATCTCCATTGGAGATGAGGCCAACGATCGCAGAGTCATCAGAGAACTTCTGTAGATGGCAGTGTGTTGTGTTGTGTGAGAAGTCTGCAGTATAAAGAGTGAACAGGAAGGGAGCCAGCACCGTTCCCTGGGGGGCCCCCGTGCTACTGATGATCATGCCAGACACACAGTCCCGGGTTCTCACAAACTGAGGCCGGTTCGTGAGGTAGTCCAGGATCCATGATGACAGGTGCTGGTCCACCCCTGCGCGCAGCAGCTTGTCCTTCAGGATCATCGGTTGGATGGTGTTGAAAGCACTGGAGAAGTCAAAGAACATGATCCTCACCACATTCCCGGGCTTCCCCAGGTGGGACAGAGAATATTACTGTGTATTTGTAAATTGTTTTTATTTTGTTTTCTTTATCTTTAAAAATAACACCCATCATTGCTCATTCTTGCCTCCAGCCATTTTATTCCACACTTATTTTATTTCCTATTGTAATCCTTACAAACCTAGCAACTGGTCTACACTTAAGAATTACTTTTACCTAATTAACGTAAGGCAAGGGTTACACATTGCTTTAAAGCAGTTCATGCTGATCCCTCCTCCCTGGACGGACTCATTGATCAGGCCATCAGTTTAGACAACCAATACCGTGAGCGTGCAAAGAAGCGCAGGACCTTCTCCGGCCCGCCCATTTCGTGCGCGCCTCTCCCAGCTGCTGACACAGGTGGAGCTGACTCTTCCTCCGAAGCTATGGTGCTCGGCACCAGCCCATCTGGCTCTGGGAGAGCGCCAGCGATGGAGGAGAGCCGGTATGTACTGCGGCTCTTTAGAGCACAAACTCTTTGACTGCCACCTGAAGCCAAAAGACACGGCCCGTCAGAAGCCATGGAGGGTCTGACAGGCGGGAACCTTATGCATCCCCCCAGTAACTTTTCCATTTTGGCCCTCATTCAGTTGCCAGGGGTTGAGAGGAGGGTGGTGGCATTAACTGATTCAGGGGCAGAGCAAAATTTCATTACTTCATGGCTTGTGCGGGAAGTAGGCATCCCCACGACTAAACCACCTACTCCATTAAACGTCATGGCATTATCTGGTAGTAATGTGGCCTCCATTACTGAGTGCATCGTACCGACCTCTGTCCTCCTTTCTGGGAACCACCAGGAGACTTTGTCATTCTTTAGTCTCCCTAATTCATCCTCCCCGGTTGTTCTGGGGTACCCTTGGCTCTGGAAGCATGATCCCATTATTAATTGGGCACAGAATTCCATTTCTGCCTGGAGCTCCTTTTGTTTAACATCCTGCCTCTGCTCGGCCAAGTGTTCACTGTCGTTGCCCATCTTCTCTTCTCTGGTGGAGCCACCAGATCTCAGCCTCGTACCTGAGGTCTTTCATAACCTTGGGGAGGTCTTTAGCAAGTCGAGAATGCTCTCTTTGCCTCCTCATCACTCGTACGACTGTGTTATCAATCTCCTTCCAGGTGTTCGGCTGCCGTCCAGCTAGCTCTACAGCCTGTCTGGGCCGGAGAGGGAGGCGATCGAGAGCTACATCAAGGACTCTCTGAACGCCGGCCTCATTCAGCCCTCATCAGCTCTTCTTGGGGCAGGGTTTTTCTTTGTCGGGAAGAAGGATGGATCTCTGTGCCTGTGTATTGGCTATCACGAATTGAACGCTATAACAGTCAAAGATAAGTACCTTCTGCCCCTAATCAACTCCGTGTTTAAGCTCCTTCAGCCGAAGGCCAAAAAGTGCGAGTTCTCCACCGGCTCCACTTCCTTCCTAGGGTTTATTGTTGCTAAGGAGGAAATGAAGGCCAATCTGGCCAAGGTGAAGGCTGTGCTTTATTGGCCTACATCCCAGTCCCACAAGGAGCTGCAACGCTTCTTGGGGTTTGCGAGCTTTTATCACCGTTTCATCAAGAATTACAGTGGGGTAGCAAAGCCTCTGACTCAGCTGACCTCGGTCAAGGTGCCTTTCACCTCTTCCAAGGAAGCCGAACGGGCCTTCTCCAAATTGAAGGGCCTGTTGTCCAACACCCCCATCGACCCTCAGCTCCAATTCATTATAGAAGCGGACGCTTCTGATTCGGGGGTGGGTGCTGTCCTCTTGCAGCGCTTGGCCTCCAATCAGAAGCTCCACCCATGCACATGTTTTTCTCCGCGGCTGATGCCGGCTGTGAGAATTACGACGTTGGGGACCGAGAGCTCCTAGCCATGTAATTGGCTCTTGAGGAGTGGAGGCACTGGCTGGAGGGAGTGGCCTGTCACATCGTAGTGTGGACTGACCACAAAAATTTAGAGTATCTTCAGTCGACCCGCAGGTTAAACACCAGGCAGGCCCGCTGGGCCCTGTTCTTTCTAAGATTCAGTCTTACCATCACTTAGAGACCTGGCTCTCGCAACATCAAACTGGACGCTCTCTCCCGCCAGTTGAGCCCTGTCCTACCAGCCCCCCCTTCACTCCCCCAACCCATTGTCCCACCCTTGTGTATTCTTGGAGCCCTTACCTGGGAGATCAAGCAGAGGGTCTGGCAGGCCCAGTCTACTGAGCCCAAACCCGAGGGAGGTCCTGATGATCATTTGTTTGTCCCGGCCGGCCTCTGCGGTGTTGTCATCTGGTGGGGCCACACTAGTCCCTTTGCCTGCCACCCAGGGGTTTCCCGGACTATTAATCTCATCCAATGAGTGTTCTGGTGGCCCACCCTGTGGACGAATGTCCAGGACTACGTCAAAGCATGCCAACTGTGTGCCCATAACAAATCTGACTCCTCACCCCTATTGGCCTTTTACACCCGTTACCGGTTCCCAGCCGACCTTGGTCACACATCGCCCTGAACTTTGTTATTGGACCCCCCACCCCCTCGCAAGGCAACACCATTATTCTCACCATCATGCACTGCTTCTCCAAATCCATCTGGTGCCCCTCCCTAAGCTGTCCTCCGCTTCTTAGACGGCCAGCCTGCTGACTACCCATGTCATCCGTCTGCACGGCATTCCTCTGAACATTGTGTCTGACCGGGGTCCACAGTTCACCTTCCATGTGTGGAAATCCTTTTGTCTGCTCCTTGGGCACCACGGTCAGCCTCATGTCTGGGTTCCACCCACAAAGCAATGGACAGGCTGAGCGCGCCAACCAATCCCAGGAGACCGCCCTCAGATGCGAGGCATCCTGTAACCCATTCACATGGAGCACCCATCTTACCTGGCTGGAGTATGCCCACAACTCTGCAGTCTCCTCGTCTATGGAATTAACACCCTTTGAGGCATCCATGGGGTGTACCACCCCCCCCCCCCCCGTTGCCTATGGCGGTGAGGGAAGTTGCCATACCATCTGTGGGGGTCCACGCTCGCCGCTGCCTTCAGCTCTGGAGGGCTGGTGTTCTCCACTGTACTGAGCAAAATCGTCAAAATGCGGACCGCAGGCGGGTTCCAGCACCCAAGTATTCAGTCGGGCAGCGCGTGTGGCTGTCGGCGGACCAGGTACCCTTAAAGACAGAGTCCCGTAAATTATCACCTCGCTTTCTGGGCATGTTAACCATCTCCCGGGTCATCAACGACGTGGCAGTCTGCCTGGAGCTTCCGCCGACACTCCGCATTCACCCCACATTCCACATCTTGAGGATCAAGCCCCTCTCTGCCAGTCCTCTCTGTTACCCCTGAAGCTGCCTCTACATCCTTGGATCCTCAACAGCCAGACCACCTACACCGTCCAGAGAATTCTGGACGTTCGCCGTCGGGGCCGAGGGCTACAGTTCCTGGTCCACTGGAAGGGCTATGGCCCCGAAGAAAGATCATGGATCCCCAGTTCCTACTTCCATGATAAGGGGATGGTCCGGGCCTTTCACCAAGCTCATCCCAACAATCGCAGTGGGCCGGCAGGAGGCGCCTCTTTATGGGGAGGCACTGTCATGATCAGGTGAGCGTGTGCTCACCCTTCCTTCCTGTGAGAGTTTTCCCCGGCTCCACAGGTAATCAATACACCTACGTGAATGGACGCACCAGCTGTCCCTTCACTGCCAGCACTTAAAAGGACCAGTTTGTTAACACTCCAGCGTTGGCTCGTTGGGTAGCCATAATAAGCAAGCTAGTAAGTGATAGCTCATTTTTCTAGCAACCCTATTATAATCCCTGTTCTCCTTCTCTTCCTGAGGTTGCTGCCATCTTTGCAGTGCATCTCCGGGGCTTGTTGTGCACTCACCTGCTCCGTCATCTTTGTCATCGCTCCAGGCTGCTTCTCTCCTCGTGGTCAGACACCTCACTAACCTCCATGCCTTCCCCACTCCCTGCCAGGTCCATCCCGCTTGTTCGCCTGTTCTTGCTAGGTTCCTCTGCCGGGTTTTCTGCTCGTCTCCCGTAAGTTGCATTTTTGAGATTCCCACTTCCGATCTCCCTCCTCTCACTGACCAGCTCTCATCTCCCTCTTACAGGCTAGGTTTTCCTCTGGCAAGTGGTGTCTTTCCCTAACTTTGTGTTCCTTTTGATTAATAAAATTGTGTTTAAACGTAGCTTCTCTGTGTCGTGAATGTTCGCTGGTGTAAGAACCCTCCACATGAGCTGATCATTCTCTCTATCATGACACAATTGCCTTGATATCTTTGTATATATCCATTACTTGGGTTGTTACTGATATCTGGTGAAAATTTCAGGTCATGAGACTAATAAAGGCTTATCTTAACTTATCAATGGCTCCATCAGAAATATGTTTAATGAGAAAAATGTTGACCTGTTTGTTACTTATTTTCCATGATGTATATAATGAGTGATATGGAAAATCATAGCCAAGTATGGATATTTTGAACACATTATCTCCCAATGCATCAGTTCCATATGAGATTATGTCCCACATACAGGAAGATTGAGAAAAAAACAGTAGTTTTCCCAGTGACAAACATGAAACAAGGGTGTGTCCCAGAGCCAAGACTCATCAGCTTCTTTGTTTACAGCCATGCTTAGTGATGTCTTCTGTGAGAGCAAGTGAGGAGTAGCTATCAGTTACAAGACAGACAGGAAGCTCTTCAACTAATGGTGGTTGCATGCAGTTGCAAAGATGAAAGATACAGCCAACAAAGACTCCCTCTTTGCTGATTACTGTCATCTCAATGCCACATGAACAGGAAATGCAACCAGTTATTGACACGTTTTCTGAGTCATGTAATGAATTTTGATTCACCATCAGTACAAAAAAAATAGAAGTTATGTAATGACCCTGGCATGGCAAGGAGAAACCAAACATTACCATAAAAATCATGGTCCTCAGAAGTGTGGACAAGTTAATGCACCTAAGCAGCAACCTATCACATCAGGATGATCAGAGACTGATGAAAATCAGACAGTGGGATTACATCCCCAACACAGAGGTCCTCTCCTGTTCATTTTGCCTAGTCTACATGTCCTTCTTAAGATGGTGTCAAATAAGATGGCCAGGACATGCCATGCATATGCACCACCAATGCATGGGGAGTTTTGTATAGGGAACTTGCAGAAGGCTAGACATCAGTCAGACACTGCAAACTGTGGATTGAAGACACCCTTTAATGCAACCCCCAAGAACGTAAGCATTGGAGAGCTGTGAAAATGTAGCCTCTGATTGATAATTAGTCAAGGTATCAAATCTGCTGAATTCCACTGCAGTGTTTCAGCTGACAACAAAGGGACAATACACACAACAAGAGATACCACGGTTACACGGTGGCGCAGTGGTTTAGCACTGTGGCAGCACAGTTTTACCCTCGGCCGGGGGACCGTGGGGATCATGAGATCGTGGGTTCGATCCCAGCCCCCGACCAACAGTGAGCTGTGTGGAGTTTGCATGTTCTCCCCGTGTTGCGCGGGTTTACTCCGGGATTTCTCCGGTTTCCTCCCGCACACCAAAAACATGTAGGTTTAGGGCGCTCGCGCACGCAGCGACCAGCAGCCGGTGGCTTGTCACCAGACTGCAAACCAAGTCTACCTACGGGTACAAATAAGTAACAAAAAAAAAAACAAAACAACCTCTTCACCCAACCACCAACAGGAATCACACATGTGTTAGACGGCAGGTGATTATCTGTAAGAATTGGGTTTGTCAGTCATCTCCAGAGATGCCAAGGAAAATTTACAAAAAAAGAAGAAAAATCAAGTCAAGGTCTTCATCAATAAAGATGCACAAACATCACCATTTCACAAATGCCATCAAAATCAAGATGAGCATGAACATTTTTTACTCATATTTTTTCCCTTAATTGAACCAACAATAGATTACGGCAGTGTCTCAGGTGAAATTGATGAAATTTAGATGAAAGTGAAATCAGATATAATTAGTGTGCACAATACAAATCTCCAGAGAGTGAATATTGGAACACGAAGGAGGGGGAAGGGACAGAAATTCTTAGCTGCTGTCAAAACTAGCACGCATTTTACCATTAAAAATATCCATAGCTAAAATTAAAATATTCAGTCCATGTTGTAGCTTTTAAGAGAAAGTATGACAGTGAGACAATGCTTGTCAAATTTCATTTTGTAAGTTTGCAGGAGCTCCATAGCCAACAGCACAAATACGTTGTAATGAATTATGACAAGGCCTTTAAGTGTAAATTTGTGTCTCCACAAAAGTTCATGTTTATTGTATATATATTGCATATACAAAGATGAGAATTTAAAAAAAAAACAACAACTTTTTACACAACTTCTTTCCTGTGTTTCCACAGCAATCCCAGTATCCAGTGTTCCTGGTATAATCTGCTACAGTGGACAAAAAAAGTCTCCACACCCCTGTTCAAATGCCAGGTTTTTGTGATGTAAAAAATGAGACCAAGATAAATCATTCCAAAACTATTTCCACCATTAATGTGACCAATAACATGTACAACCCAATTGATAAACAAACTGAAGCATTTTAAGAAGGGGAAAAAAAAACAAAAAACTTACGATGACCTGGTTGCATAAATATGCACACCCTTAAACTAATACTTTGTTGCAGCACCTTTGGCTTTTATTACAGCATTCAGTCTTTTTGGGTAGGAGTCTATCAGCGTGGCACATCTTGATGTGGCAATATTTGCCCACTCTTCTTTGCAAAAATGCTCCAAATCTGTAAGATTCCGAGGGCATCTCCTGTGCACATCCCTCTTCAGATCACCCCACAGATGTTCGATGGGACTCAGGTTTGGACTCTGTCTGGGCCATTCCAAAACTTTAATCTTCTTCTGGTGACCGCATTCTTTTGTTTATTTGGCTGTGTTCTATGGGACATTGTCGTGCTGAAAGATGAAGTTCCTCTTCATCTTCAGCTTTCTAGCAGCAGCCTGAAGTTTTTGTGCCAACACTGACTGGTATTTGGAACTGTTCATAATTCCCTCAAGCTAATCTTCCTTTGACCATCAGACAGGCCTCTTCACTGTCCAATTTTTAAACCTATCTTAAAATCCATTTTTACTTTCTGGCTTTTGACATAGTTTGAGACACTGATTTTATTTGTTTTATGGTCTCTATTGTATGACTGCTGTTTTGTTTGTGCTGTTTTGTAATTTTTTTTGTTGTTATATTGTTTTTGTGTTTTTATATTTTATCTTTGATGTACAGCACTTTGTGTCAGCTGTCGTTGTTTTTAAAGTGCTTTATAAATAAATTTGGAGTTGATTAAGGCCCCAGTTCCAGCTGAACAAAAACAAACTCAAAGCATGATGCTGTCACCACCATGCTTCACTGTAGGTATGGTGTTCTTTTGGTGATGAACATTGTTGTGTTTGTGCCAAATATACCTTTTGGAATTATGGCCAAAAAGTTCAACCTTGGTTTCATTGGACAAGAGCACATGCTTCCACATGCGTATGGGAGATTTCAAATGTGATTTTGCAAAATGTAGCCGGGCTTGGATGTTTTTCTTCGTAAGATAAGGCTTCCATCTTGCCACCCTACCCCATTTCCCAGACATATGAAGATGATGGGAGATTGTTGTCACAGGTACTTAACAGCCAGTACTTGCCAGAATTTCCTGCAATTCCTTCAATGTTGCTGTCAGTCTCTTTGCAGCCTCCCTGACCAGTTTTCTTCTCATCTTTTCATCAATTTTGCAGGGACATCCAGTTTCTGGCAGTGTCACTGTTGTGCCATATTGTCTCCACTTCATGATGACTCTCTTCACTGTGGTGCATGGTATACAGGTGCATCTCACTAAATTAGAATATCATCAAAAAGTTAATTTATTTCAGTAATTCAATTCATAAAATGAAACTCATATTTTATATAGATTCATTACAGTGATATATTTCAAGTGTTTATTTCTTTTAATTTTGATTGTTATGGCTTGCAGCTCATGAAAACCCAAAAATCAGTTTCTCAAAAAATTAGAATATTACATAAAATCAATTTTTAAAAACATGTTTTTTTAATAGAATGTTGGCTGACTAAAAGTATTTCCATGCACACATTCAACACTTGGTTAGGGCTCCTTTTCCATGAATTAATACTGCATCATTGTGGCATGGCATGAAGGTGATCAGCCTGTGTTACTGCTGAGGTGTTATGAAGGCCCAGGTTGCTTTGATTGCGGCCTTCAGCTCATCTGCATTGTTGGGTCTGGTGTCTCTCATCTCCCTGTTGACGATACTTCAGAGATTCTGTAGGCGGTTTAGGTCAGGAGAGTTTGCTGGCCAGTAAAATATGGTGCTACCATGGTTATTAAACCAGGCTTTGGTACTTTTGGCAGCAGTGTGGGCAGTTGTCAAGTCCTGCTGGAAAATGAAATAAGCATCTCCATAAACCTTGTCAGCAGAGGGAAGCATCAAGTGCTCTAAAATTTCCAGGTAGACAGCTGCATTGACTTTGGACTTGATAAAACACAGTGGACTAACACCAGCAGATGACGTGGCTCCCCAAATCAGGTGCCAAGTCCTGTCACTTGGAAATCAAGGTCCCAGAGTCTGGAGGAAGAGTAAACAAGCACAGAATCAGTGTGGAATCAATATGTGGAGCCATGTCATCTGCTGGTGTTTCCCCACTGTGTTTAATCAAGTCCAATGTCAGTGCAGCAATCTAACAGGAAATTTTAGAGCACTTCATGCTTCCCTCTGCTGACAAGCTTTATGGAGATGCTGATTTCATTTTCCAGCTGGACATGGCACCTGCCCACACTGCCAAAAGTACAAATACCTGGTTTAATGACCATGGTATCACTGTGCTCGATTAACCAGCAAACTCTCCTGACCTAAATCCCATAGAGAATCTATGGTGTATTGTCAAGAGGAGGATGAAATATACCAGATCCAACAATGCAGATGAACTGAAGGTCGCAATCAAAGCAACCTGGGCTTCCATAACACCTCAGCAGTAACACAGGCTGATCACCTCCTTGCCATGCTGGATTGATACAGCAATTATGCAAAAGGAGCCCAGACCAAGTATTGAGTGTGTACATAAGATAAGATAAGATAAGATAAGCCTTTATTAGTCCCACAATGGGGAAATTCCAGGATGGACATGTTTTTCAATTGGCCAACATTTCTATTAAAAATCTTTTTTTAAAATTCCATCCGTCCATCTTTCCACTTAATCCTTGTCGGGTCACGGGGCCTGGAGCCTGTCCCAGCATCTCTGGGCGAGAGGCAGGGTACACCTTGGACAGATCGCCAGTCAATCACAGGGCCAACACAGAGAAACAGACTACCATTCACTCTCACATTCATACCTAAGGACAATTTAGAATGCCCAGTTTGATGCCAATTAACCTAACTTGTATGTATTCTAATTTTTTGAGAAACTGAATTTGGGGTTTTCATTTGCTGCAAGCCATCACCATAAAAATTAAAAGAAATAAACACTTGAAATATATCACTCTGTGTGCAATGAATCTATGTAATGAGTTTCAATTTTTTAATTGAATTATTGAAATAAATCAACTTTTCTATGACATTCTAATTTATTGAGATGCACCTGTATTTAATGCCTTGGAAATTCTTTTGTACCCTTCTCCTGACTGATACCTTTGAACAATGAGATCACTCTGATACTTTGGAAGCTCTCTGCGGACCATGCCTTGTGCTGTAAGATTTTACTTCAAAAATGTCCAGAAAAATCAAGCAGAACAGCTTAACTTTATTTGAGGTTAATGAGAGGCACTTTACAGTGCATCCGGAAAGTATTCTGAGCGCTTCTTTTTTTCAACATTTTGATATGTTACAGCTTTATTCCAAAATGGAATAAATTATTTTTTTTCCTCAAAATTCTAGACACAATACCCTATAATGACAATGTGAAAAGTTTTACTGGGATTTTTGCAAATTTATTAATAAAAAAAACCTAAGAAATCACACGTGCATAAGTGTTATGTCGATAATGGAAGCCAAGGACGAGACCAAGTGTTGAACTGAACACAGACTTATTTGTGACTCACTCTCACAATACAAGCGCTGCCGTCAGGCGGAGAAGAGGCCAAGAGATCGCCCCTCTCCCTCACAGCCCTCTTATATCCCAGGTGGCGGCAGAACCGGAAAGGTGGAGCCACCACCTGCGTCACACAATAATATGTCCCCACAACAACACACACCCCCCCTTCAAAAAATTGTCCAAAACACACTCATACTTGAGACCCTCCCCAATTTGGAACCCAAATCATGCGCTAAAACTACACAGAAATACCTAAAGGCCTATCGCATTCACTCAAAACAACTAAAACTAGGGGGGAAAAGGTGGACTACCCCCCCCACACACACACACACACACACACACAGCAAGACGGATTATTCTGCCATCTACACTAAATGAACAGTTCCACTAAACAAAAACTGCCGTTTTCCTAAAAATAATATAAAATACAAAATAATCCCATTACCAGAACTAAATTACATATCGGTTGTCCCACATTTTCTCTCACCATGCATAATTTAAATTGTCCAATCATCAGATTGCCCCAGGAGAAGAACCACTCCATGGAAAACCGTCGGACGGCTCCACTCTGGTGCACCTTCTGTTATGGCGCCCGTAGGGCCTACACCTGCTCCAGCTGCGCACACACCCGTGATTAATCACCAGCAGCCCTTAAAAGCCAGCCTGGCCTGCAGCTCAGCACAGAGACGTCTGCCACACTCAAGGAGGCACATTGCCCGTCCTCGTTCAGAGACTACAGCCACGGATGTGCAACGCAGCAACGCACGTAAGCGCTCCTCTGTCTTACCTTGTCAAGATAATCTCCCCTGTGCACAGGTGGACCCCCCAGGCGGCAGACCCCCTCTCCCCGCCTCACGGCTCCGAACTGGACGCTCACTCCCTGGCAGCAGCCAGTCAGGCAAGCATAAGCTCTGTACCGCTCCCTGCAAAGTAAGCAGCAGTTTCTCGTTACATCTCCCTTTGCTGGTGCAGCGCAAATCACTCTGCTCTGTGTTCATAGGGTTGCCAGGCGAAGCTCAGACCTGCTCAGCTCCAGCTCGAGTCCTGCACTGCACTACACGCTACACGTTCACATACTACACCCTCACACACGCACACATCACTCACTGGGAAATAAAAGGTTAACTTTATCTCCTCGAGTCTGTCTTTTGTCCCCTGGGTCTTACAAACATGTCAGTACGTCTCCGTCAAAATGACCCAGCGGACAGCGTACTAGCACGTCGACTCAACACCTTAGATGCTCGAGTCGAGCAAATCATTTACCAGCAGAATGTTATCCTAACCCAGTTGACTCAAATTAACAGCCGGTTGGATCGCCTGGAAGGACAGCAGGCAATTCCACCGACTTCCGGGGCTCCTTCCGGCCTCACTAGCTCCTCTCTTAGCCTAACTAGCTTAGCCCTGTCGCCCCATCTCACCCCGGTGCCTACGCCCGCTCGCTTTAGTGGTAAGCTCGGGGAGGCCTGGGGGTTTATCCTTCAGTGCGAGACGGTTTTCCAGCGAGTTCCAGGGGACTTCCCAACAGACCATAGCAAGATTGGCTACATCACTAATTTGTTAGACGGAAGGGCGCTAGCTTGGGCTTATGCACCACCGTGGGCAGCACGGTGGTGCAGTGGGTAGCACTGTTGCCTTACAGCTAGAAGGTTCCTGGTTCAAATCCCCAGGTTGGCAGGGGTTGGAACCTTTCTGTGTGGAGTTTGCATGTTCTCCCTGTGCTGCGTGGGTTTACTCCGGGGGCTCCGGTTTCCTCCCACAATCCAAAGACATGCATGTTAGGTTAATTGGCTGTTCTAAATTGTCCCTAGATATCTGTTTCCTATAGGCCCTTAGAGTAGAGGGTTAGTATTAGTGAAAGCGCTTTGAGTGGTCTTTGTGACTAGAAAAGCGCTATATAAGTGCAGGTTAGTTAGTTAGTAGTTAGTTATGCCGTGGCGGCGAAACCTAGCTATGCCACGCTGTCTTACCAACAATTCCTAGCGGAGGTTTTTGATCACACTGACTGGGATACAGTAGTCACAGACCGGCTGCTTAATCTTCGTCAGGGTGGGAGGTCCGCCGCGGATTACTCTGTGGATTTTCGGGTCATGGCCGCCGAGGTCGGGTGGGAGGACACAGCCCTATGTAGCTTATTCCTTCGTAGCTTAAGCCTTGCTCTAAGGTATGAGTTAGCCACACGGGGCAAACCTGAGAGGTTGCATGAACTTATTTCACTTACCATTAGCTTGGACAACAGGCTGAGGGAACGAGCTGCCGAGCGGAGGGCTTCCAGCCACTCGGGTGCACAGTCTTTCCGCGTCCCTCAGACCTCGCAGCTGGCCCTGCCCCCCCCCCCCCCCGGAGCAACTTCCAGGGGAAGAGGATATGATAATTGGCTGCTCAAAGATTCCTCCTGCGGAGAAACAGCACCACAAGGAGTTGGGATTATGCCTTTACTGTGGTAGCAGTTCACATGAATTAGCTGATTGCACAAGGCGGTTAAAAGAGGAGGTCTGTGGGTCACAGTAGGGGGACTCGCGGACGTTTCACGATCAAAACCCCTCACTTGCTGTCTCGTGCCTATTCGTCTTGTTCTCAAGCACACAGAACATTCCACGCATGCACTGGTTGACTCGGGAGCTGAGCAGAGCTTCATATCAAGAGACCTGGCAACCTAGCTGGGGCTCACATGCCAAGCTCTCCAGCCTCCGCTCAAGCTTATTGCCTTATCTAAAGCCCCTTTGACTGCCATCTCCCAACACACTGTGCCGGTGTCAGTAATCATGTCTGGGAATCATCGGGAGGACCTACGGTTCTTGGTGCTGCCTTCGTCCACCTCCCCAATCATCCTGGGATACCCCTGGTTACGGCTACACAACCCAACTTTTGATTGGCAGACGGGGAGTATCACTTCGTGGAGTACGTTCTGTCTCAGTGCGTGTCTGCAGTCCGCAGCTTGTGCTCCATCTGTTGCTATGACCCCGCCCACGTTCCCACCTCCGGATCTGTCCAAGGTACCTGAAGAGTATCATGATCTAGGGAGGGTATTTAGTAAGTCACGGGCGCTGTCCCTTCCCCCCCATCGCCCCTACGACTGTGCAATTAATCTCCGGGCTGGTGCTCCGCTCCCGGCGTCCCGTCTATATAGCCTGTCAGCTCCGGAGCGGGAAGCGATGGACGCTTACATCAAGGAGTCGCTCAGCTCGGGGATCATCCATCCATCTTCATCAGCAGTGGTGGCAGGATTTTTCTTTGTGGGAAAAAAGGACGGCTCCCTGCGACCCTGCATCGACTTTAGGGGACTGAATGACATTACTATTAAAGATAAATACACCCTACCCCTCATGGACGCAGACTTTGACTCTCTCCAGGGGACCTCGTGGTTCACCAAATTGGACCTTCGGAATGCATATCATCTCATGCAAATCAGGGAGGGAGATGAATGGAAGACGGGCTTCCGGACTCCAAGCGGTCCCTTTGAATATCTGGTAATGCCGTTTGGGCTGACCAACGCTCCGGCCGTCTTCCAACGTCTGATCAACGACGTTCTCCGGGACTTTCTGGGGGCCTTCGTTTTTGTTTATTTAGACAACATCCTCATCTTCTCCCTTTCGCTGGATGAACAACGAGCGCATGTGAGGCGAGTCCTTCAGCGGGTTCTGGAAAATCAATTGTTTGTGAAGGCGGAAAAATGTGAATCCCACACCCAGACGACGTCTTTCCTTGGGCTCATTGTCACCCACAATCAGATTCTTCCTGACCCGGCCAAGGTCAAGGCGGTGGTGGAGTGGCTGGCCCACCCCCTCGTCCAGGAAACAGGTGCAGCAATTCCTGGGGTTTGCTAATTTCTACTGCCGCTTCATGCCCAAGTACAGTCTGGTGGCCCGCCCGCTGACCGATCTCACTTCCCCGAAGGTTCCCTTCCGCTGGATGGAGGAGGCGGCGACAACATTCAACACCCTCAAGAGGGAATTCTCGTCTTCTCGCGTCCTGACTCAGGTGGATCCGGCTCTCCAATGCCTGGTTGAGGTGGACGCATCGGACTCCGGGGTGGGGGCAGTTCTCTCCCACCGCTCCCCAACGGACGGGGTGATCCGCCCCTGCGCTTTCTTTTGATGCCGCCTGTCCCCTGCTGAGAGGAACTACAGCATCGGTGACAGGGAGCTGTTGGCTGTGAAGATGGTGCTGGAAGAGTGGTGCCATTGGCTGGAGGGTGCTTCCTAGCCGTTTGTGGTCTTGACCGACCACAAGAATCTGGAATACTTAAGGACAGCGAAGAGGTTGAATTCCCGCCAAGCTCGTTGGTCCCTCTTCTTCGGTCGGTTTAATTTTACCATCACCTTCCGCCCCGGAGGTAAGAACACCAAGCCGGACGCCCTCTCCAGGCAGTTCTCGGCGGAGACCCCAGAGGACCAGGAGCAAACCATCCTTCCCCCATCGTGTGTCATGGGCGCCCTCCATTGGGACATTCGGGAGAAGGTTCTGAAGGCGCAGGAGGCTGAGGCTGATCCAGGAGGCAGCCCCCCACGTTGGTTGTTCGTCCCCACATCGGTCCGGGGTGAGGTCATCCACTGGGCCCACGCCTCGAAGTTGGCATGCCACCCAGGGATTTCAAGCACAGTCGGGCTCCTCCAAAGGGCATTTTGGTGGCCGGGTCTGTGGAAGGATGTCGGTGACTACGTCGGGGCTTGTGTTCAGTGCGCCACTGGGAAGTCCTCCTCCTCTCCTCCGGCCGGTCTGCTCTACCCCCTCCCGGTTCTGGGTCGTCCCTGGTTGCACATCGCGCTGGATTTTGTGACAGGCCTTCCACCATCTAACCAGCATATGATGATCCTGACCATGGTTGACCATTTTTCCAAGGCGTCCCACTTTGTTCCCCTCCAGGGATTGCCAACTGCACGTGAGACAGCGGACTTGCTGGTCCAACATGTCTTTCGCCTCCATGGGATTCCCACGGACATTGTCTTGGACCGAGGTCCGCAGTTCATCTCTCAGGTGTGGAAAGCGTTCTGCCAGGTGCTAGGGACGACGGCGAGTATGTCCTCTGGGTACCATCCACAAAGTAATGGGCAGTGTGAACGGACTAACCAGGAGCTGGAGGCCGCCCTGCGGTGCGTAATCTCATCCAGTCCCTCCTCATGGAGTAGTCACCTGCGCTGGATTGAATATGCCCACAACTGTACGGTCTCATCGGCAATTGGGATGTCCCCTTTCAGGACATCCCTGGGGTATGATCCTCCCCTGTTTCCGGAGGAGGAGAGGGAGGTGGCGGTGCCTTCTGTCCTTGCCCATGTCAGGCGCTGCCGCCGGCTCTGGACCATCACCCACCGGGCTCTCCTCCAGACCACGGAGCGCAATAAGAAGACGGCCAACCGGAATAGGAGACCAGCCCCCAGTTACGAGGTGGGTCAACAAGTATGGCTATCTACCCATAATATTAATTTAAAGGCCGAGAAGCGCAAGTTGTCCAAGTGCTTCATCAGTCCATACACCATTGACCACATTGTTAACCCTGCTGTTGTGCGCCTAGCTCTCCCTCCCTCCCTCTGCATCTGTCCCACTTTCCACGTGTCTCAGGTCAAGCCCGTTGTTTCCAGTCCTGTCTGCCCGCCCCCCACGGCTCCCCCCCCCCCCGAGGATGATCGATGACCACCCGGTGTGGGGAGTCACTGCCATCTTGGATGTCCGACGGTGGGGTCGGGGCCTTCAGTATCTGGTGGATTGGGACGGTTTCGGCCCTGATGACAGATCCTGGGTGCATCCGTCGCTGATCCTGGATAAACAACTCATCCGCGACTACCACCGGACTCAACCAGGTAAGATAGGACAGGTGCCAGGAGGCACCTCTAGAGGGGGGAGTACTGTTATGGCACCCGTAGGGCCTACACCTGCTCCAGCTGCGCACACACCTGTGATTAATCACCAGTAGCCCTTAAAAGCCAGCCTGGCCTGCAGCTCAGCACGGAGACGTCTGCCACACTCAAGGAGGCACATCGCCCGTCCTCGTTCAGAGACTACAGCCACGGAGGCGCAATGCAGCAACGCACGTAAGCGCTCCTCTGTCTTACCTTGTCAAGATAATCTCCCCTGTGCACAGGTGGACCCCCCCCAGGCGGCGGACCCCCTCTTCCCGACGGAAGCTCAGCATCTTCCCGGCGTCAGAGTCACCTCCCCGCCTCACGGCTCTGAGCTGGATGCTCACTCCCTGGCAACAGCCAGTCAGGCAAGCAGAAGCTCTGTACCACTAAGCAGCAGTTTCTCATTACATCTCCCTTTGCTGGTGCAGCACTAATCACTCTGCTCTGTGTTCATAGGGTTGCCAGGCGAAGCTCCGACCTGCTCAGCTCCAGCTCAAGTCCTGCACTGCACTACACGCTACACGTTCACACACTGCACCCTCACACACGCATATATCACTCACTGGGAAATAAAAGGTTAACTTTATCTCCTCGAGTCTGTCTTTTGTCCCCTGGGTCTTACAAACATGTCACCTTCTCTTCTTCGCTCCCGGGGATGACCCACGTCCAGGTCCAAACACCTCGTTCTTCTCCCGGGTGCGCTGCAGCTAATTGGGATTCCTCCACAAGCCATCAGATAGCTGGAGGTAGGCATGCTCCCCAACAGCCACCACCTGCAGCCACCCCTGGTCATCTTCTATCCGGCGTTTACCCTAAGCACCTCTTGACCTGGCTTCCTCCCTTGGTCGGACCACATCCGTGTCCCCAGAGGGGCCTTACTTGGCTTTCAGTGTTTCTCTTTGGCACGTCACTTCACTGTGCTGGCCAGTCCTGACTGGCTGTCTTTCAATTTCACTGCAGGCGTCACCGTTGTGACCCCCAGCTCACCGGTCCCTTCCAGCCGAACTCCGGGAGTAGAATGGACCAGCCACTAGGCACCACCCGCCGTCACGGGCGTCCCACCCTGCTGCCCAGTTCCCTCAGCTAGGGTTACTTGACCACTGGCACCGGGACCCTCCGGCAAAGGCCGTGGGTGGGGTTGGCCCTGCTTATTGTCCAGATTCGTCCTGCACAGCTCTGTCCATTGTTCGCGGCCGTTCCCAAAAACCACAGCCCGACCACTCTTCTCCAACACTGCTTGTGATGGCGAAGGGCAATCCATAAAATAAATCATATCCCATAATGTTCTCTCCACGGGAAGTCACGATGAACTTCAAGCTGGACACCTTCGCCGACATGTACCTCACCGTCAGTTCCACCGACCCCACCTTTGCCAATCTTTCTCCACTTTATCCACACAGTGGCGCTGAATCACCTCTAATCCGATATTGTGGGAAGAAACTCCTCACTGTTGCCCATTTTAATACGAATCTCACTGCTACCGTGTCAATCAGCAACAGCAATGGCACTGCTACCCCATCCATTTCCACCGTACAGTAGGAACGGCCGTTTGTACTTGGGAATACAATGTGAATAACCGTGGGAGTTGAAGCAGTGGGGTCCTCGTTACGTCTCAGATCCCCTTGCTTGAACCTGTAACATGCCCTGGTGAAATGATGCAAGAGTCCACACTTGCCGCAGCGTCTTCCTCTTGCCGGACACTCTCTGGCCTTATAACGGTGCTTGGTGAACCCACAACCCAAACACTTGGACAATCCCGGGACGGACCTCATCCTGATAGCATTTGCGTAGCCTTCGTCATCCTCCATGCCACGTCGCTGTCTGGGTCCACCGCCTGCGCCGTCGACTGTGGTTCAACGTGGTGATGTGACAATCTCTTGCCGAGCTCCCGTGATAGCTTGTCTGCTGCCTCAAACTGCTGAGCTAACTCGATGGACTTGGCTAACGTCAGTTCACCCGAGTATGTAAGGAGCTTCGACCTCATTGCCGGGCAAACCATCTCTTCCTCCAACGCTCCAAACCGACAGTCTTTTGTCAGCTGCCGTAGGTCTGCTACAAACCGCTGTGCCAACTCTCCAGTCTGCTGGCGGCACTGTCGAAGCTGAATCCTCTGGACAATGACGTTTTCCGGGGCGTGAAAATGTGTCGCGCCATTAGCGCCACCATTTCCTCAAAACTATCACTCTCGCCCAAAGTGCTTAGGATGTGTTGACCTTCCATTCATAGATTATGAACCAACAGTGCTTGTGCCCTCAACTTCTCCAGTCTTCCAACGTCAAATGCTACCAAATATAAGATAAGATAAGATAAGATAAGCCTTTATTAGTCCCACAACGGGGAAATTCCAGGATTGCAACAGCACAGGGATAGCAACACTCAGAGCAACAATCAGAAGGCAAGAAAAAAACAAGCAAGCAAGAGCGGCTAATATACAGTACATATGTACATATTACTATAAAATAAATATATACACACACACACACAGACACACAGTGCAGAGCATTGTAGCTGGATGGAATAAATATATGAGTATATGAACATACAGTGCAGGGAAAAGCCAGTGTGAACACACAGTGCAGAGCATTGTAGCTAGATGGAATAAATATGTAAATATATAAACACCCACAGTACGGAGCATTGCAGCTAGGTGGAATAAATATGCAAGTATATAAACACACACAGTGCGGAGCAATGTAGCTAGATGGAATAATATGTAGATATATAAAAACACAGTGCGGAGCATTGTAGCTAGATGGAATAAATATGTAAATATATAAACACACACAGTGCAGAGCATTGTTGCTAGATGGGATGAAACAGCATAACCGTCTACTTAGTTATCCTACATGGTATGATTATGTGCCCGTACATATTCTCACCCTCCATAGCGACCGGTATGTTCCTAGTTGTATGCCGGAGGGGACCATTGTGTAAGTCTATTGCATCTTTTGCATTCAAAAAACTATTAGTTTGTTACGTCTTTTTGCTATCTCTGCGAGCAGCCCTGCTTAGGTTGTACAGTCTGACAGCCGTTGGTAGGAAGGACCTACGAAACCTCTCGGTTGTGCACCTGGGATGATGTAGTCTGCTGCTAAATGAGCTCCTCAGTGCATCCAGTATGTCCTGCATAGGGTGGAACTCGGACTCCAGCAGAGATGACAGTTTAGCCACCGTCCTTCTCTCTCCTATCTCCTCCATCGGATCAAGGCGCTGCCCCAGGACAGAGCTAGCTTTCTTAATCAGTTTGTTCAGTCTCTTCCTATCGGCTGCAGTAATGCCACTGCCCCAGCAGACCACTCCAAAAGTGATGGCTGATGCCACCACCGTGTCATAGAATGACTTCAGCAGCGCCCCTTGTACACCAAAAGACCTGAGTCTCCTCAGCAGGAACAGCCTGCGCTGTCCCTTCTTGTAGAGTGCGTCAGTATTGTGTGACCAGTCTAGTTTATTGTTCAGATGAACACCCAGGTACTTATAGGATGTCACCATCTCGATGTCTGTTCCCTGTATATTTACTGGTGCTGTGAGGGGCTGCCCATGCCTGCGGCAGTCCACCACCAGCTCCTTAGTTTTCCTCGCGTTGATCTGGAGGCAGTTCCGATGGCACCAGTCCACGAAGTCCTGGATAAGCCCTCTGTACTCAGCTTCATCTCCATTGGAGATGAGGCCAACGATCGCAGAGTCATCAGAGAACTTCTGTAGATGGCAGTGTGTTGTGTTGTGTGAGAAGTCTGCAGTATAAAGAGTGAACAGGAAGGGAGCCAGCACCGTTCCCTGGGGGGCCCCCGTGCTACTGATGATCGTGTCGGACACACAGTCCCGGGTTCTTACAAACTGAGGCCGGTTCGTGAGGTAGTCCAGGATCCATGATGACAGGTGCTGGTCCACCCCTGCTCGCAGCAGCTTGTCCTTCAGGATCATCAGTTGGATGGTGTTGAAAGCACTGGAGAAGTCAAAGAACATGATCCTCACCATATTCCCGGGCTTCTCCAGGTGGGACAGAGAACGGTGAAGGAGGAAGATCACCGCATCCTCCACCCCAATGCCATGCTGGTAGGCGAACTGGAGTGGATCCATCGCTGGTTCCACCAGGGGGCGGAGGTGAGCAAGGAGCAGTCTCTCCAGGGTCTTCATCAAGTGGGACGTCAAGGCCACCGGTCTGTAGCTGTTCAGGTCTTTGGGGTGGGAAGTTTTTGGTACAGGTACCACACAAGATGTTTTCCACAGCTGTGGTACCCTCCCCAGTTTCAGGCTCATGTTGAAGATATACGTCACAATCCCACACAGCTGGTCTGCACAGGACTTGAGGAGCTTTGCGCTGATGCCGTCCGGTCCCGGCGCCTTCCTCGCTTTGATCTTCCTCAGCTCCGTCCTCACCTGGGTCTCGGTCAGGGTCAGGATAGGGGGCTGTGTGTTGGGAGTGGGGGGGTGTTGGTGGAGTGGGGAGTGGGCAGCAGGACTTGATTTCTTTAGAGGCAGCAGTGGTTGTTGTGCAGACAGGGGGGAGGGCGGTTGGTCAAATCTATTGAAAAACAGATTCAGGTTGTTCGCCCACTCCCTGCCCCCCGTGGCCTGGGGGGAGGTATTCTGGAGCCCCGAGATGGTTTTGAGGTTTCTCCAGACCCCGCTGATGTCGCTCTGTTGCAGCTTGTCCTCCATCTTCTTCCTGAAGCTGTCCTTGCCTTCTCTGATCTTTCTCCTCAGCTCCCTCTGTACGGACTTCAGCATCTCCCTGTTCCCCGACCTGAAGATCCTCTTCTTCTCTCTCAGAAGTGTTTTTATCTCAGGGTTGATCCAGGGTTTGTTGTTTGAGTGACGCCGTATGGTCTTGGTGGGAACGGATTTGTCCACACAGAAGCTGAGATAGCCCGTGAAGGTGTGAATGAGGCCATCGATGTCCTCACCATGTGGATCGCAGAGCTGCTTCCAGGCGGTGGCTTCAAAATAGTCCTTTAGAGTGTCCATTGTCTCCTCAGACCATAACTCCACAGTGTGCATGGCCGGAGGTTGTCTGTGCACTAGGGGTTTGTACACCGGCCGGAGATGAACCAAGTTGTGATCCGATCTCCCGAGTGGGGGGAGTTGTGATGAGGTGTACGCCTCCTTAGTGTTTGCGTAGAATAAATCCAGTGTTTTATTGTCTCTAGTGTGGCATGTGACATACTGGGTGAACGTGGGTAGAATGGGAGATAGTGAAACATGGTTGAAATCGCCTGAGATGAGGAGAAGAGCATCTGGGTGTTCTGTCTGCAGCCTGCTGGTTACTGAATGGATGACGTCACGTGCTGTCCCAGCGTTCGCCGTCGGATTTGCATAAACAACAATGCAGATCACGTGTGAGTGTTCTCTCGGGAGATATGTAGGCCTCATGCTAACAGCTAGCAACTCAATGTCTTTGCTGCAGTGTCGTTGTTTAACAGTGATATGTCCCGGTCTGCACCAGTTGTTGTTAACATACATTATCACTCCACCGCCCCTAGTTTTGCCACTGTCTGGTGTTCGGTCAGCTCGTATCATGTGAAAATCCTCCAGCTCAATGTTAGCATCTGCTGCTAGTTCAGTTAGCCACGTCTCAGTAAACAAAAGGAGAGAGCACTCCCGGTATGTGCTATCATAACGGGAGATAGCCGCTAGCTCATCTAACTTTCCCAGTATCGACCGTACATTTCCCATGACAACAGATGGAAGGGAGGGTCTGTACCTTATATTTTTTGTCCTCCGCCTTACTCCAGCCCGGCAGCCGCGGTGTTTTCGCCTCAGTTCTCTCGGTATGTCGAGTTTTTCCAATGGGACCGGGTGGCGGTTGAATGCTAGCAGCTCTTCCCTGCTGTATTGTATCCTGCTATAAACAGTGGCTCCGTCCACCGGCTCAGGAGACATTTGGGACGATCTGTGTGTCCGTGATATAAGTGGGGTGAAAAAAAAAGACGAATCAAAAGAGAGAGGAAGGGAAAAAGACTCGGAATCGAGCCGCTGTTGCAAAAGGCAGCCTACTGGTGTGGCGCCGAGAGAAAAAATATGTTTGAAAGGCAGCGAACCACCTTGTCCAAGGGACAGGTGGTTCACCAGGAAGCCCCATATATGGCTGAATTGATGTAACCCCCGCATCCATACCTTTTTTACCCTTGTCACCAAATGTTTTGTTGATAATGGAAGCCAAGGACGAGACTGAGTGTTCAACTGGACACAGATTTATTTGTGACTCACTCTCACAATACAAGTGCTACCATCAGGCGGAGAGGAGGCCAAGAGACTGGCCCTCTCCCTCACACCCCTCTTATACCTCGGTGGCAGCAGAACCGGAAAGGTGGAACCACCACCCGTGTCACACAATAATATGTCCCCACAACAACGCAACAATAAGTATTCACAGCCTTTGCTCAATACTTTTTTGATGCACCTTTGACAGCAGTTATAGCCTGAAGTCTTTTTGAATATGATGCTGCAAGCTTGGCACACCTATCTTTGGGCAGTTTTGCCCATTCCTCTTTGTAGCACCTCTCTAGATCCGTCAGGTGGGACGGGAAGCGTTGGTGCACAGTGTATTTCAGATCTCTCCAGATTCAAGTCTGGACTCTGGCTGGGCCACTCAAGGACATTCACAGAGTTGTCCTGAAGCCACTACTTTGATATCTGAAGCCACTTCTTTGATATCTTGGCTGTGTGCTTAGGGTTGTCGTCATGCTGAAAGATGAACCGTCACCCCATTTCTCAGGGTTGATGTGGGCTCAGGATTCAGGTGCAGGTGAAGATACAGTGCAGAAACAATAATTTATTTACCAGAACTTAAGCACAAGTAAACAGCAGCACGAGGACTGCATAAGATAACACTGGTCAACACCAAATTTATTGGCTAAGTTTTTTTTAGCTGATTTAGGGCAATTTTGATGTGGTGAATCCAAAAATCACATTGGTTTTGCTCAATCAGGTCAACTTTTTGAACTATGGCCACGTGTTTTTTTTTTTTTACATTTTTGTTTACATGTACGGGAATTTTTGCTTTATATGATGCAAAATTCTTTTTCATTTCTTGAAATTCTCTGATTTTTGAACAATGATGATGCAACATTCAATTTACATGTACTTAACTTTATCAATGTCTACTATTCAATTTACAGTACAACTGTACAACTGCTGTACAGCTGCTTAAAACTTAGCATAAAAACCTGACCTGATCCAGAGAAACAGATGTCATTTTTGGATTCAGTGGTGCAAAATTGTCTTAAATCAGTTGAAAAAAATAGACAACTTTCAAAAAAAAAATTTTGTTATGTTGTGTAATATAAGGATAAACTGACTGAACGGACTGGACTGGAAATACTGACATGAAATCACTTACATGCAGGACTGACAAGAAGACAATACAATGATGCCACATTAGACCAGGAAAAACACACACTATATAGACAAGGTGACTAATCCGAACAAGACTGGGCAGGTGAGCACAATCAGGAACACTTAAAACCAATAATGAATGACAACTGACACATGAGGGAAAAACAGATGACAGGACGGGGCGGGGCTGCACACACACACACACACGCACACACGCACACACTCACACAATCACCGACAGAGACACAGGACACAGACATGAAACAGGATCACAGCGGAGACATGATCAAGATAAACATAATGTAAATAACGACTGATCTCAGATCACAACAGAACTCTTTAGGACAATAATGACATTAACAACATGATCACAAGACTAGAACCAGAATACAGATAGCAAAAATAAAGAAATAGAAATAACCTCAAGAGTGGGAATGATTATTTCCCCAGACTGGAATCCAGATACCCTCAACATAACCCAAAAAGAAAAAAAAAAAAACACCTTCCCAGGGAGGGTGGTG
The DNA here is from genome assembly GCA_020510985.1 of Pholidichthys leucotaenia. Taxonomy (NCBI): domain Eukaryota; kingdom Metazoa; phylum Chordata; class Actinopteri; order Cichliformes; family Pholidichthyidae; genus Pholidichthys; species Pholidichthys leucotaenia. The sequence goes on from CM035845.1 coordinate 240,885,361, forward strand.
GGGGTGCAGGCCAGGTGGGCTTTAAACACACCATTGCTCACCACAGAGTTTAAATAAGACCCAGTGTTTGTTGGGTACAAAACTCATGCTCCCAGACCAAAAACGAAAAACATTTTGGGGGCCTACCAAAGTCACAAGGCCACCATACCAAAAAACAAGGCGGGTTGGGTGGTCTACCAGAGGGTTGGGTGGTCTACCAGAGTCCCAGGGCCACTGCACCAGACAGTACAACAGGTCAGGGGGCCTACCCAAATCCCTAAGCCACCTAAGGAGCAGACATGATGCGTCGGGTGGCCTACAAAAGTCCCGAGGCCACTAAACGGGAGAAAACACAAGAGCCCTTAGCGCAGAAATCAACACAACATCTTCTCAGACCAAGGATGACAAAGATTTCAATACAGAGTTTTTTTTGTTCAAAAGATAACACACAATTTTCAGGTTCACCAGATAACATGAAAACTTCAGACTCAAGAGATGATATGGAAATCACAAACCCAGGAGATGCCACAAATGCCCAACTACAGAAAGGAACACCGGAGCTTCGGGCTTTGAGAACAACACTGGAGCTCCCCACTCCTAAGCCAACACCGGTGCTCTCTGCTGAAAAGCTAACACAGGAGCACAATGCTCAGTGAAAGCCAACATGAAAACTTTACTCCCAGAACCTCCAACCTCCAAGGGTGACAACAAAAAACTGTAGAGCTCAGGAAGTGAAAGTAAAACACCCTTAAACCCAAAAGAAAACATCGGACCCCTCTGCTCAAAAGAAAACATGGGAGCCTCAAATCCAGAGGGAAACATTGGGGCCCTTTGCTGAGGAGATCACAAAGGAACCCTTTGGCCCAGAGACAACACCATGGAAGTTTTAACCCACATAAGAGCCTCCGGCTCAGACAGCAACACAGAAACCCCAATGCGCTGGAAACAGTCCAGAAACTGCAAGCTCAGGGAACAACCAAGGAAACCTAAAATAAGATACAGGGAACAGAGGCATTTCTTCACTGGGTTTTTCACTGGGTTCAGGAACAGACAACGGCAGGGGGGACTCTAGTTCAGCAAATCACAGCACTTGAGTCTTAAGTTCAGCGACCAGTTGCTAAAGATGCCCCAGGGCCTAGACAGATAACGACAGGTGTGCACGCTGACCTCGGTGACCGCAGACAGGAGCTTGGTGGCCATAGGAGCCAATGATGGGGGCACACCGGCTTCACCGTCTTGAACTGTGATGGGTGGAGTGAATTGCTCGCCCTCCTGGAAAATGACGATGGGTGGAGTGGACTGCTCGACCTCTTGGACAACAACAACCGTTGACCTGGGCTGAAGCCCCCATCGAATTCTTCTGACCAGAGCCCTTCCTCTGCCTGCCAAACTGCTGAGTCTTTAGGTGGCGTCATTCTGTCAGGGTTTGTGTGGGCATAGGACTCAGGCGCAGGCGAAGATACAGTGCAGAAACAATAATTTATTAACCAGAACTTTAGCACAAATAGACGGCAGCATGAGGGCTGCATAAGATAACATAAAGACAAACTGACTGACCGGACTGGACTGGAAATACTAACATGAAATCACTTGAATGCAGGACCGACAAGAAGACAATACAATGATGCCACGTCAGACCAGGGAAAACACAATATATAGACAGGGTGTCTCATCAGACCAGAGAATTTTGTTTCTCATAGTCTGAGAGTCCTTCAGGTGCCTGTTGGCCAACTCCAGGTGGGCTGCCATGTGCCTTTTACTAAGGAGTGGCTTCCGTCTGGCCACTTTACCATACAGGCCTGATTATTGGATTGCTGCAGAGATAGTTGTCCTACTGGAAGGTTCTCCTCTTTCCACGGAGGAATGCTGGAGCTCTGACAGAGTGACCATTAGGTCACCTCCCTGACTAAGTCCTTTCTCTCCTGTTTGCTCAGTTAAGAGTATACACACACACACACACACACACACACACACACACACACATATATACAGTATATATATATATATACAGTATATATATATATATATATATATATATATATATATATATATATATATATATATATATATATATATATATATATATATATATATATATATATATATATATATATATATATATATATATACAGTATATGTATATATATATATATATATACAGTATATATATATATATATATATATATACTACTGTTCAAAAGTTTGGGGTCACCCAGACAATTATTTTGTGTTTTCCATGAAAAGTGACACTTATTTACGACCATGAGTTGGGTGGGCAATATAAGCTGCGGCTTCAGCCATCACCCATTTCGGATAACTCACGTGGAATTGTATAGTAGAAGGAGTCTTTGTCTAATTTGACCTTGTTGTTATATTATACAGTTTCTTTTAACCTGTACTGTACTATCCGAAATAAATTCATTCATTCAAAATGAATAGAAAATATAGTCAAGACAATGACAAGGTTAGAAATAATGATTTGTATTTGAAATAATAATTTTTTCCTTCAAACTTTGCTTTCGTCAAAGAATCCTCCATTTGCAGCAATTACAGCATTGCAGACCTAACATGATTGCACAAGGGTTTTTTAATCATCCATTAGCCTTCTGAGGCAATGAGCAAACACATTGTACCATTAGAACACTGGAGTGATAGTTGCTGGAAATGGGCCTCTATACACCTATCTAGATATTGCACCAAAAACCAGACATTTGCAGCTAGAATAGTCATTTACCACATTAGCAATGTATAGAGTGTATTTCTGATTAGTTTAAAGTTATCTTCATTGAATAAAAGTGCTTTTCGTTCAAAAATAAGGAAATTTCTAAGTGACCCCAAACTTTTGAACGGTAGTGTGTATATATACAGTGGTACCTCTACTTACGAACGTCTCTACATACGGAATTTTCAGGTTACGAGACGCCTCAACGGGAAAATATTGCCTCTAGTTACGAACGAAATTTCAGGATACGAAAGGCAAAAAAGTACGCGGTCCTCGCAGCTTCCGTAGTTTACCGAACGTAAACATACCTGTAGCTGCTCTGCCATTGGCTATCGCCTAGCATCTTCCTGGTATCCCATTGGCCACGAAGTTTTTTTTTTTTCCAAAACTTTATGCGTTTGGTTGATCTCGCCAAAGAATATGGCCGTAATACATCAACGATCAGCACGGTATTAAAACAAAACGAAGCACTTACAAGCCGACAAAAGCAAACGTCCTTGGATCAGAACATGAACCAAAGAAGGCAAAAGGTGACGACGTCGACGACGATAGCAGTTAAAGGGTAAATGAACATAATTTTTATTATTCTTTCTCTTTTATTATTCTCTTTTATGATTCTTTCTCTCATTTTAAACTCTCATTTTATGTTTATTGTGCAGTAATCTAATTGTAACATGTATTTGTTACATGTTTTGATGCGTTTTTACGATTTATAAAAAATTTATGCCCGAATTTTGGGGACTTGGAACGGATTACAGCATTTACATGTAAAACGCGCCTCTACTTACGAATTTTTCACGTTACGAGAATTCTTCCGGAACGAATTAAATTCGTAAGTAGAGGTACCACTGTATATATAAAGTCACATTATCAAGAATATCATTATTGTGATAATTCACAGAAATATTGTAATATCATTTTTGAGCCATATTGCTCACCATTAGTCCAAACTACTTACAAGGCTTCATCTCAACTAACATGGACTACAGAATTAGACATTTTGATCATGGTGTGTTTAATGTATCAAAGAATTCTTATTTGTGTGAGAAATTGAATATTTCATGAGTATGTTACCAAACAGAAGTGTACACATTAATAGATTATATATGTGATGCACATTATGTCCAAGCTTGAAAAGCAAATCCAAAGCAAGCAAGGTGTCTTAAACCTCAAAGTTTGTGCTTAAATGAGCTCTTTTGAAAGCATATTAAATTTTCTTTTCTCAAAAGTTTAGGCTCTCACTTGTTAGATTTTCATTATTGTAAACAAAACAAATGGTAGTTTTGTAGACTGGGGTTTTGGACAATCTACATTTTTTGCATTAGCACCTACCATGCTTTATTTTTCTTACTTAGTAACAGATTTACCAAGAAAAGAGTTTTAGTTTCTCAGACAAAGCTACAGTAGCCCATCCTCATCATTGAAGACGGTGATGGTAGAATGATTTTTTTCTGGGGATTTTTATAGCGATCTCAATTACCTCAAAAAAATGTTCAAGTAGCTACAATCCATATTTTGTGAGTTTGTGTGTGGTTTCACCTTACTAACGTAGCTCATTATCATTAGCTGTTCTTCTCAAATATGTGTGACATTGCAAAGTAGGTGCATCCATCTTAGAAAACATGCCTCTTACCAGAAATTATCTAAATAAACCAGTGTATGGTTGCAACTGTCAGGAGCCGAACGGGTTTGGTTTCCCCAGCTTGGTCCTGCCCTCCCTGTGGGTCTAGGTGCCGCAGCATATGTGTATATTATGTATTTCAGTCTGCCTTCCTCACCCATAGCCACTGTCTGACCGGCAGCTGTTAGACAGTCGCTGTGACGTACTTTCTGTGAGCGCATGATGATTGCGAGCCGGTCCGGCCACGCCCCCTCTCTCATGATCACCAGCTGTTCCCATTCCCGTGTGCCATCTTCCCGATCCTTGCCCAGGTGTTCCTAATCACATCATCACCAGCAGTGCGTGTACTTAAGCACCTATTTCCAGTCACGTACTGCTGGGTCTTTGACTAACTGATCGACTGACTGATTGTGTGTTGAATCAGTGAACTGTCAGCTCCATTACGACATGTATCCACTCCGCGCAGTCAGTGGTTCTCTTGCGGTCTCATAGCAATTCCGGCTGTGGAACGCCAGCATGGATGCATGTCTCTCCTCATGCATTCGTGGGGCGATGCCGGCCCCCGAACGCCCACTGTAAGTGTATTTTCATACCTTTTTGTAAGTCTTCACATTTTGAAACTGTTTGTCTTGAGTCTTTTTGTTAATAAATGTGTGTTGGTGTATCCCTGCGTGTAAATCCTCATCATTTTACCCCTCACCGTTTGCTGCATAAAAACGCACGGGATGGTTGATTACAGCAACTGATTTACCGGAGTGGTGGCCTAGAGGTAGAGCATTCGCCCCACATCTGGGAGGCTGTGGGTTCAAGTCCCAGCGGGGTCACATCAAAGACCATATAAAAATGGTACTTCCTGCCTTCTAGCTTGGTGCTCAGCAAAAAAAAAATCAGAACAGAGGAAGGAAAGTTGGTTACCCAGCCACAGGGGGAACACAAGTCAGTGTACTCCCTGTGCCGATCCCATCCATCTTCTTCCGCTTAATCCTTTTCGGGTCGCGGGGGGACTGGAGCCTATCCCAGCATCTTTGGGTGAGAGGCAGGGTACACCCTGGACAGATCGCCAGTCCATCACAGGGCCAACACAGAGAGACAGACAACCATTCACTCTCACAGCCATACCTAAGGACAATTTAGAATCCCCAGTTTTTTGATGCCAATTAACCTAACATGCAAGTTTTTGGCATGTGGGAGGAAACCGGAGAAATCCCGGAGTAAACCGACGCAGACACGGGGAGAACATACAAATTCCACACAGATCACTGTTGGTCAGGGGCTGGGATCAAACCCAGGATCCCTCGGCCAGGGGTGAGTTGCTGTGCTGCCACAGTGCTAACCACTCCGCCACCGCCCTGCCGATCCCAAGTCCGGATAAATGGGCAGAGTTGCATCAAGAAGTCCATCTAGCATAAAAATCCTTGCAAAATCAACATGCAGATCATTGTGATATAAGGTGATGATACGCTGTGGTGACCCTGAAAGGGACCAGACAAAAAAAAAAATAGGTTGCAGTTGATTTAAATATTCATAGTGTATAGTCAACATACAGCAGTGCAACCTAAATTTGTGCAAATAACCCAGATATTGTTTTTAACTATGAATTTGTTGTACAACTACTTATCTATATGTACAAGAAATGTGAGCTGTAGATCCAAGGGCCACAAACTAAAAACTGCCAAGTAACACTCAGGGAAATCTCTCTTTCCCGCTCGCACACACACACACACACACACACACACACACACACACACACACACACACACACACACACACACACACACACAGTTATTCATTTCCCTGCAAAGATAGACTGAAGTATTTCACCAGACATTTCTGCCTTCTGCCATGTGTGTATAGACTCGTTAAACACTTTTCAATGCCAGTTTTTATTATATACATATATATATATATTTTTTTTTTTTCTTTAATTTAAACAAAGCTGCCATCTTAAACACAGAGACATTTGTAATCTGTGTGTCAAGCACTTTTTGTCCTGTTTATGCTGCTGAGTGTTTATGTCATACTGTACCTTTTGACAAAATATAACTAAATGCATCTCTAAAGACCAACAAACTGGGATAGGAATAGTTATGTGACGCCTAATAATCCACTTGTTATTGTTCTGTTTTGTGTTCACCTTGTCTGAAGGTCAATAAGATGGTCTGAAGGACTGGGATAATGGAACACAATTAAGTAGATAAAGCAAAGACTACATACATGGATACTAAGTGATTCACAGCACTAACAAACGGTGTGGCAGAGTAGGTTTTTCCCTGGAATAGATTTGAAAAGACATTTTTTTTGGGATTTGTACAAACAAGTGAACACAAGGAGAGTTATTATTTATTTGTTAGCATTAAGGTGACACAAGAGTGCATTGTTACATAACAGAGACACACAGTGAAAGGCCTCTATATAGGAATTTTATGCTGTGATATGTGTGTGCTGTCTTTTATGTCCAAGTTTCTCACTGTATTCATCTAATATTTAAAAAAAAAGTCACAAAGCAAGAAACTATTTTGATATTGGTATAGGGGTTGAATTGAAACTTGAAATTCCTTGATGCTAGCATCATAAATATGTGATTAGCAAATAGAAAGGAAAAGCTGTACGATCCCGGCTTTTACCACCATACAGAGATCTTTCACCCACTCTCCAGCCTATGGGTTTGATATTTAGCATTAAAGGGTATTAATCTAATAGTGATTGTAACCACTGGGCCGCCTTCAGGTACCAGTGTGTGGACCACTTGGTGCTGGGCTGCACAGAAACAAATAATTTAATTATTTTGTTCCACTTTATTATTGGAGTCTGCCAGGTGCTTTATTTTGAAAAATGACCAGATATTCTCTCTCTTTCCACGCTTGACTTCTGGCCGTTTGTTTCTGTGCATTTTGACACACATCTTTAGAGGGATCACACTCCTCAGCCTCCCTGGGAAGGTCTATGCCAAGGTACTGGAGAGGAGAGTCCGGCCGTTGGTCGAACCTCGGATTCAGGAGGAGCAATGTGGTTTTCGTCCTGGCCGTGGCACATCGGACCAGCTCTTTACCCTCTCGAGAATTCTTGAGGGTTCGTGGGAGTTTGCCCAACCAGTTTACATGTGTTTTGTGGACTTGGAGAAGGCATTTGACCGCGTCCCTCGTGGATTTTTGTGGGGGGTGCTTCGGGAGTATGGGGTATCGGGCTTGTTGTTACGAGCTATTCGGTCTCTGTACGACCGTTGTGAGAGTTTAGTTCGTATTGCCAACACTCGGTCGGAGTCATTCCCAGTGAGAGTTGGACTCCGCCAGGGCTGCCCTTTGTCACCGGTCCTGTTCATAATTTTTATGGACAGGATTTCTAGGCGCAGCCAGGGAATGGAGGGTGTCATACTTGGTGACCACAGGATCTCATCTCTGTTGTTTGCAGATGATGTTGTCGTGTTGGCTTCATCCAGCAATGACCTACAGCTCTTGCTGGGACGGTTTGCCGCTGAGTGTGAAGCGGCTGGGATGAGAATCAGCACCTCCAAGTCCGAGTCCATGGTCCTCAGCCGGAAAAAGGTGGATTGTCCTCTCCGGGTTGGGGACAGGCTCCTGCCCCAAGTGGAGGAGTTTAAGTATCTTGGGGTCTTGTTCACGAGTGAGGGGAAAATGGAGCGAGAGATCGACAGACGGATTGGAGCAGCATCTGCAGTGATGCGGACGTTGTACCGGTCTGTTGTGGTGAAGAGGGAGCTTAGTTCTAAGGCAAAGCTGTCGATTTACCAGTCAATCTACGTTCCTACTCTCACCTATGGTCACGAGCTTTGGGTAATGACCGAAAGAACGAGATCGCGGATACAAGCGGCTGAAATGAGCTTTCTCCGTAGGATTGCTGGACTCACCCTCAGAGATAGGGTGAGGAGCTCAGTCATCCGGGAGAGGCTCAGAGTAGAACCGCTGCTCCTCCACATTGAAAGGAGTCAGTTGAGGTGGTATGGGCATCTGATTAGGATGCCTCCTGGACGTCTCCCACTTGAGGTGTTTCAGGCACGTCCCACTGGGAGGAGACCCCGGGGCAGACCCAGGACTCGGTGGAGAGACTATGTCTCCCAGCTAGTCTGGGAACGCCTTGGTATCCCCTCTGAAGAGCTGGAGCAGGTGGCTGGGGAGAGGGAAGTCTGGGCTTCTCTGCTTGAACTGCTGCCTCCGCGACCCGGACCTCCGGAAAAGCGGTAGAAGATGGATGGATGGATGGATGGATCTGTCCCAGAAATTAGCAGTGGATACTTACAAAAAAAAAATAAAAAATACATATTTAACAAATCCACATTTTTCTCATTTAACATATTTCTGATGGAGCCATTGACTTGAGATTTTCGCCAGATATCAGTGACAACCCAAGTAATCCATACATACAAAGAAATCAAGGAAACTGTGTTCACAAAACAAGTTATATTTTGTGGAGAGTGTGAAATGAGGAGGCAAGGTTACGAGCAGACGAAGTTTATTACACTCTCCCATCAGTCATACACAAAAAGCATAAACAGCTAAGCACAGCTTCTCCTTTTATATCCACAGTTCGCCTCACATCTCCATGACACTTCACATCACAAAGCATGACATTTCACATCACCCTTGACCCCCCACATCTCCTTCTTCCTGCCAAACTCCCCATGATCTCCTTGCTATTGTCCACCTCTCTTTATTCTCTGCATCCTGACTGGGACGCTGTCTGCCGACTCACCCAAACTACTACACCACCACCCCCAAACAGAGTTTCAGTCCACATGCCTTTTGGGCTTCAGTCTCCTCCCATATCTGCTGTAACAGGGGTTTCTGTGCCGGCGGGGGGCTGCTGGAGGTGTGTCTGACTGCGGGTGGGCTGTGGCGGGGGGGGGGGGCGGGGCGGGGAATCCGCTTTGCCCGTGTGGCTGTCCTGGTGAATCGTTTGAGTTTCCCTCCACTCTGTCCAAGAACTTTTTCAGAACCGCTGTAGGAGCAGGCTCCCTTGCATTTCTCTTTTTAGATCAAGTTTATGACTTTTGTTGAACAAAGCTAGAATGTAATTGGTTCAGCTCAAATTTCATGAAATTCAGTGAGATTCTTCCACACCCGGAAAAACAAAACAAAACAAAACAAAAAAAAACAAAAAAAAAAAAACTTTCCTTTGTTCAGTTTTGGGGCGTTGGTCAAGCTGTCAGGAGCCTCTTCTGCTCTTCCATTTTTTTTTCTATCTTTAAGTAGGCCCAGAGCCTTTCATGCTCTGTGAAAATTCTTTTTCTTTTCTTTAAAATTCATTTTTCTTATTTTATTTTTTTTTCTTTAAATCACCATACAAGAAGATTTTGTTTGATTTTTTCTAAGCTTAAACCAATTAATTTAAACCACCACCATCAGAAGAAACGGATTTGTGATGTTTTTTTGTTTTTTTTTCTCATTTTGAATTTCTTATGGGACTTTGCACAGTATACTAATTCCTTCTTCAGTGCATAAGAGAAGACCTTGCCCAGCCTGCTGAAGAACAGCCTTTGTGATCTCTGGAGTAGGCTATAACCGTGGTAAGGAGCCTGTCTGCCAGTCTTCCAACAGAACCCACTCTGGTTCAGTTGAAACAGAATCAAATGGACTGCCTGCTACCTACTGGGATGCAATGACTCTGTAGCTGATGGTCTGTTGTTTAACCCTTTGACATCCTTGGTTTCATCGACAGATAGTTCCTCCATTGTCTGTGGTGCAGTTCTGCGCCTGTCATGTCATGTGTCATGTGATGTAATAAAAATCCTCAGTTGTACTAAGTATGCCATCTCACACGGTGGCAGACACGTGTAACTTACTGCTCTTTCCTTGGACGACTCATGACTCCCAAATTCCACCCCCCACCCCCCCAAAAAAACCACTCACTTCTGGACACCACAGAAGAAGAGTTTGTAAACAGATGTTGATGTATGTGATTGCCAGAAGGAGGAGGCATTTGCTCCCAAATTTGACAACTCTTACTCTAAAAAGAGATTATTTAGCTTATGAAGGTAAATATCTACATTTTGTTATAACAGAGGGTGGGCGAAGCTGGTTGATGTTCAACTGCCATCGACCCCAGCTCCATGTGACTGGAGAGAACAATTGTGCCGGTTCCATGTCACCATATAAGGTAAATAGTGGCGGAATAAAAGTTAAATTGAATTGGAATAATCATAGCTGTTTCTGGATGTAGGAGAGAAAGCAAAATTGACTGGGAGAGGACAGAATAACAACCAGGATGCCTCAAAAGGATGAAGCGAGGAAGCTGCCTTGCCAGCGGTAAGTGACGAATGTCTTTGTTTGTTTACATTGTACTGATTTTATGGTTCATATACTTTGAAGATAAGTTAACAAAATGCCCAAAAAACAAACAAAAAACAAAAAAACAAAAACAAAAATAGTGACAATAAACAAAACCATTGTTTGTGTAAATATGTTCAAAGTCCACTTTTGACTGAAAGTTATGTAATTCGATATGGCTGCTGTGGAATTATGCAAATTTGATCCATAAATTTACTCCTATCTCAAACTTTGGATCAAATTCTACATTTTGCTAATTGACAATAAGCCATTATCTCTTACCACTTTCAAGTTCTAGCTTTGGAAATCTCTAACATCTGAACTGAATATTTTCTTGAAAAACATCTTGACCACTAGGGGCTGACGGCACAATGGAGCCCCATAGGCAGTCAAACAGTTAATTTAAACTTAATTCTTCACAATATTCCTGATATAAGTTCTTTTCACTTAATTTCATGCAAACCCCATCAGTATTTCAAAATGTATTTTGTTCTTTCATTAATTTACATTCTTTTCCACAGTAACACCAATTTCCCATTTTTAAAAATATTTAATAATCATTTTCTTCATAAAATTGCATCCACTTTTCTTAACCAATGCTATTTTATGGTTTTCCAATTTCCAGCATACTGACAAATTAGACTATTGTTCTTTGGTTCCCCAAATGCTTGATTAATAAGTAACTCAGTAATAGTCTATGATGCCCATGATACATGTTAAGTTCTCTGTTTTAAAGTTATCCAAATGTGTTAACCTATTCTCACAGTTCTTATTAAACTATTGAAAGACATATGGCAGTTATTGTTTGATTTCATGTCCATCTTCTTGATTATCAGCCAACAAGAACTCACAAGGGTTTTTTTGTTTGTTTGTTTGTTTGTTGTTTTTTTTAGACTGATTCATGATTGCTACAAATAAAGAATTGTTAATAAAATTGTCCATTATCTGAATTAGTGCCCTACGATGATCTGAGTGCAATGAAAATAAATCATTCCTACTCACATTCAAATTTACATTAATACTTGTACCAACATTAAAATACATATAAACACATGAATCTGCTGCAATAAATTGTCCAAGTTTTGGACTGGTGCCTCTACGAGTGTTTTTCTCTTGTTTGTGAGTGTTTTTGGTCATGAAGTAAACCTCTGTTTCCACATACACCTCTAAGTCTAAGTTAAAAAGAAAAATCTTTGTACTTTATAACCAATTTTCTCTCCAATTGTCTCAGTATTTTACTGGCTATGCCAAATGTTGCACAGCAACATTTTTAATTGAGCTTCACCACACTTTTTCTTCAGCCAATACCACTAGCTGGCGCATGAACATGCAGCGGCCTCCCTTCTCTCTTCGTGTTTTGTGCCATTTCGTCTTGTTTAAATTATGCCCAAGTGTATATTCATGTGTTTAATGTCCACATACTGTATGATGTTGTGCAAAAGTTACAGTCGCCACAGCCTTCTGCAGATAAGGAATATAACCAAACATTTTGCCTTGGACCAGAGCATTACAGAGGAATTCCGTGGCCTTGGACTTCTATGCCAGACCTTCACACCCCTGGCCTCGTTTGCTGTGTCCCATCCCAAATGGAGATGCCACGGATGGTGTGAGCAAAAATGAAAGAGAGGTAAATGTGGAAGTATCTGAATGAAATTAGCTGCTAGCCAACACAGACGCCCGATTCTTTCCCTCATTCTAGCCAGTGTATGCTCATTAGACAACAAAATAGACCACATAGAGCTCCTGAGATCTACACAACGGAATGTGCAGAACTGCCGTGTTTTTATCTTTACAGAAATATGGCTAAATAACAATATCCTACTCACTGCTATTCAGTTAGCAGGGCTTACATGCTTCTGCACTGATCAAGTGTTCATGGATGGAGGGAAGACCCATGGGCAAGGAGTGTGTGTTTACATCAATGATGTTTGGTGCCGAGATGTGACTGTTGTACACAAATACTGTTCTCTTTTGGTGGAATTTATGATCATCAAGTGCCAACCCTTCTACTTAATGAGAAAAATTACATCTCTCCTGCTAGTTGCTGTGTATGCCCCTCCCACTGCCACCGGCGGAAGGAGTAAAGCACTAAATGAACTCTATCGGGCCATCAGCGAGACAAAAAAAGCGCTCCAGATGGATTCCTCCTCACAGCAGGAGACTTTAACCATGCAGATTCCTACCAAAACTGAACTTTCTAACAAGAGGAGACAGCTTGCTGGACCTGGTGTACACAATTCACAAGAGAGCATATAGAGCTTCCCCCCTTCCCCACCTGGATCTTTCTGATCACATCACTATCTTGCAAAGGCCTGCATACAGATACAGAGTTAAAGCCATCAGACCAACAAAGAAGCAGGTATATGTGTGGCCAGAGGCGGCCTCCTATGCTCTCAAAGACTGCTTTAGCACTACAGACTGGGAAACTTTCAAGCATGCAGCTACTCACAATGGACACACTATAGGACCTGAGGGAAGTCAGATTATTTAGCACCTCAGACAGAGACAGTGAATAAGCATGGGAGAACAATGCCCAGGGAGTTCCTGGCGAGATAGCTGGAAGTAGTCAGGGACATAGGAGGTTGAATGCAGTGGAATGTAAAGGTCATGCTGTGTGATGAGAAATTGCCATGAAACTTGTGAAGAGTGATTTGAGTGAAGAGAGGAGAGCTTGTTGAGATCATTCATTCTGTTCTGTGCTTGTGAGATGTGAAGTGTGTAATAAACCGTCTGTCCATGGATCTGCCTCTTATTTGACACACTCCACACTGGTGACCCAAGACGTATTATGGAACACGAGGCAAGAACCCCGGAGCCGGCCCGGTCGGGAAGCCCCAGCGGTGCAGCAGCCATCCCACAGACAGCCTGGACTGGAGCCCCCAGCAACGCGTGTGTGGTTTCAATCAAGCTACCAGACTTCTGGCAGCACAACCCGCGCTCTTGGTTCCACCACACCGAGGCCCAGTTCGCCCTCCGGGGAGTAATGGCAGATGACACCAGATTCTACCATGTGGTCGCAGCGCTGGATGCCCGCACAGCTCAGCAGGTAGCGAGCCTGCTGGATCAGCCGCCAGCCCGCAACAAAAACGAGGCTCTCAAGGCTGCGCTCACCCGGCACTACACGCTTTCGGAATGTGAGAGAGCGGAGAGGCTCCTGAGACGGATCGAGTTAGGAGATGGTTCGGCCGTCGACCTCATGGAGAAGATGCTACCATTAATGGGCACGGACGACGGGTACTTTCTGTTTGCCCACCTTTTCCTCCGGAACCTTCCAGCAGAGGCGAGAGCAGTTCTGGCCAATTCGCCGTTGCTGGCCACGCGTGACTACCGTGTGCTAGCCCAGGAGGCAGACAGGATCATCCTCACCACCAGGGCGATCACAGTCAACGCGGTGGCGGCGGAGCCCAGCGAGACGACCAGAGGAGGCGAGGAGCCACCAACGGTAGCAGCAGCGGGGGTCAAGGAGCGCCAGAGAGACACGCTCTGTTTCTACCACCGCCGCTTCGGAGAGAACGCACGTAGATGTGGGCCACTGTGCCAACTCAAGTGCTCGTGAAAACGCCAAGGCCGGCAGTCGGTAGCAGCTGCAACCCTCGGTGAAGAGAACAAGCTACTCTACATGAGGGACGGGCACTCGGGGAGTCGTTTCCTCGTGGACACCGGAGCCCAGAAGAGCAACATCCTGCCGACCTACGCCGACCGGCTGGCAGGACCTAGCGGCCCCGGGATGTTGGCAGCAAACGGCTCAGAAATTAAGACCTTTGGTGAGAGGACACTGATCTTATCTCTACACGTCCGTACATACGAGTGGACTTTTGTCATAGCAACACTGAATTACCATATCCTGGGGGCTGATTTTCTGTGTGCACATGGTTTACAGGTTGATGTTGCTAACAGGCACCTGGTTAATGCACTGTCCTTTGACTCTCTCCCCTGTATAGCTCGAGCGACCAAGCCAACAGCACAAGCCAACGTCACAGCTCCAGGCGGTAAGTTCCACGCACTGCTCAGTCAGTTCCCAGCACTCACGGTCCCGACGTTTTCAGCGGCCATCGCTAAACACGGGGTGGAGCACTTTATCACCACCACCGGGCCCCCCGTTTTCACAAGACCTCGGCGCTTGGACGCAGCTAAACTGGCCATAGCGCACGAGGAGTTCGCCAACCTGGAAAGGTTGGGCATCATTAGGCGATCGAACAGCCCATGGGCATCCCCGCTACACATGGTCCCTAAGGCTGAGGGAGCGTGGCGACCGTGCGGTGATTTCCGCAGGTTGAACAATGCCACAGCGCACGACCGCCACCCGATTCCCCACATACAGGATTTTTCCGTTCACCTCGCCGGAGCACGCATTTTTTCCAAAATAGACCTGGTCCGCGGTTACCACCAAGTCCCAGTGCGCACGGAGGACGTACCTAAAACAGCGGTAATAACTCCGTTCGGTCTATTCGAGTTCCTGCGCATGCCATTCGGGTTAAAAGGCGCGGCACAGACATTCCGGCGCATGATGGATGCAGTGCTGCGCAATCTCCCGTTCGTGTTCGTCTACCTGGACGATATCCTGGTAGCCAGTGCATCCGAAGACGAACACAAAACCCACCTCAGGACGGTTTTCCGGAGGTTGGAGGAGCACAGGTTAATAATCAACCCGGCGAAATGCCAGTTCGGCGTGATGGAGATTGATTTTTTGGGGGCACCGTGTCTCTCTGGAAGGAGTGATCCCGCTGCCCGACAAAGTGCGCGCCGTGGCGGATTTTCCCCGGCCTCAGATGGTCAGGGCGCTGCAGGAACTTTTGGGGATGGTGAACTTTTATAACCGTTTCCTTCCCCGTGCGGCGCAGCTCATGCAACCATTGTACGCCACGCTCAAGCGACAGAAACCCACGGATGGGGTGGAATGGACCCCGGAGCAAGAGCGGGCGTTCTCGGAGGTTAAAGCAGCCCTGGCAAATGCCACACTGCTGGCGCATCCGGACCCGGCAGCCCAGATAGCGCTCACCACCGACGCTTCAGACGTGGCCATAGGGGCTGTCGTAGAGTAGCGCGTCGCCGGGGCTTGGCAGCCGTTCGCTTTTTTCAGCAGAACTTTGCGCGACTGCGAACGTAAATACAGTGAGTTCGACAGGGAGTTACTGGCCTTCCACCTGGCCATACGCCACATCCGGTTCTGGATGGAAGGGCGCAGCTTCACCGCGTTCATGGACCACAAGCCACTAACGTTCGTGATGGCCAAGGTTTCAGAACCGTGGTCGGGCCGGCAGCAGAGACAGCTGGCCGCGATCTCAGAGTTTACTATCGATATTCAGCATGTGTCCGGTAAACTGAATGTGGTGGCGGACTGCCTCTCGCGCGCCGTGGTGGCCCCGGTCTACGTGGGGCTAGATTACGCAGCCATGACCGTGGAGCAAATTAGCGATGCAGACGTACGCGCGCTCCAGTCTGGACCAGCAGGGTTAAGGCTGGAGAGCAGGGTGCTGCAAGACGGCATGCCTCCCCTAATCTGCGATGTCTCCACGGGATGCCCGCGTCCGGTGTTCCCGGTCGCGTGGCGCCGCCGCGTGTTTGAGTCGGTTCACACTGTGGCGCACCCAGGAGTGCACGCGTCGGTCAAAATGGTGGGAGAGAAGTTCCTGTGGCTGAGCCTACGCAAACAAGTAAAAGAGTGGGCTGCAGCCCGCATGGCGTGCCAGCGAGCCAAGGTACAGACACACGAAGGCTCCCTTGGAGCCGTTTCGGGTACCAGCTAAGAGGTTCGACCACGTTCACGTGGACCTCGTGGGCCCCCTCCCGCCATCACAGGGGTGCACGCACCTCCTGACAGTGGTGGACCGCACCACGCGCTGGCCAGAAGCAGTCCCGCTGGCGGCAACCACGTCTGCAGACGTAGCACGCGTTTTTTTTTAACAGCATGGGTGGCACGTTTTGGAATCCCGTCAGACATTACGTCCGACAGGGGCCCTCAATTTGTTTCTGAACTCTGGTCCGCGATGGCCCGCAGCCTGGGTGTTGCAATTCATCGCCCAACCGCGTACAACCCACAGGCCAACGGGTTATGCGAGCGTTTTCATAGATCACTGACAGCAGCACTCAGGGCTTCACTGACGGATGCAAATTGGGTGGATAGGTTGCTTTGGGTTTTATTGGGGTTGCGCTCCGCGCCAAAAGAGGATTTGGAAGCTTCCCCGGCAGAGCTTGTTTTTGCGCAGCCCCTACGGCTGCCCAGGGAATTTCTGCCAGATAATCCCACACCGGACAGCTCCCCGTCTCAGCTTTTGCAGCGAAGCGCAAACACAGGCACACTGCCGGGCCCGGCCCACCACTGTTTCCCACGTGCTTTCGTGCCCAAAACTTTAAAGAACGTGGAGGTCGTGTTCGTCAGACACGACACCCACTGCCCGCCATTGCGCCCACCCTATGATGGACCATTCAGAGTGTTGGAAACAGGGGATAAGCATTTTTTGCTAGACTTGGGGGGTAGACAGGAGAAAATTGGCATAGACAGACTCAAACCCGCCTTTGTAGCGGCAGATGAGCGAGTGCTGTTGGCTAGGGCCCCTCGGCGTGGAAGACCCCCACGGAGAGCTCCCCAGGGAAACGATTCGCCAGAGCAGCCACACGGACAGAGCGAAGTCCTCCCCCACCCCCGCCACGGCTCACCCGCAGTCAGACACACTCCCAGCAGCCCCCCACCGGCACAGCAGCGCCACGGAGGCGGTTAACCCCAGTTACAGCAGATATGGGAGGAGACTGAAGCAAAAATGGCATCTCGACTGATGTTCTGTCTTAAGATGCTGGGGGGGGGGGTGTATAGGACCTGGGGGAAGTCAGATTATTTAGCACCTCAGACAGAGACAGTGAATAAGCATGGGAGAACAATGCCCAGGGAGTTCCTGGCGAGATAGCTGGAAGTAATCAGGGACATAGGGGGTTGAATGCAGTGGAATGTAAAGGTCATGCTGTGTGATGAGAAATTGCCATGAAACTTGTGAAGAGTGATTTGAGTGAAGAGAGGAGAGCTTGTTGAGATCATTCATTCTGTTCTGTGCTTGTGAGATGTGAAGTGTGTAATAAACCGTCTGTCCATGGATCTGCCTCTTATTTGACACACTCCACAACACAAACATAGAGTATACTAAGGTTGTTTTAGCATACATAGCTAAATGCATTGATGATGTGACTCACTGCAAAACCATCACTGTTTGTGCCAACCAGAAGTGATGGATGACAGCAGAGGTCCACAGACTTCTGAAGGATCGGGACACAGCCTTCAGAGCCGGTGACACTGCAGGACTAACAACAGCTAGGGTTAACCTGTCCCATGGTATCAAGGAGGCAAAACAACAGTAAAGCAAAAAAAAATCTGTCCACTTCAGCAACACCAGAGATGTACGTTCTCTCTGGTGTGGCATACAGACCCTCACCAACAACAAACATCCACCTCAGACCTGTGCGAATGTCGTCACATTGCTTAACAACTTAAGTGACTTCTTTGGCTTTTTTGAAGCACAAAACAGCACATCAGCACAGAAGACGACTGCTCAACCAGATGAGCAGGCTATAAGTCTTGATCTGGCTTGCATGAAGAGGACCCTCTACAGGATCGAACCACACAAGGCAGCTGGACCAGACAACACATCAGGTCGCATTCTGAAGGACTTTGAGGAGGAACTGAAGTATGTCCTGTCTGACATCTTCAACATCTCCCTTTGTCAAGCTGTTGTTGCTGCGTGTTTCAAAACTGCTACCATAATACCAGTCCCAAAGAAGCCCGTCCCATCCAGCGACAATGATTACAGGGCCGTAGCACTGACCTCCATCATAATGAACTGCTTCTAGCGGCTGGCCACCCTCCCTCACTCCCACGACCCATCTCAGTTTGCATACAAGTCAAACAGATCCACAGAAGATGCCATCACTGCTGCTGTCCATCCAGCCTTCACCCACCTGGACTCAAAGAACTCCTGTGTGCGAATGCTGTCTTGGACTTTAGTTCAGAATTCAACATAAACTTCCCCCAGCACCTAACAGAAAATCTCAGACACTTGGGATTCAAAACCTCTCTCTGTTACTGGGTGCTGGACTTTCTCACAGGTAGGCCACAGAGCGTGTGGGTCAGCAGCAACACCTCCAGGACCATCACACTGAGCACAGGGGCCCCACAAGGGTGCTTGCTCAGCCCGCTGCTCTTCATCCTGTTGACCCATGATTGCGTACCAGTCTACAGCAAAAACCACATCATCAAGTTTGCAGGTGACACAACAATGGTGGGTCTCATCACAAACAATGAAGAGGCCAACTACAGAAATGAGGTGAGCCAACTTGTCCAGTGGTGTAAAGACAATAATCTATTCCTGAACGTGGGAAAAACCAAGGAGATTGTGGTCGACTTTAGGTGAGGACACACACAGCATCCCCCTCTGATCATTGATGAAGCAGCTGTGGAGAGGGTGAGCAGCACTAGGTTCCATGGGGTGCACATCTCTGAGGACCTCTCCTGTTCAATCAACACTACATCACTGGCCAAGAAGGCTCATACTTGACTCTGTTTCCTCTGAAAACCGACGAGAGCATGGGTCTCATCCCCCATCATGTGCTCATTCTACCCGGGCACTATTGAGAGCATCCACACCAGCTGCATCACGGCATAGTAAGGAAGCTGCACCACTTCTTGCCGGAAGACACTACAACGCACAATGAAAGCAGCCAGCAAGCTAATCGGTATCCCTCTGCCCCCCCGCCCCCCCCCCGGACATCTACCACATCCACCTCATTCACAGAGCCATCAAAATTGCAGGTGACACCTCCCACCCATCACACTCCTTCTTCCGCCCTCTGCCCATGGGAAAAAAGGTGCCGGAGCCTCCGGGCCCTCTCCACAAGACTGCTTAACAGCTTTGTTCACCAGGCACTCAAGACCCTGAACTCTGTCGACCCCCACCCCCCACCCCCCTGGACCATAAGACACTCACCCACACAATAACTACGTTAACTGTTTGCACAGAAAGACTTGGCACACCAACGGCAATCTGCTGCTGTATGTCTCTGCACCTTACTGCATCCATTTGCACAAATGCCATACCTGCTGCTGTCTGTCTGTTATTGAAATATTGATCAGGTGCAGTCAAGTCTGTCACTGTCTGCACCTACACTACCGTATTGAACTTGCAATTATGGGCATTACGGCTCCACTTTTTTTGTATATAGAATTACTGGGTGTTATCGTTTATCTTTATTTGCACTATGGGATTGCTGGCTTTTTTCTTTTTTCTTCATTTGTATTATGGATAGCACTATTGTACATCGACTGCTCTTGTTGTTTTTCATCCTTACTCCATCCATCCATCCATCCATCCATCTTCTACCGCTTTTCCGGAGGTCCGGGTCGCGGAGGCAGCAGTTCAAGCAGAGAAGCCCAGACTTCCCTCTCCCCAGCCACCTGCTCCAGCTCTTCAGAGAGGATACCAAGGCGTTCCCAGACCAGCTGGGAGACATAGTCTCTCCACCGAGTCCTGGGTCTGCCCCGGGGTCTCCTCCCAGTGGGACGTGCCTGAAACACCTCAAGTGGGAGGCGTCCAGGAGGCATCCTAATCAGATGCCCATACCACCTCAACTGACTCCTTTCAATGTGGAGGAGCAGTGGTTCTACACTGAGCCTCTCCCGGATGACTGAGCTCCTCACCCTATCTCTGAGGGTGAGTCCAGCAATCCTACGGAGAAAGCTCATTTCAGTCGCTTGTATCCGTGATCTTGTTCTTTCGGTCATTACCCAAAGCTCGTGACCATAGGTGAGAGTAGGAACGTAGATTGACTGGTAAATCGACAGCTTTGCTTTAGAACTAAGCTCCATCTTCACCACAACAGACTGGTACAACGTCCGCATCACTGCAGATGCTGCTCCAATCCGTCTGTCAATCTCTCGCTCCATTTTCCCCTCACTCGTGAACAAGACTCCAAGATACTTAAACCCCTCCACTTGGGGCAGGAGCCTGTCCCCAACCCAGAGAGGACAATCCACCTTTTTCCGGCTGAGGACCATGGACTCAGACTTGGAGGTGCTGATTCTCATCCCAGCCGCTTCACACTCAGCGGCAAACCGTCCCAGCAAGAGCTGTAGGTCACTGCTGGATGAAGCCAACAGGACAACATCATCTGCAAACAACAGAGATGAGATCCTGTGGTCACCAAGCATGACACCATCCATTCCCTGGCTGCGCCTAGAAATCCTGTCCATAAAAATTATGAACAGGATCGGTGACAAAGGGCAGCCCTGGCGGAGTCCAACTCTCACTGGGAATGACTCCGACAGAGTGTTGGCAATATGAACCAAACTCTCACAACGGTTGTACAGAGACTGAATAGCTTGTAACAACAAGCCCGATACCCCATACTCCCAAAGCACCCCCCACAAAAAACCATGAGGGACGAGGTCAAATGCCTTCTCCAAGTTCACAAAACACATGTAAACTGGTTGGGCAAACTCCCACAAACCCTCAAGAATTCTAGAGAGGGTAAAGAGCTGGTCCGATGTGCCACGGCCAGGACGAAAACCACATTGCTCCTCCTGAATCCGAGGTTCGACCAACGGCCAGACTCTCCTCTCCAGTACCTTGGCATCCTTACTCCTTCTTTTCTTATATGTTGCACACACCACTAAGAGAGGGAGAAATGGCATCTCAATTTTCCTGTATGTCCTGTATGTATAGAAGTACTGACACATACAAATCTTTGAATCTTTGAATCAGTGGAGTCTTGCGAGGTGAGTGGGAATAGGGCCCATGTTGGTTGATTGCATTACTTATTGTTTTCTTTGAAACAGCAGTACCTGCTAACTCCAGGTCTTTCTGGAGCTCTCCACGAGTGGTCTTTGGCTCTTGGATAACTCCTCTGATAATTCTTTAGACACCTTTGTCAGAAATCTTGCAAGGAGCTCCTGGTCGTGGACTGTTTATGGTAAAATGATGTTCTTTCCACCTCTGAATGATGGCTCCAACAGTGCTCACTGGAACTTTCCGCAGTTTAGAGATGCACCAATGGCATCATTATGTTTTACAACAATAAAGTTGCAAAGGTCGAGAGAGAGCTCTTTGCTTCTACCCATCATGAGTTCTTTGTGGTGTGGCAATCTGATATTCACAGACCTTTAAAAAGGCTATCAGTCAGGACTTAACCAGCTGAAATTAATTTGCACTGATGGAGGATGGGATGGCTTCCTAAATTCTGATGGATTTATGGTGGTTTCTTTGCTTTCTATGCCTTTTGTCCCTGTTTTTCTATACCTTTTTTTCGCCTTTTCAGTACTTATTCCCTGTGTCATTCCACTTTTTTAAATATAACTTTTTTTTGTGAACACAGTTGTCTTGATTTCTTTGGATGTTTGAATTGCTTCGGTTGTTACTGATATCTGGTGAAAATCTCATGTCATGGGTTCCATCAGAAATATGTTTAATCAGAAAAATGTTGACATGTCCAATACTTATTTCCACTGCTGTAAATATTAAACCCACAAGCTAATCTCAAAAAAAAAAGTCAAAATCAATATTAGTTTCACAGGTGTGGATCTGCATCTGTATTGACTACCGTATGGTTCCAATTACATTTATTTCAAATTGGTTGATTTTACCTTGTGACCTCAAAAGCCATGGGTGTCCTCCTCTCTGCCCTGGAGGGGCAGAGAGGAGACCCATGTGCTAAACTGTTACTTTGTGTTTGTTTATTGCAAACATGAAGAACAACATGCTCAAAACAACAATAAAGCCACAGAGAGACTAACACCATAACTGAGAAAACACAGAGGACATCAAACTTACCTCTGAGAGTAGTAGTAATCATTAAGACTGCAGCAAGGAATACATGGAGCCGCGTCTATTAAATACGAAATAACACAAATGAAAACAGGTGTGGGAACCAGAGCTGGAATAATTACAACTTGGGTCAGCTGGCAGCAATGAGAAGGGAGAGGACAGGGCTTACAGCTGACAGGGACACCACCCACCACGGAGAAAAAACCCAGAAGTGCCATTGACAGCTGTCAACCCAGAGGAAGAACACAACAGTAAGATACAAAGAATTAAATGTCAACAAATACAGACTGAGAAATAAATACAAACTAATTCCACTTACAAGAGTAACAAAATTATGACATGAAAACAAAGAAGCAGTGCGAGATATACTTGCCTGAGCTCAAGATCCACCGCTGTCCAGGAATCCGTTGATCCAGACGACAACTCCTCGGGCCCGGCCCTTTGGAGGTCCAGCTCAGACTCTGCTGTGGCAGCCCCAGCAGCGGGCATGATGGTTAATGCAGTCCTGGGACCCCCCCAGCAATGTGACCCATGCAGGTGGCTCACCCAGCATGGCAACAGGAGGTCCGTTCTCTGCTGGCACTGAATTGAGATTGAGATTCAACTTTATTGTCATTACACATGTATGAATACAAGGTAACGAAACGTGGCTTGGCATTTGGGCACGCTCTGCAGAGTGCATCCAAGGCCGGGGCAGCCGCTAGGCGCCAGTCATAAAGAAGAAAGGAAAAAAAAGAAAAAAAAAGGATATGACACAGTAGGCGAGAGAAAAAAACATGTTTTATCAAATTGACGCTTAATGAGTAAGCGAAATTTTGATTGCAGGCAAAAAAACCCTCAATGCATATTTAGCAGACATTTAGTAGACAGATCACACAGCAGAGCAGAGGGAGAGCAGTGTGTGTATATCGTATGCATGTAGTGTTGTATGCATTGTGTAGTGTAAATGTAACAGTTGTTAGTGAGCAGCAGAGGGCGCCTCCTGGCAGTGGATAGATGTTATAATCATGTGACTTATAAACAAGTCCAGAGTCCAGAGTCTATCTCTCTCTCTCTCTTGCTTGCAGAAGGCACATGGGCATTGTCCTTGAAGGTCCAATCCGCTGATGACAAACAACTGATTGTTGATTGTATGGGTAGACATAAGAGCCGGTTCTTCCGCTTGTCTCAGTCAGGAGGAATGTAAACACGGGGCAAACAAGGTCAAATCAAATCAAATCAGATCAGCACAGTGCACTCAGAGAGTAGAATTTGCCCTCACCCGTGTAATTCTGTGCTTCCATTATATATGCAGGCTTAAACTGTTTTTCCATAGAGAGCACAGGGCTTCAGATGTATCCCTTCACTGAATCACTGTCATTCAGTTCACTGTTTGCCGCTACTCGTGCCCTCCCCAACTGGTCGAATTTGATGAAGGAGCTTGCTGGGTCCGCTTGATCAGCTCTCTCATTTTCCTTCAATTTCTGATGCATCAGGGAACTCCACAGCCAAAAATAGAAGTCCTGAGATCATAACCAATAATGTTTCCATAGACGCATGAATTCCAATGTCCATGAGTCTCCTCGTAGGTTCCAATTCTTGGGCTCCCCCTTGGCCCAGTTCTTGTTGAAAAATAGTGACAATAGCACATTTAAGCCGCTTCCAAATCCATAATTTCCGTTTAGATTAAGATTCAGCAGAAGAAGAGCGACTAAACACAGACAAAAACGCAACATTGCAAAAGCTGGGAATAGATCAGGAAGGCAGGGGAGGAGGGAAGAAAAATGCGACTGCTCTCTCTCAAGGCAAGAAGGAAAAAAAAAACAAAAAAAAAACAGCTGAGGCCCAGGGACGCTCACTCGTCGGCGCAGGCTCCGGATCACAGGCAGCGCTCTCCCTCCATCCAGACCATGACTGCGGGGCTGGAACCAGGCTCTCCAGGGCCACCGGCTCCTCCATCACCCGGCAGCTCAATCCAGTAGTTGGCGGACACTCGGAGAGAATAGGAGACAGCACAGAAAGGGCATGTGAGAAATTAATGGCTGCAGCAGGCGGTGAGGACTCAGCGGACTTCAAGCACTGAGCCTCACTACAGGGAATCAGGCAAGGCATATCATCATAAAGTGTGGGAAAATGAAAAGACAATTGCCTGTGTTCCCCGGGCATGATGTTTTCTGCTGCAGCTGTTTGGGAGTCACCACTCTCTGTGGCTACGGTAGACATGGGCCCCTCAGTGGATCATGGAGGAGCCGCCCCTGCCAACACAGAGACAGGAGGAGCTGGAGAGGAAACAGCCGACCCCTCAGCAGCGGGAGGGAATGTAGAGGGGAAGCGGGAAACAACAGCTGCAGAGAAGTAGAAAGCTGACGGAACAGCCGGAGAGGATAAACACAAGGACAGCACTGCTGCAAGAGTCTTCTGCCTCGGCCAAGGGGAAACTGCTGCCTGAGAGGCATGGGTATTCTGCCTGCGGTCGGGAGCTTGGTGGTGGCATCTTGAAGCCGATGGAGCAGGAATGGGCGAACTAGAGGTGGAGCAGGGCATTTGCCACGGAGCGCGCTTCAGCGTCATTTTTGGGCTCGCTGGAGGCAGCCCCCACATCAGCCCAGGGAAGGCTTGCTGGAGGATGGAGAGTGTGGCCAACAACTCCGTGAAGTGGGAATACCTCCACAACCCTGAGTGCACCTTGACAATTACAGTCGCCGAGTTCACACTCTCTCAGCGTTTCTTTGGACTGCGGGGGGTGAGAGCTTCATCCACAAAGCTCTGGACAAACTCAGCAGCCCATTCCTCCTCCAGACTCGGAGTCCCGGCCACGATCCTCCTTTGTTGGCTGAGGTTCGGCGGGTTGGGGACATATTATTGCTGCGAAAAAATAGGAGAATTAGCATAAAAGCACAAACCCACAGCAGCTGGGTCACAAATTGGCTGCAGTCTTCTGTCATAAATGCTCCTCTGGGGAAGAGAGGAAACCCACGCTGAACTGTGAGTTTGTGATGGTTTATTGCAAACATAAAGATCAATGTGCTCAAAACAACAATAAAGCCACAAAGAGATTAACACAATAACTGAGAAAACACAGAGGACGTCAAACTTACATCTGGGAGTAGTAGTAATCATCAAGACTACAGCAAGGAATACTTTGAGCCGCGGCTCTTAAATAAGGTATAACACAAATGAAAACAGGTGTGGGAATCAGAGCGGGCAGGAGGATACAATAATTACAGCTCGGGTCAGCTGACAGCAATGAGAGGGGAGAGGACGGGGCTTACAGCTGACAGGGATACCACCCATCATGGAGCAAAAACCCAGAAGTACCACTGACAGCTGTCAACCCAGAGGAAGAACACAACAGTAAGATTTAAAGAATTAAATGTCAACATATAGTATATAGACTGAGAAATAAATAAAAACTAATACCACATACAAGAATAATAAAATTATGACAAAAATTCAATTCAATTCAATTCAATTCATTATTCAACTTTATTTATATAGCGCCATTTCACAACAACAGTCATCTCATAGCACTATCAACTGTAGGGGGAACCCCCACAGTTGCAGAAAGACCCCAGCAATCAGGTGATCCCCTGTGAGCAAGCACTTAGCGACGGTGGAGAGGAAAAACTCCCTTTTAACAGGAAGAAACCTCCAGCAGAACCAGGCTCAGGGAGGGGCAGTCGTCTGCTGCGACTGGCTGGGGGGTGAGGGGATAGAGAAGAAGAAAAGAACAGACATGTAGAGAGCAAACAGCACGATGGGGACTCAATCTATGGGAGAGAACAAACAAATGTTAATGACCAGCAAAAAAAAATATTTCATTGAGAGTGAGAAAAGGATTGAGGCCCAGTGCATTACTGGAGGTCCCCCGGCTGACTAAACCTATTAGCAGCATAACTAAGGGAGGGTTCAGAAACACATGATCCCTCCCTAATTGTAGGCTATATCAAAAAGGTAGGTTTTAGCCCTATTCTTAAAAATAGAGATCGAGTCTGACTCCCGAATCCAGATTGGCAGCTGATTCCACAGGAGAGGAGCTTGATAACTGAAGGCTCTGCCTCCCATTGTACTTTTGGAGATTCTAGGTATTACAAGTAATCCTGCATTTTGGGAGCGTAGTGCTCTGTTAGGATAATACGGTAGTATCAGATCTTTTAAATAAAAAGGAGCCTGATTGTTTAGAGCTTTGTAAGTAAGAAGAAGGATTTTAAACTTAATTCTAAACTCTATGGGAAGCCAATGAAGGGAGGCCAGAACCGGAGAGATATGATCTCTCTTTCTAGTACCTGTTAAAACTCTTGCTGCAGCATTTTGGATCAGCTGAAGATTTTTAAAGATGTTTTAGGACAGCCTGAAAATAAAGAATTACAATAATCTAATCTCGAGCTAACAAAAGCGTGGATCAGTTTCTCAGCATCACTCTGAGACAAGATGCTCCTAATCTTGGCAATATTACGCAAATGATAGAAGGCAGTCTTAGAAACAAATTTAATATGTGAATTGAAGGACAAATCCTGATCAAAAATAACTCCAAGGTTCCTCACAGAGCTATTAAGAGAAAGAGTAACCGCATCCAAACTGAAAGTTTGATTTGGAAAGGAATTTCTAAGGTTTTTTGGACCAACAAGAATGACTTCAGTCTTATCTGAATTTAATAGCAGGAAATTACAAGTCATCCAAGCTTTGATTTCCTTATGAGAGGCTTCTAACTTGGCTAATTGATTACTATCATCTGGCTTGATTGACAGGTATAATTGTGTGTCATCAGCATAACAATGAAAATGTATACAGTGCTTTCTAATAATGTTGCCTAACGGAAGCATATATAAACTAAAAAGAGTAGGGCCTAGCACAGATCCCTGTGGAACTCCATGACTAAGCTTTGAGTTGAAAGAAAACTCATTATTTACATGAACAAACTGGAACCTATCAGATAAATAAGATCTAAACCACTGCAACGAAGTTCCATTAAGTCCAACATAGTGTTCTAATCTATCAAGTAGAATATTATGATCGATAGTATCAAAAGCTGCACTGTCTAAAAGGACAAGTACAGAAACTAGTCCATTGTCAGATGCAATGAGGAGGTCGTTAGTGACCTTCGCTAAGGCTGTTTCAGTACTATGATGGATTCTAAACCCAGATTGAAACTCTTCAAGTAAACCATTTCCCTGCAGGTGGTCAAATAATTGTGCAGCAACAACTCTTTCTAAGATTTTTGAAATGAAAGGGAGATTAGAGATTGGTCTATAGTTAGCTAAAGCTCCTGGATCTAGCGTTGGCTTTTTGAGTAAGGGTTTAATTACAGCTGTTTTAAAAGCCTGCGGTACATTACTAACTAACTACTAACTAACTAACCTGCACTTATATAGCGCTTTTCTAGTCACAAAGACCACTCAAAGCGCTTTCATTAATACTAACCCTCTATTCTAAGGGCCTATAGGAAACAGATATCTAGGGACAATTTAGAACAGCCAGTTAACCTAACATGCATGTCTTTGGCATGTGGGAGGAAACCGGAGAAATCCCGGAGTAAACCCACGCAACACGGGGAGAACATGCAAACTCCACACAGATCACTGTTGGTCGGGGGCTGGGATCGAACCCACGATCCCACGATCCCCACAATCCCCCGGCCAAGGGTAAACTGTGCTGCCGCAGTGCTAACCACTGCGCCACCGTGCAGCCCAGTACATGGCCTAAAGTTAATGAAGAATTGATTATATGAAGAATAAGGCTACCAATAAGTGGGAAGACTTCT
Source organism: Pholidichthys leucotaenia (assembly GCA_020510985.1). NCBI lineage: Eukaryota > Metazoa > Chordata > Actinopteri > Cichliformes > Pholidichthyidae > Pholidichthys > Pholidichthys leucotaenia. Next base: position 240,913,505 of record CM035845.1, read on the forward strand.
TTAAATAACCTGGTAGGAATAGGGTCTAAAAGACAAGTTGAAGGTTTGGATGAGGAAACTATTTTGTCTAACTCACAAAGGTCGATTGGAGTAAACTCATCAAGACAGACATCAATAGAAGGTGTTGTAGTAGTTACAGTATTTAAGTTAACTGTGGGAAGAATCTGATTGATTTTTATCTCTGATGGATGAAATTTTATTATTGAAAAAGTTCATAAAGTCCTGACTAGTAAGCTCTAAGGGAATGTTAGGATTGACAGAGTCCTGACTCTTTGTCAACCTGGCTACAGTACTGAAAAGAAACCTTGGATTATTCTTGTTCTCTTCTATTAATGCAGAGTAATAACTCGTTCTAGCTTTTCTAAGAGATTTTTTATAAATTAAAAGATGATTTCTCCAAGCTAAATAGATTTCATCTAAATTAGTGGAGCACCATTTTCTTTCTAACTGACGAGTCTTCTGTTTTAAGCTACGAGTTTCTGTGTTGAACCAAGGAGTTAGAAATCTCTGATTAGACTTTTTCTTTTTTAAGGGGGCCACCAAGTCTAGAGTCTGATGCAGAGAAGCTGAAACACTATCCACCATGTTATCAATTACAGAAGGAGCAAGTTGTCTATAGCTTATTTCTGCTGTGTTGACACATGGCATAGAGGAAACAATCTGCATAAATTTGGTAACAGCATCATCTGAGAGGCATCTACTGTAATAATATTTTTCTTTAGGAGCCAAATAGTCAGAAATAGTAAAATCAAAGGTTAACAGTCAATGGTCTGACAGTACAGGGTTATGAGGAGACACTACAAGATTTTCTATTTCTATGCCATATGTCAAAACAAGGTCCAATGTATGGTGGAGGTAATGAGTAGAATTTCCTACTTTCTGAGAAAACCCAATCGAGTCTAATATTGAATTAAATGCCACATTAAGGCAGTCACTATCTACATCCACATGTATATTAAAGTCCCCTACTATAATTATCCTATCAGATTTCAGCACTAAATCAGCTAAGAAATCAGCAAATCCGGATAAAAATTATGAGTAGGTTGATGGGGGACGATAAACTATGGCAAATAAAATTGGGTTTAACCTAAAATTGCTAAAGTGCCCAATACTGAGGACCAGGCCCTCAAAGGAATTATAACATGTTTTTTGCTTTGCATTAACTAGTAATTTGGAATGGTAAATTATTGCTAGTCCTCCTCCACGACCAGAACTTCTGGGATTTTGACAGTTTAAATAACCAGAGGGAGTTGATTCATTTAAACCTACATAATCCTCTTGCCCTAACCAAGTCTCTGTAAGGGAAATTAAATCAATCTGATGATCAATTAACAGATCATGGACTAACAGAGACTTGGGAGTTAGAGACCTAATATTTAATAAACCACATTTAATTTTTAAATTATGAGGAGGAACAGAGGCCAAGTCATTCAATTTAGAGGCTTCATGTTTAATTTGAGTTTTACCAATATTTTGCTTTATCACTTTGGGATGCTTATGTATTATATTTTTATTTACTTTGGAGGGAGCAGACAACGATTCTCTGATGGGGAAGAAAGATAAATAAGAAACACTGTGAGATATACAGAAACCAAAAGGCACAAAATACAACAAATATACAAATATAGAGAAAAGCCATGATTCTAAGCATGGCGAAACCTCCAGTGCTCAGCTCATGACAATGGGTTTCCAGAGTGTGTCTAGGTCTACCCCTGTACCAAGCTTGATGATTGTATCTTTGTCCATGCAATAAAACAGAAATGGCAAAACATGCACACAGTACATAAGTACATACAGACTCACTTAAATGCCCTACACATGCAGTATTATTGGCAAGGGAAATAATAATATCTAGAAAAGCACTCGGAGAGCGCAGACATCCGCCAAGTGCCACAGTTCCCCCCATACAGTGTTTGTGTGTACGTTTTCAGATTCCTTAACCATGAAAACATATGACTAGCAATTGGATTCACAGTGATAGGATTAGTGGTTCAGTAGTTATTGACGAAAATGGCATTTTCCGTAATGGCGGTTTAGCACCACAGTTCCCCCCCCCCATACAGTGTTTGTGTGTACGTTTTCAGATTCCTTGACCATGAAAACATATGACAAGCAATTGGACTGACAATGATAGGATTAGTGGTTTAGTAGTTATTCACGAAAATGGCATTTTGCGTAATGGCGGTTTTCTTGTGGACGGTGATCCGGATCACCACCAAAATCTAATCATCGGTAGGATACCCCATTTCTGACAATCTGTGAAAATGTCATGAAAATCTGTCCATAACTTTTTGAGTTATCTTGCTAACAAACAGACAGACAAACAGACAGACAAACCAACGCTGATGAAAACATAACCTCCTTGGCGGAGGTAATAACAACTTATTATTGCCAAGATGACATAACCCATGTTAAGAAGTTGTCAAAACAAATGTATTAAGAGTACAATACCAACTTACCATTGAAAGTTTGTTTTATTTATTTATTTATTTATTTATTTTTTTTAAATTGGCCAGATCAAGTGTAGTGTGGTGGTTTGATACTCATTAAAAAGAGACTGTACTGCATTCCCCTACATCTTACAAAGATCCTTTCATGTGGGTGCTTCCTTTTATTTAGACTATAAAAAGTGCAATCTATCGGTGTCCACATTTTGGCTTTATTGTTGACAAAACCAGTAACACTCTTTTAAATAGTATTTAAACAAATCTTTTAGAAAGATACAGATAAGGCCACAAGCATAAGAAGCTGTGCACAAATCAAGACCACAGATTTTGAATAATGATGAAAAGTTTGAAAAGTTGAAAAGTTTTTGAAAGGTGAAAAGTTTTTGGATGGAGGGCTCCTTGGCCGTCCTTGGTCAAGTCAGCCTGTGATGAATCATGCATTGGATCAAAGTGGCGCTACATCCTCACAGGGGCACAACAGTGTTTGCCATTGTCCTCATTCCACCTGGTGCTCTGAGTCAGTGGCCACAGGTTGACTTTCCTCAGAGGATGTCACTGCAGTGCCCCTTGAAAGACCAAAACCTACAGAAGTGGGTTTTATTTAGTCCTCTCAAACGACAAGTTCCTTCCTCACTCCACTGCGTCTGCAGCTGCTACTTGTTTTCGCCCATCTGTTAAGGGTATTGTTTACGTGGTTAGTGATCCAGAACTCATTACCATTCCACCTTCCCCTATACACTATTGTTCATTCAGGTAATAGGAGACTCTGATGCAATCTGTTTTGTGGTTCAATATGAATCTTAAACTGAAAGTTCGGAACAGGCAAAAGAGACTGGGATATAGAGCTTTGTTGAGCAGGGGACAATGATAAGCACAGAGATAATAGTTGAGTTTTAATGTTAATGTCATTGAAAAAGTTAAAAGGAAAAGTTTTGATTTTTTGTTTTTATTTTCTTTTGAGTTTCAGTTTTCAAAGTGCAACTTTTACAACAGTTGCAGTATTGAGGGACAGAATATTCCACCATTATTACAAAGTGACTCTAAAACAACCATATAGTGGATATAAAAAATCTACACACCCATGTTCAAATGACAGGTTTTTGTGATGTAAAAAAAATTAGACCAAGATAAATCATTTCAATCAATTTCAATCAATAATTGTATATACAAAGACGAAAATTAAAAAAAAAAAAGACACAGCTTCTTTCCTGTGTCTTGACAGCAGTCCCAGTATCCAGTGTTCCTGGTCTAATCTGCCACAGTGGACATAAAAAGTCTATATGCCCCTGTTAAAATGCCAGGTTTTTGTGATGTAAAAAAAATGAGATCAACATAAATCTTTCTAAAACTGTTTCCAAACTCAATGTGCCCTATAACCTGTACAAGCCAATTGAAAAACAAACTGAAATATTTTTAAGCGAAAAATAAATAATAATTTTAAAAAAAACTTACAATAACCTGTTTGCATAAATATGCACGCCCTTAAACTAATACTTTGTTGCAGCACCTTTGGCTTTTATTATAAGCACTCAGTCTTTTTGGGTAGGAGTCTATCAGCGTGGCACATCTTGATGTGGCACTATTTGTATACTCTTCTTTGCAAAAATGCTCCAAATCTGTAAGATTGTGAGGGCATCTCCTGTGCAAAGCCCTCTTCAGATCACCCCACCGATGTTCGATGGGATTCAGCTCTGGACTATTGCTGGACTATTTCAATACCTTAATCTTCTTCTGGTGAAACCATTCTTTTGCTGATTTAGATTTGTGCTTTGGGTCATTGTCATGCTGAAAGATGAAGTTCCTCTTCATCTTCAGCTTTCTAGTAGAAGCCTGAAGGTTTTGTGTCAACACTGGCTGGTATTTGGAACTCTTCATATACTGTATCCCTCCACCTTGACTAAGGCCCCAGTTCTAGCTGAAGTAAAACAGATCCAAAGCATGATGCTGCCACCACCATGTTTAACTGTCAGTATGGTGTTCTTCTGATGATCAGCAGTGTTGTGTTTGTGCCCAATATACCTTTTGGAATTTTGGCCAAAAAGTTCAAACTTGGTTTCATCAGACCATAACACACTTTCCCACATGCGTTTGCAATATTTCAAATGTTTGTTGTTTTTTTTTTGCTAAATGTAACCAGGCTTGGATGTTTTTCTTTGTAAGATAAAGGTTCTGTCTTGCCACCCTACCCCATAGCCCAGACATATGAAGAAGACAGGAGATTGTTGTCACAGGTACTAAAGAGGCAGTACTTACCAGAAATTCCTGCAGCTCCTTCAATGTTGCTGCCAGCCTCTTGGCTGCCTCCTTGACCAGTTTTCTTCTCATCTTTTCATCAATTTTGGAGAGACATCCAGTTCTTGGTAATGTCACTGTTATGACATATTTTCTCCACTTGTTGATGACTGTCTTCATTGTCTCCATGGTATATGTAATGCTTTGGAAATAATTTTGTACCCTTCTGTACCCTTCTCCTGAATGATACCTTTCAACAATGCAATTCCTTTGATGCTTTGGAAACTCTCTGCAGACCATGGCTTGTGCTGTAAGATGTGACTACAAAAATGTCAGGAAAAGCCTACTAGAAATGGTGGCAGGTCTGTGCTGACTCCCATTTAACATGAGTTTGAATGTGATTGGTTAATTCTGAACACAGCATCATCCGCAGTTATAAAAGGGTGTGCATATTTATGCACCCGGGTTATTGTAAGGTTTTTTTTTTAATTTTTCCCCTTAAAATATTTCATTTTTTTTTCAGCTGGGTTGTACAGGTTATGCGTCACATTAATGGTGGAAATGAAAGGTTTGAAATGATTTATCTTCATCTCATGTTTTTACATCACAAAAACCTGGAATTTGAACAGACGTGTGTAGACTTTTTCCAAAATGCACTGTACAACAAAGCTATTTACAACCAGAGAGGTAACAGATGTGGGCAAAGAAAAAAGAACCTCTAACAGTTTGTCTGTATGTACCTATATACTTGTAACAGTCATATGTTTGTACATCTAGGGAGGCACAATGTACTTGAAAGAGAAAGGGAAATTGATAAACAGCTTTATAGGCATTCCCTCAGTTTGTTGTCTGTACAAAATCTGGTCTCATCAGTTTTACAAAGTCTATCCAATTTTCAGATCCATCTTTGTAAATTAGAATATCATCAAAAAGTTAATTTATTTAAGTTATTCAATTCAAAAAGTCAAACACATATACAGATTTATAACACACAGAGTGATATATTTCAAATGTTTATTTCTTTTAATTTTGATGATCATGGCCTACAGCTAATGAAAACCCAAAATTCAGTTTCTCAGAAAATTACAATATTACATTCAATAAGCTCAATTTAAAAAAGTGGATTTTTAATAGAAATTTCAAAATGAAAAGTATGTCCATGTACATACTCAGTACTTTATCAGGGCTTCTTTTGCAGGAATTTCTGCATCAGTGCAGCATGGTCTGGAGGCATTTAGCCTGCGGTACTACCAAGGTGTTATGGAAGCCAATGTTGCCTTGATAGCAACAAATCATCACTGACTGTGGAAATGTTGCCAACAATCTAAAAAATTGTCTGGATTTGGCTGAAAAGTGAAAGATGAAAAGCAGTCTTTTTCAGGTCATCAGAAAGGTGTCTTCATTTAAATGTCTGTAACAGTATATGAATTAATAATTATGATCAGGTATAAAAATTATTTAATTTATATTAATGTATTTTAACCTGAGATGAATTCTCGGTTCATATACACCTGAAAAGTTAATAACACTCGTGGGGCACCAACTTCTATCTCTAAGAAGCAATTTGATCTTTAATTTCACTTGATACCTTTTTAATCACTCAATAAATTAATTAATAATCAGTCTCAAAATGTTAGTGAATTCGATACTGGGGACTTGAACCAGACTCAGAATGAAATAAATTCTCAATAACTTCTCTCATTTTCACATATTTATTAAATGAAATGATGATTAAATGACATTGCAGTGATTTCATTAACCATAAAATTAAACTTGTAAATGATAGATTAACAATGTCAACATTTGCAGAACCAGGGTTAACTGTGAAATGAATTTAGATCAGTTTGAGTTAACAGATTGTGGAAGACAATGCAAATTTATGGGAAAATTAAACAATTTTTATGAAAATTCTGGATTACCCTTTAAGAAAATGAAAACGGGATTTTAATGAAAAGAAAGGTTATATTACTTGCTCTTTAATTTTGCATCTGATTAGATATCAAATTATTATCGAAACTCAGACGTTTCATTCAGCAGATGAATTAAAATTGCCGCTCACGTGATTCCTCGGTGATTCATTGTCGACGTCGTCTGGGAGTTTTCGATGTGGAGAAGTGCCAAAACCCAGAATATTTGTCCAGCAAATATTCGGTTGTCACAAGATGAGATTTTGATGTGTTGATCACCTGGGCTGCGATCTGGCCCAGGGCATCTCCTCCTCGTGGTGTGATTTCTTCAGCTGCGTGTGATTGTGGTGAGCTGCGTCTCCTTTCCTCTTCGTTGGCAAGCGGCTTCCCAGAGGAATTCGATAATAATTAAATATATCTAATCTGATCTCAAATTAAAAGAGTTTTGGACTTTAGGTAAAAGAGCTTCTGACGTGGGATTGGTCAAGAAAAATATTATAAAAATAAAGTGAAGATTAAAGCTTACATTAAAATTAAAAATGGTGGTTTTACAGAAAGTTTAACAGGAAAAAGTGATAGAAATAAATGTCTGGGATTGGAGTTAAACTCCTAATTAGAATGAGCTCAGAGAAAGAATTCCTAGCCATTTAAAAGAAAAGAAAAACATTAAAATACATAGTTACAGAACACAAAGTTATCGTAATGTGATCGTCGAAAAGCAACACGTGGGAAAAGTCCCTTTGTTCTCCAGTGGTTCTCTGCTGTGTAGACATGAAGACAAATCAAAGTGAAAAGCCAAGGAAGTGATGGCGAAAAGTTGCGGGGGAAAAAAAAGAGCATGAAAAGGGGTTGTTTCCTTTTTATCTGGGGGAAACTTTCGCGGGCCTCGGTGATTGACAGGAACTCAGACCAATAGCCTTCCTTCGTGGGTGGGCTTTAAGAACTTTAGTCCAATAAACAAACAGTCTTTTGTCTGGAACTTTGAGAGAGCTGTTGTCAAGCAGAGATTGGCTCAGATTGGTTACGTGATTTGAGAGATATTTTGGCAAATCTTTAACACTTAATATTCATCTATACATTTATGTATATAAACTAAGCTAACCTTAGTGATTAAGGCAACTTATACCCAGTGCTTATAAATTAACATGCAGGAATAAACATTCATCTAAACATTTTAACATGCACATATAAAAAATCACGGATTAATACATTTCAAACCTATTATTGATTGTCCAGAATAAACATCAAGAGTCCATTTGCTTTTCCTGGGGTCCTGGAAAAAGAAGAGAGATGTTGAAAAGTGAGTCCTAAAGATGTGGTTAAAAGGTTTACTGGTTAAATTCGGCATGTCCCAGAGTTTAAGGGCAATGTTGAGCTGTGGATCTTTGTGGGCCATGAGGGGCTCCAGGGGCCTGTCTCTTGTCCACCATTTATGGGTCATAAAGTCAAAACAGGAAGTGCATTAGGGTGAATTCCTTAGACTGGTTTTAACAAAGGAATCAGAATCAGAATCAGCTTTATTGGCCAAGTATGCACAACACATACAAGGAATTTGACTTTGGCTAAAAACTTGCTCTCGTTGTTCAGGTGAAGGATTTAAATAAGGATTCAATGACAACCAGAGTATGTACAGTAAATTACAGTCTGTCCACGTTTCTATAAAAGGATGCAAATATATACAGGAATATATGCAGTTATTTACTCGGACTAACCACACTTTGCAGAAATATATGAAAAAATATACAATCACACAGTATTTCAATGTGGACTCAGATTCAGTGATATAATGTGAATGAAGTAAAAAGCAGTGTGAGAGTTATGTGCTATGTAATAATGGATGAAAAGTCATGAGTACAGCAAACAGGTAGGACTAGGTGAATGTTAGGAGTTCATCAGAGTGATGGCTTGAGGAAAGAAACTGTTCCTGTGACGGGTGGTTTTGACCTTCAGTGATCTGTAACGACGACCAGAAGATAGAAGTTCAAACAGTTTGTGGCCGGGGTGTGATGGGTCAGCACAGATGTTTCCCGCCCGTTTCCTGGTTATGGACCGATATAAGTTCTCAATGGAGGGTAGGTCGGTACCAATGATCCTCTCCGCAGACTTAATGATCCGCTGCAGTCTGGTCTTGTCCTGTTTAGTGGCAGATCCAAACCAGACAGTGATGGAAAAGCAGAGGACAGATTGGATGATGGCGGTGTAGAAGACAACCGGCAGCTCCTGAGGCAAATCAAACTTCTTGAGCTGACGCAGAAAAAACAACCTCTGCTGGGCCTTTTTCCGGACAGTGTCAATATGGGAGGACCACTTCAGGTTCCGGGAGATTGTGGTACCCAGAAACTTGAAGGAGTCCACAGTGGACACTGTGCTGTTGAGGATGGTGAGTGGGGGGAATGAAGGGGGGTGTCGCCTGAAATCCACAGTCATCTCCACCGTTTTGGCTGGGTTAAGTTCAAGATGGTTCTGGCTGCACCAGAGGATCAGCTGCTCCACCTCCCGCCTGCATGCAGACTCATCATCATCCCGGATCAAACCGATGACTGTGGTGTCGTCCGCAAACATCAGGAGCTTCACCGAAGGGTCCTCTGAGGTGCAGTCGTTGGAGTAGAGGGAGAAGAGCAGTGGGGAAAGGACACATCCTTGGGGGGCGCCAGTACTAATTTTTCGGGAGCTGGATGTAAATCTCCCTAGCTTCACCTGTTGCCACCTGTCAGTCAGAAAGCTGGAGATCCACTGGCAGGTGGAGGGGGGCACCTTGAGCTGGAGGAGTTTCTGATGAAGAATGCCTGGGATGATGGTGTTGAACGCTGAGCTGAAGTCGACAAACAGGATCCTGGCGTACGTCCCTGGGGAGTCGAGGTGTTGCAGGATGTAATGTAGTCCCATATTCACTGCATCATCCACTGACCTGTTTGACCGGTAGGCAAACTGCAGTGGGTCCATCAGGGGGCCTGTGACGACCTTCAGGTGGTTCAGCACCAATCTCTCCAAGGATTTCATGACCACAGAGGTCAGGGCAACAGGTCTGTAGTCGTTTAATCCTGTAATAGAGGGTTTCTTGGGAACTGGAATGATGATGGAGCGTTTGAAGCAGGAAGGCACTTCACGCAGCTCCAGTGATCTGTTAAAGATCCGGATGAAGATGGGGGCCAACTCGTTGGAGCAGACTCTCAGGCAGGACGGAGACACACCATCAGGTCCTGCAGCCTTCTTGATCTTTTGTCTCTGAAAGACCCGGCGCACCTCCTCTTCACAGATCATTAGTGCTGGTGGGAGGTCAGAGTGGAGGAGGGATGGAGTTCCTGGGGCTGCAGATAATCCTTTTGTGTGGGTGGGAGGTGAGAACTGTAGGTTCTTTTCAAACCTGCAGTAAAAGCTGTTTAGGTCGTTAGCCAGCTGGAGGTTTTCCGCAGGGTGGGGGGATGGTCTCCTGTAGTTGGTGATATTCCGTAGGCCTCTCCAGACAGAAGCAGAGTTGTTAGCTGAGAAGTTTTTTTGTAACTTCACACTGTAGCTCCTCTTAGCAAGCCTGGTCTCCTTCGTCAGCATGTTTCTGGCCCGCTTGTACAGAGTCCAGTCACCAGTCCTGTAGGCCTCCTCCTTGGTCTGACGTAGCTGCTTCAGTTTAGGAATGAACCAGGGTTTATTGTTGTTGTATATGCAGAAGGTCTTGGTCTGCACACACATGTCCTCGCAGAAACAGGTGTATGACGTCACAGTGTCAGTGAGTTCATTTAGGTTAATGGCTGCAGCTTCAAAAACACTCCAATCTGTGCAGTCAAAGCAGGCTTGTAACTTCAGCTTTGATTCCTCAGTCCATTTCTTCAATGTGAGTTCAATTGTGGCTTGGGGTAAAAGAGCAGTTCCTGGCTGTCCTTTTCCAGGGTGAAACAATATCTTTAAGCTGAAGAATAATTCTTATTGATGAGCCAAAGTGAGATGATGCTACACGTCTATATATGGTCTAAATCTAGTTGAAAAATGAAGATTAAAAGCTGCCTTTTCAAGGTTGTTAAAAATACATCACAAAGTAATAAATGATGATTAATCTGATGCTTTTTGGGTTACATGAGGGGCACCAATACAAGCATGTTTGGGCAAGAGGCAGAGTACATTTTGAACACCATTCTATCACAGTACCTGGTATTCTCAGGCCATCTCCCATCCAACTACTAATCAAGGTAGGTCCAGCTAAGCATTCAAGATCAGACAAGACCAGAAGTTTCTAGGGACACCTAGCACTTGAGCTGCCAGTATCACTAAAAAGACACAACACAGAGAGAAATTTGTAAACTGTATTAAAATATTGTTTTTTAAGTGTATATGTCATGGTCTGGGGGATGACCATCAGGTCATACCCACTCTGAGTTTATTTATGTGTTTCTTTGTGTTTAGTGCTATGTGTATCTTGGGTTTCTGTTCTGTATTATTATTCCTATCATCATTGGTTTGGGATATAATTTGACAACGTTTTCTGTTCATGTGCAGGCTCCAATTGTGGTTTTAATTTTGTATTTATCCCCACCTTGTTCTTAGTCCTGAGATTATTATTATTACTTTTATTATTATTATCATTATGTTTATTATTATGATCACAGGTCAGCTAAGTCATTGTTTGCATTGTGATTATCATGGTCTTGCCCCCCCCCACACCCCCCGATCTTCTGTTCATGTTCTGTGTATCCTCTGTCTGCAGTTGTGCGTGTGTATCTCCACCCCCTTCTGTCATCTGTATTCCTTATGTGTCAGCTGTCAGTCATTATTGGTTTCCATTGTTCATGACTGTGTCCACCTGTTCAGTATTGTCTTCATTTCCCCATTGATTATTTAAGTTCTGTTCCACTTCTGTTCTGTTCAGATTCTTTTAGTCATGTTGGTGTGATTACACGCTTCAGCCTTGTCTGTAGCCTGCCCAGTTCTTGTCATGTCCAAGTTTAGTCTGGTTTTGCCTTAGCCTTTTTTTCCAGCTTCCAAACTGCAATAATTATTTTCTGTTTAAAACCCTTGAGCTTCATCTGGGTGACCAGCTCCCAAATAAAATTGTTTAAAACTTACATCTAGCGAATGGGTCCAGTCTATACACAGCATGACAGTATAGCACAATAGCACTAGCACTGGTTTCGGATCGCTCTAGATATTATGTAACAAGCATTATGCCAAATGTCAAACTTTTAAATAAGATATTGAAAACATGCATTTTTTTTATAATAATAATAATAATAATAATAATAATAATAATAATAATAATAATAATAATAATAATAATAATAATTGTAGCCACAAGTGGCAATCATTGGGTTCCAAGCAGGTGTGGACGTCAAGGTTTGTATTGCTTAGCAACACCATTTCAAACCTAAGGTCTGCTATGCATTAGTTTTTAAAGCAGCACTATGTAGCTATCTTGTTACTTGTAGGAACACTGAAAAGGCCACAGCCACAGCCACAGCGACCACAACCCCAGTCCCACCAGCAGACTACAGGGCTTTTTATTGTTGGTGGCTAAAGTTGTGCCCTGTGCTGATGGATGTGTTCAAGTTTTGTTTTTTTTTGTTTTTTCTCATACTGATGTAAAGGGAAAGTTTGAAACTGGTTTTGAAGAGTTGAGAAAGCAGCTGCTAATTTCAACAAAACTTTTTATTTGTTTTTTTGTTTTAATTACTGAAGACTCATTTTCCTCTCTTCTATGTGCGATTTAAGTATATCATAATCTATTATTCACATATTTTGAAAAGTGGCACTGACTGATCAGGATGCTCCTGAGATAGGGAAATTGTTCTACATATTTCAAAGGAGTGTCACAGATGGTGCTGGCATGGAAGTATTGTCCTGGAAACTAACTGTGAAAGCACTTTGATCTTGCCTGTACTAAATTTGAGGCCAAATAAAGTATATAAAGTGTTAAAGTTATTAAATGATATTTGTTTGTCTTCGGGAGATTGGGTTAGGTTAGTATTGTCATTAGCTTACTTTGTCTCTGTAATGTGGGTAGTATTCCAGCACTTCTCAGAGCAGGGTCTTGACAAACTTAAAAGTCCTCTATTAAAACAAAAAAGGCCTACAACAGGGTTTTGTGGTGGGATTTTTTTGTAAAATGACTGCAAGATATCAAGAAGACTTAAGATTTGACCAATCATTCTGTCATGTAGAATTTGGATGGGAGTTACATAAGTGTGTGACTTTTCTTTGAACATTTGCATTTAAATTGTAGCAAGTTTAATATTAAGCATGTGACCTTATTTATAGCACAGGACGAACTATAGTCTTTATTTGAAATAGAGTTTAATTCAACATAATGCTACATACGGTGCATCCAACCACTCAAGAAAAGAAAGGCCAAACACTATCAGGCCCATTATTAAAATACAGATTGCTTCCTTCCCATAATAAGAATATTGCACATCTTTCACTAGCGAAGCATATAAATGTGTATTAGGCTTGCCACCAGGTCAGGAAGAATTAGTTTAATTTGCATTATTCATCGACCTCGCAGGCAGAGGCATCTATCAAGGCTTGGGTGACTTGCTGTTGCAGAATTTTATAAATATCACCTGTTAAGATATACACACAGTATTTATTGGGGCAATTTGCTCCTGGAGCTTTCTGTGGAGTATTAAAAACAATGTTTATATACACGACCACAGCCTGGTTCTGTAGACAAGCTGATAGGCTGATAACTGAAAAAGCCATGCAAAGTTTGAGGAAAAGTAAAGAGGAGATAACTCTAATAAACAAAAGCTTACTAGTCCAACAGTCAATGGAATTTTCTATTCAGCTGAACAAAAAGTTGCATATGTCAGTTGCACATCTGGAAGACTCAACACTCTCCATCTTCCTGACATGTTTGGAGAGAACATTGTTGCAAGAATATTATTAGTCTTTGTTACACAAGTAAACACTTGTCTGCCACAGCCAAGTTGGAGATGATGTGGGGCCATGAATGTAGATCATTCTCATATATTCTAGCTCTGTCCTGGAAATTTACAACTTTGGGGAGATGTTCTCTTGATGCAGAACGTTGAAAATTGATACAAGAGAAATACAAATATAAAAATGGGCAAACGAATAATCCAAAAGTCTTGCACTGTAGAAATTAAACTGTTATGAACCGAGCCGGTGTTTCCTGTAGGCTCGGTTCTGACTGCTCTCTGTGGCTCGGGCATTGGGTGATTCATGTATTGTGTTATCTTTTGAGTTCTTTTTGTGTTGTGTTCTTGTTGACTGGCTCTTGCCAGTCAAGCATTGCTGGAACATTGAGTTGTACTATGCGGACATTAATCGCTGTATGTGCCTCGTCATCTTCATCAAAGTTACGGATTAGCCACTTCCTTGTCTAACCGTGTATTCTCGTTGTCTTCTGAGCAATGTCAGCTCTGGAACGCCATTGTGGTTAATCCGTTTCTCCACCTGCGTTCACTGGGCGATGCCGCCCCCCGAACGCCAAATGTAAGTGTGTTTTTGTAAATCTTCACCTTTTTGGAACTGTCTTGTCTTTACGTTGATAAATGTGTTGTGGTGTACCCAGTTCATGAATCCATCCTTTCCCCTCACTCCTCCATGCGCTGCATAAAAGCGCATGGGGATTCATAACAGAATGGTCCAGCCACAAAAAGGATTTAGCGGGTACACCCTCACATCACTTTTTCCCTTTTTTGTAGTAATTCTTCCTCACCCACCTGGTTTTGCCTGACCATGCCTTCAGCGCGTCGCTCCCACGCAGGCTGGAGGAGATAAGCGGTGAGGCAACCCATGGTGGAGGAGGAGTGGGTGGCGGCTGATATTCGAACCTTCATGGACGAGGCTCACGAAGCCCGTGGACCAAAGGTGAAGTGGAGCAGTCTGGACACAGCTGAGGTGATTCTAGAAGTGCATCCGGGACTCTGGAATTACCCTCAGTATGCAGACCTGATCGCCTCGATCTACGCGCTCCAGCGCATGTTTTCTGGTGTGGGGAGAGCGGCATTCCTAGTGGAATCCAAGCGGGGACACGCTTCACAGCCTGCAGCCGTTCTCTCACCCACTTCGCCATCAGCGTTGGCCGCCCAGAGGCAGCGTCATTTCACAAAGAGACATTGGGAGAGGCCCTCCTCGTCTTTGGCAGTGATCATCTCCCCTACAGCTGTCGTGAGGCCTGCTAGGACCGCCCTGGGAACACCCACCTCCGTAGCCATGGAGACAGGGCCTCCACAGACCTTGGAAAAGAGCCAGATCACTGCCAACAGGGAGAGGGATGACTGTCCTCCCGCTGCAGCTGCCAACATCAAACACTGGGGTGACAGGCAAGTGTTTTTTCATTTTACTCCATTAAATAAAGATGAACCTTGTCTGTCTCCTGAGGGAGAGGCCCAGTCTTTGCAGTCCGCTTGGCTCTCTCCTCCAGCTGCAGATGCTTATTCTTTTCCTGTTCTCTCCGTGTCTCCTCCTATTTTTCCTGAGCTCCTGATGAACCAAGGACAGAGCCGTCAGACGGTGGAGGAGCCGGGGACTTCGGAGAACTTTGCCCCGAAGCCAACATGGAGAGGTTCTCCTGCAGCCACGCCAGAGGAATCCCTGGCATTGGAGCTGCTGCAGGGAGACAATGGGACTGCAAATACCATCTCACCTGCTGCGGAGGCTGCTGCGGCGGAGTGGGAGCTGGAGTTGACCTACTCGAGGCCGGGCCCGGGAGTTCATCACCAGCATCGATGGAGTCCTGGACTGCAGTGGAGCTCCAGCTCAGGCAAGTACTCTCTCTTGTGTTTCTCATGTCAGTTTTGGAGAGCTCTTGCCTGCCTCTTGGTGATGGGAGTCATGTGTAGCCCTTGGCTCCGTCTGAACTCACTTCGCCAGGCTCCGCAGCTGACTGCAACCCTAACAACTTTTCTCCTCCTACTGTCTCTGAGCCTTTGTCTAGGGTTGCCAGAGAGGGTGCGCCATTGCCAGAGGTCATTGTCGGTCCGGTCCAACCAGCAAAGGACGCTGCTACTCCAGTTCCTCCTGCCAGGGTCGTCAGGGCACCTCCAATGGACCGTTTCTTCTGCTTGTTGCTCCTGCAGGTTGGCCCGTTCACCGTGGGTGCAACATTGTCCCAGTCAGGGTCCGCGGCGGGTCCTGCAGAGCTTCAGCTGGAGTCCACCATGGGTGCTGCAGAGCTCCAATTGGGAGTCACCATGGGTGCTGCAAAGCTCCAGCTGGTAGCCACTGCGGGTTCTGTATTGGCCCGTTCGGGGTCCACCGAGGGTGCACCATTGGCCTTGTCGGGGTCCACCGCGGGTGCAGCTTTGTCCCAAACTGGGACCACCGAGGGTGCTGCGGGTCTGCCTGAGGACTCCGTGCTCCCCTTGTCCTCCCTACCAAACGCTGTGGGGGTTCCCTTCCTATGGTCCAGTCACCCACCAGTGAGCCTCCCGATGGGCAGGACATCTCCTGCTTCACCCCTTCGGTCCTGGTGACTTAACAACGCTTGCCGGCTGCCAGAGGGACTGAGTCTCTGGGCTAGGTGGCCCGTGTTTTCTGGTAGGCCACCGGACTCTGTTCGCCGGACTGCCTTCTGGGCCTGGGACTCTGGGCAGCCTCCCGAGCCTCGACGCCTTTCGACTTGGTGGAGGGGGGTAATTGTGGGCCCTGGGTGGGGTATTGTGTTCCCTTCTTTCCTGTTCCCCTTACCTTCCACCCGGGTTCATTTTGTTTGTTCCTGTTGGGGTGGGTGGTGGTGGTGGTGGTGGTGGTGGTGGTGTTCTTCTTTTTGATGTTACTGTGGGTGTCTTTAATCCACCCCTGGGGGGGGGCGGAGGGCTCTGTCATGAACCAAGTCGGTTTTTCCTGTAGGCTCAGTTCTGACTGCTCTCTGTGGTTCGGGCATCAGGTGATTTATGTATTGTGTTATCTTTTGAGTTCTTGTTGTGTTTATGGCTGTGTTCTGTTTCTTTCCCATGCCTGTAGTCACGGCTTTGGCCGGCAACTGTTAGGCAGCCTCTTTGACCAACTTTTGTGTGGGCATTGTCTAGCATTTTCCGGTCTGACCACGCCCCTTCTCTCTCCTGACAGCCAGCTGATTTCACTCCTGTCATTGATTTTCCCGCGCCTCGCCCAGGTGCACCCAATCTGTTGTCCAGCAGTGCCTGTACTTAGACGGCCCTTGCCAGTCAAGTATTGTTGAACCATTGAGCTGTACTATACGGATGTAAACCCTTTGAGTGTGAGAATTTGTGTGCCCCTAGTGGCAGAGCGTGGCACTGTGCCTGCCTTCTCACTGTGACTTTGTCAAACGTAAGTGAGAAATGTCTGGGTTTTTTTTAAAATGTACTGATTTCTTGTTCGTACGCTTTGAAGAAAGATGATGAGGTACCTCTGTACAAAAAATGGTGTCAAAAGACTGAACCATTTTTTGTGTAAATACATCCAAATTACAGTTTTGACTGAGTTATGGAATTTAAAGAGATGCAGTGGCATTTTGCAAATTAGATGCATAAATTTATTCCCATCTGAAACTTTGGATCATATTTTACATCTTTCTAATTGACAGTAAGACATTATCTCTTACCACTTTCAATTTATAGCCTTGGAAATCTGAACTATTTTATCCATCCATCCATCCATCCATCTTCTACCGCTTTCCCGGAGGTCCGGGTCGCGGAGGCAGCAGTTCAAGCAGAGAAGCCCAGACTTCCCTCTCCCTAGCCACCTGCTCCAGCTCTTCAGAGAGGATACCAAGGCGTTCCCAGACCAGTTGGGATACATAGTCTCTCCACCAAGTCCTGGGTCTGCCCCGGGGTCTCCTCCCAGTGGGACGTGCCCGAAACACCTCAAATGGGAGGCGTCCAGGAGGCATCCTAATCAGATGCCCATACCACCTCAACTGACTCCTTTCAATGTGGAGGAGTAGTGGTTCTACTCTGAGCCTCTCCCGGATGACTGAGCTCCTCACCCTGTTTCTGAGGGTGAGTCCAGCAATCCTACGGAGAAAGCTCATTTCAGCCGCTTGTATCCAGGATCTTGTTCTTTCGATCATTACCCAAAGCTCGTGACCATAGGTGAGAGTAGGAACGTAGATTGACTGGTAAATCGACAGCTTTGCCTTAGAACTCAGCTCCCTCTTCACCACAACAGACCGGTACAACGTCCGCATCACTGCAGATGCTGCTCCAATCCGTCTGTCAATCTCTCGCTCCATTTTCCCCTCACTCGTGAATAAGACCCCAAGATGCTTAAACTCCTCCACTTGGGGCAGGAGCCTGTCCCCAACCCAGAGAGCACAATCCACCTTTTTCCGGCTGAGGACCATGGACTCGGACTTGGAGGTGTTGATTCTCATCCCAGCCGCTTCACACTCAGTGGCAAACCGTCCCAGCAAGAGCTGGAGGTCATTGCTGGATGAAGCCAACAGGACAACGTCATCTGCAAACAACAGAGATGAGATCCTGTGGTCCTGTAGTTCATCCTGACTACAGGATGAACTATTTTATTGAGAAAAAATATTTACCACTCTTGACCACTAGGGGGTATGTCGCAGTTCTGCACCATACACATTCATAGGGTTAATCACTGTATGTGCCTCGTCATCTTCATCAAAGTTACGGATTAGCCACTTCCTCATCTAGCCATGGATTCTAGGCGTCCTCTGAGTGATGTCGGCTCTGAGACGCCATTGTGGTAAATCCGTTTCTCCACCTCCTTTCGCTGGGCGATGCCGGCCCCTGAATGCCAACTGTAAGTGTGTTTTTGTGTTTTTGTAAATCTTCACCTTTTTGGAACTGTCTTGTCTTTACGTTAATAAATGTGGTGTACCCAGCGCATAAATCCATCCTTTCCCCTCACTCCTCCATGCGCTGCATAAAAGCGCATGGGGATTCATAACATAAACTTTAAAAAATATTAAATTATGGAAACAAATCATCAATGAGTCTTGAATTGTAGAAAATGTATAAAACAAAAAAAATTAAGATGCAGAAAGTTGAAACATATACTTAAAATATTATTGAAAAAACGTGTGAAAACACAAATAATTCATGAGTCTTGGTTTGTAGGAAATGTATTACAAAAAGTTGAGTAAGATACAAAAAATAATCCCCCCTCCCCAAAAGTGGGACTCCTCATTTGAATTAGTGCTTCTCAATCGTATTAGGAAAATAGAAGCTACTGTGGTGTCAACATAACATGTACTAAAAAAGTACAAATCCCCCACTACAAAAAAATGGACCCCGATTGAGCTTAACAGGGGGCAGACTAGGGGGAAGGGCCTCATAACAGGCAAGTTCAGTGTATCACTTTTTTTGATATCATATGTTTAAACACTGTTTTACAGGCCTATGGAAAGAGTTTGTTTATGCCGATATAAATTAAATAAAAAAAAATTAAATCACCCTTTATTGTCATTCAACTGTACAACCAATCATGTACAGTAGAATGAGATTGTGTTTTACCTATCTACTGTGTTAATCACACCCCTCCCAAGTGTAGAATCAGAGGGCCGCTGCCATGCAAGGTGCCATATACATAAAAGTATAATTATTTTTGCTATGGCAAAGAATGCTTCAGATTTTTTTGTGTGCTTCTGTAACACTCAAAGCTTCCAACTTGTCAGAATTAATATTTCTATTTTGTTATAAATGCTTATTTCTTTGAAATACCAATGTACTATATATCGTTCTAAAGTAGATTCGTCATGTTAAACTTTTGACAAAAAATAAATAATATTTAAACCAATTTTAACTTTATGATATATTTACATGTCAATCAGCAGTTAAAACAAACAAACAAAACTCTAAGCAAAACAGAAATTGTGAATTGTATTGTGATATATTGTATGTCATTATTGATCAGTATGGAAAACCTTATCATAATGATTTTTTTTTCATATCACCAGCTCTAATACTAGCATAACTCAAGAGAACAAATGATTTTTAAAACAGAATTTTTCTGACTCCTGCTCACATCATACACACACACACACACACACACACACAGACACACACAGACACACACACACACAGACACACACACACACACACACACACACACACACACACACACATTTTGACTGCTCCCTCTCTGGGATTGGCGAAGGGGACCGTAGGTCAGCATTTTTGATATGACAACAATTTTTACACCACGTGCCCTTGACACAACCCTCCCCATCTTACCCAGGCTTGGGACTGGCACATGGGATACTCTGGTTTTGTGCATCCCCCTGTGGCTGAGCAACCTTTCTATATTTGTCTATGAACGGTGTAATTATTCTGTCTTTGGTTTGACAAGTACTTCAGTTTTACTGGACCCATTTCTCTCTCTCTAACACATCTGTAAAACCTCCAAGGCATAAAACTGTTCACCAAAACATCATAATTAATATCTCATTTCAGATATAATTCTTGGTCTGCTGTGAAAAATCCGATATGTTAGACCATTTTACTGATTATCCCTTAAAAGTTATAATGCATCATCTCACTTAGAGTGCATGGATCCAAACTCACATAAACCTTATTGGAAGTCATGATCTCAAGTAAAATGTAGCTTCAGTTTAGAATGTGTTTTCATACTACTTTATCCAGCCCAACTCTTGTGATGATGATGACAATTATTATTATTAATCTTCATCATCATCATCATTGCTAAGATCATTCTCAGTAAATCCCACAGTGAATTACAGTGGTTGGGGATGTCAGCAGAAGTGACTAAC
This sequence comes from Pholidichthys leucotaenia, assembly GCA_020510985.1. Classification (NCBI taxonomy): domain Eukaryota; kingdom Metazoa; phylum Chordata; class Actinopteri; order Cichliformes; family Pholidichthyidae; genus Pholidichthys; species Pholidichthys leucotaenia. Next base: position 240,933,745 of record CM035845.1, read on the forward strand.
ACTACCTTCCATCAACAACTCAAGCTAAGATGCCCATGGGCAAGCTCTCAGTCCTTAATTACTCAATTGAATCTACACAGTACTCAACAGAAAAGGACTGTGGTTGCATTAGGTAAGTTTCTTACATGTGAAACTGAATTGGAAACAATGTTTTCCTACTTATTTTGGTATAATCTAACAAGGATTTGTTTGTATTGAGTGAGCAACATGATGTATTTCACTCTGCCGTTGATGTCAAACTGACAACAAATCAGCAACCTACAACAGCATCACCTGCATCAAGCTGCTGGGTTTATAGGGGACAGTACAGTATATTTGCATGTCAATCACCTTTTTTACCCCTTAGCCTCAAAAGGTTGAAGGGGTATTGCCGTCACTCTACCAGGCAGATGGGCGGTGCCATTTGGTTACGTTGGTGGAATCAACACCTATTTTTTGACCACGATAACTAGAGAAAAAAAATAACAAATGGTTTTCAAGTTGATATCAGAGGTGTATCTGAAAAATAGTGGCTGAGTTTGAATTTGGGTGACCGCTGACCTTTAGCAAGGTCAGAGGTCAATTTTCTGCAAAATCTTGTAAACGGAATAATAATGCATCAGATTTTTATAACGCTTTATCATAGACACTCAAAGATGCTTTGCAAATAGATACATTATTCATTCACTCCAGACAGAGGTAGTGGCAAGCTACTACTGTAGCCACAGCTGCCCTGGGGCAGGCTGACAGAAACATTGCTGCCAATCCATGCCAACGGCCTCTCAGGCCACCACAGACATTTATACTCCTTCATACCCAGTGTTATGGACACTGGAGGAAAGGTGGGTAAAGTGTCTTGCCCAGGGACACAACGGCAGGACATCTGGGGACAGCGGGATTTGAACCGCCAACCATCCAGTTAATGGACAACCTGCTCTACCTCCTGAGCCACTGCCACCCCAATAACTACAGAAAAAATGATGTTGCCTTTTCAAATCGATATCATCGTGTCTAAGACAAATCTTAGACAGCTCAAAAAGTCAAAGGTCAAAAGGTCAAAGATCAATACTAACAATCCATTCTGTTACTATAGAATGAGTAAAACTGGGGTCACCAAACTTGGTAAAGAAGTTCACCCTGTGGCCATGACATCTGACTTTGGGTTTGGGATTAGAATTTCAAAGGTCAAGGTTAGCATTCTCTGTTCCCTCTTACTATTGAACAAAGAAATCTATGGTAACCAAACTTTTTTACACAGGTTCATCTTGGAGTCCCAACATACAACTTTGGGTTTGGCGTCAAAAGGTCAAACATCACGGCCACAATGCCATATAAACAATGAAACCTAGGGTCACCAAACTTGGTAAACATGTTCACCCTGAGACCCTGACTTCTGACTATGGGTTTGAGGTCAAATGGTCAAAGGTCATGGTTGGCTTACCTTACGCCCTATTGCTTTACAACAAGTAAAGGTTGGATCACCAAACTTTGTGCACTGGTTAACCCTGTGAATCTGACATTTGATTATGGCTTCGGGATTGTAAGGTCAAAATGCCATGTAAACTACATCTCAACAACAACGAAAGAGGCTGAGGGGTAGCACTTGCTGCCACCAGTATTTTAACAAGTTAAAGTCTGTAAATTTTTTTCTACCTGGATTGATTCTCTTTGGGGGCTAGCCTATTGGGCTTGCCATCTTTTTTTTTTTTTTTATTATTTTTTAAAGAAAGGTTCAAAATACTTTTAAATGTTCGTTTTATTCATCAGCTGACTCTTCATCATTAGAAAGAGGTGTCCTAACACACAGATTGCTGCTAATAAATTAGATGACATTAATTAACCACAATATTTTTACAAAAGGGTTTACAAAAGGAAATTAATGTATTGTAAATTATCTTAGCTAGCTGTAAAGGTATATATTGTATATGCATCACTGTTACCAAAATTATTAAGATCTCCAAGTGACAACTGAGACAGGTAAAATTTTGATTCTGAGGTGCCCTTTGTCACCATTTCTTTTTTAAAGTTAAATAAAGTTCTTAAATGCTCATTGAAAATACATCTGTTTATTTAGTTTTCATACAATTTTTTTTATAGTAAAGCAATAATTTCTCTATTTAGAAACAAAAAAGTATACCTTGATGTGCTGTTTTTGTAAGTAGTCTTGAGAAGAAATTGCACTATGAGTGCATGTAGTTTGTCCTCCAAGTGCTGTATATCAGGTTAAAAATTGAAGTCCGAGTTGGTACTTATTCATCCCTCTTTTGTGTATGGGGTATTGTGTTAACATGTACTGAACATATGAAATTGCATGTTCAACCACAAATTTGTATTATATGAAATATTTTCTTAAGGAGAGGTTATGGTTGTGCAAAATTATGAAATTTTACACATGTAGAAGATGCACACATCAGTAAGACCTAAAGAAATTCACGTTATTTATTAACCAAATTTTTCATGACCAACTGGATTATCATTCTCATTCCAGGACTTCAGTGAAATAGAGTTCTGTAAATTGTACTACATTTCTCTTGTATTAGTAAGCATACACAGTTTGTACTAGAGGGATCTCAGAGAGTGCGTACGTTCACCAAGGCCCTCTCTGTCTGTTTCTTAGCAGGATTATACAAAAATTTTTGGAGAAATTTGAAGAAAATTTTCACCACAGGTGTCTCCTCGGCTACAGATGAAACCATTAGAATTTGGAAGTGATCTGGGTTGGGGTGCAGATTCTAGATCACTTTGTTCAATTTCATTAAAGTTGTGAGATGGGGCCTTGGCAGAGGTATGCACTCTCTGGGTGGTTTTTATTTCTTTACATACCATAAACATATACCTCTGCCAAGGTCCTAACTTGCAATATTAAAGAAAGTGAAAAAGTGAACTACAATTTACATCCTAACCCTGATCACCTCAAAAATCTAACAAGCTCACAAATAGCTCACGGCCACCTTGGGTGAAAATTTCATCAAAATCTGTCCAGACAGATAGACAAGCAAACTGACATGATCATATTACCTCCTTTGCAGAGTTAATAATAGCTATTTTGAATACATACACACATATGTACGTGCAGTTGAAACCAGAAGTTTACATACCCTGTATAAAAAGACACAACCTTTTTTTCCCAGAATTTTTCAAAATTCTCAAGAAAAAATTCTCAATAGAAAAAAAGAAACAATGTTGGTAATATTAACTGACAAAAAACCAGGAAAAGTTTGATTTAATGTCAGACAGTGAGAAAAAATAAAGGTTGTGTCTTTTTATACAGGGTATATAAACTTCTGGTTTCAACTGTACATACATACATACATACATACAGTCATGTGAAAAAATTAGGACACCCTGTATAAGTGTGTTTTTTAACATATTTGGACATATGGATATTTATTATCAATGTTAAAAATACTGGGAGATTCATATAATTCAACTAAGCAATTTAAAATGAAATGAAGACTTTTTTTTTCAAATTTTCCATAAAATGTAATTCTAAACAAATAGTGAGGAATAGATTAGGACACCCCCATCTTTTCTAGGACACCCCCGCTTTCATTCCCACTTAAAATGGCTAAAATAAATGTTAAAAAATGCAAATAAAAACAAAAACAAGGTTAGACATAGATATGTGAACATTTTTTTAATAAAGAACTGAATATTTAATGGGGTGTCAATGGGGCATGAGTGTATATACATACATACACACACACATAAAAAGAGTGCTGATCTTTTTTTTTTTTTTTTTTAATTAGCAAAATATTCTGGACATATTTCAGTGCAAAACCAGCACAAGACAGAGACCCTATTTTGAATAGCAAGGTACTGATGATCACCCAAGGGGACAAGGCCACAGGGTGTCATGTCATTAACTGCCTGTGTATGTTTCTGGTTCAGCTGTTTTCTAAGTCTTTATTTTAAAATCAATCATGAGCAGGTGCATGAAGGAATTAGAGGTCATCTGCTTCTATGGTTGCAAAAGGATCAATTCTCCCACAAATTACAAAAACATTGATAGGAGCATACAGTATATACCCATATGGTCAAATCCTTTTTTTTACCCTTCAGCATAGAAAGGTATTTTAGTTGATGTTGCATGAAAAACAATGAACATTAAGGTCATTAGTTTCTTGCACCAAAACACAGATCACTGCCCACATTTTTAGGTAATTTTAACAGAGGTGTCCACACATTTGTGAAACGGTTTGGATTAGCTGCCAAATAATGTCAGTTAGTGTTGTTTGATCTACCACTGAACAACGCAGGGGTAGGTTTCCCAAAAACTGCTAAAAAAACCAAAAACAAAAAACAAACTGTTAACTGCAATAGCAACAAAGATGGTAGGAACTATGCAGTTGTGACACAGGTGTTTGCCAAAACCAATGATCAAACTATGATGGTGCAGTTCAAACAGTCCAATGCATTGTTAAGCTACACAGGTGTTTCCCAAAACCATAGTTTCAGTGAGCATTTGCCAAGACTGTTAAGGAAGTTGTATCATTCCAACAACAGCTCAGGAGCTGTTGGAGAAGCATAATTGCTGGAGAATACATAAATATTTATGGGGTGGGGGGGGGTGAAAAATTCATAGGCTGAAAAGTTTAAAGTTATCAAATTTGACAATTTTTTTTTTTTCAACATAGTGTCCCCTTCGATCCACACACATCTTCTATCGGTGTTGCAGCGCTTGGATCCCTGCGGTTGAAAAATAAACCACATTTGGTGAAAGTTCACCACTATAAACTTTTCAGCCTATGAACTTTTAAGCCCCCCTGGTATGTTAGTTGTTGTGGGATAAGTTTTGACCAACCCTGCAAGCAGATTTTAAAAATATTGTTAAAAAATATTTGACTGTGTTAAAATAGTCACACTTATACAGAAAACTTATTTACGTTTTAGATAAGACAAAATTAATTTTAAGTGTTTATTGATATATCTTCTTCCTATTTTTTTGGCTTCTCTCCCAAGGGGATTCCACATGATACAGCAATTTATGATTATTTAAATTAAAACAATAATTAAAATGATATGGCTATGAGAGTGAAATTAGAGTGACTGCGTCACACTGTAGAGTGGTGTTGGAACAATTCTTTTAATTGCAGATCATGATATAGCAAACAAATGTGCAGGGCATCAGAAATATTGTCAAATAATATTTTTTGTTTTTGATAAAGCAATTGAATATGCCAAAATGAGAGAAGATAAATATGTGATTTATTTTTAAATGAAAATTTAAAAAAAGTCTTCATAGGTTACAAGGGAAATGATAATATGACCAGCAAATTTTAATGCATAGTTCATTTTTACTCCATAATAAGAGTACGTAAATATTGTCCAGAGTTGTGAATATGTGATATGATCTGTCACTTTCTTGAAAGCCACACACCCTAATCCCTAATCACCCTCACCAACTTTCAGTTGTATATATATATATATATATATATATAAATGGTTTTGGACAGTTAAAATTTCTAACTGTGATTAATTTCTTAAATCACTGAGTTAATCGTGATTAATAATGTGTAAATTGCATATTTTTCAATTCAAATACTGTGTTCCTTAACTTGCTAAATTCTCAAGTTTTTCATACTCAGAAATATGGGAGTGGACAAATATGCTTTCTTTCTGCAACTGCAGGTTCATTAAAGCTCAATATGTCAAAAATGACAATTATTCATTCAGAACATTCTCCAAAAAATCCTCAAAAGTGCTGAAATATTGCATGTGTAATCCAGAGAATGGCAGAGCTTAATAACATCATTGTAGCAACAATACTTAAACAATTCAGTGTTCAACTTTACTCCTGTAGTAAACTATAAATAATTTGTAAACATCAAAGAGGCAGTGCAAATGAGGAGTATAATATAGAACCAGGACTCCACCTACAGATGTGACAAAATGTGGACAAAAGATGTTAAGATGTGGACAAAATTGTTGGTACCCCTCTGTTAATGAAAGAAAATGGATGCCGAGAGAAATGCAATTTCATCTTGCCTGCATTACAGTTGTATGTACAGCAATGTGACAATAAAGTTTGATTTGATTTGAAAAACCTACAATGGTCACATAAATAACTTGAATCTGATAAAAGTGGTAATAAATAAAAATTCTATGAAAATTAACCAATGAAAATCAGACAATACTTTTTAATTGTGGTTCAACAGAATTATTTTAAAAAACAAACTCATGAAACAGGCCTGGACAAAAATGATGATACCCTTAACTTAATATTTTGTTGCACATCCTTTTGAGGCAATCACTGCAATCAAACAATTTCTGTAACTGTCAATGAGACTTCTGCACCTCTCAGCAGATATTTTGGCCCACTCCTCATGAGCAAACTGCTCCCCTTGTCTCAGGTTTGAAGGGTGCCTTCTCCAGACTGCAATGTTTCAGCTCCTTCCACAGATGGTCAATAGGATTTAGATCAGGGCTCATAGAAGGCCACTTTAGAATAGTCCAATGTTTCGCTCTTAGCCATTCTTGGGTGTTTTTAGCTGTGTGTTTTGGGTCATTATCCTGTTGCAAGACCCATGACCTGCGACTGAGACCAAGCTGTCTGACACTGGGCAGCACATTTCTCTCTAGAATACCTTGATAGTCTTGAGATTTCATTATACCCTGCACAGATTCACGACACCCTGTGCCAGATGCAGCAAAGCAGCCCCAGAATATAACAGAACCTCCTCCATGTTTCACAGTAGGGACAGTGTTCTTTTCTTGGTATGCTTCATTTTTATGTCTGTGAACATAGCGCTGATGTTCCTCGCCAAAAAGTTCCAGTTTTGTCTCGTCTGTCCATAGGACATTATCCCAGAAGCTTTGTGGCTTGTCAACATGCAGTTTGGCAAATTCCAGTCTGGCTTTTTTATGATATGTTTTCAACAGTGGTGTCCTCCTTGGTCGTCTCCCATGAAGTCCACTTTGGCTCAAACAACGACGGATGGTGCGATCTGACACTGATGTACCTTGACCTTGGAGTTCACCATGAATGAGTTTAGAGGTTGTTCTGGGTGCTTTTGTTACCATTCGTATTATCCGTCTCTTCCATTTTTCATCAAGTTTCCTCCTGCGGCCACATCCAGGGAGGTTGGCTACAGTCCAGTGGATCTTAAATTTCTGAATAATATGTGCAACTGTAGTCACAGGAACATCAAGCTGCTTGGAGATGGTCTTATAGCCTTTACCTTTAACATGTTTGTCTATAATTTTCTTTCTAATCTCCTGAGACAACTCTCTCCTTTGCTTCCTCTGGTCCCTGTTTAGTGTGGTACACACCATGTCACCAAGCAGCACAGTGACTACTTGTCACCCTTTAAAGAGGCTGACTGACTGATTACAAGTTTGTAGACGCCTGTGATGTTAATTAGAGGACACATCTTGGTTGAACATGTCCCTATGGTCACATTATATTCAATCTTTTCTAGGGGTACCATCATTTTTGTCCAGGCCTGTTTCATGAGTTTGTTTTTTAAAGTAATTCTGTTGAACCACAATTCAAAAGCATTGTCTGGTTTTCATTGGTTAATTTTCATAGGATTTTTATTTATTACCACTTTTGTCAGATTCAAGTTATTTCTGTGACCATTGTGGGTTTTTCTTTCATTAACAGAGGAGTACCAACAATTTTGTCCACGTCTATATATAACACAACTTACTTAGCTTATACTTCCAACTTCTTTGGTTAAAAAAAAGACTTTTCTTTATCCTCTTCAGCAGAGGTAGAGGAACACAATTTCTAGCTATTTCAGCTTAACTTGAACTTGTTCTAAAAATGAACATGGACACCCAACATAAAAGTTAACACTAACAGAACAACATACATGGGTTGTTCCCATTTATTTCTTTTTATTGAGCCAGTTGCGCAAACAGACAAGCTTGTTTACATTTTCAGATGACAGAGCAGCACGCTTTTTCTGAATCACATGACCAGACAGTGAAAACAACCTCTCACAGGGAACAGATGTGGCAGGTGTTGCTAGGTACTTGCATGCAAACAGAGCCAGCTGTGGGTGCGCCCCTTCATGTTTGGACCACCACTGTTGGGAACAGTCCTCCTTGCCAACAGTGGGATCTACCCTGTAGCGCTCAAGACACTTCTCAATACTGTCATCCTCTTCATCAGATGAAGACTCTAGGAGAAGCATGAGAGATAATTGTTTCTTTGGTGATAATTCGGTGAAAATTGTTTCCTCTCGCCCAAAGATGCTGGGATAGGCTCCAGCCCCCCCGCGACCCGAAAAGGATTAAGCGGAAGAAGATGAATGAATGAATGAATGAATGAATGAATTAATGGTTCAGATGTTTCTGGCTCTTGTGGCTGTGCAGGATTGTCCATCTATCTCAGCAAGGCAGTGATGGAATGCCACACCTCATCCCTCTCAGGTTTGTTCAGATACTTGACGTCCTTAAACCGAGGATCCAGTTCTGTTGGCGCCCTTGGCCATGGAGTGTTAGTTTTTCTTTGCGTCTCTCCAGGTCTGCTGTGAAGGTGTCCTTGAATCTAATTATGTATGTTGGGTGATCCTTGGTGGCCCCCATCACTCGTGACAGATGGCATAATGCCGGAAGCACCACAGAGCAGGAAACGAACTTCTCTCCTCCAGGAAGATCAGTTATTTACCTGCAATAATAGATAAAACCAGTTCAATCAGGAACAATTATACATGTATATGGGTGGATATTCCATTTCCCTGTTGGGAGGAACAATAAACAGAACATTTTCTCTGGAGTAAATATAGAGGGTATGCATATGATGCCACCAAATAGAACTCATGTCAGTTAAAAAACATTCAGTGGCACAAATGAATTGCAGCATTAAGGTGTGTGCAGTAAAACACAAAAAATACACACAATATTCAGCCACAGCAATACATGGAGTACCTGCTTGCATTGTGGAGAGCTAATCTTTTTCTATCTTGATCAATTGGCACAAAATTAAATAAATAAATTATTAAATGCTCTGAATCAGTTCTTCACTTCCCATGTGCTCCTTGGTCTCACTACAGTCAAGTCAATGGTGTCGTATTAACATGTAAAGTAAAAAAAAAAGTACTCTGTGTGCTGCTGTGACTAAATATTTTGTGAATTTTATGTTTTGCAGCTTAAAAATAAAGCTGTCCCATTTGATTGCCACTCAGTGCTGTGTTGCTATGATAATTGTCCTGTAACTGCCAAGTATTCTGTTCTCATGCATCCCCTCTATTGAGGGGACACTATAAGTATTATAGTACTATAGTAGTATTATATACAGTGCTCCAGCAAAATCTCCAAGTTCTTCAGTTTCTCCAGTTTGGCTGTTGTTGGCATAGACATGTTGGTTGCATGTTTGGCCAGCGTAACCCTCAGTGGATCTTTATTCCTCACAACATGTGTGATCATCTCAAGGGTACTGTTCCACCTTGTTGGGATGTCCTGTGCGAGTGCTTCTTTCTTGTCAAGCTGTTTAAGTTGCTGCTGTTCTAGCTCTGTTGAATTTGGTAGGCTGTGCCTGAAATGGCCCACTACCTTTCTGCATTTTACTAATACTCTGTCAAATGGGCTGTTCTGTAGACTGACTGTGACAGCTCTTTGGAGGATATGTGCAATGCAAGGCATGTGCTTGAAGGGGAGCTGTCTGACGCAGCAGTCATGTTGTGTGCACTATCAGTGGTCAGAGTGCTGATTTTATTTTCAATAACCCACTGGCTGGCTACCTGCATGAAGTGTTCAGCACAAACGCTGGCAAAGTGCCTCTCCTTGATCTTTAGAACCATTAAAGCATGCAGTTGTAGTTTCCACTGTGGGTCAGAAAAATTTGCAGTGACCTCCAGGTTGCTGTGATGACTCACGGAGGTCCAGTAGTCCCCAGTCAGTGCAACTGAGCAGGTCTTTCTCAGGCTCTCTTCAATTTTAGCTCTCTCTTCTTCGTACAAGCTGTGCATTTTGTCTACCATGCTGAATCTCGAAGGCAACTCATATGTGTCGTTGGATGCAATATGAATTATATCACATAGACCCTCATCCTCAACAATGGTAATAGACCTGCAAGCAGTGGCGATTAATTTAGCAATCACTATGTTAAATTTACACTGTGAACAGTTGTCCAGGCATCTCTGCTGTGCGTTGTCCAGTGTGATTTGTTTTTTGTAATGGTTGGAATGCTATTATTAGCACTAGCATCAACCGAGTGCTGAGTTAACAGGTGATACTTAAGGCTAGATGTTCTCCAGTGGTATTTGAATTCATGCTGACAGTGCCCACATATTACCATTGTCTTGTCAACAGATCAATCCTGAAACTTTTTGAAGCTTAATTTGCTGTTAAAAATCTCCCTGTCTTTATCTGTTTAAGCTTGTGTTTACAATGTATTGCAGTCAGAGACTTCTGAGTTTGTGGATTACGTGGAGTGGCCTTGTACGGAGTGCTGCTAGGCCAAAAGCACACTGTTCGCACTTTCTACCATTAACTGCAGTTAATTGCGATCTTAAAATTTGTCACCGTTAACGGGGTGAAGCGTTAACGGGGGATTAACGCGATAACGGCAACACCACTAATATATATATATATATATATACCACTAATATATATATATATATATATATATATATATATATATATATATATAAAATTGTAGCACACAGTGCTTATCAAATTACACTCCCTTCCCACCCCACCCCTTCATTCACCCAACCTTGTACACACAGAAAGACACACACACACACACACACACACACTAATCAATGGAAGACATGGCTGAGCGCCGAGGATCCAGGTGTAGAAGCACCATCTTAGGGAGCCATCAACACAAGGGAAGCGCCAAATCCGAAGCTACAGGGACACCACCTCTGCCACCTCCCAAGACCAGGAATTGGCTGGGCAAGGGCAGTCACAGGCTAGCACACTGCAGTCAGAACCAATCACCCCTCGGTGGGAGAGCTCCCTATGAGGAAACACTGGAATTAGAACAAGATAATTGGATGAAACAATGATAAATATTGATATTAATAAGATATTTATTGGATATTAACAAAGTACATAATTATAACAAGATCAACATAAAATAAGTTTAAACTCAGAAATTAAGAAAATTAAAACAGGAAACTAATCAAAACCTAAGTTAAAATAGTAGGTCTTGAGTCTGTTTTTAAAAGCATGAACACCCTCGGTAGCCCTGATGTTCTCTGGCAGGCTGTTCCACAGATGTGGGTCATAGTAACTGAAAGCCGTATGACCATGGGCGAGTGTTCTGACAGTAGGAATAATTAAAACACCAGTGCCAGAGGACCTCAGGGGCCATGGGGGCTCATATGTTTAAACTAGTTCTGATAAATAAGAAGGCCCAAGACCGTGCATACATTTATAAACTAGTAAAAGAACATTAAAATTGATCCTGAAGGACATGGGGAGTCAGTGCAATGTCTTTAAGACCGGTGTGATGTGAACCTGCCATCTGGTCCACGTCAGAACACGTGCAGATGAATTCTCTAATAACTGCAGATTTGAAATTTTCTTTTTGGGAAGACCAGAGAGCAGAGCATTACAATAATCAATACAGCTGGTGATAACAGCATGCATCAGTATCTGCATGTTTGCTCGAGAGAGAAATGGGCAGACTTTGGCTATGTTCTCTAGGTGGTAAAATCCTGTTCTTGTTCTATTTTTTTTTTTTATATGTGGAGTAAAACCAGTGTCAGAGTATAATATTACACCCAAATTCTTAACATGCTGGAATGCAGTAAAGGACAAACTGTATAATTTTGATAAAATTTTCTCTCTCTGAGCTTCCGGACCGATAACTAAATATTCACTTTTGTTCTGGTTAAGCTGAAGAAAGTTTGCTGAACATCCATGACTTGATATCTAAAATACAGTTAAAAAGGGTGATAATTGGTACTATATATATCAGGAGACACAGGTACACACAGCTGTGTGTCATCAGCACATCAGCATAACTATGATATTTGATGCTATGTCTCCCGATAACATCCCCAACGTGCAGCATGCACAAATTAAAAAGTGTTGGACCTAAAATTAAATCCTGGGGCACTCCACAATTTATTTTGTAGACTTTGGAAGAACATGTATCCATACTTACCAAAAGGTTCCTGTCTGTGACGTAAGACTTGAACCAATTAAGAACAATACCAGAGAGGGGTACCAGATCCTTAGTCTGGTCATTGCAAGGTCTTTTTTTTTTTTTTTCCCCGCAATTTTGTTCTTTACAAACTGTTTCTTTTAAGCCTGTTTTCATGGAGCAGAGATGCTTGTTTTTTCATGCACGATCTCTCAACACTAGCAGAGTGTGGGGAGAGGGGGAAAAATGAAATAACACACACACACATACCGGCTGCAGCGCAGCAGACTTGAATGAAAGGATTAGTTTTGTGCAAATTATGCCACACTACCGCTAATTTATTTCACCACTTGAGATGTCATCCACTATAATATGAAGAATGTAGATATGAAGAATCACTCTCAACATCCAAGGTAGCCCCTACAAAATAAATAAATAAAGGAGCCAGCCCTAAGAAAATGACTATATGGCTTCTTCATTTGGAAAATTTATCCCATGCTACAAAAGTGCAAAATAGAAAAAGATCACAACTGTCATCAAAAATTGTACTGCCAAAGACATGGCCCTTATAATTAAAAACATGACCAAGCAGAAAAAGTGGAATTTAATTTATATGGTTTTAAAATATTTTTTTTCTCTGGAATTCTTGCTTAATACACATTTTATTGTGTTGATTCTGTCATGATTACCAATTATAGACAGCCCACACGCACAATGCAGCAACAGAAGGACAATCAAAAACACAAACAAACATTTGAGGAGTTTATTAAATATCAAAGTTAAGCACAGCTTATGGAAAATTTCACTCGCCAGAGGAAGCAGCCTGTGGAGAGAGAATAAGAGCTGTGAGTGGAGAAATGGAGACAGAGAAAATGGACGAGCCAAACTGCCACTTACATGGGATAATAGGGAGAACTGGCAGGACCCCGAGCGGGGAAGGAGACGAACCAGCAGGGTGAAGTTGGTGGAGTCGGTGGTGCCTGACCGGGTGGAGAATGGTTGCAGCTGGGTGGAGCTGATGGGGCAGTGAGTGCATGCAGTACCCGGAAATGCACCCGCACAGTGGCAGCAACCTGGAGAGGAGAAAGGAGACAGGTGTGTACGGAAACTACACCTTCAGAAAATAATTCTTGCTTTAACAGGACTCTGTTACGGCAGTATACCCAGACAAGCCGGCATCGGCACACTGAAGAGATGATCCTTTTAAATGCTGGCTGATGAAAGGCAGCAGGTGCGTCTCCTCACCCAGGTGTGTTAATGACCTGAGGGAGGAAACAACGGGAAGGAGAGGGTGCACATTCACGACCATGACAGTGCCCTCCCCTCAAGGAGTGCCTCCTGGCGGTCCCTTGGGCTTGTCGGGATGGGCTTGATGGTAGGCACAGAGCATCCCTTTGTCAAGGACGTATGATCTGGGGATCCAAGAGCGTTCTTCCGGGCCGTAGCCCTCCCAATGGACTAGGTATTGTAAACGACGGCCCTGACAGCGAACATCCAAAATGCACGTCACGGTGTAGGCAGTGTGGCCATCGATCGTCCGGTGAGGAGGAGGCGGCTTCAGGGTGGGGGCAGAGTGGGCTGACCTAGAGGGGCTTGATGTGGGAGACGTGGAAAGTCGGGTTCATCTGCAGGGTCCATGGGAGCTTCAAGCGGACCGTGACGTCGTTGACCACCCCGGAGATGGTATGGGGTCCCAGGAAGTGGGGGGACAGCTTCTTCAAATCAGTCTTCAGCGGAATCTGGTCCACTGCCAGCCAGACCTGCTGACCTACAGCATACTTAGGAGCAGGCACCTGCTTCCTGTCAGCCATCAGACGGTTGCGCTTAGAGAAGCGAGCAAGGGCAGCACAGGCAGATCTCCAGATGCGTCGACAGTGCTGAGCATGGGCCCCCACGGATGGCACCACGACCTCCCTCTCAACCATGGGCAGCAAAGGTGGGGTGTACCCCAATGAGGCCTCAACGGGGGTGAGCCCCGTGGCTTTAGGTACGGCAGAATTCAGAGCGTTGTCCACTCAGGTCAGATGCATACTCCACGAAGAGGGATTTTCGGCTGCTACACACTGCAGAGTGGCCTCCAAGGACTGGTTGGCGTGCTCGGCCTGCCCATTCGACTGAGGATGATGACCAGAGGAGAGGCTGACGGTGGTCCCAAGCATCCGACAGAAGGCCCTCCAAACCTGAAATGTAAATTTAGAACCCCAGTCAGACACGATGTCAAGAGGAATGCCATGGAGATGGATGACGTGGGCAGTGAGGAGGTCTGCATTCTCCATTGCAGAGGGGAGCTTAGGAAGGGCAACAAGATGGACAGCTTTCGAGAAGCGGTCAATGATAGTTAGAATAACCAATTTCCCGTGGGAGGGAAGGAGTCGGGTTATGATGTCCAAGACAATATGGGACCAAGGACTGCCAGGGATGGGCAGAGGGTGGAAGAGTCCAGCAGGAGCAGAGGAGTCCAACTTGCCCCGGACACAGATTTGACAGGCCTGCACATACACTTGCACGTCCTGCCGCAGTGTGGGCCACCAGAACACCCATCATCCAGTGGATTACGTCACTGCGGAGGCCGGCAGAGATGTATAGGTGGTTCCGGGGGCACCCTGCTGGTATGGGCTCCCGGGACTGGGACTGGCGGACCTTCCGCTCAATATCCCAGGTAAGGGCTCCGAGGATGCATGAGGGGGGGAGAATAGGCTGAGGATGGGACGGGGGCACTACCTGCTCTGAATCAAACTGGCGCGATGGCACATCCAGTTTGGTGTTCCGAGAACCAGGCCGGTAAGTGATGGTGAAGTTGAACCTTTGGAAGAAAAAGGCCCAACGAGCCTGACTGGCATTAACCTTTCAACTGTCAGATTTCACATGCCCCCAGTGGCACAGCGCAGCAACTGCGCCTGTCAACTCACTCTGACATCCCCGGCTGTACTGAGGATTTTTACTGATTTGTACTGATCTGTCAGTTCAGAAGGTGGCAGGCACACGTTGGAGGAATCATGGCTGACACGGAATACACCACAGAAGAAGGAATTATCCTTTTTATTATTCCTTTTCCCTTCTCTGAGCTCACAAGACCAATATGGCCATGACGGATCATCATACCCCATTACATAAATGGCTTTGTACATGGAAAATAGCTGCGGGATACAAGCAAAATTTTCGTGGGATAATCATAGGACTTTGTAGAAGTGAAAGAGAGCGTAAATGACTGACAGAACACAAAATAACGACCACGATTGATGAAAACGCAGCAACCACACCAGCCAGCGAGCCCCCTTCCGCCAACAGTAAGTGACAAATTTCTTTGTTTCTTTACATTGTTCTGATATTGTGGTTCATATACTTTGAAGATAAAATAACAAAATGCCCCTGTAGATAAAACAGTGTAAAAAAACCCTGAACCATTCTTAGTGTAAATATGTCCAAAGCCCACTTTTGACTGAGTTATGTAATTTATATAGCTGCCTTAACATTATGCAAATTAGATGCGTAAATTTATTCCTATCTGAAACTTTGGATCACATTCTACATTTTTCTAATTGACAGTAATCGCTTGCCACTTTCAAGTTATAGCTGACATAACGCACGGCTCAGGAGACGCACACACACAGGCTTAGAGTAGTTCAAAGAGTTTATTAACAGCAGGAGTGAATGAGTGTGTGTCTGCGGGATGTAAATGTGTTGGTGATGGTGTCTGCTCCAGGCACAGAGGCAGGTGACCGTTCAGCCGAGCAACCCTATGGAGAGAGCACAGGGAGAGGGTGACGGGCATACACCAACACAGGAGGGATTTATGGCGAGAGAAGGACTTACTTGGTGGGTCAGGACAGCTGGCACAACAAGGGGGCGAAGCCCGGAAGACAGCCACCTGGAGAGCTCTGTACAGCAGCGAGGATTGGGCGATGGAGTGGAGATGTCCGCCGCTGGGGAATCCACCTGTGCACAGGGGAGAAGACTGAAGAAAAGAGGTAAGCGATCTTCTTACCAAAATGGTGACGCTGAAGGGAAGTATGCTCACAACGGTGAGGGACGAAGTCTGACGGCTTCAGGCCGAGCCTCCGGGCGAGACGGCCTTTATCCCTCGCCGCTGATGATTGTCAGGTGCGTGAGCAGGTGGCGCCGCTGATGAATGGCGCGGCGTGACAGTACTCCCCCCTCTAGCAGCGCCTCCTGGCGATGGCTTATCCGGGTGCGCTCGGTGGAAGTCCGCGATGAGCGATGGGTCCAACACAAACGACGGGGGCACCCATTGTCGATGCTCGGGCCCATAGCCCTCCCAGTCCACCAGGTATTGCAACCCACGACCTCGGCGCCGGGAGTCCAGGATGGAGGAGACGGACCAGGCCGGATGGCCACCAATCATCCGGGGCGCGGGTTGCGCTGCAGGAGGAGGGCAAAGGGGGTCAGTGACTGCCAGTTTCACCTTCGACACATGGAAAGTGGAATGGATGCGGAGGGAGGGGGGAATAGCCACGCGCACAGCCACTGGGTTGATGATCCGGGTGATGGGAAAGGGACCCATGAATCGCTGTGCCAGCTTCCTCCTCTCGCCTTTTAATGTGACGTCCTGGGTAGACACATACACGAGTTGCCCAACTCTGTACGCCGGGGCAGGTCTTCTGTGCCGGTCCGCCACGGTCCTGTTGCGCTCCGCCGTGCGTAAAAGCGCATGACGCGCGGCAGCCCAGGTGGAGCGGAACTGCCTAAGGTGCGCCCTAACAGAGGGGACAGTCACCTCGTTCTCCTGCGCTGGAAACAGCGGGGGGTCGTAACCCAGGGACGCCTTGAAGGGGGACATCCCCGTTGCAGAAGAGCGGGCGGTGTTGTGGGCATACTCCACCCAGGCGAGATGGTTGCTCCAGGACGTCGGCTTGGATCTAGTAACACAGCGGAGCGCAGCCTCCAGCTCCTGATTGGTCCTCTCACACTGCCCGTTAGACTGGGGGTGATGGCCGGAGGAGAGGCTCACCTTGGCTCCGATGGCGTTACAAAAGGATCTCCAAACCTCGGATGAAAATTGGGGGCCCCGGTCCGAGACCACGTCCACCGGAATCCCGTGCAGCCTGACCACGTGTTGGACGAGGAGGCCCGCCGTCTCCAGGGCAGTAGGGAGACCTCGCAGGGGAACGAAGTGCGCCGCCTTGGAGAAACGGTCCACAATGGTCAGGACGGTGTCAAAGGAGTTGGAAACGGGGAGTCCGGTGACGAAGTCCAGTGCGATGTGCGACCAGGGCCTGCCGGGGACGGGCAGAGGCTGGAGCAGACCCGCTGGGGGGGCATTTCCCGACTTGCTGGTGGCACAGATTGGGCAAGCCCGGGCGTAGCGGGCTGCATCCCTCCGCAGGCCTGGCCACCAAAAGGACCGCTGGAGGAGGCTGATCATCCGAGAGGTGCCGGGATGACAGGTGAGCCGGGAGGTGTGGAGCCAGTGGATGACCTCTCCTCGGACCGCAGATGGGACGAACAGTCTTCCCTCCGGTCCGCCGCCAGGATCAGGTTCCACCTCCTGCGCCTTCCGGATCTTGTCTTCAATGTCCCAAGAGATGGCACCGAGGACGCACGACCTGGGCAGGATAGTGTGGGGCGTCTCCTCAGCCTCCACGGGGGTGAACTGCCTAGAGAGGGCGTCAGGCAGGCCGTTTTTGGAGCCCGGCCTGAAGGTGATCGAGAAGCGGAACCTGGCGAAGAACAAAGACCAGCGCGCCTGGCGGGCATTCAGGCGCTTGGCAGATCGTAAATACTCTAAGTTCTTGTGGTCCGTCAGGACCACAAACGGCAGGTCCGCCCCCTCTAGCCAGTGGCGCCACTCCTGTAAGGCGAGTTTAATGGCCAGGAGCTCTCTGTCCCCCACATCGTAGTTCCTCTCCGCCGGGGACAGGCGCCGGGAGAAGAAGGCGCACGGCCGTTTGGCGCCATTGTCAGGTGACCGCTGGGATAACACTGCTCCCACTCCCGTGTCCGATGCGTCCACCTCCACAATGCACTGCAGCGCGGGGTCGACCTGGCGAAGGACCCGGGAGGAGGAGAACTCCGCCTTCAGCGCCCTAAAGGCAGCAGCGACCTCTTCAGTCCACCGGAACGGGACCTTCGGGGACGTGAGGCGGGTCAGCGGTCCGACGATCGAGCTGAAATTTGGGACAAAGCGGCGGTAAAAATTGGCGAAGCCAACAAACTGTTGCACCTGCTTCCGGGATGCGGGAGTAGGCCACTCCACCACCGCCTTCACCTTCTCTGGGTCTGGGAGCACCTGATCTTGAGCGATGATGAATCCCAGGAAGGATGTGGTCCTAGCGTAGAATTCGCATTTCTCAGCCTTCACGTACAGACGATTCTCCAGCAGTCTTTGGAGGACCCGCCTCACATGGACCTGGTGCTCGTCCCTGGACCTGGAGAAGATAAGGATGTCATCCAGGTAGACGAACACAAAAAGGCCGATGAAATCCCGGAGGACGTCATTAATGAGGCGCTGAAAGACGGCAGGAGCGTTGGTCAGCCCGAACGGCATGACGAGATACTCAAAGTGGCCGTTCGGGGTACGGAAGGCTGTCTTCCATTCATCTCCCTCCCGGATCCGGACGAGGTGGTAAGCGCTGCGTAAATCCAGCTTGGTAAACCAGGTCGCCCCCTGGAGGGAGTGAAAGGCAGTGTCCATGAGGGGCAGGGTGTAACGGTCCCTCTCAGTGATGTCATTCAGCGCTCGGTAGTCTATGCAGGGACGGAGGGATCCGTCCTTTTTCCCGACAAAGAAAAACCCTGCCCCCACGGGTGACGACGATGGGCGAATAATCCCAGCGCTCAGAGATTCCTTCAGGTATGTATTCATGGTCTCCTTCTCCGGCGCCGACAGGCTGTAGAGCCGACCAGATGGCAGGGGAGCCCCCTGGCGGAGGTTGATGGCACAGTCATATGGTCGATGCGGGGGAAGAGACATAGCTTTCGATTTGCTAAATACCATACCCAGGTCGTGAAATTCTGGAGGCACCAGTGACAGGTCCGGAGGTGCTGTATCCGCCACAGGGGGAGCCGCGGATGGGGAGCAGGCAGCGGACTGAAGGCAGGTGCCCATACAGAAGGTACTCCATGCCGATACCCCAGCGGACCTCCAGTCCAGGACAGGGTTGTGGAGGCGTAGCCAGGGATACCCCAGGATGACGGGCGACACAGAGTTGGGCAGGACGTAAAATACCATCTCCTCCCGGTGGTTCCCTGAGATGATGACTGGGACAGGCATGGTTTGGTGAGAAACTCTCCCAAGGGAGGCACGGGAGAGATGGACCAGGGAGATGGGGTGTTTTAATGCCTGACAGCGGATGCCCAATCGGGTTGCCAGGCCTTGTGAAATGAAGCTGCCCTCTGCGCCCGAATCCACCAGTGCGTGGGTGAGGTGCCCAGTGGGATTGTGGCAAAAACGGATGGGCAGCTTTAATTGAGTGAGAGAGTCTAACCGGTTGGGATCCGCGAGGCTCCCTACAGCGATTCGCGGACCCCGCCGACTGGCTTTCCGCGGGCAACGCTCCACAGTGTGTTGGTCACCTCCGCAATACATGCAGAGGCCCAACTCACGGCGGCGTTGTCTCTCCGCAGGGGAAAGCTTGGTCCAGCCCGTCACCATCGGCTCCGACTCCTCGGGGCACAATGCTGGCGGCGCCGCCAGGGGGCGAGCTTGGAACAGGTGCGGCGAGACTCCACGAGGGCGAGAAGAAGAAGACTTCCGCCCCGAGGAGCGCTCGCGCAGCCTGTTATCCAAACTTATCGCTAAGGATGTCAGCTCCGCTAGCGTCCCAGGGATATCCCGTCCAGCCAGTTCATCCCTCAGATCACTATTGAGGCTGCGGAGGAACAGGCCACAGAGGGAGCGTTCCTCCCAGCCCAATTCCTCCGCCGCTACCCGGAAGTCGACCGAGTAGTCCGCTGCCGACCGGCCTCCCTGCTGGAGAGCGAGGAGCCGATCGACCTGGACCGTCTCGGTTTGAGAATGGTCAAAGACCTCCAGAAAGCGCCTCACGAACTGGTCATAGGTGAGGGTGGCATAACTGGGCCTCGCCATTACGGCGTAGGTCCAAGTTAACGCACGCCCCTCCAGAAGATTCCCTATGTAACCAATCCGACTGTGATCCGAGGGAAAATCTCCGGGCACACGGTGGAACACGGACTCACACTGCATAATGAACCCCCGCGCTCCGCCGAGCTTACCGCTAAAGCGGGCGGGGGTCGGAATCGGTGTGAGCCGAACCGGTGCCACCGGAGCCGGCTGGACGGCCGCTGGAACAGCAGGAGCCGCGCCACCCTGACGAGCCGGGGGGAACGGCTGTTGAGGATCCAAGCGGCCCAACCGGTTAGTTAAATTCAATAATTGATTAAAGATCACCTGTTGTTGATAAGCTATTTGATCCACTCTAGCCTCGAGAGTGGAAAACCGGTGTGCGAGCCCGCCGTCCGCCGAGCCGCTCTGCTGAAGCCGTACTGACATAACGCACGGCTCAGGAGACGCACACACACAGGCTTAGAGTAGTTCAAAGAGTTTATTAACAGCAGGAGTGAATGAGTGTGTGTCTGCGGGATGTAAATGTGTTGGTGATGGTGTCTGCTCCAGGCACAGAGGCAGGTGACCGTTCAGCCGAGCAACCCTATGGAGAGAGCACAGGGAGAGGGTGACGGGCATACACCAACACAGGAGGGATTTATGGCGAGAGAAGGACTTACTTGGTGGGTCAGGACAGCTGGCACAACAAGGGGGCGAAGCCCGGAAGACAGCCACCTGGAGAGCTCTGTACAGCAGCGAGGATTGGGCGATGGAGTGGAGATGTCCGCCGCTGGGGAATCCACCTGTGCACAGGGGAGAAGACTGAAGAAAAGAGGTTAGCGATCTTCTTACCAAAATGGTGACGCTGAAGGGAAGTATGCTCACAACGGTGAGGGACGAAGTCTGACGGCTTCAGGCCGAGCCTCCGGGCGAGACGGCCTTTATCCCTCGCCGCTGATGATTGTCAGGTGCGTGAGCAGGTGGCGCCGCTGATGAATGGCGCGGCGTGACAATAGCCTTGGAAATCTGAATCATTTTATTGACAAAAATATTTACCACTCTTGACCACTAGGTGTTATGTCGCCATACGGCGAATGGGACAGATAGAGGGTTAAGCCGGCGGGCTGACCACAAGAACTCTAAGTTCTTGTCATTGGTCCACATGACAGTGGGATGAATAGTCCCCTATAGCCAGTGTCTCCACTCCTCCAACGCCAACTTAATGGCGTTGATGAGAAGCTCTCTTATCCATACGTCGTAAAAGCTCTTGGCTGATGTGAGCCGCTGGTAAGAAAAAAACGTGCACGGGTGGAGCTTCTGGTTGGAGGGTGAGCGCTGTGAGAGTGCTGTAATTACACTTTATCCCTTTTAATCAATCAATTAATCAGTCAGTCTCAAAATATTCATGAGTTCTACTGGGGCTTAGAACATTCACAGAAAGGAATAAATAGCCAACAGCTTCTCTCATTTTACAGATTTATTTAAATGAAATTATGATTAAATGACATTACAATCAAATAACTTGTGAGCACTTGTGAGCAGGTGAAATGATCAACATTGAGCAGTCGCATTCAACTTGTATAACTGATTATTGAGTAACGGAATGTTAACACCTCTGTGACCATGGAACTTTAGCATGAATTTGGAACAGCTGAAATGGAAGAATGAGAATAAAATTGTATGTGAATTTATGAAGAAAATTATAACTAATTATAGAAAAATTCTTTGTTATTCTACGAAAGTAAAAACAGAATTTGAATAAAAAGAGGAATTATTTAATTCTCTTTTAATTCTGAATCTGATGAGATTCTGAATTATTCTCAAATCTCAGACATTTTATTCACTTTCAGCAGATGGAACAAAGAATACAGCTCACATGACTCCTTGCATTGTTGTCCTTTCGGTTGCTTCCTCAGCTGAAGATTTCGTAGATTTTCAGGGAAATATCTGCCCGCAGATGAGTTTTCCAAAGGCCACAGTCCAACAGCCTTCAAAGTCAAGCAGTCACAAGGCTGGATTTTGACTGTGACCACAGTTGGACTGAAATCAAGCAAAGATGGCGACAATGGTTTCTTCAGGGCCACTGCAATGGCGAGCTGCGTCGAGGCTTTCGTGGGTCAGCGGCTTCTCCCAAGAGAATTTGAGAATAATTACACATCTGACCCCAATGACAAAATTACAAGAGATTCTTCTGACTTCGTGGAGTTGGCTGAAAATAGCTTCCAGTTTGATAACGAATGGTCAGTCCCTTTTGAAAAGCACAAAAACATGGTGAGTTTAAAGAAAGTTTAACAGGATAAAAAGCTAGAGAACAGAAATGCCTGTGAAGCATGAAGTTTGACTTCATTTAGATCATCTTTCCTTTGAGCTCAGGAAAGAAGAAATAATTGATTGCCAGATGTTTAAAGAAAAACATTCAAACACACAGAGACTTTCTCAAGACAATGGCAAAACTATTAATATAAATTCTTCAAACCCATATGATTGCCCACACCGAATATCAGAGTCCCACAGAAGCAGTGATCTTCAACAAATAGCATACTTAGAATTGTCCTGAGAAATGAAACTTGACAGAAGAGAGTTAATTTCAGTTCATCAGTGTACAGTCAAAAGTGAACGTCTATTCCAGAGACATCCACCAGGGGGTATTGTCGAGTGGTGAATAATCCTAGATACTTTATGAACTGTAGTTTCAGGTCTGGAGGATGTCAAAAGAGTTGTTAACTAATAAAACTGCTTTGTGAGTAAGGACGTTTGTTATGTATGGTGCGACTTAATCCATTGAAAGCATTCCTTATGGCTTGCTTAACAAAGGAATGTTGTTTTCCACAGTGGTTCTGGGGTGAAGAAACAGTCCTGAGATCAGACTTTCCTGGGTGAAACAATGTCTTTAACATGGAAGATAATTTTATAGATTTAGCCAAAGCCAGATGATGCTACAGTGCACAAACAAAACAAACCGATGCGCCAAATCAATACAGGTGCAGCACTCTGCCTAACCTGAAAACAATTCATGCCCCAACTCAAAAAACATCACAGACAAACCCACAAATCAACAGACACTCACTCACCTCCATGTCTCTCCAACTGGTATGCGCTTCTCGGCAAACGCTACACAATAATGAGTGCTGGCATCACCCGGACAACACAGCCACTTGCTCATTCACAAACCCGCCACGCCTCCACTCACACACTTGAGCAGATTTCACAACAGGAACAAACCAAACTGGGCCACAAACAGAAAAAAAAAGTGTTTCCATATAAATATCCGACAGACAGATGGGTTCAAACAAATGGATGAGCCCCCATTTGTCTTATTACATATGGTTTTCCGGCCCAAATGGACCGACTTTGTTCAAATGAGTGGACGAGCCCCCATTTGTCACATCACAAATGGTTTACAGGTTCAAATGGTCCAACCGGGTTCAGACAAGCTGACGAATTCAGAAGGACGGGTACAGACAGACGAACCCCCATTTGTCACAAGCCTGGCTCGTGGCTTGGACAAAAAAGGGAGACCACACGGAGGTGCCAATTTAAGCACAAGTTTATTTTTAAAGAAAAACAATGAAAAAAAAAGTGTCTGTAATAATCAGTGGTGTGTATGTGTATTGAATGTGTGGACAAACAGAAAAAAAAACAAAACAAAAAAAAAAAAAAAACAGTCACTGGCCAACCCAGGGACCACATGCCTCTGTTGGGGCTGGAATTATGCCCAGCAGCAACCCCATAGCCGGAAAGCCCACAGGCTACAGACACAAAAACAAGGGCTGCCAACACAACTCTGACCAAGCTACAGACAAAGCACTAGGCAGAGCACATACATCAGGAAGGCAACAGGCCTCCAACGGGAGCAGAAGTGCTTCTGACAGGTGCGCAGAGATGGCTTATATCGCGCACCTCTCAGCCAAGGGTGGTCCTTTGTAGCTCCACCTACAACATAAGGAAAACACACAGAGGTCCTACTCCAGAGAGGAGTGGGGCAGTAACAAGTGTATTTCATGTATCACGATATAACCCTGAATGTATTGTGATACATGTTAAAAGCCATATCACCCAGCCCTACTCTTCTGGTTTGATGTCTCTCCGTAGTTTGGCTGTCTTCTGCCTCATCCAGCCCCTGGCTGAATCCTGTGCTGATTGGCGTTCCAACACTCCAGCAGTCAAGCATCACCTTTAATCAGACACCTGCTATAAATTCCAGCCAATTAGTAAGGGCAGATGTGACTTAATGTGAGCAGTCTGCCACCTCTGTTCTCTTTGTTAGTGAGCATTTCACAAAATGCTCACGTTTGGTTGAGTGTCTTTTGTTTCCTTGGATCAGATACTCTTTTGTTTAAACAGGTATCTTTGTGTGTTGATCAGGTGACATGTGTGTGCCTTCATTTGTCTGTGCTGTGTATGTGTCTCTGTCTACGTGGTCTAAATAACTGGTTTTTGGTTCAAGAACAAGTGATCTTCTGTGTCTTTGTCTTTTTTCTTTACAAAGCACACTTAGGCAATCAGGAACTTGTATTGTGTTATTCATTATCCTGTGTTTATCTCACAGCCCATGTCTTTCTTTCATTTAGGTTGAGAGAGTGAGCTAAGGTTTTAGTTTTCAGTTCCATACACATCACTGCAGGTAACTTTAATTGGACACATTTAGGTTTGCAGGTACTACTCCCACTTGTATTTTCAGTTTTGGCAGTGAGTGTCATGATCTGGGGGATGACCGTAGGGTCATACCCACTCTTGGAGTTTATTTCTGTGTTTCTTTGTGTTTAGTGTTACTTGTATCTTGGGTTTATGTTCTGTATTATTATTCCTGTCATCACTGGTTTGGGATTTAATTTGATAGTGTTTTCTGTTCATGTTGAGGCTCCAGTTGTGGTTTTAATTTTGTATTATTTATCCCTGCTTTGTCCTTTTGGTTACCCTTTTGGCTCAGCCCTTTAGTTTTCCCGTGCCTGTAGCCACTCCCTGCTGTTTCTGTGTGCTCCTGATTGCTCCCAGCTGTCCCGTGTTACCCTGATTAGTTTCCTCCCTATTTATGTTGCCTCCATGCTGTCAGTGATTGTTGGATCATTATTGTCACTTTCGTTTCCTCCTGTCATGGTCCAGTGTTTCCAAGATTTCATCCGTGAGCTTTATTTGCTGTACATTTTCTTGTTTTTTTCAGCCCCCCGTGCTGCAGCTTTACTTTATTCCTTTGAGTTTTCTGTTAATAATCATTTGCACCAAAGTCTTGCCTGCAATCCTGGGTCCATCTTTAAATGCACATCTGCCTTCCAAACCAGATTTCATGACAGTGAGAGTAGGTACATTAGTTTCTTTTGGTTTCTTTATTTTACTCTCACTTTTAAGCTGGGTTTACGCTATAATCTTTGGACCGACTTTTACTGACGTTTTGAAAAATCAGAGAAATCTGTCCAAACGTTGGTGAAATTACTTTTACAAACTTTTAATAACTTTTGTTAGCATTTGCCAGCGTTGCATTCAGCGTTGTCAAACTTTTGCCAACTTAGGCTAGTGTATGCGTAGCAGTTGCCAATGTAGGTTAACTTAAGCTAAGAATACTCAGCGCAGGTCTGGTGACATCAGCGTCAGGTGACACATATATAAAGATCAGCATTTGTGGAGGCTTCCTGCCATCCTGGACCTGCTTTTTTGGATGGATTCACACTACAACGTTTGGACCAACTTTTACTGATGTTTTGGCAAACATCTGGCTCTGCTGGCAAAAGTTCATAAAAGTTAGTGACAGTTGGTGTTTGTTGGCAAACGCTGGCGAAAGTTGTATTCGTTGAGAATTTCCAGCATGCTGAAAATTTGCTGACATTTGGAATAAAAGGTGAAAGTTGTGCTCATTTTATAAAATTTATTTAGCGCTGAGCTAAGTTATGCAGAGTTTGCCTAAGTCAGCCTAAGTTAAGCTCCTTTGGCAAACATTGACTGAAATGCTGGTAAAAACAGATGTTTTTAGATCGAAATTCAATTCAGACATGCACAGACAAAGGAGAAATAGAGAGAAGGGGGAATTTAAAAAAAAGAAAATATATATTTAAGAGGACAATGTATAGTATTTGTTTGGCAATAGCAAGGTGTGTATGACATTTTTTCATCTATGGAATAATATATTTTTCCGGGGTGCCCAGTAAATCTTCGTCCAATACAGAGTCATCTTCTACCACCGTAACCAGATGGTTCTGCTGGCCACAACCAGTCCAATCTTCCCCAGCGGCCGCCTGAAGGACTGAGTCTCGGGATCAGGTGGCCGATGTTTTCTGGCAGGCCGCCGGAATCTGTCCACCAGACCTTCTGCTGGGCCTGGGACTCTGGGCATCCTCCCGAGCCTCCACGTTTTCGGACTGGGGGGGTGGGGGGTGATTGTTTTTTTGATGTGGGCCCTGGGCGGGGTTAATTTTGTTCCCTCCTGACCTGTTTGCCCCACCTCCTACCCTGGGTTGATTATTGTTGTTGTTCCTGCTTGGGGGGGGGGGGGGGCAGGGGTTTTCCCTTTCATTTGTGATGTTACCTTGGGCGTCTGGATTCCACCACTTGACAGGGGAGCTCTGTTATGAACTGAGCCGGTTTGTCCTTCAGGCTCAGTTCTGGCCTTCTGTGTATTTGTGTATTGTGTTATCTTTTAAGTTTCTTGTAGTTTCTATGTTCCCTAGTTTATTTTTCTGTTCATGTAGCCACTGGTTTCTTGTCGGCAGCTGTGAGGCAGCCTCTTTTGGACTACAGTTGTGTGGGCACTGTATGACAGCTTGCCGGTCCGACCACGCCCCCTGTCTCATGACAGTCAGCTGGTTCCACTCCTGGTGATTACCTTTCCCGCTCCTTGTCCAGGTGCACCCAATCTCCCCTTGCCAGTAATGGTTGTACTTAAGCAGCTTGTTGCCAGTCTACTATTGCTGGATTATTGTATTGTCATGTGCTCCTGTTCGTGCTACTGTACACTGTGGTCTTCCCACTACACGTCTCACCATGTAAGCCAGTAAGTGTACCCTGTTTGCTGTTTTTTGAATTGTCATATGTTGCTGTCTCTATCACCACTGTACACTGTGGTTTTGCCCGCAACACGTCCCATCATGTTTGCCAGTAAGTGTACCTTGTTTGTTGCCTTTTTGTCTGTTTGCACTTTTGGGAACTGTTTGTCTTTCTTTTAATAAATGTATTTGTGGTGTAACCCTGCACGTAGATCTGTCTTTCTTCTGTGACAGTTTTATTTATTTTTATTTCATTATTTTAACAACTACCGTCATTAACTAATTAAATCATAATTTTGCTTTTACAACCAATCCCATCTGGTTATTTGTTACTCCCGTCTCACTCCTAGACAGAGGGTTTGTAATATACAGTATATATATATATATATATATATATATATATATATATATATATATATATATATATATATATATATATATATATATATATGCCTTGGATGCGCTCTGCAGAGCGTGCCCAAATGCCAAGTCACGTTTCGTAACCTTGTATTCATACATGTGTAATGACAATAAAGTTGAATCTCATCTCATATACTGTATATATATATATATAGTGGAGATCAAAAGTACAGAGCAATGTAGTAATACTTAATTTATTCTCATATATTGTTATTCATTGTTCAGAATTTGACAGAATATCCGCTCTGGCTATACCAAAGCTGTGCTAGTAGTTTTTTTTTTTGTTGTTGTTTTTTTTTTTAAGCAAGGCACTTTAACACAAAATTAGAGAACAGTGACCACTGTGTCAGAAGAGAAGGTTCAAGCAATGTTTTTTTTTAGGGCTACAGGATTCAAAAATTAATAGGAAGCGTAGACACCCTTGCTTTTAATAACTTCAGCACATCTGCTCCCACAGGACATCACTAGTTTCTCACACTGCTCTGGTTTGATGTTGGTCCATTGTTCTTGCAGTGTCTTCCACAGTCCAGTAACTGTCGTGGGTTTCTTAGCCATTACTTTGACGCCAAGGATTTTCCAGATTTTACAGTACATCCGGAAAGCTTTCACAGTGCTTCACTTTTTCCACATTGTGTTTGTTACAGACTTATTCCAAAGTGGAAGAAATTAATTTTTTTCCTCAAAATTCTACACACAATACCCCATAATGACAACATGAAAAAAGTTTTTGTGATTTCTGCAAATTTATTAAAAATAAAAAAACCTAAGATATCACATGTACATAAGTATTCACAGCCTTTGCTCAATACTTCGTTAATGCACCTTTGTCAGCAATGACAGCCTTAAGTTTTTTTCAATAGGATGCTACAAGCTTGGCACACCTGTCTTTGGGCAGTTTCGCCTATTCCTCTTTGCAGTACAACTTAAGCTCCATCCGGCTGGATGGGAAGTTTTGGTGCACAGCCATTTTCAGATCTCTCCAGACGTGTTCGATTGGATTCAAGTCTCGGCTCTTGCTGGGCCACTCAAGGACATTCACAGAGTTGTCCTGAAGCCACTTTTTTGATATCTTGGCTGTGTGCTTAGGTTTGTTGTCCTGCTGAAAGATGAACCGTTGCCCAGTCTGAGGTCAAGAGCACTCTGGAGCAGATTTTCATCCAGGATGTCTCTATACATTGTTGCATTAATCTTTCCCTCTATCCTGACTAATCTCCCAGTTCCTGCCACTGAAAAACTTCCCCATAGCATGATGCTCCCACCACTATGCTTCACTGTAAGGATGGTATTGGCCTGGTGATGAGCGGTGCCTGGTTTCCTCCAAACATGATGCCTGCCATTCACACCAAAGAGTTAAATATTTGTCTCTTCAGACCAGAGAATTTTGTTTCTCATGGTCTGAAAGCCCTTCAAGTGCCTTTGGACAAACTCCAGGCAAGCTGATATGTGCATTTTACTAAGGAGTGGCTTCCATCTGGTCATTCTACCATACAGGCCTGACTGGTGGATTGCTGCAGAGATGGGTGTCCTTCTGGAAGGTTCTCCTCTCTCCACAGAGGAATGCTGGAGCTCTGACAGAGTGACCATTGGATTCTTGGTCACCTTCCTGGCTAAGGCCCTTCTTTGCTCAGTTTTTATTGCCGGCCAGCACTAGGAAGAGTCCTAGTTGTTCCGAACTTCTTCCATTTATTCAATTCAATTCAATTCTTTATTTATATAGCACCATTTCACAACAACAGTCATCTCATAGCACTTTCAACTGTTGGGGAAACCCCCACAATTGCAGAAAGACCCCAGCAATCAGGCGATCTCCTGTGAGCAAGCGCTTGGTGACGGTGGAGAGGAAAAATTCCTTTTTAACAGGAAGAAACCTCCAACAGAACCAGGCTCTGGGAGGGGCAGTCATCTGCTGCGACTGGCTGGGGGGTGAGGGGGTAGGGAAGATGAAAAGAACAGACGTGTAGAGAGCAAACAACATGATGGGGACTCAATCTATGGGAGAGAACAAACAGATGTTAATGACCAGCAAAAAAAAAAAAAAAAAAAAAAAAAAAAAAAATATATATATATATATATATATATATATATATATATATATATATTTAATTGAGACTGAAGAAAGAAGTGAAGCCCAGTGCAATTAGTGGAGGTCCCCCGGTTGTCTAAACCTAATAACAGCATAACTAAGGGAGGGTTCAGAAACACATGATCCCTCCCTAATTGTAGGCTATATAAAAAAGGAAGGTTTTAACCCTATTCTTAAAAACAGAGATCGAGTCTGACTCCCGAATCGTGATTGGCAGCTGGTTCCACAAGAGAGGAGCTTGATAACTGAAGGCTCTGCCTCCCATTGTACTTTTGGAGATTTTTTTTTTTTTTTTTTTTTTTTTTTTTGTTACTTATTTGTACCCGTAGGTAGACTTGGTTTGCAGTCTGGTGACAAGCCACTGGCTGCTGGTCGCTGCGTGCGCGAGCGCCCTAAACCTACATGTTTTTGATTCTAGGTATTACAAGTAATCCAGCATTTTGGTAGCGTAGTGCTCTGTTAGGATAATAGGGTAATATCAGTTCTTTTAAATAAAAAGGGGCCTGATTGTTTAGAGCTTTGAAAGTGAGAAGAAGGATTTTAAACTTAATTCTAAACTCTATGGGAAGCCAATAAAGGTAGGCCAGAACCGGAGAGATATGATTTCTCTTTCTAGTACCTGTTAAAACTCTTGCTGCAGCATTTTGGAACAACTGAAGACTTTTTAGAGATGTTTTAGGACAACCTCATAATAAAGAACTACAATAATCTAATCTCGAGCTAACAAAAGCGTGGATCAGTTTCTCAGCATCACTCTGAGACAAGATGCTCCTAATCTTGGCAATATTACGCAAATGATAGAAGGCAGTCTTAGAAACAAATTTAATATGTGAATTGAAATGTCATGGCCTGCTCTGCTAATCATCCCCAGCTGCGCGCTCGCCTGGTTCCCATTACGGCTGGCCTATTTATACCGCGCTGCCCTGACTGGCGGTGCGGAGATGTCTCACTGTGCTCCAGAGGAGCTTCATCGTCAAATCCTTCTACTCATCGTGATCTCATCCAAAGCCTGCTTTGTTCCTCACCGGAGAATCCCTCCAGCCGTCCACGTAAGTGCAATCCTCAACTCACCCTGTCTTCTAGTCACCTGTGCACAGGCGGAGTCCGTGGCAGCGGATTCTCCCTTCCCTCCTTCGTCTTCATGGCCATAGCCGTTGTGCTGAACCTGAGCCTGTCTCCATCTGCTCCCACAGTAAGCAACAGTGTAACTGTTTAACTCCAGCTACGACACTCGCTAACTATCCCTCTCTGTGTGTCTTTAAGGTTGCCAGGTCGTATGGTGTGCTGCTCTGTCCCTGCTGCTCCTGCCTGCACTCTCACACACCAACATTCACATTCTTGCTGTAATAAACCTAATTGTATCAATTCAAGGTCTGTGTCTTGTCTCTGGGTCAAAGAACCATGTCAGTATATCTCCGCCAGAGCGACCCAGCTGACAGCGCTTTGGTGCGCCGTACAAACCACATGGAAATTCAAATTGATCAATTGGCTTATCAGCAGCAGTCTATTTTGACCCAGTTAGCCCATGTCACAGATCGGTTAGACCGATTGACTAACTTCCAGCCTTTATCACAGGCCCAACCTATTCCCAGTAACTCCTCAGTTCCCGCTAGCATACCATCTAACCAGCCCAGACAGGGGTCCCCGGCGCGGCTCACTCCCGTTCCCACCCCCAATCACTTTAGCGGTAAGCTTGGTGACGTCAGGGGCTTCGTCATGCAATGCGGGGTGGTTTTCCAGTGGGTACCTGAGGACTTTACTTAGGACCAAAGTAAGATCGGCTATGTGATTAATTTGCCGGAGGGAAGGGCGCTAGCATGGTCTTACGCAATTATGGCTAGGGCCGATTATGCTAGCATGACTTATGGTCAGTTTATTGATGAATTCAATGAAGTTTTTGATCATTCAGACCGAGACAGCGTGCTTACCTCTCGGCTGCTGAACCTGAGGCAGGGGACTAGGGCTGCAGCTGATTATGCGGTGGACTTCAGGATAGCAGCTACCGAAGTGGGTTGGGAGGACGCCGCTCTGTGTAGCATCTTCCTTAGTCCTAGTCTCCAGGATGAGTTAGCCCCTCGAGAAAAGCCGGCTAGGCTATCTGAGCTAATATCCCTAGTCATCTGTCTAGATAATAGGCTGAGGGAACAGGCGGCAGAGCAGAAATCCCATGGCTGCTCAGGGTCACAGCCCCACCACGCTCCATCTACTCCCCTTCAGGTCCTGCCACCGGCTGATTCCTCTGAGACCCCAGAACCCATGGTTGTAGGACAATCTAGGTTGCCTTCGGCGGAAAAACAGTGTCGCCAGGAGCTGGGGTTGTGCCTGTATTGCGGGAGCGAGGAGCATGAAGTAACATCTTGCCCGATTCGGCCAAAAGGGGGGGTCCGTGCGTCGCAGTAGGGGGACTCATGGAGTAGCCTCAGCCTAACCCCCTATCTAGACTCCTTCTTCCTATCTGTTTCTTTCATAAACACACTGAAATGCCCACACAGGCATTAATCAACTCAGGGGCAGAGCAAAGCTTTATTTCTCGAGACCTGGCAACCCGCTTGGGCCTACACTGTTTTCCCCTCAAAACCCCGCTACAACTGATCGCACTGTCTAAAGCCCCCATGGCCATAGTGACTCACCAAACTGCCCCGGTGTCGGTCATCATCTCAGGGAATCATTGGGAGGAGCTTCAGTTTTTTTGTGTTACCGATCTCGTCATCCCCGGTGATCCTTGGATTTCCCTGGCTCCTTCTTCACAAACCCACGATTGATTGGCATTCGGGGAATATTAGGTCATGGAACTCATTCTGCCTCAGTGCCTGTCTCCAGTCAGCCGCTTGCTCGCCATCCATTCCCCTGGATTCTCCAACCGCCTCGGCCCCAGACCTGTCCAAAGTTCCCCCTGAATATCATGACCTCGGAGCCGTCTTCAACAAGTCCCAGGCCCTATTCCTGCCCCCTCACCGGCCATATGATTGTGCCATTAACCTCCGTCCAGGAGCTCCGTTGCCATCTAGCTGGCTGTATAGCCTTTCCCCACTGGAGTGGGCAGCTATGGAAGCTTACATCAAGGAGTCCCTAAGTTCGGGCATAATCCGTCCATTTTTCTTCGGCAGTAGGGGCAGGGTTCTTTTTTGTTGGCAAGAAGTACGGCTCTTTAAGACCATGCATTGATTTCATGGAACTAAACAACATTACCATTAAGGACAAATACACCCTTCTCTTGCTTAACTCTGCCTTTGACTCTCTCCAGAGGGCGTCCTGGTTCTCCAAGCTGGATCTGCGCAACGCCTATCATCTGGTGCAGATCTGTGAGGGAGATGAGTGGAACACAGGTTTTTGCACCCCCAGTGGTCATTTTGAACACTTAGTAATGCCCTTTGGGCTTACCAATGTGCCTGCTGTATTCCAGCGGCTCATTAATGACGTGCTTAGGGATTTTCTGGGGGGGTTTGTATTTGTTTACCTTGATGACATTCTGATTTTTTTCTAAATCCCTAGAAGAACATCGGGTGCATGTAAGGCAAGTGCTGCAGCGGTTGTTGGAGAACCAACTTTATGTCAAGGCAGAGAAGTGTGAGTTCCACACCTCTAAGACATCCTTTTTGGGGTTCATCATCTCGCAAAAGGAGATCCTCCCGGACCCTGGGAAGATTAAGGCGGTAGTGAAATGGCCGACCCCATCCTCCAGAATCAGAATCAGAATCAGAATGAGCTTTATTGCCAAGCATGTTAAAAACATACGAAGAATTTTACTTGTCATTAGGTGCGCTCGATAAGCGCTTCCTAATGACACGGCAGCCATGCAAGGCGCCTCATCAAAACAGTGGGGGGGTAAAGAGGGGGAGGGGGGGAGGGGGGATGACACAATGGGCAGAGAGAAAAAACACAGTTTATCAAAATAAAGCTCGTATGAGCAAAATTGTGATCACATAGAAAAAAACCTCTAATGCACAATCTGCAGACAATACAGATCACATATTAACAAAGCACAAGTTGAGAGAGACAGTGTATGTGTATAGTCAGTATATGTGTATCAGTCATGTGAAGTTGTATGCAGTGTGTGTATCAGTTACTGGTGAACAGCAAAAATCCTCCCTCAGCAACGTTTAGATGTTATGTCTTTAGTGTCCTAAACATAGATAGCATGTCTACAAGAGTTCAAACTCTCAGTGCATGTCCGATGGTATATTCCATGCCAGTCACATGACGCTGTCCTTGAGAGTTCAGATTACTGCACGTCAGTTGTTTATGTTAGGGAGAAGCCAAGCCAAAACTCTCTTCTGCCTTATCTTCCTCCAGGAGGAATGAGATCTTCAGGGAGCCGAAACAAGGTCAAATAAGCACAATTCACTCAGAGCATAGAATTTTCATCTCTCATGCGATTCTGTGCTTCATAATTTCCATACACAGGCTTTAAAATCATTCTGGTCGAATTTGTTGAGGGAGCTACGCCGGGTCCACATTTTGATTAGCTCATCCAACTTCTATAATTTACGATACACTAGGAAAACTCCAGAGCCAAACAGCAGAAATCCTGTGATCATGCCAAAACAGGTAGATGTCTTCTACATCTTCAGTCGAATCACGCAGACACATGAGTTCCAATTGTTCCATGAGTCTCTCCACTTGGGCTCCCCCTGGCCCGATTTTCTGTTAAAAAGTGGTGTCAATAGCATTAAAGCCCACAATTCCATAATTTCCATAATTTCCGTTTGGATCGAGATTCAGCAGAAGAAGAGCAGGACACAGACAGGACACAGCAAGCTGGGATCAGTATCAAGGGAGGAGGAGAGGAGAGAAGAGAAATGCGTCTGCTTTCTCTGAAAGCCGGAAGAAGAAGGAAGCAGGAAGCAGCTCCAGCAGTTCCTGGGGTTTTCAAACTTCTACCGTTGGTTCATCAAAAACTACAGCAGCCTGGCCCTTCCCCTGATGCGCCTCACGTCGACCAAAGTGCACTTTCAGTGGATGGAAGAAGTGGCTGCAGCTTTTGCAGACCTCAAGAGGTGGTTTTCCAAGTCCACCATTCTGGTGCAGGTGGATCCTGATCTTCAGTGTCTGGTGGAGGTGGACGCCTTGGATTCTGGAGTGGGGGCCATTTTATCTCAGCATTCCCCGGTGGATGGGTGGGTCCGACTGTGTGCCTTCTCCCGGCGGCTGTCCCCTGTGGAGCACAACTACAGTATCTGCGACAAGGAGCTTCTGGCCGTTAAGTTGGCTCTAGAGGAGTGATGCCATTGGCTGGAAGGGGCCTTGCAGCCGTTTGTGGTCTGGACTGACCACAGGAACCTGAAGTACCTGAGGACAGCCAAGCGCCTGAATGCCTGCCAGGCCCGCTGGTCCCTGTTTCTTGGGAGATTTGACTTCACCATCACGTATCATCCTGGGTCCAAAAATATCAAGCCGGACGCCCTCCCGAGGCAATTCGCCACGGATGCCGTGGAACCTGAGTACCATCCCGTCCTTCCTGCCTCCTGTGTTATGGGCGCTCTTTCATGGGGGATCAAGGAGAAGATCAGGAGGGCACAAGAGTCGGAAATGGACCCGGGCGGGGGGCCAGCGGGTAAGATGTTTGTCCCATTGGCCGTCTGGGATGATGTTATCGAATGGGCCCACTCCTCTAAGTTTGCCTGCCATCCAGGGAGACGGCGCACGAAGGAGCTTCTGCAACGTTCATTCTGGTGGCCCTCTCTTCAGAAGGACATTGGGGAATACGTCCGTGCCTTCCCTCAATGTGCCACTGGCAAGTCCCGATCATCCCCTTCGGCTGGGCTACTCCACCCTCTCCCTACTCCTGGCAGGCCCTGGTCCCATGTGGCGTTGGATTTTGTCACCGGCCTCCCCGCCTCCAACAACCACACCTCGGTGCTCACCATAGTGGACCGGTTCTCCAAGGCGGCCCATTTTGTCCCTCTTCCGGGTCTGCCTACGGCCAAGGAGACTGCAGACCTGCTGGTTCAACATGTGGTAAGACTGCACGGGATTCCCCTAGACATCGTGTCCAATCGGGGTCCCCAGTTCATCTCTCAGGTGTGGAGGTCATTTTGTAACACCTTTGGGGCCATGGTGAGCCTGTCATCTGGCTACCACCTGCAGTCAAATGGCCAGTGTGAGCGGACCAACCAGGAGTTGGAGGCGGCGCTACAGTATGTGACATCACACAACTCGGCCTCCTGGAGTTTTTACCTGCCATGGATCGAGTATGCCCACAACTCAACGGTCTCTTCAGCTACAGGTATGTCCCCGTTCCAGGCTTCATTTGGGTATGCTCCCCCATTGTTTCCCGAGGAGGAGGGTGACATTGCCGTGCCATCGGTCCAGGCACACCTGAAACGCTGTCGTTGGCTGTGGAGGGCTACCCGGGCAGCAATGCGGCGGACGGTGGAGTGTAACTCTGCGGTGGCTAACCGCCACAGGACCCCACCGCCGTTATACCAGGTGGGCCAGCAGGTTTGGTTATCTACTAAAAATATCAACTTGAAGGCTGAATGCCGGAAGATGACGAAACGTTTTATTGGTCCCTTTGTCATCTCCCGCATCATTTATCCTGTGTCTGTACGACTTGAGCTCCCCCCCCCCCGCATATGCCCCACTTTTCATGTGTCTCAGGTGAAACCTGTGTCTTCCAGCCCACTGTGCCCTCCTTCCTTTCTCCACCCCCTCCGAGGATGATCGACGGCAGTCCTGCGTGGGGTGTGACAGCTATACTGGACGTCCATCACCGGGGCTGCGGTCTGCAATACCTGGTGGATTGGGAGGGCTACAGTCCAGAGGCGAGGTCCTGGGTGCGCTCTGCCTGCGTGCTGGATAAAGGCCTCATCAGGGAGTTCCATCGGACGTACCCAGGTAGGCTGGAATGACCGCCAAGAGGCACTCATTAGGGGGGGAGTACTGTCATGGCCTGATCTGCTAATCATCCCCAGCTGCACGCTCACCTGGTTCCCATTACGGCTGGCCTATTTATACCGCGCTGCCCTGACTGGCGGTGCGGAGATGTCTCACTGCGCTCCAGAGGAGCTTCATCACCAACTCCTTCTACTCGTCGTGATCTCATCCAAAGCCTGCTTCGTTCCTTGCCGGAGAATCCCTCCAGCTGTCCACGTAAGCGCAATCCTCAACTCACCCTGTCTTCTAGTCACCTGTGCACAGGCGGAGTCCGTGGCGGCAGATTCTCCCTTCCCTCCTTCGTCATCAAACTCCCCAGACACTCACCTGCAGGAGCTGCACTCCCGACAAAAGAGCCCAGGACAAGCTCTAAACACATTCATGGCTTCATGTCTTCCTGGCCGTAGCCGTTGTGCTGAACCTGAGCCTGTCTCCATCTGCTCCCACAGTAAGCAACGGTTTAACTGTTTAACTCCAGCTACAATGCTCGCTAACTATCCATCTTTGTGTGTCTTTAGGGTTGAAACAGGCCTGGACAAGAATGATGGTACCCTTAACTTAATATTTTGTTGCACAACCTTTTGAGGCAATCACTGCAATCAAATGATTTCTGTAACTGTCAATGAGACTTCTGCACCTCTCAGCAGGTATTTTGGCCCACTCCTCATAAGCAAACTGCTCCACTTGTCTCAGGTTTGAAGGGTGCCTTCTCCAAACGGCATGTTTCAGCTCCTTCCACAGATGCTCAATAGGATTTAGATCAGGGTTCATAGAAGGACACTTTAGAATAGTCCAATGTTTCGCTCTTAGCCATTCTTGGGTGTTTTTAGCTGTGTGTTTTGGGTCATTATCCTGTTGCAAGACCCATGACCTGCGACTGAGGCCAAGCTGTCTGACACTGGGCAGCACATTTCTCTCTAGAATACCTTGATAGTCTTGAGATTTCATTGTACCCTGCACAGATTCACAACACCCTGTGCCAGATGCAGCAAAGCAGCCCCAGAACATAACAGAACCTCCTCCATGTTTCACAATAGGGACAGTGTTCTTTTCTTGGTATGCTTCATTTTTGCATCTGTGAACACAGAGCTGATGTGCCTTGCCAAAAAGTTCCAGTTTTGTCTCGTCTGTCCATAGGACATTATCCCAGAAGCTTTGTGGCTTGTCAACATGCAGTTTGGCAAATTCCAGTCTGGCTTTTTTATGATTTGTTTTCAACAGTGGTGTCCTCCTTGGTCGTCTCCCATGAAGTCCCATGAATTGTGGTTCAACAGAATTATTTTAAAAAACAAACTCATTAAGTCCACTTTGGCTCAAACAATGATGGATAGTGCGATCTGACACTGATGTACCTTGAGCTTGGAGTTCACCATGAATGTGTTTAGAGCTTGTCCTGGGCTCTTTTGTTACCATTCGTATTATCCGTCTCCTCCTGGGGCCACATCCAGGCAGGTTGGCTACAGTCAAAGTCAAAGTCAAAGTCAAAGTGTCTTTATTGTCATTCCATTGTTAATGAACAGTGCAACGAATTGAGATGCTACTCCCTAAAAACAAACTATAAACAAACTATCACACTCACAGTTCACTCATGCATTTAAAGTAGAACTGAACCCACCTTTTGGCGCAAAAAGTAGAATAGCAGATTAATTCCTTATTACCTATTGTATTTTTCAACACATAAAAGAAATTTTTAGGCCGTGCGATGGCCAAGCTATAAGCCGATAAACTTTTGCCTCTGGCTGGCAGTGCCAAACAAACCAGAAGTAGTGCAGACGACGCTGCGTGACGTCACGAGCGTGATCCCTAAACAAAACAACAATGGCAGATGATAGCAGTTCCAGCAGTCAAGAACACCAGAGTTTTCAGAGTGAAGAGGCATTCAGGATCGGTGACGAGACAGAGGAGGATGCAGGAGTGTGGCAGGTGGCAGGCGTGCACGCGAGCCCGGGAGACAGCGACCTGATGCACCTGTGACAGCAGCTGGCAGACGGCGATGCAGAGGCGAGGTCCGCCACCGGGGAATACACCTGTGCACAGGGGAGAGACTGGAAAGGCAAAGGTAGGTATGCTTATGCTGTAGATCTTGCTGGGAGATGAGGGGGTTCCTCTGCAGCAAGAGGGCTGAAAGAATCAGACGGCTTCATGCCGAAGCCCAGGGCAGAGTGGCTTATATCCCACGCTGCTGATGAAGCACAAGTGTGCGCGCAGCTGGCGCCGCTAATGAGCGGCGAGTTGTAACATATCCAGCCTGTGTTGTGTTGTAGCTTAGTTTTCTTTTTTCTCTGTCACATTTTGTCTTAGTTTTGTTTTGAATTGTAATCGCTCTTGCCTGTTTTCTCTTTTGAATTCTTGGATGGAATATGGGTGGGTAATATAAGCTGCGGCTTCAGCCATCACCCATTTCGGATAACTTACGTTGAATTGTATAATCAGATGAGTCATTGTTCAATTTCACCTTGTTGTTATATCATTCAGTTTCTTTCAACCTGTACTGTACTATCCGAAATAAATAAATTCATTCATTCATTCAAAAAATTGGGCTATGTATTACAATACTTCTACAGACTATAGTGGCAATACACATGAACAGAACTGGCCTCTGCATTTGACTGTGCTATTTATAAATACAGTGATCCCTCGCTACTTCGCGTTTCACCTTTCGCGCCCTCAGTGCATCGTGGATTTTTCAAAAATATTCATCAAAAATTCAAAATTGAGAAAAAATGGCACAAAAGTTGCCCGGGCGCTAGCAGAAGGCAGGGAGAGTACATTAGAACATCAGGTATCAACACGGAAAGCCCGCACAACTCAAAATCCACCTCTCTGACCACCGCTCCACTCCTCTCTGCCCACCTCTTCACCGCTCGGGAATCTCGCAAGCTGATTGGCCGAGACGTTTTACCTCACAAGCTGATTGGCCGAGACGTTTTACCCAGCTTCTCTCTCTGCAGAGCGCCCATACCCAGCGAAGGAAGACCGCATTCATTGTTCTTTATCGCTCGTGTTGCTTAGTGGCACTTTTCGCTGTTCTCTTGTGCCTTTTTGTGCAAAATAGTGCTTGTGACGCCCTTGGGGGGGAGGGTTATGCTACTTCGCGGTTTTTCACTTTTCGCGGTCGGTTCTGGTCCCCATTAAATGCGATAAGTGAGGGATCACTGTAATATCTATATCTAGAAACGTATCGCTTCCCGGTCGCTTTTCCTCCCCCTTTCTTTTCTTTTGTCGCCATGACAGCTTTCCTTGGCCACTGAACAGATCTTCAGTGTTGTGTAGTCGACTATCACGACAAAATGCACCAAAAACAACCAGTGTCGACGTGCTCGCAATGGTAAACATGGAGGACCGTGTCACACTCGTGACGTCACGCGGAACTCCGACTGCACTTCCGGTTAATCGGCGGATTTGTCTGATTTTTCAGGGCGGGAAATTCAAAATCGCGATTTTCTCCAAGATTCCGGGATTTGTGGAGGGGGTGCCAATGATAAATTATCTTTATAATTGTATGTACTATCACCCAGTGCCGTTCAATGCCGTTCAGTTCAATTCTACTTTAACATTCTTATAATTACAACAATAAATAATGCTTGAAACAAAATTACCTAAAAGTTGAATACAATATGTACGTAGCAATAATGAAAAACATACTGAGCAATAAATACAAAAGACCAGCTTATGCACACAGGGTTGTTGCTACAAAATAACCTAAAATAACAAAAAATATCAGCAGTCTGTGCGTGTTACATAAATCCATTCAAAATACGTACTGCTGCTGGGAAAAAACTATGATTAAACCTGGTAGTCCGGGTTTCATGGGATATGTACCGCTTTCCCGAGGGGAGCAAGTGAAAGAAGTCATGGCCTGGATGAGCACAGTCTTTAATGATGGCAGTAGCTCTGTTGAGGTACCGAGACCTGGAAATCTCTTCCAGAGAAGGGAGAGAACAGCCAGTGATTTTTTGCACAGTCTCGATCACTCTCTGGAAGGCTTTGCGGTCTGCGGCTGAACAGCCCTCATACCAAACCGTGATGCCATATGACAGAATGCTCTCAATAGCAGAGCGATAAAATAAAACCAGCAACTGTGCATTCAGGCCATTCTTCTTGAGGAGCCTCAGAAAGTGTAGACATTGTTGAGCCTTTTTTATTGTAGCTATGGTGTTAACTGCCCAGGTAAGGTTGTGAGAAATATGAACACCCAAAAACTTAAAAGCTTCCACCCTCTCCACACGCTCCTTGCCTATATATAGAGGAGGCGGTTCACTGCTATGCTTCCTAAAATCAATAATGAGTTCTTTTGTTTTTTTTTTGTATTCAATAGCAGATTATTATCTGAGCACCATCTCACCAGTTTCTGGACCTCATCTCTGTATGCGGACTCATCTCCTCCTGATATGAGCCCCATTACTGTTGTATCATCTGCAAACTTCACTATAATGTTTGTGGGATGAACAGGTATGCAGTCATATGTGTACAATGAATACAAAGTGGGGCTCAACACGCAGCCCTGTGGCGAGCCTGTGTTAAGCATGACTGTAGAGGAGGAATGGGGTCCAAGTCTAACAGTCTGTGTTCTGTTTGTTAGGAAGTCCTTAATCCAGCTGCAAGTGTGAGTAGGCAGACCAAGCTGAAGCAATTTGGTGATGAGAGTGTTGAGAATAATTGTATTAAATGCCAAGCTATAGTCAACAAACAACATTCTTACATAGCTCCCCTTGTCTTCTAAGTGGCTGAATGCCGAGTGGAGAGCTATAGCAATAGCATCTTCAGTGGATCTGCCCCGCCTGTAGGCAAACTGGTGCCAATCAAAGTCTGGGGGGAGACTAGGCAAAAGATGTTTCAATACCATTTTCTCAAAGCACTTCATAACAATGGGTGTTAATGCTACTGGTCGATAGTCATTCAGACTGCTAATAGTATGTTTTTTTGGTACAGGAATAATGACTGCAGATTTTAAACACTGTGGAACAACGGCTGCCTTGAGAGACAAGTTAAAAATGTCAGTCAAAACAGAGCATAGCTGATCTGCACATGCTCTGAGCACCTTTCCTGGCACTCCATCGGGACCAGTAGCCTTTCTCAGGTGAACTGCTCTCAGTGTCTGTCTCACCTCATGAATCCTGCAGGATAAGCACATCAGAGCTGGCATTCAATAACATCTGTGGGTCCGGGAGAGATGTATTTGCCTCAAACCATGCGAAAAAGCAGTTCATTTCTTTTGCCAGTGAGGCTCTGATGACACTGGAAATGATGCTGCTGCCCTTATAGTTTGTGATATGGTTAAAGCCTTGACATACTCGTCTCGAATCATTATCAGAAAAATGGTCCTCGACTTTTTTCTTATAGGTCTGTTTAGCCTCCTTAATGCCTTTCTTCAGATTAGCCCGGGCGGTGCTATACAGATCTGTTTCCCCTGACCTGAAGGCTGTATCACGAGCTCCAAGGAGTGCCTGGACTTCTTTTGTCATCCAAGGCTTCTGGTTAGGAAAAACCCTGATGCGTTTTTCCACAGTCACCTGATTGATACAGAAGGTAATGTAGTGTAATACAGTCTGTGTGTACATTTCCAGATCCTCATTCTTGAATAAATCCCATAGAGTGTTTGAAAGACAGTCCTGCAGCTGAGAAAGAGCTCCCTCAGGCCATGTTGTGATGTTCTTTATAGTAGGTCTAGCAGTTCTCCTGAGGGGGGTGTATGCTGGGATGAGGAGCAATGATAGATGGTCTGACAGGCCAAGATGTGGACACGGCACAGCTCTGTAAGCATGCTTCAGGTTCGAATACACCCTATCAAGACAATTCTTTCCCCTAGTGGCACATTTCACATACTGTGTGAAATTAGGCAGCACAGTTTTCAAGCATGCTTGATTAAAATCACCAACTATAATGTGAACACTGTTGGGATAGGCCTGCTGCTGTTTATTTATTGCACTGTAATGTAATGTAATACAGTCCCGTGGATCTTAAATTTCTGAATAATATGTGCAACTGTAGTCCCAGGAACATCAAGCTGCTTGGAGATGGTCTTATAGCCTTTACCTTTAACATGCTTGTCTATAATTTTCTTTCTAATCTCCTGAGACAACTCTCTCCTTTGCTTCCTCTGGTCCCTGTTTAGTGTGGTACACACCATGTCACCAAACAGCACAGTGACTACTTGTCACCCTTTAAATAGGCCGACTGACTGATTACAAGTTTGTAGACACCTGTGATGTTAATTAGAGGACACATCTTGGTTGAACATGTCCCTATGGTCACATTATTTTCAGTCTTTTCTAGGGGTACCATCATTTTTGTCCAGGCCTGTTTCATGAGTTTGTTTTTTAAAGTAATTCTGTTGAACCACAATTCAA
Source organism: Pholidichthys leucotaenia (assembly GCA_020510985.1). Lineage (NCBI taxonomy): Eukaryota > Metazoa > Chordata > Actinopteri > Cichliformes > Pholidichthyidae > Pholidichthys > Pholidichthys leucotaenia. The sequence continues at coordinate 240,976,499 of CM035845.1, forward strand.
AAGCATTGTCTGATTTTCATTGGTTAATTTTCATATAATTTTTATTTATTACCACTTTTGTCAGATTCAAGTTATTTCTGTGACCATTGTGGGTTTTTCTTTCATTAACAGAGGGGTACCAACAATTTTGTCCACGTCTGTATATAGTGCAACTTACTTAGCTTATACTTCCAACTTCTTTGGCTAAAAAAAGACTTTTCTTTATCCTCTTCAGCAGAGGTAGAGGAACACAATTTCTAGCTATTTCAGCTTAACTTGAACTTGTTCTAAAAATGAACCTGGACACCCAACATAAAAGTTAACACTAACAGAACAACTTACATGGGTTGTTCCCATTTACTTCTTTTTATTAAGCCAGTTGCACAAACAGACAAGCTTGTTTACATTTTCAGATGACAGAGCAGCACGCTTCTTCTGAATCACATGACCAGACAGTGAAAACAACCTCTCACAGGGCACAGATGTGGCAGGTGTTGCTAGGTACTTGCATGCAAACAGAGCCAGCTGTGGGTGTGCCTCTTCATGTTTGGACCACCACTGTTGGGAACAGTCCTCCTTGCCAACAGTGGGCTCTACCCTGTAGCGCTCAAGACACTTCTCAATACTGTCATCCTCTTCATCAGATGAAGACTCTAGGAGAAGCATGAGAGATAATTGTTCCTTCGGTGGTTCAGATGTTTCTGGCTCTTGTGGCTGTGCAGGATTGTCCATCTATCTCAGCAAGGCAGTGATGGAATGCCACACCTCATCCCTCTCAGGTTTGCTCAGATACTTGACGTTCTTAAACCGAGGATCCAGTTCTATTGGCGCCCTCAGCCATGGAGTGTTAGTTTTTCTTTGCATCTCTCCAGGTCTGCTGTGAAGGTCTCCTTGAATTGAATTATGTATGTTGGGTGATCCTCGGTGGCCCCCATCACTCGTGACAGATGGCATAATGCCGGAAGCACCGCAGAGCAGGAAACAAACTTCTCTCCTCCAGGAAGATCAGTTATGTACCTGCAATAATAGATAAAACCAGTTCAATTAGGAACAATTATATATCTATATGGGTGGATATTCCATTTGTCAGATTCAAATTTGTCAGACTTTGTCAAATTCAAGTTATTTCTGTGACCATTGTGGGTTTTTCTTTCATTAACAGAGGGGTACCAACAATTTTGTCCATGTCTGTACATGTGATTTCTTAGTTTTGTTTTGTTTTTTATTATTATTTTAATAAATATGCAAAAATATAAAAAAAATCTTTTTTTCACATTGTCATTATGGGGTATTGTGTGTAGAATTTTGAGGAAATTAATGAATTTTTTACATTTTGGAACTAGAGGGCAGTCAGAGAGTTCATACCTCTGACAAGGCTCCGTCCCACCCTCCCTTTTGGCCTACCTCCATCCCTTTGTCCATCCATATTGTCATCCATCTGTACATTGCGAGATAGGGCTTTCGTGGAGGTATGCATTCATGGATCATATTCCAACATCTAATGAGTCCATCTTTGGGCCAAGGGCCACCTCTGGTGAAAATTTCATCCAAATCCATCCTGTAGTTTTGGAGTATTGTTGCTAACACTCTCTGAGGAGATAGGAACCTTGGCAGAGGTATGCATTTTGAGATCATCACTAAAATCTAATCATGTGTTCAGAGTGCCATTACACACTTTTCCTGAAAATCTGAATGAAAGGCGCTACATAAATGCAATCTATTATTATTATTATTATTATTATTATTATTATTATTATTATTATTATTATTAACAGAGAAACAACAGCAAAAGCAATATGTCTATATTACAGTGGATATAAAAAGTCTACACACCACTATTCAAATGCCAGGTCTTTGTGATTTAAAAAAATGAGACCAAGATAAATCATTTCCAAACATTTTCCACTATTAATGTGACCTACAACATGTACAACCCAATTGAAAAACAAACTGGAATCTTTTAAGGGAAAAAATAAAAAATAAAAAACTTATAATAACCTATTTGCATAAATATGCACACCCTTAAACTAATACTTTGTTGCAGCACTTTTAGCTTTTATTACAGCACTCAATCTTTTTGGGTAGGAGTCTGTTAGTATGGCACATCTTGATGTGGCAATATTTGCCCATTCTTTGCAAAACTGCTCCAAATCTTTCAGATTGCAAGGGTATCTCCTGTGCACAGCCCTCTACAGATCACTCCACAGATGTTCGATGGGATTCAGATCTGGACTATGGCTGGGCCATTCCAAAACCTTAATCTTCTTCTGGTGATGCTGTGTGCTTGGGGTGATTGTCGTTCTGAAAGATGAAGTTCATCTTCATTTTCAGCTTTCTAGCAGAAGCCTGAAGGTTTTGTCCAAATACTGACTGGTATTTGAAACTGTTCATAATCCCTCCACTTTGACTAAGGCTCCAGTTACAGTTGAAGAAAAACAGCCCCAAAGCATGAATCTGCCACCACCATGCTTCACTGTAGGTATGGTGTTGGGGGGTTTTTTTGTTTGTTTGTTTTTTTTTGGTGATGAGCAGTGTTGTGTTTGCGACAAATATTCCTTTTGAAATTATGGTCAAAAAGTTCAACATTGGTTTCATTGGACCATAACACAATTTTTCCACATGTGTTTGAGAGATTTCAAATGTGTTTTTGCAAAATGTAGCCGGACTAGGCATTTTTTCTTTGTAAGATAAGGCTTCTGTCTTGCCACCCTACCCCAAAGCCCAGACATAGGAAGAAGACGGGAGATTGTTGTCACATGTACTCAACAACCAGTACTTGCTAGAAATTCCTGCATCTCCTTCGATGTTGCTGTCGGCCTCTTGGCAGCCTCCCTGACCAGTTTTCTTTGAAGTTTTCATCAATTTTGGAGGGATGTCGAGTTCCTGGTAATGTTGCTGTTGTGCCATATTTTCTCCACTTAATGATGACAGTCTTCACTGTGTTCCATGGTATATTTAATGCCTTGGAAATTCTTCTGTATCCTTCTCCTGACTGATACCATTGAACAATGAGATCCCTCTGATGCTTTGGAAGCTCTCTGTGGACCATGGCTTGTGCTCTAAGATGTGATTACAAAAATGTTAGGAAAAGCCTACTGGAACAGATAAACTTTATTTGGGTTTAATCAGAGGCACATTAAATGGTTGCAGGTGTGTGCTGACTCCCATTTAACATGAGTTTGAATGTGACTGATTAATTCTGAACATACCAACATCCCCAGTTATAACAGGGTGTACATATTTATGCAATCAGTTTATTGTAAGTATTTTTTTTTTTTTTTTTACTATTTTTCCCCTTAAAAGATTTCAGTTTTGTTTTTTGTTTTTTTTTGTTTTGTTTTTTTCAATTGGGTTGTACAGGTTATAGGTCACATTAATGGTGGAAAAAGGTTTTGAAAAGATTTTCCTTCTTCTCATTTTTTTTCACATCATAAAAACGTGGTTATTGAACAGGGGTGTGTACATTTTTTATATCCACTTTAAATGGACACCTTATTTCACTAGAAAAAAAAAAAAAAAACAGAACTGATGAGGAAAAAAGTCTCATCTTAAGGAGAAAAATGTTTTAAATTTACATGAACAATTCTAATTGGTACAAAAAGTCAGAAATTTTCTAAAAAGAAAGCTATAAATTCAGAGAAAAGTCTGGATCCTTTGGTGGGCCGTTTTTGGCCCACAGGCCACATTGTTGTCACACTTGACCATCACATTAAAAATACATAATCAGAGGTTTTACATCCATCATAAAGCTGCAAATCACAGATATCACAGATCATCACAGCTAAACAAAAGTTCACCTCAGAAGAAACTTCGTTTGCTCTTTACAGCAACAAAACATTTAGTCACTTTTTTTCTCTGTCATACAAAAACTTAAATTTGCACAATTGCGGGCAGTAAACGGGAACTTCATGCGTTTAAAATTTAACCACAGAGGTAGGAGCTAATGTGGGGAGAGAGCACCGGTTGTCGTCATCGCTGGGACAACAGGAGATCAGGGGGAATTGTCCCCATGATCTGATCGTTGAGAGTAGCTGCTGTCTTTTCATTGCCGCTTCTCCAGACTGGAAAGAAAATGAACAGACCCACAGAGCCCAACTCCTGGGCTGGAGCTACCTGACAGTGGACCAATGAGAATACACTGTGTGTGCACAGATAGTGCTTATGGGAGTTGTAGTTTGTAGTCTCACTTTGCAACAGGTTTATTATTTAGATGTTATTTGAGAAAACTACAACCCACCTAAGTGGATAGTAGGAGTCACTGTCTTACTCGCCACAGCCAAAATATACCTACCAGTGGCGGATGGATGGGTATTAATGTCAAGCCCTGTTCATAACAGTGGGTTGGCCTGTGATGAAGTCAAATTCCTGGCCTGAATTTTTATACCAGTCCACCCCTGCTGCAGTCCCTATTAATTTCTATGCTTAAACCCCAAACTGGTGGCATCAAAATCTATTGGTGATGTACACAGTGCAGAAAATTTTAAAAGAAGACCCACTGACAGACTGGACGTAGTGACTGCTTCATTCTGCTATCTAATCTATTCAGGACATTGTTTTGCATGTCACTAGAAGTGATCAGTGCTGTGGACAGCAACTGAATGAGGATATTGTTGGATATAAATGTTGTGTATATAGTTAGGGTGTACCAATATTGCGGTGCCCTGGGTGTAGTGGGAGGTGACGCCCCGTCTTTCCTGTGGTGGTGGCACGGGGAGTATAAGAAGGCACAGTGGAAGGGGCTCTGTCTCTTTGCTGTGGACTCTCATGCTAGACGGAGTGAGCCCTGTATGTTCCTGTTAAAGTGTTAATAAAACTAGTAAACTGTCACCTTGACTCCTCCTCATTTCCAGCCGTAACATTTGGCGACAAGGACAAAAGGGTAAGGAGTGAGCTGCTACTGCTTTCCAGCCATTCCTGGAGGCTCCGGGAGAACCGCTCGTCCCCTGGGCCAGGTGGTACGCAGCTTTTGAGAACTATCTCATTGCTCTGGACCTCGGCAACCTTGAGAAATTGTGTATGAGGGCAATTCTGGTCCACAACTTAGGAATGGAGGGCCAGCGGATCCTGAGTATGTTAGGAGGAGGTGACTCATTTGACGACGTGGTGAGACTAATGGCTGGCTATTTTTGCGCCCCTGAAAACACCATCATGAGGCGAATACAGTTCAGACACTGACGCCATTGGCCGGGTGAGTCGGTACAACAATTTGTTTCAGACCTGTGGCAGCTAGCGGGAGAGTGTAGATTCGGCACCTTGGAGGAAGAGGTGGTCCATGACCAACTGGTGGAACACGTACTGTACTCCTCTGCAAAGGTCCGCCTCCTCACTCATGCTGGTGAGCTGAAACTCTTAGCCGCCATGGACTTGGCGCAACAACACGAGGCAGTAGAAATGTTAACGAAAAATCTCAGCGAAGAAGAAAACCTACCATGGAGTGGAAAACAGTGGAAGGCACTGGCCGCGGATCCAGACAACGTGAGTGATGATGAGTACGCTTCTGTCGTGAAAATTAGGTCCACCCCGGGGATGCCAAGATGCTACAGCTGTGGATTCACCAGGCACCGATACAAAGCGAGGGAGTATCCAGCGAAGGGGAAGCGTTTTGGAAAGTGCGGTCTGTTCCACCACTTTGCTAGAGCCTGCAAAAACTTTGAGCAGGGGCACCAGAGACAAGAGGAGGACTCTTCTGTGAGGAAACCCACGGTGGTCCACACGGTCTCACCTAGCACAGATGGACGCATCATTTGCAACATCGAACTGGATGGGGTGGTGGTTCCACTGATGCTGGACACAGGGTCGGCAACCTCCATCCTGAATTGGGCGACGGTGAAGAACTTTTTCCCAAATTATAGAGTGAGTAGAATGGACATAGTGTGTTATGGTAAAAACCCCTTGGACATTGTGGGCTCGCTGTGGCTCTCGGCGAGGTACAAATCTGCGTTGGTGAGCGCAATTGAGTTTATGGTGTCCACTGAAGGAAATAACCTAATGGACTGTGACCTGTTCTATGGACTAGGACACCGATGGAGGTGAACAGAGCCAGCGAGAAGGCACAGCGTAGTTCCAGTGGCCGACCGAGTACCATCGTCGAACCGGGCGCTGCCGTGGCTGATTCAACGCACCAAATGAAAGCAAAAGGGGTGAGACTGACCGGCACGATCCCCAGACGTGCCTACAAGAGGGACCAGAGGCAGATCTTGGACCGGATCAGCAGGACCCTGCAACACCATACAGCAACCTGGTCATGGCGCTGTGGACCACAAAGGCCAGTGAGTATTCTCCTGGGTGTTGGCGATGAAGTTCGCCCTAGGGTCGAGTCTTGGCTTTGAAAGGGTTAATGTATAGTTAGTGCCAGAATAATAATTCTGTAGGTAATCTCCGATTATGCTCTACACATATTCCATACCACTTCTGTTTGCATGCATATGAACAATTATGTTATGGTATATTGATAAAACAGGAATGAGACAAAGGTACTCTCTCTCTCTCTCTCTCTCTCTCTCTCTCTCTCTCTCTCTCTCTCTCTCTCTCTCTCTCTCTCTGTCTTTTTGCTCTCTTTTAAGTCAGGTCTTTCACATTAGTTACACACCCAAAACAACATTCTCACACACACTTTTGATAGTACATTTTAGGAGAACGGTAACGTGAACAGCGGATGGCCTGTTCATGTCAGAGTTAAACTAGCCAATCAGATAGTTGCGTATAAGCCCATGCTATTGTACTGGGTCGCCCCCACCCGAGAAGAGAATTGTAACCCACGCCCGGAAGTTGGGATCAGTCTGAAGACGTTCTCGAGGGGACAGCATCAAACTGATCCTGTGATGTATGGGAGTTGTATGAGTTGTATGAGTTGCATTTGCATATGCCACCCCATTGGTGGGTGCTGTACCCTGTGGCATCGCCAATAATATAAGAGTGTGCTCATTGAACTGAACTGTGTATGTGCATGTGTGTACGTGTGCGTATGCCTGAGTAAACGAGCAAGCTAATGACCTGCAGCCATGTGTGTCTTTGTGTTTGTTCCTCCGAGTGGTAATCTAAAGTAGAAACCCACGGACATAACATCATTGGCGACGAGGATAACTTCAGGTTTCCAAGTCTTGCCGCGGTATTGACTGCGAGTGACGGAGGAAGAGGAACGTTGGTCCTGGTGGGAGTTTGGCCAGGTGACAGGACGCCGGGTGACAGCGCGCCAGGTGACAGGACGCCGGGTGACAGGACGCCGGGTGACAGGACGCCAGGTGACAGGACACCAGGTGACAAGATTGCTAAACGCTAGCTAACTGCACGCCATGGCTGGAGTTATTGGACACATTAACCCATTCGACGAGTCGGTGGAGCAGTGGACAACCTACGTTGAGAGGTTTGAGCATTTTGTAATGGCAAATGGTATTGCAGAGGAGAAAAAGCTTGCTGTTTTCTTAAGTGTAATTGGTGCGTCAACATATGGACTTTTACGTAGCCTCGTAGCTCCAGATAAGCCGGGGGCTAAGACATATGCTCAACTCACGGAAGTTTTGAAAGACCATTTTTCTCCAAAGCCAATTGTGATTGCTGAAAGATTTCGCTTTCATAAACGGAACCAACAAGAGGGAGAAACTGTGACGCAATACATAGCAGTCATTAAAAAGCTTTCTGAACACTGCGAGTTTGGTATGCACCTGCAGGATGCATTGAGGGAGAGGCTCGTTTGTGGACTGAATATAGAAGCTATCCAGAAAAAATTGCTGACGGAGGAGAAGCTTACTTTTTCCAAAGCAATGGAACTAGCCGTGTCAATGGAGACAGTAGCTCCCGAGATACATCAGCTGAGCAATGCGCTGAAAGTGCATGCACTGTGACCACACGACAAACAACACACGAAATGTTCGTGCTGTGGAAAAATGAACCTCAAAGAGAGCGATTGTTTTTATAAGGAGCAAAAATGCCATAAATGTGGTAAGAGAGGACATATCTCGAAAATGTGCAGGAACAAAGAGACTGTAAATAAGGAGAAACCAGTGGAGTATAAAGCTAAAAAGAAAAAAAAAAGGTGCACCAATTGGATGTAAAAGAAATATCTAGTGATGGTAGCACTACAGACACTGAAGTGAGCCTGCATATGGTGTCTCAGCAGAGTAATTTGTCATACATGTGTGTTAAACCAAAAATTGAAGGTAAAAGGATTATCATGGAATTAGATACCGGTGCTGCCATTTCTCTGATTTCAAGAAAACTGTATGATGCACACTTTAAGGACTTGCCCTTGCGCCAAACCCATATAATGTTGAAAACATATACGGCGAGGTGATTCCAGCAGAGGGTGTCATCACCGTTTCAGTGAGGATGAACAAGCAGTGGGCTAGACTACCACTGTATGTGGTTCGGGGAAGTTCACCCCCACTTTTTGGTCGGGAGTGGCTGCGGAGGATTCGAATTGACTGGTGAGAAATAAAGACAGTTCGGGAGGAGACGCTAGAGGGCATGCTACAAAGACATGCAGAGGTCTTTAAAAAAGAATTAGGCACTCTGAAAGGCATGGAAGTAGCCATAGCGCTGAAGCCGGATCATGTGCCACAGTTTTGTCAAGCGAGAGTCGTTCCCTATGCCCTTAGGCCAAAAGTGGAGGCTGAAATTGACCGATTGTGTGAGCAGGGCATTATATCCCCTGTCAAATTCAGTGAATGGGCAACACCCATTGTGCCCGTTGTGAAAAAGAACGGAGATGTTAGGATATGTGGGGATTTTAAAGTCACAGTTAATCCTGCCCTGTGTGTGGAGAAATATCCAATTCCACGCATTGAAGATCTATTCGCATCACTGTCGGGGGGGCAGCATTTCAGTAAACTGGACTTATCTCATGCCTATTTGCAAATGGTGATAGAGGGAAATTCCAGGAAATATCTTACAATAACCACATCCAAGGGTCTGTTTTGTTTTAACAGGCTGGCATTTGGAATTACCTAAGCACCAGCGATATTCCAGCGTGCCATAGACCAAGTCCTCCAGGGTCTGCCGAACGTTCACTGTTACCTGGACGATATATTGGTCAGTGGACAGGATTGTGTGCAGCATCTGAAAAATCTGGATGCAGTCCTAGGGCGCTTGGAAGAATTCGGTTTACGAGTACGGAAGGAAAAATGTGAATTTTTCAAGGATTCACTGGAATATCTGGGTCACATCATTGATGCCCAGGGTCTACACAAGGCACCAGAGAAAGTCAGGGCAATTGTGGAGGCTCCTGCACCTACAGACGTGAGTCAGTTAAGTTCTTTCTTGGGGCTAATTAATTATTACAGCAGATTTATCCCCAACTTGTCATCTATCCTAAGCCCACTGAATACTCTGTTGTGTAAAGGAAAACAATGGCAATGGACATCTGAATGTGCTGCATCTTTCAAAGAGGCAAAAGAGCAGTTACTCTCTCAAAGCGTGTTAACCCATTATGATCCACAACTTCCCATTCGGTTGGCGTGTGACACATCACCTTATGGTGTAGGTAGTGTCATCTCACACATTCTCCCGAATGGACAAGAGAGGCCCATATCTTTTGCATCAAGGACTCTGAATAAGGCAGAACACAATTATGCCCATATTGAGCGTGAAGCTCTTGGCATTATATTTGGAGTTTGTAAGTTCCATCATTATCGGTATGGCAGGCAGTTTACACTCCTTACAGATCATCTCCCATTGACCACTATTCTGAGTCCGTGCAAAGCCACACCATCTATGGCTGCTGCTAGAATGCAGCGGTGGGCTCTCCTGTTAGCTGCCCATAATTACACCATACAGTACCGAGAGGCAGCTCATCATGGAAATGCGGATGGGCTTTCACGCCTTCCATTATCAACATCATCAAGAGAGAGAAACAGTACTGTGGACTGTTTTCATATTAAACACCTAGAAGCCTTACCTGTGAACTGTCGAGAAATCTGCCGAGAGAGCAGGGGTGAGCCTGTCCTTGCTCAAGTCCTGGAGATGGTCTCCACAGGTCGCTTTCCGAGGGTCCAGGATGTGGCTCAGCACATTGGCGCCATTCATCAGCCGGAGGGATGAGTTGACACTCCAGCAAGGTTGCCTTATGTGGGGTGTGCGCGTCTTCATTCCCTCAAAATTGAGATCACGACTGCTGTCGGAACTGCATACTGGACACCCAGGTGCTGTCAAAATGAAAGCTGTCGCCCGCAGTTACATGTGGTAGCCCGGAATTGACGCTCAAATTGAACAGGTCTCAAAAACATGCCAGTCCTGTCAATTTACACAGAAAGCACCAGGACCAGCACCACTCCACCCATGGACCAGGCCTGGATCCCCATGGCAGAGAATTCATGTTGACTTTGCTGGGCCGTTCCAGGGCCAAATGTTTATGGTGGTTGTAGACGCCCATTGAAAATGGCCTGAGGTACACCTTATGAGTTCCACTACAACGGCTAATACCATCCAGGTGCTCCGAGGGTTATTTAGTCGCTATGGGCTCCCTGAGGTGTTAGTGAGCGATAATGGTCCTCAGTTTACCTCACACGAGTTTGACACTTTTATGAAAGGCAATGGAGTAAAGCACATTCGCTCTGCACCATTTCATCCATCAACAAATGGTCTTGCAGAACGTTTTGGACAGACATTTAAGCAGTCACTGAAGCGTTCCACTGGAACCACTTCCATACAACACCGACTGGACGCCTTTCTACTCACGTACCGTAACACTCCACACTCTACAACAAAGGAGTCCCCGTCTATGCTTTTCATGCATCGCAAGCTGCGATCTTGATTGGACCTGTTGAAGCCTAGCGTGACATCAGAGGTAGAGAAAGCACAAGAGGCACAGTGTGCGTATCGAGGAATGCATGCAAAAGCCAGAACGTTTAAGGTGGGAGACCCAGTTCTTGTTCTGGATTACGGGAGAGGAGAGAAGAAGTGGATACCAGGGGTTGTTTCAGCTGAGACTGGCCCTGTATCCTACACTGTCGACATCGGCGCATCGCAGCACTGGAGGCGACACGCGGACCAGATGCTGGCCAGGGTTGTTGAATGGGATACCTCTACAGACGACGGCGGAGCTGTATCGTCGTGCATTTCAGCAGACCTGCCTGTGCTGGAAAAGACTGTTCCAGAACCAGCTACTCCGGTTCCTGTGAGTGACCCCTCACCACTACCCCAGGTAACCTCAGAGGGAAACGCCACATCACTTCCAGAGACTGGTAAGAGATATCCTTCTCGTATTACTAAACCACCAGAGCGTTATGTTCCATACACTTTGTTTAAGATACTTTTAAGAGACATATATTGGACATTTTTGAATAAGAGACCTTTTTTATGTGTTAGATGAGAGAGTCACGTCTCACCAAAAGGGCAGAATAAACCCTTGACTGACTCAGGGGTTTGGGATCGTCTACTCCCAGCCTCAAGGCTAGTGTGTGTTTTTTTAAAATAATAAAAGTTGTTTGCTTTGTGTATCTTGGGGGTGGGTACAATATTTAGTGGGGAGGAGATGTGATGTATGGGAGTTGTATGAGTTGTATGAGTTGCATTTGCATATGCCACCCCATTGGTGGGCGCTGTACCCTGTGGCATTGCCAATAGTATAAGAGTGTGCTCATTGAACCGAACTGTGTATATGCATGTGTGTACGTGTGCGTATGCCTGAGTAAACGAGCAAGCTAATGACCTGCAGCCGTGTGTGTCTTTGTGTTTGTTCCTCCAAGTGGTAATCTAAAGTAGAAACCCACGGACATAACAGATTCAGCGCTGCTTGCTTTACATGTGACTTCTAAATAAATGTACCATCCTTTAAATTGAAGAAATCTCCAGTTTGTTCTTGGATCTTTCAATCAAAGAATCGTGTATTTTTCTAACAAATTGGTGCCGGTGACCCGGATTGAATTATTCCGAGACGAGCCTGAACACACCACATCGGAAGGACCCTTTTTAGACGACCGTGGCGACACCTGAATGAAACAAAAAGTTAAGCAGAAAGCCTTTTTACTCAAATTTCTGCAGTTTGGCCATTCTAAATTTACAGTTGTCTGATAAAGGGGTATATCCGATCTCGAAATTTAGCATTTGGTTGGGAGTCACATGTAAAGTTTAAACAATAGTTTGAAAAGTTAAAGGTAGTGCACATGTTCTATTTTCAGTCTGAGATAGAACGGCCGCGGTCCTGGACGTACATTACGGGTGTATGGTCCGTCAAATTTTAAAACATTTTTGAGTCAGTCTGAACCAAAATAAGAGACTTAGGATGCCAGGGTGACTAATAATCGCCCAGGTTCGTCTCCCAAATTATAAGCCAGGTTTTAGCAACCTGATGCCGGGGGGAGCCATGAAAAGTTTCACCCGATGCCACTTTGGGAAGTGAAGCCGCGATCGCTTAATTTGCTAAACACAAGACACCACTTGTTCTCGGAGCCAAAAGAAGACCCCGAGGGAAAATGTCCGCTGTGATTAGAGTTAAACAAGATACCGCTTGTGCATTGGGGGACCTGCCGAGGCCCCAGCGAAAGTACCCTCTGTTTAACAAAAGATAAAATGGATCGGCGAGATTCTGGGTTGCAGTCTGTACCCAGAATTTGATAAGACAATAGGAGGCAACGGCCGTGCCTGTCTTCCAAATTGATATCCAGGGTTAGCCTGATGCCGGGGGGGTTAAAGAATCGACCCGATTCCGTTAAAAAAAAAAGGAACGATGCCACGTAGGTGAAGTATTTTGGAGCAGTCTGTTGCGAAATAAATACGAGACTTAGAGAACTGCGGGATCAACCGCATTCGTCTCCCAAATTAAAGGACCCGGATTAGCCTGGGGGCCAGCAAATTTCGGTTACAGTCTGTGCCGAAATAAGAGACTTAGGGAAGCGGAATTAACCGTCTTTGTCTCCTCAAATATGGGAACTAGGGTTAGCCTGGTCCCGAGTGTCTAAAGTTTTGTGTCTTTAGGGGATAAAAATGTGATTTGAGAAATACCAGGGGTTGGAAATATCTGCTGAACCTATCCCATAGTATGATTTAATTCAGTGTCTCTAGGGGATAAAAGTGTGGTCTGGGAAAATACCGGGAATTGAGAATATTTATAAAAATTTTCCCATGATGATTTAACTTTTTCCCATAATGATTTAACTAATGGCGGGCTCCGGACTGCGTGGTCAGAACAAAGGGAAGTAATGGACCCCACCACCGAGTGGAGGTGAGATTAGTAAAACAGGTTACTGAGAGGAGAATTATTTGAGGTAACAGCATTAAAATGAAGCGCGAAATTAAAGTTGTAAAGATATTCTACTGTGCTAGTGTGCGTATAGCTGGGGTTAAGGAGACAGTGCTCCATTTAGCTAAATGAAAAAAAAAAAAGAAAGAAAAACGTGGTTTGTGAACAATAGGCTCAGGGGCCATCTTGCACGTGTCCCATCTACTGCGCATATGAGGGCGCCATCTTGAATCACCTTCAAGCTGTGGCACAGTGCCTCCATCGTGTGGCCAAATATAGGAAGTGCACTATTTCACAAAATTACTGCCAACAAAAACTTAAATCTTAATAATAAATCTGGAACTTTATCTCCCTGGATGAAAGGACAGCTAAATCCATTGCATGGTAAATAAAAAACAAAGACCTCAGGGGCCTGCTAAATGCAGGTTTGCTTATAATGAGGCAAAGCACGCCCATTCAGCTTGGAGAGACAAAGGTTCAACTTTAAATTAGGCAGAGGGAGGTTTACAATACAACTGGAGAATAAGGAGATTTATTCCTCAACAAAACTGTAGGAAATCCTAGGTGGACACTATATAAAGGTGAGAGAATTTAAATGAAAAATCGCAGGTTGGTACAGATAAGTAAATATATAAATGAATTAAATTATAAATACAAAAATAATTAAATATATACAACAAGCTAAAACAGATGAATAAAATAAATAAACAAACAGGAAAAGTGAAGTGAGTTACCACTGTCATAATATTGTATTTCTGTGTGTGTCAAGCAGCAGAGACTGATTGAGAACTCCAGTTTGACAATTCCATACAGCAAGACAGGGGTGAGTTCTCACACATCTGAAATTGTACAGTATTCCTGTATATGTACCAAGCTGCTGCGGCTGGTAGAAAATTAAGTTTGTTATTCTCCATCCATCCATCCATCTTCTACCGCTTTTCCGGAGGTCCGGGTCGCGGAGGCAGCAGTTCAAGCAGAGAAGCCCAGACTTCCCTCTCCCCAGCCACCTGCTCCAGCTCTTCAGAGGGGATACCAAGGCGTTCCCAGACCAGCTGGGAGACATAGTCTCTCCACCGAGTCCTGGGTCTACCTCGGGGTCTCCTCCCAGTGGGACGTACCTGAAACACCTCAAGTGGGAGGCGTCCAGGAGGCATCCTAATAAGATGCCCATACCACCTCAACTGACTCCTTTCAATGTGGAGGAGCAGCGGTTCTACTCTGAGCCTCTCCCGGACGACTGAGCTCCTCACCCTACGGAGAAAGCTCATTTCAGCTGCTTGTATCCACGATCTCGTTCTTTCGGTCATTACCCAAAGCTCGTGACCATAGGTGAGAGTAGGAACGTAGATTGACTGGTAAATCGACAGCTTTGCCTTAGAACTAAGCTCCCTCTTCACCACAACAGACTGGTACAACGTCCGCATCACTGCAGATGCTGCTCCAATCCGTCTGTCGATCTCTCGCTCCATTTTCCCCTCACTCGTGAACAAGACCCCAAGATACTTAAACTCCTCCACTTGGGGCAGGAGCCTGTCCCCAACCCGGAGAGGACAATCCACCTTTTTCCGGCTGAGGACTATGGACTCGGACTTGGAGGTGCTGATTCTCATCCCAGCCACTTCACACTCAGCGGCAAACCGTCCCAGCAAGAGCTGTAGGTCATTGCTGGATGAAGCCAACAGGACAACATCATCTGCAAACAACAGAGATGAGATCCTGTTGTCACCAAGCATGACACCCTCCATTCCCTGGCTGCGCCTAGAAATCCTGTCCATAAAAATTATGAACAGGATCGGTGACAAAGGGCAGCCCTGGCGGAGTCCAACTCTCACTGGGAATGACTCCGACCGAGTGTTGGCAATACGAACCAAACTCTCACAACAGTCGTACAGAGACCGAATAGCTCGTAACAATAAGCCCGATACCCCATACTCCCGAAGCACCCCCCACAAAAATCCACGAGGGACGCGGTCAAATGCCTTCTCCAAGTCCACAAAACACATGTAAACTGGTTGGGCAAACTCCCACGAACCCTCAAGAATTCTCGAGAGGATAAAGAGCTGGTCCGATGTGCCACGGCCAGGACGAAAACCACATTTCTCCTCCTGAATCCGAGGTTCGACCAACGGCCGGACTCTCCTCTCCAGTACCTTGGCATAGACCTTCCCAGGGAGGCTGAGGAGTGTGATCCCTCTAAAGTTGGAGCACACCCTCCGGTCCCCTTTTTTGAAGAGAGGAACCACCACCCCGGTTTGCCATGCCAAAGGCACTGCCCCCGACCTCCACGCAATGTTGCAGAGGTGTGTCAACCATGACAACCCAACAACATCCAGGGCCTTGAGGTACTCAGGGCGAATCTCGTCCACCCCCAGGGCCCGGCCACCAAGGAGATTTTTAACCACCTTGGCGACCTCAGCCCCTGTGATAGGCGAGTCATCCCCCTCGTCCCCAAACCCTGCTTCCTCTGTGGAAGGCGTATCAGTGGGATTGAGGAGATCCTCGAAGTATTCCTTCCACCGCCCGAAGATATCCCCAGTTGAAGTCAACAGTGTCCCATCCGCACCATACACAGTGTGGACGGGGAGCTGCTTTCCCCTCCTGAGCCGCCGAACAGTTTGCCAGAATCTCTTTGAAGCCGACCGAAAGTCTTGTTCCATGGCCTCACCGAACTCCTCCCATACCCGCGTTTTTGCTTCAGCAACCTCCCGAGCTGCACTCCGCTTGGCCTGCCGGTACACCTCAGCTGCTTCGGGAGTCCCACAAGCCAACCAAGCTTGATAGGACTCCTTCTTCAGCTTAATGGCCCCCCTCACCACTGGTGTCCACCACTTGGTTCGGGGGTTGCCACCACGAGATGCACCAACCACCTTGCGGCCGCGGCTCTGGGCCGCCGCTTCAACAACAGAAGTGGAGAACATGGCCCATTCAGACTCCATGTCTCCAGACTCCCTCGGAATGTGGTTGAAGTTCTTCCGGAGGTGGGAGTTGAAGACCTCCCGGACAGGGGCCTCAGCCAGACGCTCCCAGCACACCCTCACTATACGCTTTGGTCTACCAGGTCTGAATGGCTTCCTCCCCTGCCATCGGATCCAACTCACCACCAGGTGGTGATCAGTTGACAGCTCTGCACCTCTCTTTACTCGGGTGTCCAAGACATACGGTCGCAGGTCTGATGATACGATAACAAAATCGATCATCGACCTGCGACCTAGGGTGTCCTGGTGCCAGGTGCACATATGGACACCCTTATGCTTGAACATGGTGTTCGTTATGGACAGACTGTGGTTAGCACAGAAGTCCAATAACTGAACACCACTCGGGTTCAGATCGGGCAGGCCGTTCCTCCCAATCACCCCCCTCCAGGTTTCACTGTCGTTGCCCACGTGCGCATTGAAGTCCCCCAGTAGGACAATGGAGTCTCCAGGAGGAGTACTCTCCAGCACCCCAGTCACAGACTCCAAAAAGGGTGGGTACTCTGAAACATCATTTGGTGCATAGGCACAAATGATGGTCAGGACCCGTTTCCCAACCCGAAGGCGCAGGGAAGCAACCCTTTTGTCCACCGGGGAAAACTCCAATATAGAGGCAGCAAGGTGGGGCGATACAAGAATACCCACCCCTGCTCGTCGCCTCTTGCCCGGGGCAACTCCAGAAAAGGCCAAGCTCCAGCCCCTCTCCAGGAGACTGGTTCCGGAACCGGAGCTGCGTGTTGAGGTGAGGCCGACTATATCTAGCCGGTATCACTCAACCTCGTACACCAGCTCAGGCTCCTTCCCCACCAGAGAGGTGACATTCCACGTACCAAAAGCCAGTTTAGAAAGCTTGGGATCAGTCCGCCAAGGTCTCCGCATTTGACCGCCACCTAATCCACATAGCACCGGACCCCCATGATCCCTCCTGCAGGTGGTGAACCCACTGGAGGGCGGACCCATGTAACTCCTTCGGGCTGAGCCCGGCCGGGTCCCATGGGTGGAAATCCGGCCACCAGACGCTAGCCTTCGAGCCCCTCCCCCAGGCCTGGCTCCAGGGTGGGGCCCCGGTAACCCCATACCGGGCGGGGTACACTGAATCCTTGATATACAATTTATCATGAGAGTCTGTTGGATCGTTCTTAGTCTGGCCCTTCACCCAGGACCAGTTTGTCTTGGGAGACCCTATCAGAGGCAAATTGCCCCCGGACAACATAGCTCCTGGGATCACTGGGGCATGCAAACCCCATTTGTTATTCTCTATTTGTGAAATGTGGGGTGGTTCATAACTCAATTGATATCTTTACTGTATTCCTGTGTGTGTATCAACCAGTCTAGACTGATTGAGAATTCCACACAGCAAAACAGATCTTGAGTGATAATGTAAATACAAGGGGTTGGACTAGGATAGCAGGAATACAAGCAGATACGGTACCACTGTTGCCCTGAGTTAAAACGTGTAGATAGGCTGGCGTTAAGTCCCAGCTAACAGGCGCACAGATGGTTAACGTCTGTGTAGAAGCTTCCTGTTGGGGTCTAAATACACGGACAATACGTCACTCAGCTGCAGCAAAGGGTACGGGTAATACCTGTATGAAATGTCTCAAGAAACAATGGAACTATGGCAGGCTTGTAAGCCCGGCTCCCTGGGGTCGGCACTATCCCAGACAATGGCTAGATGGCTGACAAAGGTTCCAGTCACAGATCAAAAGTAAGGAAGGGAGAGATTTGCCAGATGGGTCAAACAAATGCAGGACAGAGGAATGTTCGCAAGATGTGAAAACAGCCCCCCCCCCCCCACCAGGGAGACCTAGCTGTGTTTATGAGACAGGCAAGAGGAGGACATGAGCAGGCAAGCAATAAGCACCGGGAGGCCAGTATATTTAGGAGAGGGAGAACAGGGAAGGAATTAAAAAGAGCAGGAGAATTTCTCACAGACTGTCAATGTTTTCTGGGGGAAATTAAACTCACCCTGCAGAGAATGTCAGGTAACGCAAATGGCCCTCCACTGACCACAGAAGCCTCCATCACAAAGGCAGAAATGCGGCCTCAGGCCATTGAACCGCCTGCTGTTAAGTCCACAGCTCCCCCTCTAGGTGGAGAATTACTTGCACCCCCACCTCCCTACACAGGGACACAAGCTCTATCAGAGAGGTGCCAGAGCTGCACCAATCAACCTACTGTCTCAGCCGAGGTGCCAATTGAGCTTGCCCAATCAACACCCACAATGATGGCCCCCCTGATGGTGATTAAAAACGAGTTGTTACAAACAGCTAAGGAGGAGCCTGAAGGTAGCGAGCAAATTAAGGAATTTCTAGGAAAAACTGTAGAAAGTGCTACAAACACCCCTGATAATGTAGGGGCAAGGTCAGATTGTACTTTTGTCACCAGGTCATATGCTGCGACAGGTACTGACCGAGACACATCATCTGTAAACGCCCTCACTTTAGCCCTTCAGGATATGGGAACATATCCACATCGTGCTGCCTCCTCTGCAGAACACAGCCCACACATAGCAACCCACACACCTAGCCATGGTAACGTACACACAAGTATAGACAGAAGCCATGCCCCCCAAGCGAGGCAAATGCCACTGACCACGGCGACGTCAGTCAGAGGCCGTGCAACCACAAACTACACTCCATTTTCACTCCAAGACACAGCCTTAATAAAATCACAGCTGCCAAATATACATGATGATGGTGCACCATGGATCAAAGCTTTCCTGGAAACCTGTGCTGGAATAGCACCTACTCTGGGAGACTTTAGACGGCTGTTCTCCTCCTGCACCTCCTTGGGGATGCTGCTCGAGGTGGAACTACTAGGTGGCACACACTTAGAAAGAGACGAATCCCCATTATCAGCAGTGGTGTATATACTGTGGCCCATAATCCGAGAAAAGTTCCCTGTTCAAATCAAATCGGCCGAACTGTGTGACATCCCACCTAACGACCATGAGAAGGGGGCCCCATACTTACTCAGGGTGAGAGATTTGTGGCAAGACAGGACAGGTGAGGACCCGGCCACTAACTGTACAATCGAAATGCTCTTTAGGGGGGCAGTAGAGGCCTCATTACCCGCCACTATGCAGAAACTGTTGAAGCAAGTGGTTGGACTCTCCAGCCTATCGTTCGCTATGTGGTCAGCTCACGTTATTCAGTACATCGATAATGAGATTGAGAACCGTGAACAGGAGAAGAAAGAGCTATCTTCTCTGCAGAACCAAGTGGCAAAGGCACAACTGAAGGAGATGAGGGACAAGGTGAATCAAAATAAGGCCTCTGCAAATCAGATGCCACAACAACCCACCCCCCATCAAACTCAAACCATGCAACCACTCCAAAACCTCACACTACAACAATATGAACCTTACCCAGACACTCCGCCTGGACTGCCATATCAGTGTCAGTCGCAGGGCCACAGGGGATATAAGAGGTATTACAATAGAGATGAAGGTTGTGGTAGGGATAAACCCCGGAGAAAGGGGGCCCCACGGGATCAGTGCTTCCTTTGCGGACAACTTGGACACTGGGCTCAATACTGCCCCCAACCACACTCACAAAGGCACCCAGAGGGAACCCCCAATTATCCACACAGCGTATATCCTCCCCGACATAGTCCTCATCCTGTTCGCCAGGAACGGGATAACTGGCACCAAGCCCCTGAAGCCCACCAGTTCCCACAATAGGGCTGCCCAGGACTGACAGCAGGTGACTCTCTGTGTCCCGCAGATCTATTTCTCGAACCTCTAGTGAAGTTGACAGTGGACGGTCGAGATTATATGTGCATGATTGACACGGGAGCCAGGTATTCCACCCTAAACACGCCACTCCCTATTTCAATAGATACCGTACATGTTGTTGGCTTCTCGGGTAACACAGAAGAGTGGCCCCTGTCTAGACCTGTTCCCTGTTTGTGGAATTCACTGAGATTTGAACATTCATTCTTACTATCACCAACATGCCCTGTGAACCTGGTGGCAAGAGACATACTGTGTTCACAAAGCATTTCATTACTGTTGGCACCCACCCACATTGACATAACCTTTCCTGACGGTTCAGTACAACGCTGTGCAACGCCCAAATGGGCAGTGAGACAAATGATACAGTCTCCTGCAAAACCAAGTGACCCACTCACTGAAATGGGTGCGGAAATTTGGTGGGGGCTACTCCTTGATTTTGAACAAAGTCACTTAGGGGACATCTTTTCACAGTGGCTTCCTTGGATGTCCCTAGTGTACCCATATGAAAATGCCCTTGACCCACCCCATTGCACGTTCCACTATGAGCTTTTTGGAGTTGAAAACTATGATGCATTGTGGGAAGGTTATGCACGACACTTCCAAGAAACGGCAGACCAACCAACAATTGAGATTGAGGACATATATGTAGGAAAGGAAGGCGTGGCGGCGGCAGTCACTGTACCTGACTCATTACAACCCTGATATGCACTGACTGCCACATCTGCACCTCATGTGACTCTGATGATAATGGATGGAGGGGAAGCAAAAAACCTGGACCCAATGATAAAGAGGTGCATAACAACAACTGATTGGTTACGCACGCAGAACAAGAGTCTACAATATTCTCCTTCCTTGAAAATGTATCAAATCGCACAACGGTCCACAATGACTGTGAAGCTTGAAAAAAGATTCCTCACGCGCACACACGGTAGAGAGAATACAGACCACCCACACTCACAGTCATTGTTAGACAGTCTCCCTGAGACATTGTGGTCTCAAGGCTCCACGGACATGGGCCTACTCAACATCCCCCCTGTCTTAATCCCCCTAAAGCCTAACACTGTTCCTATATACCGTGCCCAATACCCCCTTCGATTGGATCAAATAAAAGGAATCAGGGGAACCATTGATGGACTGATCCAATCGGGGGTTCTGGTTCCCACTAAGTCCCCATGGAATACCCCGATTAACCCGGTCCCCAAGCCAGGAAAATTAGATCACCGCATGATTCAGGACCTTAGGCGTATTAATAAAATAGTAATCTCTTTACGACACGCCTAACCCATACACAATGCTAAATGCAATCTCACCGAGCCATAACTTCTTCTCTTGCATTGACCTGGCAAATGCCTTCTTCTGTGTACCACTTCATCCGAATTCACAGCAATCGCTTGCCTTCTCCTACGACGGTACACAATACACATACAACCGGCTGCCACAGGGTTTTGTTGACTCACCATCCATTTTTAATCATGTCCTAAGACAACAGCTACAGTCTCTTGCACTGCCAGAAGGGGTCACACTCTTACAATATGTAGACGATATTCTGATAGCAGCTCCAGACTCTGAATCAATCATGACCGCAACTGCCACAGTACTAAATCATTTGGCTGCATGTGGGTTCAAGGTGTCCAAATCCAAATTACAAATTGGGCGAGCGAAGGTTACCTTTCTGGGCCGGGTGATTGGCACTTCCGGACGTAGTATGACTGCTGCACACAAAACTGACATCCTTAACCACTCCAAACCCATGACTCTAAAGGCAATGATGCAATTTCTGGGGTTGGTCACATACAGCAAGAACTTTATACCTGACTTTACTGGATTAGTGGCGCCCCTAAGGGCATTAATCACTCAAGCAGGATACAGAAACTACAACGTTCCCCTGGAATGGACATTAGAAGCAGACCAGGCCTTTATTGAACTAAAAACTGCTCTTTCCTTAGCATGCTCTCTACATGCACCTGATTACTCCAGACCTTTCCATCTGGATGTGGATGAAAGAACGGCTTTGTTAATGCCGTTCTGTTTCAAAAGGGGGAGAGTGGGACGAGCATGGATAGAAAAGTGCTAATGTACTACAGTAGCAAATTAGATAATGTCGAAATAGGTCATCCGGCTTGCGTGAAACATGTGGCTGCTATAGGAAAAGCTGTGGAAAAGACATCACACCTGACAATGGGTAATCAAACCATTATTCACACAACACATGGAGTTAAGGCCCTTCTTGACTCAAATGCATTCACGTTATCAGCACACAGGGCTCAAGGATTACAGCAGCTGCTTGATAAACCACATATACATTTCACCAGCTCAGGAGTAAACATGGCCTCACAGATAGACACCACACAAGACCATGATTGTGCTGCTGAAGCAAAAAGAGAAATGAAACTACATGATAACGTACAGGCAGAACCACTAGACAGTGCTGAGATGATTTTATTTTGTGACGGCCATAGCCATCACACACAGGCAGGCAACCTGATAGCCTCGTTTGCCATAATGCAAGAAACCCCGGACGGCCTGGAAACGAAGCAGGCACATATCATCCCACAACCAGCATCAGCACAAATGGCAGAATTGGTGGCATTGGTAGAAGCGTGTAGATTAGCAGAAGGGAAAACTGCAACAATATATACAGACTCAGCATACGCAGTACAAGCTGTACATGTGGACATGTGCCACTGGACAAGAAAAGGGTTTGTGACTTCAGCTGGCACACCAGTAAAACACCTGGACCAATTATTGGACTTATACTATGCACTATTGGAACCCAAACAGGTAGCAATTGTCAAGTGCAGAGGGCACCAAAGAGGAAATGGCAGAATAGCGAGAGGAAACAACGCAGCAGACGTAGCAGCTAAGGCAGTGGCGGGGTATGATGCAAGAAAACAGATGAATCAGAGGGCAGCAGATAGACCGCACAGAGAGTTGAATATACATAACATCAAGGAAATACAGGAAGCTGCAGCCCCGACAGAAAAACAGGCTTGGAAGGAGAAGGGAGCCAGGAAGGACCACACAGGGCTCTGGAGAAATCATGAGGGTAAAATAGTATCGCCAGCAGGGCTACTAAATTTATTGTGTCAGGAAGCCCACAGTAGAGGACACTGTGTGAGCTCCAAGGTGAACACCCTCATCTCACAGCACTGGTGGCACCCCTTTTTAAGGGACATTTGTAGATATTTTGTACAGTCATGTGAAATTTGTGAAAGTTACAATCCCAAGGTTACACTGACAACAGGAATGGGAAGTTTCACAATCCCGGGGGCCCATGGAAAGAAATAGTCATTGACTTCACAGACATGGGGGCAGACCAGAGAGTAGAGGGTAAGAGGTATTTGCTCGTTTGTATCGACCCCTTCTCGAGGTGGGTAGAGGCCACACCTACCAAAACAGAGAAAGGAAAGGAAGTGATCAGGTGGCTCACCAGAGAAATCATCCCGAGGTTTGGGATACCTGAAGTGATAAGATCAGACAATGGTACCCATTTCTCTAATGATGACCTACAACAGGTTGAAGGGATGTTTGGGATCAAACATAAGTTTGGAGCCGTTTACCACCCTTCATCACAGGCGTTGGTGGAAAGAGCGAATAGGACAATTAAGGAGGGTTTGGCCAAGATCTGTGCAGACACTAAACTAACCTGGGTTGAGGCTCTACCCATTGTATTGTTCAACCTCAGGTCGACTCCAAATGCCACCCTGAATGTCAGCCCACATGAGATTTTGACAGGGAGGAAGATGCCTTGCCCATTTACCACTGCCCCCACTGATTCACCACCTGTGCTAGTGCAACATGAGAACATGAGTGAATATGTTAACCAACTGAATAACACTGTAATGAGTATCTCCCAACAGGTTGCTGAAATCCTTACCAAAGAGCAGGACCACGACACGTCACATGTGGAGGTGGGCGACTGGATTTTGAGGAAGGTATACAAAATCAACTGGTCCTCTCCTAGGTGGAAAGGACCCTATAAGGTCGCTGAGGTGACATCACACTGTGTAAGGGTGGGGCTGACAAAAGACAGATTAAGTAATTGGATCCATAAGACTCATTGCACACCATCCAAAGATCCAACAGACCGGACACTGACAACCATAAGGGCTGACTTGGGTGGGACACAAGGGGATGATGACCATACGATTTTACCCAATCTCACAGGACTTAGAACAGGGGCACAAGGGGACAGAGACAAATAATCTACTTAATAGGAGACGACCCATATGTAGGAAAGGAGGGGAATGTAGTTGGATGCGGGGAGCTATAGTGGTGACAATCATCGCCATCCTGGTTGCAGGCTCCATTATCTGGCTACTACATAGACAACCAAGACGACACCGACCCAACAAAAGAACTGGAAGTCCCTCTATACCAGCATTGATTTTCCGCCAGAGTAACACCTCCACTATCCGACTTGACTTCTGCGACATAGCGGACTGTAAAGAATGGACAGACCAGAGACAGTTACAAAGGGCAGCTAAATACATGTGTATTCTTTATAAAAGATCTAATGAGTGGAGTGACTACTGTCTAAAATGGGAGTGGGTAGGATGGAACACTGGACTCCGGTCATGGGGCTACACCCCACTGGAAGCACAAAGACGAGTCTGTAATGGACAAAACCTCCTACAACGAATGTCACTGATAAAAGGGACACCCCCCAGAAAATGTAACCCTGGAAAGTGCAACCCCATCTTTATTACGTTAAAAACCCCATGTGCCTCAGACGCGGGCATGTTTGCATTGGGGGTTTGGGTGGCTGGAACAGACCCAGGGGGAAGATTCAGGTTACTGGTTGGGGGGGGGGGGGGCAAGCATCAACAAGACCAGTAGCTGGCAGACGATTAAGGGTAAACAGGGAGAAGAGAAAAAAATTACTGTCCTAACCCCACAGGAGATACCTGTTACGAAAGCAATAGAGATTGAGAAGGGGTTTGCACAAAATAATTATTGGTTAGATTGGATAAGCAACACTGCTAGATATGTAACAAGAGATGAGTGTATTGCCTGTTCCTCTTCCCGTCCGGCGCTCTTAACTGTGCCATCGCTATTCTCATACAATGAGACATACTGTATGATGAATTTGCATATGACCGAACATCCTGAGTCTAAGTGTAAACATCTAGAAACCCCATACCCACTGGCGCCACAAGGGATGCACCCACCTATCTTTACTCCCGTAGCAAATAACTACACCAGCATTACAAAATACAACCTCACCGGACACCCAGTAGGACACTTATTGGGGGATTGGTGCACAAAGTTAATCAATGCCACAACTTGGCTAAATGCCACCAAACTAAAGTACGCCTGCTCAGATGTCTATTGGTATTGCGGAGGTTACAAATTAAGAAACACCCTCCCCCATGACTGGTCAGGCACCTGCACCATAGTGTCCTTAATAGCACCCGTTAAGGTAATTCCCGCATCTGTATCAGATATCAACCTATGGCAGCAAGCTAATTTTGATCCACCATCGAACCCGAGACGCAGTAGAGTTGGGAGAAGCGCAACAAACCCTTTTGACCTATATGCAGGCTCCCCCACGTATATTGATGCTATAGGGATACCCAGAGGTGTTCCCGATCAATATAAATTAGTAGATCAGGTGGCAGCTGGGTTTGAGTCAATGATACCATACATTGGGGCAATAATCACTGCCAATAAGAATACAGGCTACATCAACTACATCCATTTCAACGTACAAAAGCTCAACAATATGACTAGAGATGCCATTACTGGCCTGCACGAACAATTGGCTGCAACTTCCTTGATGACCTACCAGAATAGGATGGCACTGGATTTCCTATTGGCTGAAAAGGGTGGTGTATGCTCTATGTTTGCACAGGACTGCTGCGTCTTTATTCCTAACAACACAGCCCCAGACGGGACTATAACGCGTGCCTTATCAGGTCTAAAAACCCTGTCCGAAGAATTGGCAGACTACTCAGGTGTTAAAGACCCAGTAGGGAATTGATTAGACCAAACGCTGGGCAAATGGAAAACTCTGGTCATTTCGGTATTTATGTCATTGGTAGCAGCAGTAACCACACACACCTTATGTGGATGCTGCTGCATACCTTGTATCTGCCACTTATGTTTAAAATGCATCACCACCGCAATTAATGAAAGATTCCCTGCCCCACCTGGCTATCAGATGGTGCAGTGCCGAGAGGAGGTAGTCCCATTGGTTCCCGTCTCTGAGCCCGGGGAAGGAGGAACTGAAGACCCTAAGGCTAGGAGTGACGACGAGGAGGACCAGTGTGTGATCACAGAGTATTTGTAAACACAATGTGCTACCGGTAACACATAAGTCATACATAGCTCACCACACGGATGTAGGGGTGTGAGACTTATAGGGTTCTTGCGTTATTTATCTCCATCATGCTAATTATGGTTAGGTAATCTGAATAAGGGTGAAGGTTAGAAGCTCTGAATGCCTGAATACAACAATGCATGAATAAGGATGTCTCCTAATGTTGAACAATATTGTTTACTACCTACCCACTGAACATATAGGTCCCATCACCCAACACACACATCACAACACAATCACCACATGCAGATTTCATATAGTCAACAATCACACACTCAAGGCTGCTGGGAGATAACTTACAACAACACATAGATTACTACAGATGTAGTGAATAAGGATAAAACTGTATAGGCTCCATACATTGTGATGGCAACCCCTCAGACCATTATTGGTCCTGCCCCGGCTGAGCCCTTTTGTATCGGCACTTGATCAAAGGTGTAGGGTACAGGGAAGATGCATGGCGGAGAGCACCAGACCATCACAACGTGTGCCCGCGACATTGAAAATGTCGTAGGGCGAGTGACTGTATGACTTCAGTCCCCAGAAGAAGAATGGACTGGTACCCGAGCACATCCACCACACCTCCAGCATCCAGGGTGGAGCCAGGAGCTCGAGCCTTACCAACACCAGCATGTCCACCTCTTTCCAGCGACAGGGGGGGGTGGCATCCCTGGGACAGCATCACTGAACTGTTCACTGGCTGGACTGGATGTTACATACCCTCTGCTGCACCCACCAGACTGTCCTGTAGACCTCATGGGATGAGGTGTGCCTCTGAGAGCGGGGACACACAGTTGTTTCGCTTCTGTGTCAACAAAATGGAACTGTGCTCCACAGCTGCAGATACGGGAAGCAGACACAGAGGAAGGTCAAACCTCTGTCGCAACCGTGTGATGAGTGCAGCCGAATGATGTGTGCCCTGGCAAGGGTCAACCGGTGGACAAAGGTTTCGTGGACTTTGTGGACGGACTCTATTCTACCCTATGACCCCTAAATGGTCCACTCCACTGGACAAAGAACTATGATCAGGAGGAGACCTCGAGGGGGGTACAGGACCTGGTGACAGTTCATCTCTGAGACATTGCTGCACCGTGCTAAGGTGTCCACAAGGGGGAGGCAAGGGTAGCAGAACCAATGGTGCAAGCCTCTTGGGTTGACACACAATGCAGGGACCTGCCTTATTCACCATCTGTTAATTGCTAGAGTCTCTCACACCATACATGGTTGACATGATAAAATCATGTCAAAGGGGGGAGTGAAAGGGTTAATGTATAGTTAGTGCCAGAATAATAATTCTGTAGGTAATCTCCCATTATGCTCTACACATATAAGATAAGATAAGATAAGATAAGATAAGCCTTTATTAGTCCCACAATGGGGAAATTCCAGGATTGCAACAGCACAGGGATAGCAACACTCAGAGCAACAATCAGAAGGCAAGAAAAAACAACATCTAGTAAACATATGTCCATATTACTATAAATGTATATATATAGACACACAGTGCAGAGCATTATGGTTGGTTGGTGAATGTGCAGCAGAAAGTCTAAGCTCTCTCTCCGCGGATGCGGCGGGCCAGCTGGAAGTCTTTGGGCATGATGGTGACCCCCTTAGCGAAGAAGAGACCACCAGGTGGGCCTCGCTGGTCTCCTGCAGAGCCATGATGGCGAAGCTCAGGAAACGCAGGACGGTCTTGAAGTCCTGAGCGATCTCCCTCACCAGGCGCTGGACGGGCAGCTTACGGATGAGCAGCTCCGTGGATTTCTGGTAGCGACGGATCTCTCTCAGAGCCACGGGCCTGTGACAGCGAGGCCTCTTAACTCTGCCGGTGGCCGGAGCGCCTCTCCGAGCAGCCCTGGTGGCTAGCTGTCTCCTGGGGGGCTTCTTCCTCCAGTAGATTTTACGGGCGGTCTGCTTGGTTCTTGCCATCTCTCTTTATTATTCTGTCTTATATTTCTTGCACACCGCCTAAACTCCAGCCCGGCACCCGCGTCGTTTTCGCTACAGCTCCCGGTATGTCGAGTTTCCCATTAGCACCAGGTGGCGGCCAAGTGCTAGCTAGCACTAGCTCCTCCCCGCTGTAACGTCTCCCGCTGCAAACCGTGGCTCCGTCCGCCGACCCGGGAGACCCCCGGGGCGATCCGTGCGTATTCCATACCACATATTCCATATTCCATATATGGAATATATTCCACATATTCCATACCACTTCTGTTTGCATGCTTATGAACAATTATGTTATGGTATATTGATAAAACAGGAATGAGACAAAGGTACTCTCTCTCTCTCTCTCTGTCTTTTTGCCCTTTTTTAAGTCAGGTCTTTCACATTAGTTACACACCCAAAACAACATTCTCACACACACTTTTGATAGTACATTTTAGGAGAACGGTAACGTGAACAGTGGATGGCCTGTTCACATCAGAGTTAAACTAGCCAATCAGATAGTCGCGTATAAGCCCATCCTATTGTACTGGGTCACCTCCACCCGAGAAGAGAATTGTAACCCACGCCCGGAAGTCGGGATCAGTCTGACGACGTTCTCGAAGGGACAGCATCAAACTGATCCAGCGCTGCTTGCTTTACATGTGACTTCCAAATAAATGTACCATCCTTTAAATTGAAGAAATCTCCGGTTTGTTCTTGGATCTTTCAATCAAAGAATCGGGTATTTTTCTAACAGCTTTGTGGGGTCTGCAAATCACAAGACCAGTGGGGTGACAAGGGTCAACTGCAGATAGTGAGGACCCACAACGACGGTTACCTGGAACTGACAGATGGATCAAAAAGGCACCCAAATGAGCTGCGGTGTTTGGGAGAGAGGAGACGCCAGAGCAGCCCATCTCCAGTGAGGAAAAGGCGGAGACGCTCTAGAAGCGGGCCGCAGGATGGACGTTCCAGAGGGGAGCCTCCAGGGGATCCTTAGTGTGACTTTAAAAAGGGGCTAGAGGTGTGTTCTCTCGGGTGTTTATGCTATTCTTATTAGTATTATTCTTTGTGCAATGAAAAAAAAAAAATGGAAACCACTAACTTTTGTGCAGATTGCCCCTATGTGAGTGTGTGGTGAATTAGGTTACGTAGATGTGTGAGTAGCTAAAGTAAACAGTAGTGTGTGAAATGTAAATGTCACACACTACTGGGTTCAGTCTTTGATGTGCCCTTGTTGTGGGATGGGAGTACTTGGGAGGGGGGATCTGGGGCCGCCATTAGGTTAGTGTACATATTGTTTAAAAGTGTTTATAGTTCATGATGTTTTGAAATGTGTGTGATATTACCGGGATTCAATTTTTTTGTGCGTGGCCCTTTTACGTTCATAGACTGTAATAATTAAAATGGCAAAATAGTCCGCTGGGCCTATGTGGTGTGCATTGATAGCTTTCTGTATTTATATTGTTTACAGTGTTATTTAGAGTGTGTATCGGGTTACCAAATTTTGGGAGGGCCTGATTAGTGTGCTTGTGATTTTCTTCGGGGGGGCGGTGGATACGGATATTGTGTATATAGTTAGGGTGTACCAATATAGTGGTGCCCTGTCTGTAGTGAGAGATGACGCCCCGTCTTTCCAGTGGTGGCATCACGGGGAGTATAAGAGGGCTCACGGAAGAGGCTCTGTCTCTTTGCTGTAGACTCTCATGCTAGGCGGAGTGACTCCTGTATGTTCCTGTTCAAGTGTTAATAAAACCAGTAAACTGTCACCTCAACTCCTCCTCATTTCCAGACGTAACAGATATCATGAACCTACATGCTGCTGATGCATGTCCCCTCCTTTCCCTCAGTTAATTAATTTCCCATTCTTTAACTTTAATAACTGACTTAACGTCAACCAGTGTACTTCTCAATAGAGCTGAAAGTCCAAGGCACCTTGAGGACAGTCTTGGGATTTTCCTGATGTGCTGCCATTTATTCCACCCCTCCTGGTAGAGCCAGCTGGATGTGGTTTGATTGGCTGTCAGTGTTTCTATCATTTATCATATCACTCTGAAAGAAATCATAATGTTATTTTTCGCCACTGCACTTCAATATTGTTTTATTGTGCATTCTTCCATCCACTTGAGTTGGAACAATTTTTTTAAAATAATATATTTATACAGTTACACTTCTTCATAGTGCTGACCTTGAATGTCATGGTGAAAACATGACAGTTTCTCATGCACCGTGTAACAGTCTGTTGAATTGGTAATTAGCCCAGCATAAACATTGGTGAGCAAAATTAGAAAACAATGTATTAATACTTGATTTATCGTTCATTGTTCAGAATTTGACTGAATGTCAGCTGTGGTTATACCACTGTGGTACTAGCATGTTGGGTTTTTTTGTTGTTGTTTTTTTTTTGTTTTTTTAATAACAAAGACACATCAACACAAACATTTATTTTGTTAAAAAAAAACAGTAAGAAAAATTAGACGACAGTGACTACTGTGTCAGAAGAGAAGATTTAAACATTTTTTTTTTGTTTGGTTGTTTTTTTTAGGGCTATAGGATTCAAAAATTAATAAGAAGCGTAGAGGCCCTTGCTTTGAATTACTTCAGCAAATCAGCACCCGCAGGACATCACTTGTTTCTTACACTGCTCTTGTTTGGTTTTGATCCATTCTTCTTGCAGTCTCTTCCACAGCCCAGTAACTGTAGTGGATTTCTTAGCCATAACTTTGTCACCAATGATCTTCCAGAGATTTTCAATGGGGTTTAGAGCTGGACACTGGGCTGGCCATTTCATTGTTTCAATATTGTTAGATTCAAGGAACTGTTTAACCCAGGGGTGGGCGATCATGTGCCATGGAGGGCCATTCCACTGCAGATTTTCTGTCCCACCCAGTGTCTTCAGCAGGTGTTTGCTCTGATCAGCTTCAAGGATCGCTAATAATTGAAAACATCTGCTGAAGACACTGGGTGGAACAGAAAATCTGCACTGAAATGGCCCTCACTGCCCACCCCTGGTTTAACCCATTTTGCAGTGTGACAGGGGTCATTGTCTTTTGCATTGAAATTGCTGGCTTATTGGGAGAGAATTGCAGTGAAGGAATTACATGTTGCCAAAGGAGGTTCACATTAACATTTGCATTCATCCTGCCATGTAGCTGTACAAGAGGCCAAACTCCTACTGCAGAAAACATCCCTCAGACTATGACACTTCCTCCTCCAAATTTAAGTGATTTCTTTACGCACTTTGGGTTCAGTCTTTCCCAGTATGACACCTAACATATTGTTTCCCATAAGACCCAAACAAATTGACCTTACTCTCATCACTGAAGTGCACTTTGGACCATTTCTCCTCTGTACACACAATATGCTCCTCAGCAAAGGCAAGTCTAGCCTTTTTAATCTTTCTGCTGATGAGAGGCTCGGTCACTGCAGAGTGAGCTTTGAGTCCAAAGTGCTTTAAATAGTGAGACACTGTGTGCCAAGACACATCCTTGCAGCTGTACAGCAGTGAACTGGTGAGCAGTTCAAGCTGTAGTGTTGAACCGATTCTCCATTGACAGACTTCTCATAATCCTGCTCCCCAAACCAGAGCAGTGTGAGAAACTAGTGATGTCTTGTGGCACAGATGTGCTGAAGTCATTCAAAGCAAGAGCCTCTACAGTACCTATTAATATTTGAATCCTATAGCCTTAAAAAAAAAACAAAACACTGTTTAAATCTTCTCTTCTGACACAGTGGTTAAGGTTCTCTAATTTTGCATGTTTTACATTGGTTGGACATTGGCTGGAAATTGGCAGGAATGGTAAAGGGTTAAAAAAAATGCTAGTACAGCAGTGGTATTGTCAGGGTGTGTTTCTGGGTCCCATGCCCTCATCCTAATGCATAATTTGTATTTTCTTGTCATCAGGGCAGGGTCCCAGCCCTCACCCTTGCTTTAAGTTTTATTTTGGAATTTTCTGCATTTCACTTTGATAATTTTAATTATCCTGGGTTGCCATTATTGCTATTATTTATTATTCTGCCTAGTACATTCATTTCTCTGTTTGTTTTCCTCTTTGTCAAATTCAGGGATGGGCAACTTTGGTGGTAGTGAGGGGCACAATTTTTTTTCCTCATTTCCCAAGAGCCAGATTTACATGTAAACCTTCTCTGTGTGTGGGGGGGTGGGGGTGGGGGTGGGGGGGGTGGGGGTGGAGGGGGTGGATGGATGGGGGGTGGGGGGGGTATTATTTCCTGCAACGTCAAAAGTTTCACAATTAAAACTGAAAATGCAAATGAAAATTAAAGGTACTCAGTGTTTTATCATAATAGTATTAAAATTACTTCTAAGATTACATCTTCCCTGCAATGGACTGGTGATCTGTCCAGCGTGTACCCTGCCGCTTGCCCAAAGATGCTAAGATAGGCTCCAGTCCCCCTGATCCAAAAAGGATTAAGCAGTAGAAGATGGATGGATGCATGCATGCATGCATGGATGGATGAAATTATGTCATAACCTAATTTTTTTAAAACTCTCTCCTTCAAAATGATGACCAAAGAGAAATTCTGCACAATAATTAACAAAAAAAGCCAAGAAGAAAAAGAAATATGAACGGGCTTAGCTTGCTCTTGGATTCATTATGGGTGTGGAGGGGCAAAGAAATAGCTGTGGGTAGGTGGGCTTGTTAATCATCTGACTTCCCAAAATAGGGAATAGGAAAAAAATAGGAAAAGTTTACGAACCATTGGTTTAAATGTACAAAAAAAAAAAAATGCATTTTACAACCACAGTCTCTGAACTTTTTCTGCTGACATGGATTTTAAAATGTCAGTGCTTCAGTCCGCTCTTTAGAAAGAAACCTCAAAGCTTTGAATAGTTTTCTGCACAATCAGAAGAAAAGCCTCCGAGCTCCATGAGGCTTCACCTGCCAAACAAGAATAAATGTTACAGCTCCTTAGTAGTATTTATTCTTGTTTAAAAGCAGTAAGCTTTGCACATTTACTGCTGGTTACAGCCTATTAAGGCTGCGTGTCCATCAAACTCATTTTTTGTCATCCGACTGCCCTGAACATCTTTTTTTCAGCGTTTGTGAACTGTGCTTTGGAACAAAAAAAGTCTGCGCCCTGTTTCGCAGCAACAGCTTTTCACTCACTAGCTCACAAGGTAAGCACTTCCACTTTTCCTATGGTCAGACTTTCTTCTTATTTTTTTAATAGCAGTCTCTAAATAACAATGGACAAGAAATTTATTCTAGCATTGGTTGCAGCTCTGGATGCAAAATATGATGACACGGAAAACAAGAGTCTGAGTTCAGACTGAACCGGCATTCTATGGCCCTTCTTTATTCTGATTGGCTGCTTAGAAAAGTCTGACATCGATGAGCTAAGCTGCAGTCTGAAAAGATGAATTTTTTTCAACTCTGAGGACCCTGAGCACCACGACAAAAAGCGGCCAGTGCCGAGAGCATTTCACCACTGAGGGTTCTCAGTGCTGTACACGCTGGACTACATAGAGAATGAATAGAAAATTGTTGCCCATAGCTGAAAAAATGTGTTTGGTGGACATGCAGTATTAGCAGGCAACATACCTTAAAGACACCCTACTGCCGGTGCACTGTTCCCTCTGGCTCCCTGACTCTTGCTCTCTCCTTGACCACTTGCACACAGAGCGACACCTAGGTTTTGATTAGCACTCTCTCTCCTGGCGGACTCTATAATTGCATTTAACCCTATGAGTGTGTATGTTGCTGAACTGCGACATAACCTCTAGTGGTCAAGAGTGGTAAATATTTTTTGTCAATAAAATAGTTCAGATTTCCAAGACTATAACTTGAAAGTGGTAAGATATAATGTCTTACTGTCAGAATCAGAATCAGAATCAGAATCAGATTTATTGCCATTGTTCATGTAGTACACAAACTAGGAATTTGTCTCGGTGCCATGCTGCAACATTAAAAACATGAAGAGATAAAGAGATAAACTAAAAAAAACTAAAAGACTAAGAACATGCAATAAGTGTAGAATAATAAATTAAATTAAAATTAATTAAATTAAATCACCCTTATTGTCATTCAACTGTACAACCAATCATGTACAGTAGAACAAGATTGTGTTTTACCTATCTACTGTGTTAATCACACACACCCCAAGTGTAGAATCAGAGGGCCGCTGCCATGCAAGGCGCCGCCACAAATTTCCCTCCTCCATTCCATTATTGCTGAGCACCAAGCTGGACGGCAGGAAGTTCCACTTTTATATGGTCTTCGGCATGACCCGGCCGGGATTTGAACCCCTGCCTCCCGGGTGTGGGGCGGATGCTCTACCAACTGAGCCACCACTCCGGTAACTGAGCCACCACTAATAACAATAATAATAATGAGTAATACTAGTCAAGGCAGATTTAAATAAATTAGCAAGTAGCAGATAATATGGGGTACCACAGTGCAGTCAATAATGCAACAGAAAAACAGTGATGAACGACATGAGCTGCTGTATATAGTGCACAAGAGTCAATAAGTCACTTAATGTTCAGCAGTCTGATGGCAGAGGGAAAAAAGCTGTTCATGTGCCGGGAGGTTTTAGTCTGAATGGACCGAAGTCTTCTACCTGAGGGGAGGGGGGCAAACAGTACGTGACCAGGGTGTGAAGGATCGGCTATGATCCGGCCTGCATGCCTCCGGGTCCTGGAGATGTACAGGTCCTGGAGAGATGGGAGCTTGCAGCCAATCACCTTCTCAGCAGTGCGCACGACACGCTGCAGCCTTAGTCTGTCCCTGGCAGTGGCTCCTGCGTACCACACGGTTATGGAGGTGGTGAGGATGGACTCGATGATGGCCGTGTAGAACTGCACTAACATCTTGGTGGGTAGCTTGAGCTTCCTCAGCTGCCGCAGAAAGAACATCCTCTGCTGGGCCTTTTTGATGAGGGAGCTGATGGTTGACTCCCATTTGAGGTCTCGGGTGATGGGGGTGCCCAAGAAGCGGAAGGAATCTGCAATGGTGATGGGAGAGCCTGTGATGGTGAGGGGGGGCAGGGGGGTTGTGACTTTCCTGAAGTCCACAATCATCTCCGCTGTCTTCAGAGCGTTCAGCTGCAGGTTGTTGTGGCTGCACCAGGACACCAGCTGGGCCACCTCTTTCCTGTAGACGGACTCGTCGCCGTTGGAGATGAGCCCGTTGAGGGTGGTGTCGTCCGCAAACTTGATCAGCTTAACAGACTGGTGGCTGGAGGTGCAGGAGTTGGTATAAAGGGAGAAGAGTAAGGGGGAAAGTACACAGCCCTGGGGTGATCCGATGCTGATGCTAACAGAGTCTGAGACAGACTTCCCCAGCCGCACATGCTGCCTCCGGTCCGTCAGGAAGTCGGTGATCCACCTGCAGAGGGAGTCAGGCACGCCGAGCAGGGACAGCTTGTCCTGGAGCAGAGTGGGGCGGATGGTGTTGAATGCAGAGCTGAAGTCCACAAACAGGATCCTGGCGTAGGTTCCCGGGGAGTCCAGGTGCTGCAGGATGGAGTGGAGGGCCAGGTTGACTGCGTCGTCCACAGACCTGTTGGCACGGTAGGCAAACTGCAGCGGGTGCAGGAGGGGAGTGGTGATGGACTTGAGGTGAGACAGGACCAGGCGCTCAAAGGACTTCATGACTACAGAGGTGAGCGCTACAGGTCTGTAGTCGTTAAGTCCAGTAATCCGTGGCTTCTTGGGTACAGGGATGATGGTGGAGGATTTGAGGCAGGTCGGCACATGGCACAGCTTAAGGGAGGTGTTTAAAATGTCTGTGAAGACAGGAGCCAGCTCTTTCGCACAGGTGTCTCAGGGTGGAGGGAGACACACCATCCGGCCCGGGGGCCTTGCGCGGGTTCAGTCTGGAGAATTGTCTGTGCACGTCCTGCTCACTGATGACAAGGGCAGGGGGAGAGGAGGAGGAGGGGGGGACCGCTTTTGATGAATTAGGGGCCGAGGAGGCAGTGGAGCTGGGTGGAGTGGGGGAGTTGGACACAGCTGACGAGGTGTCAAAACGGGCGTAATGTTGGGACAGTTTTTGACAAAGGGCTTTGTCATCCTGACCTTTAGAAGCCTGAGGCTGATAGTTGGTGATTTGCCTCAGTCCTCTCCACACAGAAGCCGAGTCATTAGCAGTGAACTGCTGCTGGAGTCTCTCAGAATACACAGATTTAGCTCTCCTCAGCTCTCTGTTAAACCGATATTTAACCTCCCTGTAGCAGTCTCTGTCTCCACTTTTCAACGCAGCTTCCTTCTCCTTTCTGATCTGTCTGAGCTTAGCAGTGAACCAGGGCTTATCGTTAGAGTACCTCACCCTGGTGCGCGATGGAAGAATGTTCTCCTCACAGAAGTTGATGTATGAGTTCACAGTGTCTGTGTACTCATTAAGATCATGTGTGGCTCCTTTAAACATGCCCCAGTCAGTTATTTCCATGCATGTGTTCAGTTTCTCTCCAGCTTCACTGGTCAATTTCTTCTTGGTGGTCACAACAGGT
This sequence comes from Pholidichthys leucotaenia, assembly GCA_020510985.1. Classification (NCBI taxonomy): domain Eukaryota; kingdom Metazoa; phylum Chordata; class Actinopteri; order Cichliformes; family Pholidichthyidae; genus Pholidichthys; species Pholidichthys leucotaenia. Next base: position 241,013,083 of record CM035845.1, read on the forward strand.
TTAGTGAGTTTCAATCTCTGTCTGTATGTGGGAATGAGGTGGACCATCACGTGATCAGATAATCCAAGCGCAGCGCGGGGAACAGCGCGGTATGCATCTTTCACTGTGGTGTAACGGTGATCCAGCATGTTATTTCCTCTGGTTGGACATTTAATAAACTGTCTGTATCGGGGGAGCTCGTGACTCAGATTGCTCTGGTTAAAGTCGCCCACCACAATAACCAGGGAGTCTGGAAAATTCCGCTCCGCATGTAGGACGTGATCTGCGAGCGCGCGCTGGGCCTCGCACGCGTCCGCATCGGGAGGGGCGTACACAGCGATCAAAACAAATGATGCGAACTCCCGCGGGGAATAAAATGGCTTGCAGTTAACAGAGAGAAATTCTAGATCGGGAGAACAGTGTTGTGAAACCACCGTTACATCAGAGCACCAGCTGCTGTTGATGTAAAAGCAGACTCCTCCTCCAATAGACTTACCGGAGAGCTCTGTGACGCGATCAGCACGAAACAGCTGAAATCCCTCGAGGCTGATCGCGCTGTCCGGTATGTTCCCTTTAAGCCAGGTCTCAGAGAAACAGATGACAGACGAGGAAGCGAGGTCCTTAAATCGCATCAGCAGTCTTAATTCTTCTACCTTGTTCAAGAGAGAATTGGCATTGGATAAAAATATGCCAGGCAAGGCTGTTCGCGTGCCTCTCCTTCGCAGCCGAGTGAGAATCCCCCCTCGCTTTCCTCTTTTTCGCCGTCTTACTCTTTGAACCAAACAATGAATCAGATCGGCGGCAGGAGCTAAAAAAACTGGGAGAAGGTCCATGGGAGTAAGAGTCCTGATATTTAATAACTCTTCACGAGTATAAGAGCTAGCAGTCACACAATCGACGAACAAAAACAAACAAATTAGACAAATTAAAGGGCAGCGAAGCACCATGTCGACCACTGTGGGCGCCATCTTGGAGCAAAAAAAAAAAAAGAGTCAATTAGAAAGATGTAAAATATGATCCAATGTTTCAGAAAGGAATACATTTACACATCTAATTTGCATCTGTGATGGACTGGCGATCTGTTCAGCGTGTACCTGCCTCTCACCCAAAGATGCTGGGATAGGCTCCAGCTCCCCCGGGACCCAAAAAGGATTAAGCAGAAGAAGATGGTGCGTTTTCACCCACCATGGTCCATATTTTGAGTTCTGCCCGTAATTTAAAATCTCTACCAGATCTACAAAGTCTTATATCCCACAGAAATGTCGCTTGTATCCCGTGGCTATTTTCCGCGTACAAAGCCAAAAAAGTGACGGTGACAATCATGGCCATATTAGCTTTCTGGGCTAAATGCTACAAACAGGAAAAGGAAATGAGGAGTTCTTCTTCTTTGGTGTATTACGTGTCATCCACTGAGTCCTCCGATGGATTTCTGCCACCTTTTGAAACTGGCAAATCAGTACAATCAGTACAAATTCCCAATGCAGGCGATCATGTCAGAGTGAGAAGGCGGGTGCAGTGCCACGCTCTGCCACAAGGGGCACGCACATTCTCACACTCAAAGGGTTAAGAATGTGGTTCCAAATATGGAAAATGTGATTTTTATAGGAAATGACTGATTTTTGGAAATGGTCTGGCGGGCCGTAGTGGATGAGTGGCCGGCCTGCATACGACTTGTGGGCCCCCAGTTGCCCATCCCTGGTCTAGTTTGTCAGTATTATTATTATTGTTGTTATCTTTAGTGCCATGCTCTTGTCTCCCCTGATCCCCTGTTCACGTGCATTCCCTGTGATCATCTGTGCAGCCCCGCCCGTCCTGTGTCTGTGATCAATCTCTGGCATTTCTGTTTGTCCCTGATAGTGCCCACCTGTTCTGAATTGTGTTTGATTACTCCTATGTCTACTTATGTCAAGCCCCAATCTGTGTTCTTGATGGGTGTCGTTGTCATATTAGCGTGAACAACACACTTCTGTGTCCTGTCTACCTTCCCTGATCCTGCCTAGTTTTTGGAGTTTTTTGTTGCTGCTTCCGAGCTGTTTATTATTTTTGTGTTTTTACCATTGAGCTGTGCCAGTTTGGCCAGCTCTCAATAAATCACCGTTGACCTTTAAGTACTATGTTTGGGTCCAGTTCTACAAATCATGACAGTACGACAGCCATCAGTGGACCCAGTGTACTTAAAGTTTCGGCATATGGGCCTTGGTAAGGAGGAAACATGTGTGGTGATCACCATCAAGGCCCTCATCGAGGATGCCCACATTTCCCACACACCAGAAGAAGCCCTCCTGTGCCTCAAAAGTGCCGAGGAGCTGAGGGAGGCTTTCTCAGCCCTTTGACTGTTCCCTCAGAACCTCAACATGCATTCGTGGGCTGGCATTTCCAGTGGCCGAAGAGGAGTCGATGGAGGAGGTACCACATTCATCCAGGGGAAGATGTGGTCTTTGCCGGAGGCAAGGGACACAGGGGGCCTGCCTTCCATCTCCGACAGGGGCACCCCAGGCCTCTGTTTCCTCCTCCTTCGACCCATTGCAAGCACAACACCAACGGGTACCCTCCCCCCATCTGACGAGCTCAAGCTTTGCCTGGGAGGGCTCACCAGATGGGTGAGCGGAAGCAGAGCAGGAATACAAGCAAGTACCCGTTCATTTTTTAACATCATTCAGTGAAGGGACTTATCTGGGTCCTGGTGGGGAAACTCAGCCGCAGCCGCCTCCCCCCACTAAGTTCTCTTCACCTCACTCTGCTATTAACTCTGCTGCCCTATCCAGCTGTCCATCCTCACCTGCGTCTCCTTTGTCTTATTCAGTTTTTTTTCTGAGAGACTGGCCATACTGGAGGGGAACCGGTTCATTTGGGAGGAGTCAGCTGCTCCAGAGGATCCCTTGGTTTGCCAGCTTGGGGCAGAGGCATTGGTAACATTGTGTGGGGGTGATGAGGAGGAACACGAGGAGTGCTGGCAGGCTGTGTTCCCTCAGAAGGAGCTGATGCTGGACTGCAAACCATGGCACTTTACAAAGCATGTATCCCAGCTGGGTTGGAACCAGCTGGTGACAGATGACCCAGCTGTCCTGGCTCCCAACCCAGCTTCATGTCAGTCCCTAGCTTCAATACCAGCACCACATCACTCCCCAGCTCCAGTACCAACTCCATGTCACTTCCCAGCACCACCACCAGCTCCGGCTCTTCAAAAGAGAGCCCCAGCTGCTTCCGAGGTGCGCATCACAGCTTCAGCCATCCCCGAGGTACACACAACAGCTCCAGCCATCTCAGAGGTGCACAAAACAGCTCCAGCCATCACCAAGGTGTACACAACAGCTCCAGTCATCACCGAGGTGCACACATCAGCTCCAGCCATCCCCAAGCTCTAGCTTTCTCCAAGGTGCACACAATGGCTCCCCTGGTCTCTAGTGTGCACACAACAGCTTCCACTGTCTCCGAGGTGCACACAAAGGCTCCTGCTGTCCCTGAGGCACATGCCATAGCTCCAGCTGTTCCCACAGTGCACACTCCAGTTCCTGCTCTGCCGGAGGTGCACCCTCCAGCTCCTGCAGCTCATCCTGAGGAGGTCACCCCAGCAGCAGAGGACCAGGAGCTAAGGCAAGTTCTTTTCTTTACTTTTATAACATCAATACTAGGTAAAACTTGCCTAGCTTCTGGTGATTTCGGTTATGCCTCACCATGCCCTTCTCCTCCATCCGAGGTGACTGCAACCGGGGTGCTTCTCCAGGCGTCAGGGTTGGACATTCCTTCACAATACTTTCCTGTGGCCGGGGGATGGCCACCCATCGTTCCAGAGGTTGGGGAACCCCCACCCTTCATTCAAAAGGTCAGGGGACCTCCACCCATCGTTCCACAGGGCAGGGGACCTCCATCCAATGTTCCAGAGGGCAGGGGACCTCCATTCGTCGTTCCAGAGGTCAGGGGATCTCCATCCGTTGTTCCAGAGACCAGGGGACCTCCACTCATCATTCCAGAGGTTGAGCAGTCCACTCCACCCATTGTCCAAGAGGTTGAGCGGTCCACTCCACCTGTCGTCCAAGCGGTCAACGTCACCCATTTTCCAAGAGGTTGAGCAGTCCGCTTCACCCGTCGTCTTAGAGGCCAGGGTTAGCATGCGGCAATCATCGGTCACAGAGCATAAGAGTCCTTTGTGTTTGTTTGATGAGCTCTGTGTTCCTGCGGCCACTATTCCACCTTGTCCTCCGGTTTGGTGGCCTAAGGACATTGGCAGGCCGCCGGACCGGCCCTGCATTCTGGTCTGGGGACCCATGGACTGGGGCAGGCCAGTACCCACGACCCTCAACCCATGTTGTTCTCCAGTCTGAGGGCCTGTAGACTTTGGTAGACCCCTGACCCATTGCTTGTTGCCATCCGGTAGACCATGGACTTGGGTAGACCACCCAACCTGCATTATTCTGGGTTTTGGGGGCTTGGACCTTATTTGATCCTCAAACTGTGTTTGTTTTGGTCACTGTGGGGAGATTACAGTTTGTTTCTACTGTATATGTATTCAGTATTGGTAAGTGCTCCATCTAAACAAATAAGCACTATACCCTACATATGTACACTATACGTATATGAATAGTTTGTTTGCAAAAACCGATAAATGTCACTTCCAAGAAAATTTCCCTCTTTACAACAAACAACTGTTCACATCACCTACTTATAGAAGTTCATATTGTTTCTTCTAATAATCTGGTATATCCGCTGTTATATACACTATGAAGGTCAAGTTTTGTTTTGTTTTGTTTTTTTCAAAAGCTGATAAACGATTGGGACCTTGTTTTAACAAAAGCAGATAACTCCAGACACGGCAAATCAGCACTTGGTATTTGGGTGACATGACTCAATAGTGCGGCAGCACAGCAACTCACCCTTGGCCGGGGGATCCTGGGTTCGATCCCAGCTCCCGACCAACAGTGATCTGTGTGGAGTCTGCATGTTCTCCCCGTGTCTGCGCGGGTTTAAACCGGAATTTCTCCGGTTTCCTCCCACATGCCAAAAACATGCAAGTTAGGTTAATTGGCAACAAACTGGGGATTCTAAATTGTCCTTAGGTATGACTGTGAGAGTGAATGGTTGTGTGTCTCTCTGTGTTGGCCCTGCGATGGACTGGCGATCTGTCCAGGATGTACCCTGCCTCTTGCCCAAAGATGCCGGGATAGGCTCCAGCCCCCCCGCGACGCGAAAAGGATTAAGCGGAAGAAGATGAATGAATGAATGAATGACTCAATAGTGCAACGAGGATCAGCCAGTCACATGTCTAGATGCTGAGACCAGCCAATCATGTGTCTATCTGCTGCGGCAGTGTTCTGTAGAGACCCCTACTTTGGTCTGCTCACTTTGTGTGATTTCCCTGCGAGTTTTTTTTTTTTTTGTAATTTTGTTGCATTTTATGTCAAATATGGATAATTTTAAAGAGGCAGATGAACCAATGATGCATTGACCAAACAAACTAGCATGGTTTTCGGGACATGTCTGTTTTTGCAAAAGTATGTACTGTGGACTTATCTGTCATAAATTACCAAAAAATAACAATGAATTGAAGTTCAGTTTTTGGCTTTATTATGTCCAAGACACTCATTGTTCAAGTGACCATGCCTTTGAAGCTGAACTAGAAAAACTAACATATAAACCAACAGATGAAAACATGTTTTTTGTTTGTTTTTTTTTCTAATTTTGAACACAACTGGACTTACCTGTTTTTGCAAAGGAACTCTTCATATGTATTTTTAATGGGTGGTTTATTATTTTTTACCTGCTTACAAATTTAAACAATTCTTATTTTGTTTATTTTTCAATATTTTGCTGCTTGGTGTCACCATAGTTATGACATTTAATGTTTTTATATGTCTGTTATCATTTTCTGTGCCTTCATTCCTGACTGAGCAAGCCATTTGGGTGAATGGTGAAATGTCTGAGTAAAAAAATACTTGAATCCAGTTGACCTGTTGATATACTGTATGTAAGTAATAGGTTGGCATTGATACACACTGTGCAGAGTTAATTTCTTTACTATACATGAATCAACTAAGATTTATTGTTTATAATTTCCCATGCATTTCATGAGTCGGCATTAAATGTTGAGGAAAGTGGCAGTTTTTAGCTTATGCTGTAGTTATTTACCAACCATCTCAGCCCACCTTGGTGCAAATGTAGTATCTACTTTCTATTGTCCTTCTGAGGTCATTATTGTTACTAACCCAATAATGTAATTGACTCCACATTGGCCTGCTGGGCTTGAGGGAGTAGAGCTAGCTGTTAGTAATTCCCTAGATGGAAACAGTAGTGATGGTGCTGCAAGATCATAGGAGTTGGCCAGTGAATGCTTAGTTGTGTGTTTAATGAAGCTTGTTAGATGGAACACCAGTGCTTTTAAGTGGATTTGATTTAGGCACTCTATTGCATCTTCTTACCATCATAGAGATCACACTGAAGCTTGGCTTTTTGCATTATTTTTATACACCCTTTTAGAGCTTCTATTCATTACATAAAATTCATTGTGTTCCTCTTAGTCTAGTTACTTTTGCTGCTTCCTATTACATATCCTTTTAGCATGTCTTCTTTATTCTCTTCCATGACTTCAAATGACTTTCTGTTTGTTTTTCCTTGCTTAATTAGTTGAACAGAAATGTTTTCAGAAAACTGAGTGATCATGAAGGGAAGATGTCCACCAATACGGTGCTGTAAATTAACTTAAAACATCATATTATGGAGCATATCACTGTACAGCACTATCCTAGTGAGCCAGATGTCAGTAAATTACAAAGTATTGATTTTTTTTTTTTCCAACAACCATTTGCAAGTTGCAATCCCCCAGTTTGTGGACAGTTCCTGTGTCCTAATGAGGATTCTTCTTCATAGATCTTGATTGACTGTTTCAGATTAGTTGCTGTTGGAAAGAAGCATCAGGGGTGGGGGTGGGGGTTTAGATCAGAAAGCAGTAAATGTTCTTAACCATTTCCATGAGAAACCACTGGGATTTTTTTTTCCCCATTATTACTTGACATGACAGTGACTGTCACTGTATTCACCTTGTGACCCTATGTCATCCATCCATCCATCCATCCATTTTCTTCGGCTTAATCCTTTTTGGGGCCTGCAACCCTATGTCAATAGGAGTTAAATTTGGAATTTGTGAAAACACCAAACCCTTTCCAGATAAGACTGGGTGACCAAACATGGCATGGGTTCACCCATGCAATAGCCAGGAGATATTTCTTCACCAGCATTACTGAAACTAGTGGGAATGAGACTCTGTAATACTGTGAGAAGAAATGTTTTTAATGGAAACATAGGCTCGTCCTTAGCTGAGTAAACACTGGACTGTTTTGCCCTGGTTGATGCTAAGATGCTTGGTAGAGTTTTTCCCAGGTCAACCTGACCTCCTGCAATTTAGACCTAATTCCCACATTGCTTTTAAAAAGATTTTATGGATTTCTTGAGCATGAGATTTTAAATATTGTAAATTGCTCTCTCCGGATCGGTGTCTTTCCCACTACCTTTAAAACGACAGTGGTAAAGCCCATTCTGAAGAATAATTTAGATCATCACAATTTTCAACCTATATCAAATCTACCATTTTAAAAATAAAGTTTTAGAAAAATATAAGTTTTATCTAATAAAACTATTTTCTTAACAATTACATTTTTGCAAGATGTGGTTTTTGGACAAACCTCAGTACCAAGACAGCCCTTTTAAAACTGTTAGCAATATCAGCTGCAATGTGGACTCTCATAAACTCTCAGTGCTACTGGATCTAACTGTTGCCTTTGATACAGTAGACCACCACATTTTATGAAGTAGCCTCAAACACCTCGTGGGCCTCTCAGGTACTGTTTTTAAATGGTTTTAATCCTCTTTCACAGTTCACCACTACTTTGTAAGTATGGATACATGCTCTTTGGGAATCCATAAAATCAAGTAAGGGGTGCTCAAAGGTTCATGTTTAGGTCCAATACTTTTTAAATCTTTATATGTAAGTACAGTAAGAAACAAAGTAAGTAAAGTTTATTTATATAGTACCTCTTAAAGAAAGAATCACAAAGTGCTTCACAGTAAAATAAAACACACATTCACAAATATGGTGATAAAAACAGAAAAAAAAACATTAAAAAACATAAAAAACCATAACCTTAACCCAAAACCATAACCCATAACCAAGCTAAAAATCCTGTTTGAACAGCAGAGTCTTAAGCTGCTTTTTAAAAGTGTCAACAGAGTCTACTGAATGCAAAGACAGTCGTAGATCATTCCACAATTTTAGTGCCACTGCCTGAAGGGCTCAATCACCTCAAGTTTTAAAATTAGTTTGATTGACAGGCAGTAAATGTTGATCCAAGGACCTCAGAGACTGTGAGGGGTTATACAGCTTATTAACATAAGCTCACTGATACATTTGGGGGTCTGATTATGAATGGCTCTAAAAACAAGAACTAAAGTTTTAAACTGAATCCTAAAATCAACTGGGAGCCAGTGAAGTGCTGCTAAAACTGGTGTAATGTCTGCCCTTTTCTTAGTGTGGGTTAAAAGTCTGGTAGCCGAATTTTGGACAACCTAGAAGCGTTGAAGATGCTTTTGGCTCAGACAAGTAAAAAGACTATTGCAGTTGTCTAAGTGAAAAGAAATAAAAACATGAATAATCATTTCAAGTTCCGCCTTTGACACCAGGGTTCTCAACTTAGAAATATTCTTCGGATGGAAGAAACAGTTTCTAATTAATTGATTAGTGTGGTGCTCAAGAGTCATAGCTGAGTCAAAACTAGCACCAAGATTCTGAAGACTCGCCTGGACAGAGAGGATAACCATGTGGTGCTTAATCATCAGGATCTTGTTTTCAGAAGCGATGAATAATGTCTCCGTCTTTTCTGAGTTAAGCTGTAAAAGGTTTGCACTTAACAACTGTTTGATGTTAGACAAGCAATTAGGGTAAATGGTAAATGGAGTTCACTTTTTGTCACGATTCAGTGCAAGTGAGGCTAAAACGCAGAGCTGCCAGAATGAACACTCAGACTCAGAAGTAAAAGTCACCAGTTTATTGTAAAATAAAACACAACACTAAATAAAGGTGCACAACTGAGGAAAAATGCAACAAAAACACACACTTAAATGGACATAAAACTGGTGCCCCCTGGAGCGCACATAGCATACGGGAAAGAGCAGACAGAGATTATTAGGGACAAGACCTCCCGAAGGAGAGAAAAATAGTGGGAGAACACTCTTACTCAGTGAGCAGAAGAGCCCGGCAGGGAACTCCTGCGTGGACCAAAGGGATGGGGGGAAGGTGGTGGCCTGGTTGGACGTCCGGCATCTTCTTGGTCAGGCAAGCATGATCAGCTCAGGAGGACACACTGACGGGTGGCAGCAACCTGAGAGACAGAGGAACGAAGGAGTGAGAATACAGGTCAAACCAAAAGATAATAAAAAACAAGGCTTAGACATTTTTCTGTGGTAGCAAACCCTAATGATCCAGCGATGGGCTCTCCACATGCTGGCTCTAAAATATACTGGGTCATCAGGACGTAGCAGGTGTGTAATCACGCAGGTGTGGCAGTTCCTCCGGAGCGGAGAAGACAGGAACAAGAGGGGAGGGGGAGCACGCTCACCTGGTCATCACAGTGCTCCCTCCTCAAGGGACGCGTCCCGGCATCCCACTGGGCTTGCGAGGATGGGACTCATGGAATTCCAACACCATTCCTTTGTCAAGGATGTAGGACCCTGGGATCCAGGACCTCTCCTCCGGACCGTACCCTTTCCAGTGAACCAGGTACTGACACCCCAGACCCCGTCAATGGACGTCCAGAATCCTCTCCACTGTGTAAGTAATCTGGTCATCAATGGCCCCGGGGGGTGGGCAGTGGGGGATCTGGAGGAGGGCAGATAGGACTGGCAGAGAGGGGCTTAATCCGGGAGACGTGGAACGTTGGGTGGATCCGCATTGAAGGTGGAAGGTCCAACCAAACAGTGATGTCATTGATCAGCTGCTTGATGATGAATGGTCCCAGATAGCGGGGGGAGAGCTTCCGACATTCGATCTTGAGCGGGATCTCATTGTGGACAGCCAGACCTTCTGTCCCACTGTGTACTTTGGCGCCAGCGCGCGTCTGTGGTTAGCATATAGTTGGTTGTGCTCCACAGAGTGGAGGAGGGCACCTCTTGTGGTCCTCCAAAGACAACGGCACCAGCACAAGTGGACCTCCATAGATGGGACGGCGAGGCCCCTCTCCGCCATGGGCAGCAGAGGTGTTGTGTAGCCCATCGAGGTCTCGAATGGTGTGAGCCCAGTAGAGGAGGAGATTGCCGAGTTGTGGGAATACTCCACACAGGTCAAGTAGGAGTTCCAGGTGGACGGGTTCTGGGATGCTATGCACTTTAGGGTGACCTCCAGAGACTGATTAGCATGCTCGGCCTGACTGTTGCTCTGTGGATGGTATCCGGACATCAGGCTGGCAGTAGCACCCAAAAAGCGGCAGAACGCCTTCCACACCTGGGATGTAAATTGGGCCCCTGGTCAGAGACGATGTCCACTGGTATCCCATGCAGTTGGATGGCATGCTGCATCACCAGGTCGGCCGTCTCCATGGCAGATGGTAATTTGCGAAGAGGAACCAGATGGATGACCTTGGAGAACCGGTCGACAATGATGAGGATCACCGTGTTGCCTTGGGATGGAGGGAGGCCCGTGAAAAAGTCCAAAGCAATGTGTGACCATGGGCGACTTGGCACCGGGAGGGAATTGAGGAGGCCAGCAGGAGGGGAAGGGTCAGCTTTGTTAGCAGGTGTTACAGGCCTTCACATACTCCCGCACATTCCTCCACAGTGTGGGCTACCAAAACGCTCTCCTGAGAAGTTCAATTTTCATGGACATGCCGGGATGACAGGTGAATAGCTGGTATGCCCCAACTTCATCACCTCTCCGTGTAACGCCGAGGGGACACACAGCTGGTCAGGCGGACCTCCCTCAGGGACGGGTTCCAATGACTGTGCCTTCCAGACCCTCTGCTCAATCTCCTACAAGAGTGTCCCGAAAAAGTAGGAGGAGGGTAGAATAGTCTCAGGGGGAGACGCAGCAGCTGCGGAGGAAGAGGTGGAGGAGGAAGAGTCAGGAGAAAACTGGCATAATTAAGTGTCAACCTTGGCATTATGGGACCCTGGTCGGTACGAGATAGACAGACTGAACTTATTAAATGAACAGGGCCCACCGAGCCTGCCGTGAAGTCAACTGTCTGACCGATCGAAGGTATTCTAAATTTTTGTGATCAGTCCAGACAGTGACCTGTTGGATAGCTCCCTCCAGCCAGTGTCTGCACTCCTCCAATGCCAGCTTAATCACCAACAGTTTGCTGTCCGCAACATTGCAAATCCTCTCGGCTGGCATTAGCCGAGGAGAGAAATATGCACATGGATGGGGCTTTTGGTCAGGGGAGGAGTGCTGGGAGAGGACAGCACCCACCCCCAAATCAGATCAATCCACATCGATCACAAACTGCACCGCGGGATCCACCTGCACCAGGATGCGCACATCGGTGAAAATGCCTTACAGGGTGACAAAAGCTCATTCAGCAGCCTTGGACCGCTTGAACGGACTTTTGGTCAACGTCAACTGTATAAGTGGTTGTGCCACCTTACTGTTATCATGGATAAATCGGCAGTAGAAGTTGGCGAAGCCCAGGAAGTATTGGAGGTCCTTCCTTGACAGGGTGGTTGGCCAGTCTACTACCGCCTTAATTTTCGCTGGATCAGCCTTTACTGTGGCCTCGGCAATGACGAACACCAGGAATGAAGTGGAGCAAGTGGAAAATTCACACTTCTTCGTTTTCTTCACCTGGGGCAGCATGGTGGTGCAGTGGTTAGCACTGTTGCCTTGCAGCTAGAAGGTTCCTGGTTCGAATCCCCAGGCTGGCAGGGGTTGAAACCTTTCTGTGTGGAGTTTGCATGTTCTCCCTGTGCTGCGTGGGTTTACTTCGGGGGCTCCGGTTTCCTCCCACAATCCAAAGACATGCGTGTTAGGTTAATTGGCTGTTCTAAATTGTCCCTAGATATCTGTCTCCTATAGGCCCTTAGAATAGAGGGTTAGTACTAGTGAAAGTGCTTTGAGTGGTCTTTGTGACTAGAAAAGCGCTATATAAGTGCAGGTTAGTTAGTTAGTTACTTTCACAAAAAGCTGATTCTCCAGCAGCAGCTGCAGGATGGACTGAGCATGGACTACATGCTCCTCCAGCGTGCAGGAAAAAATCAGAATATCGTCCAAATACACAAACACAAACTGATTCACCATATCTCGCAAGACGTCATTGATTAACCGCTTGAAGACGGCAGGGGCATTGGTCAGCCTGAATGGCATGACCAAATACTCAAAATGGCCCAGTGGTGTTTTAAATGCCGTGTTCCACTCGTCTCCCTCATGAATGCAGACCAAGTGGTATGCATTACGGAGGTTGAGTTTGGTGAAAAAAATGCACCCATTGGAGTAGCTCAAACGCTGAATTAATAAGGGGCAGTGGATATTTGCCCTTACCGGTAATCGCGTTAAGTTCACGGTAATCAATACATGGCCGCAGAGACCCGTGCTTCTTCCCTACAAAAAAGAACCCAGCTCCAAGAGGGGCGGACGATGGATAAATAATGCTGGCGCTGAGGACGTCTTTTATGTAGATCTCCATCGCCTCCTTCTCCAGCCCAGATAAACAGTAGAGCTGGCTGGATGGCAGCCACGTGCCCGGGAGGAGGTCAATAGTGCAGTCGTAGCCCCAGTGAGGTGGCAATGAAAGGGCCCTGGACTTGCTAAAGACCTCACCTAAGACATGATAGACCTCAGGCACGGAGCTGAGATTCGACGGCTCAGCCGGAGGGGAGGAGATCAGGAGCAGGGACGAGCATGAGACCGACTGGAGACACAATGAGAGAAAGAAAGGGCTCCAGGATGAAATGGAGCCTTGACTTCAGTTTATGATGGGGTTGTGGAAGATGTGAAAATGACCAAGATGGCGCCCACAGCGGCCGCCATGGTGTTTCGGTGCGCCCTTTGTATGTTTTTGTTTGTCAATTGTGTGTCTGCCAGCTCTTACACCCTTGAAGAGCTACTAAATATCAGGACTGTCACTCCCACGGACCTACTCCCAGTTTTTTTAGCTCCTGCCGCCGATCTAGTTCACTGTTTAGCTCAAAAAGTGAGACGGCGAAAGAGAGAAAGGTGAGCGGGCGCTCTTGTGCGGCTTCGCAGGAGAGGCACGCGCACGGCTTTGCCTGGCTTATTTCTGTCCAATGCCAATTCTCTCTCTAACAAGGTAGATGAACTAAGACTGCTGATGTGATTTAAGGACCTCTCTTCCTCGTCTGCCCTCTGTTTTACTGAGACCTGGCTCAGGGAAAATACACCGGACAGCGCGCTGGTCCTCGAGGGTTTTCCGCTGTTTCGTGCTGATCGTGACACAGAGCTCTCCGATAAGTCCTCAGGAGGAGGAGTCTGCTTTTACATTAACAGCAGCTGGTGCTCTGATGTAACGGTGCTCTCCCAACACTGTTCTTCCGCCCTGGAATTTCTTTTTATTAACTGCAAGCCATTTTATTCACCGCGGGAGTTTGCTTCATTCATCCTGGCCGCTGTTTACATCCCGCCCGACGCGGACGCGCGCGAGGCTCAGCGCGTGCTCGCAGATCACATTCAACATATGGAGCGGACTTTTCCAGACTCTCTGGTTATTGTGGTTGGCAACTTTAACCAGAGCAACCTAAGCCACGATCTCCCCCGATACAAACAGTTTATTAAATGCCCCACCAGAGGAAAGAACACGCTGGATCACTGTTACACTACAGTGAAGGACGCGTATCCCGCTGTTCCCCGCGCTGCGCTTGGACTACCTGATCACGTGATGGTCCACCTCATTCCCACATACAGACAGAGACTGAAGCTCACTAAACCTGTTGTGAGCACTACGAAGAAATGGACCAGTGAAGCTGGGGAGAAGCTGAACACGTGCATGGAAATAACTGACTGGGGCATGTTTAAAGGAGCCACGCATGATCTGGATGAGTACACGGACACTGTGAACTCATATATCCACTTTTGTGAGGAGAGCATTCTTCCATCGCGCACCAGGGTGAGGTACTCTAATGATAAGCCCTGGTTCACTGCTAAGCTCAGACAGATCAGGAAGGAGAAGGAAACAGCGTTGAAAAGTGGAGACAGGGACTGCTACAGGGAGGTTAAATATCGGTTTAACAGATAGCTGAGGAGAGCTAAATCTGTGTATTCTGAGAGACTCCAGCAGCAGTTCACTGCTAACGACTCTGCTTCTGTGTGGAGAGGACTGAGGCAAATCACCAACTATCGGCCTCATGCTTCTAAAGGTCAGGATGACAAAGCCCTTTGTTAAAGACTGTCCCAACACTATGCCCGTTTTGACACCTCGTCAGCTGTGTCCAACCCCCCCCCCCCCCCACAGCTCCACTGCCTCCACGGTCCCTACTTCTTCAAAGGCGCCCCCCCTCCTCCCCCCTGCCCTTGTCATCAGTGAGCAGGACGTGCACAGACAATTCTCCAGACTGAACCCGCGCAAGGCCCCCGGTCCGGACGGCGTGTCTCCCTCCACCCTGAGACACTGTGTGAAAGAGCTGACTCCTGTCTTCACAGACATTTTTAACACCTCCCTTAAGCTATGCCACATGCTGACCTGCCTCAAATCCTCCACCATCATCCCTGTCCCCAAGAAGCCATGGATCACTGGACTTAACGACTACAGACCTGTAGCGCTCACCTCTGTAGTCATGAAGTCCTTTGAGCGCCTGGTCCTGCCCCACCTCAAGTCCATCACCACTTCCCTCCTGGACCCGCTGCAGTTTGCCTACCGAGCCAACAGGTCTGTGGACGACGCAGTCAACCTGGCCCTCCACTCCATCCTGCAGCACCTGGACTCCCCAGGAACCTACACCAGGATCCTGTTTGTGGACTTCAGCTCTGCATTCAACAACATCCGCCCCGCTCTGCTCCGGGACAAGCTGTCCCTGCTCAACGTGCCAGACTCCCTCTGCAGGTGGATCACCGACTTCCTGACGGACCGGAGGCAGCATGTGCGGCTGTGAAAGACTGTCTCAGACTCTGTTAGCATCAGCACCAGATCACCCCAGGGCTGTGTACTTTCCCCCCTACTCTTCTCCCTTTATACCAACTCGTGCACCTCCAGCCACCAGTCTGTCAAGCTGATCAAGTTTGCAGATGACACCACCCTCATCGGGCTCATCTCCAATGGCGACGAGTCCGTCTACAGGAGAGAGGTGGCCCAGCTGGCGTCCTGGTGCAGCCACAACAACCTGCAGCTGAACGCTGTGAAGACAGTGGAGATGATTGTGGACTTCAGGAAAGTCACAACCCCTCTGCCCCCCCCCCCCCCCCATCCTCACAGGCTCTCCCATCACCACTGCAGATTCCTTCTGCTTCCTGGGCACCACCATCACCCGGGACCTCAAGTGGGAGCCGACCATCAGCTCCCTCATCAAAAAGGCCCAGCAGAGGATGTTCTTCCTGCGGCAGCTGAGGAAGCTCAAGCTACCCACCAAGATGGTAGTGCAGTTCTACACGGCCATCATCGAGTCCATCCTCACCACCTCCATAACCGTGTGGTACGCAGGAGCCACTGCCAGGGACAGACTAAGGCTGCAGCGTGTCGTGCGCGCTGCTGAGAAGGTGATCAGCTGCAAGCTCCCATCTCTCCAGGACCTGTACATCTCCAGGACACAGAGGCGTGCAGGCCGGATCATAGCCGATCCTTCACACCCTGGTCACGTACTGTTTTCCCCACTCCCCTCAGGTAGAAGACTTTGGTCCATTCAGACTAAAACCTCCCGTCACATGAACAGCTTCTTCCCCTCTGCCATCAGACTGCTGAACACTAAGTGACTTATTGACTCTCGTGCACTATGTACAGCAGCTCAACCAGACTCATGTCAATCAACACTGTTTTCTTTTTGCATTACCGACTGCACTATGTGGTACTCCACAATATCTGCTGCTCGCTAATATATTTAAAAACTGCTTTGACTAGTATTACGCATTCTTATTCTACACTTTATTGCATGTATAGTTTTTTTATTTCTTTTATTTTATCATGTTTAATGTTGCAGCATTGCACCGAGACAAATTCCTAGTTTGTGTACTACATGAACAATGGCAATAAATCTGATTCTGATTCTGATTCTGATTCTGACGAGGCAGCGTTCTTTCTCAGAGTCAGCTTTATTCACATCTCCATCATTTCAAAGCAAAAAAAAAAAAGAGAGAATGAAACAGTAACTCTCGTCCTTAAATATCAGGGACTTCACACCTCATAGATCACATGTCCCACAGACCACCTTGCCTAATAAAGACAGTCACAATGCATTTCACCACCTGGCATAATAAAGACAGTCACAATGCATTTCCCTCCATGATATCACTTCCACTGTCTCCCACGCATCCTTTAATTGACCCCCCACAGTCTCCAGACTTGCATAACAAGGCTAAGCTTCCAGCCTTTGTTCTGACCTAAAATGCGAGTCACAGAACCGGTCTAACAGGTCCATTGAGTGTTCACCACACAAGCCCCCCCAGCATTTTAGAAAAACAGAACAACAAGAAAATAACCACATGCATGCCGTGATAGCATCAATACACATCAGTCCATATGGTGGATAGGCTTCAGCTTCCTGCCGAATCTGCTGTAGCTGGGGTTCACCGTCTCTGCGGCGCTGTGCTGCTGAGGATTTGCCGTCTGGGGGCGGAAACCCTTTGTCAGTCTCTGCGGGTGTTCTGGGGAAACATTACTTTGGGAAACATTACTGTGTGAAACCCTCCGTGGTGGTCTACCTTGCCGCAGGGCCTTTGCCAAAAGCACTTCCTCCTCTGTCACCACAAAAGTGGGTTTAAGTCGGTCTATGCCAATTTTTTCTTTTCTACCCCCCAAATCTAGCAAAAACTGCTTGTCCCCTGTTTCTAGCACTCTGAATGGTCCATCATAAGGTGGGCGCAGCGGTGTTCGATGCGCATTGTGTCTAACAAAAACAAACTCTGCGTTCTTCAAAGTTTTAGGCACAAAAACGCGCGGAAAACTGTGGTGCCCGGGGCCGGGCAGCGTGCTTGATTCTATGTTACTCCACAACAGCTGAGATGGGGAAGCGTTTGGCGCAGGGTTATCTGGGAGAAACTCCCCAGGCAGCCAGAGTGGCTGCGCAAACACGAGCTCCGCTGGGGAGGCTTCTAGATCCTCTTTAGGTGCAGAACGCAACCCCAATAACACCCATGGTAACTTGTCAACCCAATTTGTATCTGTCAGTGACGCTCCTAGAGCCGCTTTCAATGACCTATGAAAATGTTCGCATAACCCGTTAGCCTGCGGATTGTACGCGGTTGTGCAGTGAATTGTGACACCCAGGCTGCAGGCCATTGTCGACCAAAGCTGGGAAACAAATTGAGGGCCTCTGTCGGACGTAATATCCGACAGAATGCCAAAGCGCGCCACCCAAGCTGTTAAAAATGCACGCGCCACTTCCTCGGCCGTGGTTGATGCCAGCGGGACCACTTCAGGCCAGCGCGTGGTGCGGTCCACCATTGTCAGAAGATGTGTGCACCCCTGTGATAGCGGGAGGGGTCCAACGAGGTCCACATGAACGTGATCGAACCTCTTGGCCGGAATGTGAAACAGTTCCAAAGGAGCTCTCGTGTGCCTGTGTACTTTGGCTCGTTGACACGCCGTGCAGGCTGCTGCCCCCACTTTAACCTGTTTGCAGTTAACCTGTTTAACCTTTTCTGCTGCTCACAGACAGAAGAATAAAGAGCGATGGCGAGAACCAAGCAGACCGCCCGTAAATCTACTGGAGGAAAAGCCCCCAGGAAGCAGCTGGCCACCAAGGCTGCTCGGAAAAGCGCTCCGGCCACCGGCGGAGTGAAGAAGCCTCACCGTTACAGACCCGGTACCGTGGCTCTGAGAGAGATCCGTCGCTACCAGAAATCCACGGAGCTGCTCATCCGTAAGCTGCCCTTCCAGCGCCTGGTGAGGGAGATCGTTCAGGACTTCAAGACCGACCTGCGCTTCAAGAGCTCCGCCGTCATGGCTCTGCAGGAGGCCAGCGAGGCCTACCTGGTGGGTCTCTTCGAGGACACCAATCTGTGCGCCATCCACACCAAGAGGGTCACCATCATGCCCAAAGACATCCAGCTGGCTCGCCGCATCCGCGGAGAGAGAGCTTAGACTTTCTGCTGCACATCCACCAACCACAAATTTGATGTTGTTGCAGCTGGTGTGGTTTTAACCACCGAATCCGTACAGAGTATGGCCCTGCCTCTTCAGAGCATACACCACATCCATGGCGGTCACAGTCTTCCTCTTGGCGTGCTCGGTGTAGGTGACGGCATCACGGATGACGTTCTCCAGGAAGACCTTCAACACGCCGCGGGTCTCCTCGTAGATGAGACCGGAGATGCGCTTCACTCCATCGCGGCGAGCCAGATGGCGGATAGCGGGCTTGGTGATTCCCTGGATGTTATCACGGAGAACTTTACGGTGACGCTTAGCGCCTCCTTTCCCCAGACCTTTGCCGCCCTTTCCTCTACCAGACATGCTGACTTGTTCTCTGAAATGTCAAAGACGAATTTCTCAAATTTCACAAATTTCTCTCCCACCATTTTGACCGACGCGCACACTCCAGGGTGCGCCAAAGAATGAACCGAGTCAAAAACGCAGCGGCGCCACGCGGCTGGTACTACTGGACACAGCCGTCCAGTGGAAACATCGCAGATTAGGGGGGGCATACCGTCTTGCAGCACCCTGCTCTCCAGCCTTAACCCTGTTGGTCCAGACTGGAGTGCGCACACGTCTGTGTCATTAACCTGCTCTGCGGCCGTGGCTGCATAATCTAACCCTACGCTGACTGGGGCCGCCACAGCGCGCGAGAGGCAATCTGCCACTACATTGAGTTTGCCTGCAACATGTTGAATATAAGATAAGATAAGATAAGATAAGCCTTTATTAGTCCCACAACGGGGAAATTCCAGGATTGCAACAGCACAGGGATAGCAACACTCAGAGCAACAATCAGAAGGCAAGAAAAAAAACAAGCAAGCAAGAGCAGCTAATAAACATATGTACGTATTACTATAAAATATATATATATATACACACACACACAGACACACAGTGCAGAGCATTGTAGCTGGATGGAATAAATATATGAATATATGAACACACAGTGCAGAGCATTGTAGCTAGATGGAATAAATATGTAAATATATAAACACCCACAGTACGGAGCATTGCAGCTAGGTGGAATAAATATGCAAGTATATAAACACACACAGTGCGGAGCAATGTAGCTAGATGGAATAATATGTAGATATATAAATATATAAACACCCACAGTACGGAGCATTGTAGCTAGATGGAATAAATATGCAAATATATAAACACACACAGTGCAGAGCATTGTTGCTAGATGGAATGAAACAGCATAACCGTCTACTTAGTTATCCTACATGGTATGATTATGTGCCCATACATATTCTCACCCTCCATAGCGACCGGTATGTTCCTAGTTGTATGCCGGAGAGGACCATTGTGTAAGTCTATTGCATCTTTTGCATTCAAAAAACTATTAGTTTGTTACGTTATATCAGTGGTAAACTCTGATATCGCGGCCAGCTGTCTCTGCTGCCGGCCTGACCACGGTTCCGAGACCTTGGCCATCGTGAATGTTAGTGGTTTGTGATCAACGAACGCGGTGAAAGCGAGTCCTTCCAGCCAGAACTGAAAGTGGCGGATGGCCAAATGGAGAGCGAGCAGCTCCCTGTTGAACGCGCTGTATTTTCGTTCGCTATCGCGCAAGGTCCTCCTGAAAAAGGCGAGAGGCTGCCAAACCCCGGCTACGTGTTGCTCCACGACCGCCCCTATGGCCACATCTGACGCGTCAGTGGTGAGCGCTATGCGGGCCGTTGGGTCTGGGTGTCCCAACAACGCAGCCTTTGCCAAGGCTGTTTTCACCTCCGAGAACGCTTGGTCCCGCTCCGGGGACCACTCGATCTTATCCGCGGGTTTCTTTTTTTGGAGCGCGGCATACAGTGGCTGCATGAGCTGCGCCGCGCGGGGGAGAAAACGGTTATAAAAATTCACCATTCCCAAAAACTCCTGCAACGCCCTGACTGTCTGCGGCCGGGGAAAATCTGCCACAGCATGCACTGTGTCAGGCAGCGGGACTGCTCCTTCGGGGGAGACGCGGTGTCCTAAAAAATCGATCTGCGCCACCCCGAACTGACACTTCGCTGGGTTGATTATTAACCCGTGATCTCCCAACCTTCGGAAAACTGTGGCCAGGTGTTTTTCGTGTTCGTCTTTGGACGCGCTGGCTACTAAAATATCGTCCAGGTAGACGAACACGAAAGGGAGATCACGAAGCACCGCGTCCATCATGCGTTGGAACGTCTGAGCAGCCCCTTTAAGTCTGAATGGCATGCGTAAAAACTCGAATAAACCAAACGGAGTTATTACCGCTGTTTTGGGTATGTCCTCAGCACGCACTGGGACTTGGTGGTAACCGCGGATCAAGTCTATTTTAGAAAAAATGCGCGGCCCTGCCAAATGAACTGAGAAATCTTGGATATGTGGGATTGGGTAGCGGTTGTGCGCTGTAGCGTTGTTTAACCTGCGAAAATCCCCACAAGGGCGCCATGATCCGTCAGCTTTCGGGACCATATGTAGGGGGGAAGCCCACGGACTGTTTGAATGTCGGATAATGCCCAACCTCTCCAGGTTGGCGAACTCCTCGCGCGCTATGGCTAGTTTAACTGCGTCCAAGCGCCGAGCTTTTGCAAAAACGGGCAGTCCGGTAGTGGTAATAAAATGCTCCACCCCGTGCTTAGCGACTGTTGCCGAAAATGTGAGGACCGTGAGTGCTGGGAACTGAGTGAGCAGTGTGTGGAACTTACCGCCTGCTGTTGTGACGTTGGCTTGTGCTGTAGGTGGGGCCACTCGTGCTGCACAGGGGACAGAATCAAAAGAAAATGCATTAACCAGGCATCTGTTAGCGAGATCAACCAACAACCCATGTGAGCACAAAAAATCAGCCCCCAGCATATTGAAATTTACTGTTGCTACAACAAAAGTGCACTCATATGCACGGCCGTGTAGAGACAGAAGCAGAGTCTTCTCACCAAAGGTCTTAATCTCCGAGCCGTTCGCCGCTGTCACCAGGGGACCTCTGGAACCCGCCAGTCTGTCCGCGTAGGAAGGCGTGGTGAAACTCAACTGGGAGCCTGTGTCGATGAGGAACTGCCTCCCGGAGCGTGCGTCCGACAAGTAGAGCAGCTTGTTCTCTTCCCCGAGGGCTGCGGCTGCTACCGACCCCCGGTCTTGGCATTTCCCTAACGCCCGAAATGGCATGGCAGTACACACTTGCGTGCCCTCTCTGCGAAGGGGTGATGGTAGAAACAAAAGACGTCCGGTCCATGCTCCCTGGCCCTTGCCGCCGCCGTCGTTGGTGAGTCTGGCACCGCTGTCTCTGGCCTCCTGTCGTCTGCGGTTGTCGCGCCGAGTTCCGCTGCAGTGGCCGTGGCTGCGCGCCGCTTGGTGGCGTTGACAATCCGCTGCGCCTCTTGGCCCAGCGTGCGGTAGTCCCGTAGGGCCAACAGTGGCTAACTGGCCAGAACCGCTCTCGCTGCTGACGGTAGAGTCCTGAGGAAGAGGTGGGTGAAAATGAAGTGATCATCGTCAGAGCCTTTCAACCTCAACAACTTCTCCATCAGGCTCGCGGGCATGTTGTTTTCCCCCTCCGCCAGCCCCAGGAGCGTCTCTGCTCGCTCCTCCGCCGAGGGGGTGAATTGCTGGATGAGTGCAGCCTTCAATGCGCCGTATTTGTCGCTCTCCGGCGGCTGGTCGATCAGGCTCTCCACATGCTGGGCCATGTTGTTGTCCAGCTTTGTGACTACGTGGTAGAATTTCGTGACATCTACCGATATCCCCCAGAGGTTGAACTGCACCTCAACTGCGTTGAGCCAGGAGTGCGGATTGTTCTGCCAGAAGTCCGGTACTGGACTGTAGCGGCGTTGACTTGGCTGGGGGCTCCTGATGCGGCTGGCCCGGGGAAATTTCTTTCTTCCATGATACATCTCGGGGTCACCAGTGTGGAAGATGTGAAAATGACGAGGCAGCGTTCTTTCTCAGAGTCAGCTTTATTCACATCTCCATCATTTCAAAGCAGAAAAAAAGAGAGAATGAAACAGTAACTCTCGTCCTTAAATATCAGGGACTTCACACCTCATAGATCACATGTCCCACAGACCACCTTGCCTAATAAAGACAGTCACAATGCATTTCACCACCTGGCATAATAAAGACAGTTACAATGCATTCCCCTCCATGATATCACTTCCACTGTCTCCCACGCATCCTTTAATCGACCCCCCACAGTCTCCAGACTTGCATAACAAGGCTAAGCTTCCAGCCTTTGTTCTGACCTAAAATGCGAGTCACAGAACCGGTCCAACAGGTCCATTGAGTGTTCACCACAGGGTTATGAATGTGGAGCCATGGATACCCCAGAATCATGGTAGTGGTCGATTAAGGCAGAACCTAGAACTGAATAGTCTTGGAGTGATTACCGGACAGAATGACCGAAATGGGCTCAGTCTGTTCAGTAATCGCTGTGATACTGCTGCCTAAGATCGCTGAGACAGTCAGGGGTGTCAAGACATTCCTGGTGGGTATCTGTAATTTACGCACCATTGCCTGTTGAATGAAATTTTGCTCCACCCCCGAATCAACCAGAGCAGAGGTTTTTAACTCTGCCCCTGTAACTGAATGAGGGCCGGGAGTTCAAAATGGTTGGGGGAGGGGGAATTTGGCAAAGACCCACCCGTCAGCTCGCCCACAGCGACTGATGGGACACAGTCTTTCGGTCTGAATTGGGCATTTCAATATTGCATGGCTAGGGACCCCACAATAAATACACTCCCCCACCCTCTTGTGATGCTGGCATTACCGTGGAGTCAGACGGACCCACCCGAGCTCCATTGGCTCTGGTAACAACGCCAGCAGAAAAGCATCGGAGGTCAGTGGGGCCGGTCATGGAGTGAGCGGGGAAGCAGCGGCCTTCTGCTCCATCATACGCTCCCTAAACTTGTTATCCTGGGCCACTGCCTGCGCAATCATCTCATCAAGAGAGGAGGGAGATGTGCAGATAGCTAGCTCATTGTGGAGATGTGTCTACAGGTCCCAGAGGAAGGGGTTGCACAGGGCAGCGTCATTCCAACCAGAGTCAGCCGTAGCAACCCGGAACTTGACGGAGAAATCGGCTACAGATTGGTCTCCCTGCTGAAGTCCCATCAGCTGGCTAACTACGTTCCCCTCACTCTCCGTGTGGTTGAATGCCTCGGAGAATTCCTGGCCAAACTGTTGATATGTGTATAGGGGCCCGTCCGGACTGCTCAAGACAGACTATGCCCACTTACGCGCCCGGTCTCAAGATCATGAAATGGACCTTAGCCGAATCATCCCTATACTCCCCTTCCACCTGCTGAAAATAAAGCCTGCAGTGAAGCAAGAACCCTCTGCATCCCCCCACCTCTCCTCCATAGGGGGCAGGCGAGGGATCAGAAATGTTCCTGCAGATGGCAGACACTGCCAGAGCAGCAGGTGCAGGGGTAGATGCCTCACTAGGATGCCGACCTAGGTGCACTGTGATGGTGTTGCTCATCCATCGTTGTCGATGATGACCTCATAATCCTATTGCTGTGTTGACGGTTGACGGTGATTTCTGAGATGACTGATCAGTCCAATTTTGGTACGGAATGTCCTGGCACAGCCATCCTTAATGCTCATATGCCAGGCCAAGCGGTCTTGTGCTAGAGTTTCCCAGGAGGCCACGTCTATATTGAGGGATTTCAGAGAGGCCTTCAGGGTGTCCTTGTAGCGTTTCTTTTGTCCCCCTCTTGACCTTTTTCCTTCTGAGAGTTCCTTGTAGAACAGCTGCTTTGGAATGCGTTCATCAGGCATCCTGACAACATGACCTGCCCACCTGGCTTGCACTCTTATTAGCATTGTGTGGATCATTTCCATTTTAGCTCACTCAAGGACTTTTGTATCGGGTACCTTGTCCTGCCAGTTGATGCTGAAGATCCTTCGAAGACAGGTGAGGTGGAAACGGTTGAGCTGTCTGGCATGCCTTGCATACACCGTCCATGTTTCACAGGCATAGAGGAGTGTTGGGAGCACAACAGCACGGTAGACCTTTAGCTTCATTTCTAGGCTAATGCCCCGTCTTTCCCATGCAATTTTGGGGAGTCTGCCAAATGCAATGCTGGCCTTGGCTATTCTGTGGTTGACTTTGATATCTATTGTTGCAGACTGGGGAAGGGTGATACCTAGGTATGTGAATTGGCCTACAACTTGCAGTCTCTGCCCCTTCACTGTAATAGTTGGTTCTTCCTGTTGGCCATTTGGAGCTGGCTGGTGCATAACTTCGGTCTTCTTGGTGCTGATGGTGAGGCCGAAGTTGTCACATGCCATGGAGAATTTGTCCATGCTTGACTGCATCTCACACTCTGAGCTATCATTTAAGGCACAGTCATCGGCAAAGAGTAAGTCCCTCAATACAGTCTCTTTTACCTTGGTGATGGCCTGGAGTCTTCTTGGGTTGAAGAGCCTTCCATCCTGCCTGTACCTGAGGTTTATCCCAGTGATGCTATTCTGAAAGGCATCAGTGAGCATGGCTGAGAACATCATACTGAACAAGGTAGATGTGAGCACGCAACCTTGTTTAATGCCATTCGTGACTGGAAAAACCTCTGATGCCTCATCATTTTCTAGGACGCGTGTGTTCATGCCATCGTGGAACTGGCGCACCATCAGGATGAATTTGTCTGGGCAGCCAAACTTTGACATTATCCTCCATAGTCCCTGGTGACTGACAGTGTCAAATGCTTTGGTGAGGTCAACAAATGTGGTGTAGAGCTCGCAGTTCTGTTCTAGACACTTCTCCTGGAGTTGACGAGCCGCAAAGCTCATGTCCACAGTCCCTCTACCCATACGGAAGCCACATTGTGATTCCGGCAGCAGGCCTTGTTCTAGGTGAGTGATCAGACGATTTAGCAAGAGTATTGCGAGGACCTTACCAGCTATGGACAGTAGCGAGATACCTCAATGGTTGTCGCATACGTGTCTGTTGCCCTTTTTCTTGTACAAGTGGACAATAGATGCATCCCTGAGTTCCTGAGGAATGGTGCCTTGGGTCCAAAAGGATCGGAACAGTTCAGTCAGCTTCTCAAGGAGTGCTGGGCCAACTGTCTTGCATATCTCAGCTGGAATGGCGTCTGACCCTGGTGCTTTGCCACTTGATAGTTGGCCAACAGCCTTTTGGACTTCAACAACAGTAGGAAGTTCATCCATGGCATCGCTGATCTCAACCTGGGACATCCTGTCGATTGCCTCATTGTTTATAGTAGAAGGCTGGTTCAGGACTCCATCAAAATGTTCAGCCCATCTTTGGAGGATTTAGGTCTTCTCTGTCAGGAGGGTTGAACCATCTAAGCCCAGAAGTGGGGAGCTTCCTGATGGCTTGGGTCTGTCCAAGGCATTGAGAGACTCATATAATCGTTTTGAGTCATTCCTGTCTGCGTAGCCCTGGATTTCATCCGCCTTGGCACTCAACCATGAGCCTTGCATCTCTTGAAGTTTGAGTTGTACTGTCCTGCGTGCGCTGGTGAAAGCCACCTTCTTTGAGACGGATGAGGGATTGTTTTGATGGGCACGATGAAGGCTATGCTTCTCCATTAGTAGAGCTTTGATTTCCTCATCATTTTCATTAAACCAATCATGATTTTTCCATGTTGAGAGGCCCAGGATTTTCTGTGCAGATGAGTGGTCAGTATTCCTGAAGATCACCCAGTCTTTCTCGGCATTGGCTATGAATCTCAGATCTGCAAGTTTGCGTTCCAGGTCTTCCGTGAGTGCATTAGCCTTGGAGTAGGTTTTCAGTTGGGACACATCAAGCCGTTTCATGCTTTTGTTCTTGTCCCCCTGTGGCCTTCTCTTAGGTCTGATGTGCAGTTTCATCCTGGAGACAATTAGCCTGTGGTCGGTCCAGCAGTCAGCACCACACATGGCCTTTGTGACTCTGACGTCCTGCTTATCTTTTTGCCTGATGATGACATAGTCAATGAGGTGCCAGTGTTTGGAGCAGGGGTGCCTCCATGAGGTTTTGTTTCGAGTGGGCAGGTGGAAGACAGTATTTGTGATGAGGAGGCTATGTTTGGCACAGGTCTTTAGCAGGAGAAGACCGTTGCTATTGCACTTGCCCACTCCATTTTGCCTATGATGCCTTCCCAGGCAGAACTGTCCTGTCGTACTCTGGCATTGAAGTCCCAGAGCAATATGAGCTTGTTGTGCTTCACAGTAGACAGGAGAGCATCAAGTTCTTCGTAGAACTTGTTTTTAGTCTCATCAGGGTTTGTCATCATTGTGCATAGGCACTGATGAGAGTAGCCTGCTTGCTGTCATGCAGTGGAAGCTGCACTGTTATGAGGCGGTCATTCACGCCCTTTGGGAGGCTGGAGAGTTTGCTCACAAGGTTGTTCCTCACAGCAAAACCAATTCCTGCTTCACGGCGCTCATCTTTGCTACAGCCACTCCAGAAGAATGTATATCCACCTCCAGACTCATTTAACTGACTTTCTTCTTCAAGCCTGGTTTCACACAGAGCTGCAATGTCAATGTTGTATCTTGCAAGTTCCCTGCTAACTAGAGCTGTTCTTCTTTCAGGTCAATCAGCTGACGGGTTGTCTAAAAGTGTGCGCACATTCCATGTGACAGTGTTGAGTGGTGTCACCTTTTTCTTTCCTCTGTTGTTTCTACCGCTAGTGTGGGATCCCCTCCAGCCATGGTAAGCTGGCCAGGGTGTTATGAAGCAGGCAATGTTTAGGGCACATTTTCTAGCCCCTTCCTCAGACTGTGGAGGTGAGCAGTGCAATCCTAAAAAGGGCTGCTCAGTCACTCAGACAGACACCGAACCCCACTGCTGCTTCTGTCATTGAGGAGCGATCATTAGGCCTGAGCCGCCTGTGTGCAGGTCCATGACTACAGCTGCCAGTGTATCCTCACCTGCTGCTTTGCCACTCGCCCATCGGCACAGGACTTTTGAAACGGATTGACGGATTGACGAGACTTGCACTAGAAAATTGGATTAAAGTGAGGGAGAGTTGCGCAGTGTCAGCCTCACTCTCTCTTCCAGGGTCATCTGATTTCAGTGGCAGGACATAGTTGAGATGACTGGAGATGACACTGGATGCAGGAGTTGCTGGAGTCTTGGCAGAATTTGACCATGACTCTGCCTACGGGGCTCCACTCCGATATTTCTGTCAGGGTTGATTCCCTTAGCCTTATGCTATCCCTAGAACTCACAGGGCAGTGAGACTATTTGACCCATAGCTGGGGGTCTGTTCATGGGCATCAGGACGTGTCCACACACTTTTGGGTTTGGCATGCCACATGTCTGGGGGCAGACCTCCTCTGAGTCCCTTGCAATTTGGCCTGAGCCCACAAGGTGCTCAGTTTACGTGCGTCACCACGAGAAGGCATTGCATAGGGCTTGTCTACTGAGAGGCTATGTACTGGCAGGGAAGACTTACGCACTCGGCTTCCTTTTCGCAATAGCTAGCCAGCGGCAGAGTCTGAAAGCGAGAGGTGACAAGCACACAGAAGCACAGCACACCGCACTAGATGCATCATTCGGTGATGATGGGCAATTGCTGGGTTACGGTCTCAAATTGCTCAAAAAGAAACATGACCTGGCATTCCGTGGTCTTCAAGCGCCAGAGTACGAACTGTTTGCCCAACTGAGAGCTCTCTGAGCCTTGATCTTGGCTGGATCATTTTGTCATGATTCAGTGCAAGTGAGGCTCAAATGCAGAGTTGCTAGAACAAACACTCAGACTCGGAAGTAAAAGTCACCAGTTTATTGTAAAATAAAACACAACACAAAATAAAGGTACACAACTGAGGAAAAACGCAACACAAAAATGCACACTTAAATGGACAAAAAACTGGGGCCCTCTGGAGTGTATGTAACCTATGGGAAAGAGCAGGCAGAGATTATTAGGAACAAGACCTTCCGAAGGGGAGAATAATAGTGGGAGAGCACTCTTACTCAGTGAGTAGAGGAGCCTGGGAGGGAACTCCTGCACGGACCAGAAGGACGGGGAGAAGGCGGTGACCTGGGTGGTCGTCCAGCGTCTTCTTGGCCAGGTGAGCATAATCAGCTCCGGAGGACACACCGACAGGTAGCAGCAACCTGAGAGACAGAAGGACAGAGGAGTGAGAATACAGGTCAAACCAAAAGAAAATAAAAAAACAAGGCTTAGATGTTTTACTGTGGTAGCAAACCCTAACGATCCAGCGATGAGCTCTCCACACACTGGCTTGTAAATACGCTGGGTCATCAGGATGCAGCAGGTGTGTAATCATGCAGGTGTGGCTGATCCTCGGGAGCTGAGAAGACTGGAACAGGAGGGGAGGGGGAACACGCTTGCAGGGTCATCACACTTATATAGTGCTTTTTCTCATCTCTAGATGACCAAAGCACTTCACAGATCCTGCTATCCACCCACTCACATACACTGATGGCAGAAGAGCTGCCATACACAGGTGCTGGCCTGTCCTACCAGGAGCATCTGGGGGTTCAATGTCTTGCTCAAGGACAGTTAGTTAAAGATGACAGCATGTGAAACTCAGACTCCTTAAAAGAGCAATACAACTGAATATCATCAGCATAAAGATGATAAGAAATATCTGTGAACTGGCTAATTATCCATCCCAGTGGCAGATTGTAAAGTTAAAATGGAATGGGTCCTAGAACTGAGCCCTGTGGTACCCCTCATGAATACTGCACTGTTTCAGTAGAATTTTTTCAAAAGTGCGACTGAAATTTATCCATGGTATTACAATTTGCCAAAAATGACATAAGCTGCTAAGTCGCAACCTTTTCCTAAATTTTTGATATGAAAGGAAGTTTAGAAATTGGCCTGTAATTTTCTGGCAGTGATCTATCCAAACTCTTCTTCTTAAGTGCTGGTGCAGAGCAGTGATGTCCTGAAGGGTCACAACATTAAAAGTGGACCAATTACAGGGTTAAAACATAACACTGGCACAGTCAAAAGAAGATGATGGTGAAGTGTTTTCCCTGATATCTCTGATCATATCAATAAAGAAATTAAAAAATTTGTTACTGTCTGCTTTACAGAACAGGAATAAGAGGGGCAGCAGGTGAGACAAGAATGTTGTGTCAAATAAGACCCTGGGATTTTTTCTTTTTTGTTAAAAATACTGATTCCTGGCATCCCTCAGCATATCATTTGAAGAGGCTCTAAGCTCCATTATATGAAGTCTGTGAACCTCCAACTGGGTGGATTTCCATAGGCATTGTACCTAATGACAGTTTCTCCTAAAGGACCGAAAGGAGTCATTTATCCAAGGGTGAGACTTTTTAGGAGAAGAACAGATTTCACCAGTGCCACTTTCTCTAAAAATAACCATACAGTGGCTGTTTAATGTCTGAGTGAAAGTATCAGGATTTTTAATTCCCATCAGTAAGTGTGGCTCAAACAAAGCAGATAAGTCATTAGCTACCGCTTGGTTAATAATCCGCCATTTTGCTGCCATTTTCAGAGGGGGAGAATCCACAGGGAAATTAACATCAAAAAGCACACAGCTGTGAACACCGATATGGAAGTCATCTGCACACACACTTTCAATATTCAAGCCCAGTGAAAAGACAAGGTCCAAAGTATGACCCTTAGAGCCTGAAACATGCTAGATGAGGTTAAAACAAATGAGTGATGGATAAAAAGTCAACAGCTGTGACACAAGGAACGTCATCAATATGAATGTTAACCCTTTAATTGTCTTGCTGTCATAAAACATGTGCATCACCTGCTGCCTAAGTCGCAGGTCCGCACCTGTCGCGTGATGTGTCCAAAAAGCACAGAAAACCCAGTTGTACCAAGCATTTCATATCACAAGATGTCAGACATATATAGCTTACTGCTCTTCACCAGAGGACTGGAGGACTTCACCCAAACGAACCACCTCAAACATCATTTCCAGGAACACAAAGAAGAGAATGTAAACAAAGGCTCTATTCGAACATATATTTCCACACGGAGGAAGCATTTGCTCCAAATTTGGCCAACTATGAATCTAAAAAGAGATTATTTAGCTTCTGAAGGGAAATGCAGTCATGTGAAAAAGTGTTTGCCCCCTTTCTGAGATCTCATTTTTTTGTGTTTGTCACACTTAAATGTTTCAGATCATCAAACAAATTTAACCCTCCTGTTATGTTCATTTGTCAGAACACCAATGGTGTTCCCGGGTCAATTTGACCCGGTGCATGTTTAATTATCCAAAAGATGTCCAAAACCAAAAAAATCCTAACAAACATTGTTAATATTTCATTACTAATTCCATTACTAACTATTCTATCAATATTTAGTGCATTGGTGTTCCCCTTAGCAAGGGGCGGTGGAGTGATGATCTATGTTAATAACAACTGGTGCAGACCGGGACACATCACTGTTAAGCACCAGCACTGCAGCAAAGACATTGAGTTGCTAGCTGCTAGCATGCGGCCTGCATATCTCCCGAGGGAATACTCACACGTGATCTGCATTGTTATTTATGCAAATCCGACGGCGAACGCTGGGACAGCGCGTGATGTCATCCACTCAGTAACTGGCAGGCTGCAGACAGAGCACCCAGATGCTCTTCTCCTCATCTCAGGCGATTTCAACCATGTTTCACTGTCTCCCATTCTACCCACATTTACCCAGTATGTCACATGCCACACTAGAGACAATAAAACACTGGACTTATTCTACGCAAACACTTAAGGAGGCGTACACCTCATTACAACTCCCCCCACTCGGGAGATCGGTTCACAACTGGGTTCATCTCCGGCCGGTGTACAAACCCCTAGTGCACAGACAACCTCCGGCCATGCGCACAGTGGAGTTATGGTCTGAGGAGGCAATGGACACTCTAAAGGGCTGTTTTGAAACCACCGCCTGGAAGCAGCTCTGCGATCCACATGGTGAGGACATCGATGGCCTCACTCACACCATCACGGACTACATCAGCTTCTGTGTGGACAAAACCGTTCCCACCAAGACCATACGGTGTTGCTCAAACAACAAACCCTGAATCAACCCTGAGATAAAAACACTTCTGAGAGAGAAGAAGAGGATCTTCAGGTCGGGGAACAGGGAGATGCTGAAGTCCGTACAGAGAGAGCTGAGGAGAAAGATCAGAGAAGGCAAGGACAGCTTCAGGAAGAGGATGGAGGACAAGCTGCAACAGAGCGACATCAGCGGGGTCTGGAGAAACCTTAAAACCATCTCCGGGCCAAAACCAGAATACCTCCCCTCAGGCCACGGGGGGCAGGGAGTGGGCGAACAATCTGAATCTGTTTTTTAATAGGTTTTACCAACCGCCCTCCCCCCCGAATGCACAACAACCACTGCTGCCACTGAAGACATCAAGTCCTGCTGCCCACTCCCCACTCCATCATCACCCCCCCCCCCACTCCCAGCACACAGCCCCCCAACATGACCCTCACTAAGACCCAGGTGAGGACGGAGTTGAGGAAGATCAAGGCGAGGAAGGCGTCGGGACCGGATGGCATCAGTGCAAAGCTCCTCAAGTACTGTGCAGACCAGCTGTGTGGGATTGTGGAGTACATCTTCAACCTGAGCTTGAAGCTGGGGAGGGTACCAAAGTTGTAGAAAACATCTTGTGTGGTACCTGTACCAAAGACTTCCCACCCCATAGATCTGAACAGCTACTGACCAGTGGCCCTGACATCCCACTTGATGAAGACCCTGGAGAGACTGCTCTTGCTTACCTCCGCCCCCTGGTGGAACCAGCGATGGATCCACTCCAGTTCGCCTACCAGCATGGTATTGGGTTTGAGGATGCAGTCATCTTCCTCCTTCACCGTTCTCTGTTCCACCTGGAGAAGCCCGGGAATGTGGTGAGGATCATGTTCTTTGACTTCTCCAGTGCTTTCAACACCATCCAACCGATGATCCTGAAGGACAAGCTGCTGTGCGCAGGGGTGGACCAGCACCTGTCATCATGGATCCTGGACTACCTCACAAACCGGCCACAGTTTGTGAGAACCCGGGACTGTGTGTCCGACACGATCATCGGTAGCACGGGGGCCCCACAGGGAACGGTTTTGGCTCCCTTCCTGTTCACTGTTTATACTACGGACTTCTCACACAACACAACACACTGCTATCTACAGAAGTTCTCTGACGACTCTGCGATCGTTGGCCTCATCTCCAACGGAGATGAAGCTGAGTACAGAGGGCTTATCCAGGACTTTGTGCACTGGTGCCATCGGAACTGCCTCCAGATCAACGTGAGGGAAACTAAAGAGCTGGTGGTGGACTGCCGCAGGCAAGGACAACCCCTCACAGCACCAGTAAACATCCAGGGAACAGACATTAAGATGGTGACATCCTACAAGTACCTGGGTGTTCATTTGAACAATAAACTAGACTGGTCACACAATACTGACGCACTCTACAAGAAGGGACAGCGCAGGCTGTTCCTACTGAGGAGACTCAGGTCTTTTGGTGTACAAGGAGCGCTGCTGAAGACATTCTATGACACTGTGGTGGCATCAGCCATCACTTTTGGAGTGGTCTGCTGGGGCAGTGGCATTACAGCAGCCGATAGGAAGAGACTGAACAAACTGATCAAGAAAGCTAGCTCTTTCCTGGGGCAGCGCCTTGACCCAGTGGAGGAGATGGGAGAGAGAAGGATGGTGGCTAAACTGTCATCTTTGCTGGAGTCCGAGTTCCACCCTATGCAGGACACACTGAATGCACTAAGGAGCTCATTTAGCAGCAGACTACATCATCCTAGGTGCACAACCGAGAGGTTTCGCAGGTCCTTCCTACCAACGGCTGTCAGACTGTATAACCTAAGCAGGGCTGCTCGCAAAGATAGCAAAAAGACGTGACAAACTAATAGTATTGAATGCAAAAGACGCAGTAGACTTACACAATGGTTCCCTCCGGTATACAACTAGGAAAATACCGGTAGCTACGGAGGGTGATTATATGTATGGGTACATAATCATACCATGTAGGATAACTAAGTAGACGGTTATGCTGTTTCATTCCATCTAGCTGCAATGCTCCGCACTGTGTGTGTTTGTTTGTATATTTAAATATTTGTTTGTATATTTATATATTTATTCCATCTAGCGACAATGCTCCACACTGTGTGTTTATATACTTACATATTTATTCCATCTAGCTACAGTGCTCTGCACTGTGTGTGTTTATATATTTACATATTTATTCCATCTAGCTACGGTGCTCCGCACTGTGTGTGTTTATGTGTTTGCATATTTGTTCCATCTAGCTATAATGCTCCGCACTGTGTGTGTTTATATATTTGCATGTTTGTTCCATCTAGCTGCAATGCTCCGCACTGTGTGTGTTTATATATTCATATATTTATTCCATCTAGCTACAAGGCTCCGCACTGTGTGTGTTTATATGTTCATATATTTAGTCCATCTAGCTACAATGCTCCGCACTGTGTGTGTTTATATATTTACATATTTATTCCATCTAGCTACGGTGCTCCGCACTGTGTGTGTTTATGTGTTTGCATATTTGTTCCATCTAGCTATAATGCTCCGCACTGTGTGTGTTTATATATTTGCATGTTTATTCCGTCTAGCTGCAATGCTCCGTACTGTGGGTGTTTATATATTTATATATCTACATGTTATTCCATCTAGCTACATTGCTCCGCACTGTGTGTGTTTATATACTTGCATATTTATTCCACCTAGCTGCAATGCTCCGTACTGTGGGTGTTTATATATTTACATATTTATTCCATCTAGCTACAATGCTCTGCACTGTGTGTTCATATATTCATATATTATTCCATCCAGCTACAATGCTCTGCACTGTGTGTCTGTGTGTGTGTGTATATATATATATTTTATAGTAATACGTACATATGTTTATTAGCTGCTCTTGCTTGCTTGTTTTTTTTTCTTGCCTTCTGATTGTTGCTCTGAGTGTTGCTATCCCTGTGCTGTTGCAATCCTGGAATTTCCCCGTTGTGGGACTAATAAAGGCTTATCTTATCTTATCTTTTTCATTTAAAAAAAACATGTTCAAAGTTTTTTTTTCATGTTTCACCACTTTATTACTTTTGAAAGACCAACATATAAAACATAACATTGAAACATTACATTTAAATTTTGTTTTACATACATGCACTGTTTGTGAACCACTAATGAACAAAATAACACAATATGAACAAGATGTATGTGTCTGTCTTTCTTTACGTCAACACAGCACATGAGTGACATGTCATCACACTGTGCTTTGTGCAAATGAATTTTCCACATTTCGCACAGGTCATGCTTGTCTTGACATCATCAGATGGCCTGCAGACCTGGCACCTCTTCCTCTTTCTTTTCCCCTCAGCAGCAACCTAGAACCAAGAGGATCATGATTACTTTACTATGCTGTCTTTTTGCTGATCCCAAGACACACACAACACACTCTCATACACTTATATATACACACAAACACTTACTTACCTCACGCACTGGTGTACTTGGTGCAGTCCTCTCCTGGATCTCCCTCACCGTGGCTGCAGCGGCTGGGGTCCTTGGCAGGTGTTCCCTCCGTTGGATGTGCGGTGTCACAAGTGCCTTCCCCAGCTCCTCGAGAAAGATGTGCCACTTGTTCAGCTTTGACACATTCCAGTCAGGAAAGATCTCAGTCCAAATGACAAATGCATTGTAGGCCGATACATCGATCATGTTATAAAAGATGACCAATGGCCAGCGCACAGTCATTCGTTTGGTGCTATAGGACCCTGTTACTTTGTCCAAGTTGTCTACCCCTCCTTTGGTGGCATTGTAATCCAGGATCATGCTTGGTTTCTGGTCCTCTCTTGTGCTTATTTCAGCATTTTTGTGCAGAGTGCTCATGAGCACAACATTTTTTTTTCCCTTTTTGGGGCAGTAAGACACTAGGGCTGTGGTGTCTGTGAAGGCAAACGTGGAAGATTGAGGGGTCCTGTTCTTGATTACCAGCAGCTCAGCAGGGAGTTCAGCCCTGTTCTTTCGGATAGTTCCGAACATTGTGAGCTTTCTCTTCAGAAGCTCCTGACCCAAGTTGTAGTTTGTGAAAAAATTGTCAGAGGTTATGTTGTGCCCCTTGAGACCCTGTGCCATGTCGAGCATGACCCTTGTGCCCTGATTCTTCTCCGGGGTCCTCCCACCAGCTTTCCAGTGTAAACCTGCATGTCCAATGCATAGCTGGTGTTTGCATCACATGCTGCCCAGATTTTTATTCCATATTTAGCTGGTTTGGAAGGCATATATTGCCTAAATGGGCAGCTGTGATATTAGGGCCTGGGTTATAGAGTAGTGGACGTTGCTCTACCCACTTGTCCCACACTGTCCTAATAGCTACCAGCTTGTCTCTCTCCCGTCTACCAGCCCTTGTCTCTCGATTATCAAATCGGATTACTCTGGAGAAAATGCAGAAAGTCTCCAGAGACATTGTGGCTCGAAATATCGGCCTCCCTGTCTCTGCATCCCACAGACTGGCTGTTGATTCATCCTTCGATTTATAGACCCCAGCCAGGATGAGGAGCCCCAAATACGCATCTAAATGTGTTTTGTCCAGCTCCTTCCACTTCTCCCCAAAAACACGCCTCCCTTCTAGATTAGTCATTTCCAGAATGAT
This sequence comes from Pholidichthys leucotaenia, assembly GCA_020510985.1. Classification (NCBI taxonomy): domain Eukaryota; kingdom Metazoa; phylum Chordata; class Actinopteri; order Cichliformes; family Pholidichthyidae; genus Pholidichthys; species Pholidichthys leucotaenia. The sequence continues at coordinate 241,048,862 of CM035845.1, forward strand.
TTTCTGTATTGAATCTGGCATGACCAGCTCAAAAGCTGACTTGATGTCAGTCACACGAGTCACTGCCATCCTAGTGGGCCCTGGCACTGTCTTTATTATGTTTTTTTGCAGACAGTTTTGCCTGACGCATATTTGGGGATGAAGACCAATGTATTTCACCATTTTTTGACATAAATGTCTTGGTTGGATGAACAGGAATAGCTATTCCCTCATCTGGTTCAAAATCAGAATCATTAGAATCAGAATTTAGCTCAAGATAGTCTTCATCTTCAGACACATCCTCCTCTATTTCACTGTCACGATCAAAGATGGCTTCCAGAGCTTCCTGAACTGTCATCCTTTTGCTTCTGCTGCTCATTTTGTAAAGGTCTGCCTGACAGTGTAATGTTGGTAGGACTCCCATGCAGAGAAGCTTTTATATGTTTTGCCCCTCCCCTGTTGATTGTCCACTGAATATCGGTGGAGTTTTCCCGTGAGAACATAAATGGTTCCTGTCAAAAGTCGTAACACCTGCACCTGTGCGTGTGTGTGTGTGTGTGTGTGTTTGTGTGTGAAATATGTTGCAATAAGGTGCAAAGAAAGAAATAGTCTGACATTTCTGACACCCTTTTACCTCCAGTTTGACTGCTGGATCACATTGACCCAAAGAGTATCTATGTGATATAAACATGCAGGGGGTGATTGCAAATATGTGAGATGAACCATTTTCATATTATATGTTGATTACACTAATTAAGGCAAGCAGAAGAAGTTTCATACTAAAAAAAAATACTTTTAACTATTTTTCCTAGATGTTCAAACTTTAAAACGGGTTAATTTGACCCGTAACATAACAGGAGGGTTAAATGTTCAACAAAGATAACACAAGCAAACACAATGCAGTTTTTAATTGAAGGTGTTTATTGTTAATGGTAAAAAAAAAATAAAATCCAAACCTACATGGCCCTGTGTGAATAAATCATTGCCCCCGTGTTAAAACATAAATTAACTGTTGTTTGTCACATCTTTGGAAAGCTGAGTTCAATTTTCTAGCCATTTCTAAAGCTTTGGGACTCCAGCGAACCACAGTGAGAGTCATTATCCACAAATGACAAAAACATGGAACAGTGGTGAACCTTCCCAGGAGTGGCCAGCCTACCAATATTACCCATGTCACAAAATCCCCACAAAAGAATCCAAAGAACTGCAGACCTTACTTGCCTCAGTTAAGGTCAGTGTTCATGACTCCACCATAAGAAAGAGACTGGGCAAAAATGACCTGCATGGCAGAGTTCCAAGACGAAAACCAATGCTGAGCAAAAAGAGCATAAAGGCTCCTCTCAGTTTTGCCAGAAAACATCTTGATGATCCCCAAAACTTTTGACAAAATACTCTGTCTGACTGAGGAGACAAAAGTTGAACTTTTTTGGAAGGTGTGTGTCCCATTACATCCAGTGTAAAAGTAACACAGCATTTCAGAAAAGGAACATCATACTATCAGTAAAATATGGTGGTGGTAGTGTGATGGTGTGGTGCTGTTTAGCTGCTTCAGGGCCTGGAAGACTTGCTGTGGTAAATGGAACCATGAATTCTGTTGTCTACCAAAAAATCCTGAAGGAGAATGTCCGGCCATCTGTTTGTGACCTCAAGCTGAAGCGCACTTGTGTTCTGCAGCAGGACAATCATCCAAAACACACCAGCCAGTCCACCTCTGAATGGCTTAAGAAAAAGCAAATGAAGACTTTGGAGTGGCCTAATCAAAGTCCTGACCTTAAATCAATTGAAATGGTGTGGCATGACCTTAAAGGTTAAAACTTAAAAGGTTAAAACTTAAAAGTTGTTAGGTTTATGGGGCCATCACTTTTTCACAAAGGGCAATGTAGGTTTGGATTTTTTTCCCCTTTATTATAAACACTTTCATTTAAAAACTGCATTTTGTGTTTGCTTCTGTTATCTTTGTTTAATATTTAAATTTGTTTGATGATCTGAAACATTTAAGTGTGACAAACGTACAAAAAAATGAGGAATCAGGAAGGGGGCAAACACTTTTTCACACCACTGTTTTTACCTTTTGTGATAGAAGATGGTCTGGACCATGTACACTTCGTGTGACATCAACAGAGCTGCACGTGACGACAGAGAACAATAGCGCTTGTTCGGCGGCGTTATGTAACAGAAATTGAGGTAGAATAAATCATGGGATAAAAAGCAAAAATTACTGGCAGAAGATGAAATAAGGACTGGGGATGATGAAAATGGATGAAAAAAGACACACGTTGTGCGGTAGGTCCGATGTATTTATTTGTGTGTGTACATTCTACTGATTTTCTGGTTCATATACTTTGAAGATAACAAAAAACAAAAACAAAAATGAAGACAAAGACAAAACAAAACAAAACCATCCTTTGTGTAAATATGTCCAAAGTCCACTTTTGACTCAAAGTTATGTAATTCGATAAGGCATTATGCAAATTAGATGCATAAATTTACTCCTGTCTCACTTTGGATCATATTCTATATCTTTCTATTTGACAGTAAGTCATTATCTCTTACCACTTTCAAGTTACCGTCTTTGGAATTTGTCATATCTAAACTGAATATTTTCTTGACAAAAAACTTGACTGTCAGAGGGTGGTGAGCTGATGGGAGCACTGCTGCGCCATAGACAGAAAATGGGTTAAAATCACCAATGGTTAAAACCCTTTCCAATTTAATAAGAGAGGAGAAAAAATCTTTCAAATCCTTAAGAAAGACACTTGCAGAGTCAGGATGATAATAAAACACAATAAAAGACATTAAAAGTCCCAACTTTTATTATCTGAGGCTCAAAGGAGGAGAAGGGCTCAGAGTTTACCAGTGTGCACAGGTGGCTGTCCCAGTATACGACAGTGAGTCCTCCACCACTTTGCGCAATTCAGGGAGTCCTGACAACAGAGCCGCTAGGGGGACAGAGCTCCTTCATGTCATACCCGGCTCTAGGGAGCCGGGCAATCAGAGCCAGGGACAAGCCAGTGAGTCGAGATGGTTTATTTTGGGTAAGGGATAAGGAGAGCACAGATACTCATGCAGAGGTACACTCACAGGTTGCACAGCGCAGAGGTAAGCAGCTCGTACCGGACGTGGGGGTAGCAAGACGTACATACTCACAGCGGGATACAAACACAGGAATGCTGCAAGAGGAGTATAAGCTGACACCAGACGAAGGGGCTTCAGCTTAGTAATGTGTTTATGTCGCAGCCCCGAGTCATCGAGGCTGCTCCTATTTATCCTCATTGGCAGCGCCCCAGCTGATGAAGACTAATTGGCCCCAGCCGTCCATAATGCTGCCAGCTGGGGGCCAGCTGAGACGCTGCTCAATGGGAGGCAGGGATGAGGGAAAACATGGGCTCAGTGCCGAGACGGCATCTCAACCCATGGTGACAGAGCCCCTCCCTCAAGGTCGGGCTCCTGAACGACCAGGAACATCCCAGCCCCCCCCCCCCCCCCCACCTAGGGTGGGAGGAAGGGAGGCGGACCGGAGGGGAAGGAGCCAAGGGAAGGACAACACCAATGGGGCAATGTAGGGTAGCGGGAAAGAAAAACCCAAATACAATACTGACAACAGAACAATTAACCCAGGTACAGATGGGGAGAAGAACTGGGTCAGCACGCCGGTTACATACTACCCAGAGAGTACCAACCATGCGTGACCCAGAGCAAGAAAAAAAAAAAAAAAAAAAAAGAACCACCAAAAAGGTACAGGGCAAAAAATGCTGAGTATGGTCAAATAAAGGGAAAACACAATACACAGCACCAATATAAGTACATACACACAGTCACCAAGAAAAGTGAGGGTGACTGGAACAAATGGACAATTACAGAGCATGGTGTTACGGAAAACAAGGCACATGACTCTATAATGAACCAACAGGGCATAAAAAAGAAATACTGAGTGCAGGCAAAGAAAAACCCACACACATGAATATATAAATACCCACAGTCACCTAAAGAAATGAAAGTGACTGGAATGAATGGGCAACTGCAGAGTATGGTCTGAAAGGGAACAAAACATAACTCTACAATGCAAAAACGAGACTAAAAACATGGTACAAAAAATAAAATGCTGGGTACGAGGGAAGGAAAACGCACAGCACTATAAATACACATCCACCAACAGGACAGACATTACACCCAAGTGACCTTAATAACGATAAAAGAAAAAGTGACACCCGAGGTGTATGGCAGGCAGAGTCCAAAAATAGCCGAGATGGCTCCGGAGATCTCCCCGCCCATTGTCCAGCTGGCGAATCAGGGGAAGAAGTGTTCGGACGGCGAACTCTGGACCCAGATCCCAGGAATCCAGTCCACCGGCAGCCGAACCAGGCTGCCCAGAGGGAAACACAGACCAGTGGGGGGAACCAGATCACCGAACCGAAAGTTTTGCGGGTCGGGTCGTCGACCCGCATCACTCAACCACCAGGACCGTTGAGACGGACGAAGGGTCAGAGCGGATCCCGGTGGAAGAGGCTCAGGGGAGAGCCGATGACGAGGGCGGCGGGCCTCAGAGAAACGGCCACCTCCTCACCGGACCTGGACAACACTGGGGCAGCACCCACGTCGGACCCCGATCGGGCCTCAGGCGAACCCACGTTGGACCCCGATTGGGTCTCGGGCGAACCCACGTTGGACACTGCACCAGAACCGACCTCCAACGTTGAACCCGGACCCTCCAGCACCACGAGGAACAGCAACTCCTCGCCGGTGACCCTGGAAGAAGGCTCAGAAGAGAAAACAGAACCGGGATCAGGATCACCGGCAGCGCCAGAACCCGGCGAGACGAGCTCAGACGCAGCGGGCGGCTGCACCCTGCTCGTCTCCCCTGGAGATAGGCTGAAGTGCTCAAAGATAAAAAGAGAGAAAAGAAAGGAGAGCACTCGCCTGATCTCGGGTTCTGACGCCGTCCAGGACTGCGAAGATCCAGGATCCGTCGTCAGGAGGTCGTTGTCAGGCTCCCATCTAGCCGCGTCGGGCCCCGCAGCCAGCACGATGGTCAGCGCAGCTTGAGATTCCTCCAGCTCAGGTAACCCCGCCGACGACCCACTCGGCGTGAAGCCAGAAGAATCTCGTCCCGCTGGACCGAACCGCTCCTCCGTGGAGACCCAGGGACGCTCAGTCGTCAGCGTAGACTCCACGCAGCAGTCAGCCCCCCTCCTCCGTCCGCAATGTAGCTGCGGAACCACAGGCCCTCTCCATATCCCACCACGTTGACCCGGAGCCGGGGACCGCTCGGCGGAGAGAGACACAGAGGATGCGGGATTAGGAATACAGGTTACAGCAGGTGGGGAGAGTTCAGGGAGCTGCGAACCCTGAACTTCTCCTCCAGGGATGTGACAGAGCAAATCATTAAGCAGGTGTGAAAAAACAATGACTTGCCTGCCCCCTGGAGGTTGAGTATCGCCTGCTGTAGTGGAATCTGCTTCTTCCTCTCCCCGCCCGGCGATAACGGAGGACCCCCCGGGAATTCGTCTGAGGATCGCTCGCGTTGTCTCCAGCAGAGAGCTCACCAGGCCGGGATTCCAGGCACACACAGCGGTCAGGAAGCGCGTCGAGGAGGAGGGGGAAACAGCCGGGGTGAGCCAGCCCGAATGTCCAGGAATGACAGCGGGGGAACGAGGCTCAGGGGACGAGGCTGTAGAATCTCCACACTGACGAGGCGAAGGGATGACAGCTGCGTGGGAGGAACGGTCCTGACGATGACCCAGAACTGGATCCGGACGAGGTTCGTGCAGAGGTGACTCGGCGATGTGATGACGACTACTCCCAGGGGACGAAGCGAGGGGGAAACCCAGGATTCGCCGCTCCAGATCGGAGATCGAGACGAGGAAGGCGTCGAGCACGGGAAGGCTTCGTAGCCCTGAAGTCCTCACCATCAATCTCACTGCCGCCGCCACATGCCTGAAGGTGGTGACAGGAAACACAGTAGAGCTCGCGACAGCCACTCGACCCCGGACATAACTGCTGTCAGCTGCGGCTCCTTGAAGGGAATCCCGAGTGACGTAGCGCAGGTCGGGGGAAGTCCTCTGGTTGGCGCGAACTCCCGGACTGGAATAGCGGCAGGAACGGGACTCCGAAGCGGGGAAAGACGTCGCCCACTTCGACTCCCTGCCGGGATTTCCATCCACCCCGTGGAGCTTCTCTTGCTGTGTACCTGCAGCGTCTATCCTGGCACTGTCCTCCAGATGGTACAGAGAGTGAGGGTGACAGTCCAGGAGTTCCTCAGCACGGCCCGGATGCCAGCGTCTCGCGTTGGAGGCGTCGTGCAGGGTGAAGAACGTCCCGTCGACAGCCTCCGAGATGGACCTTAGCTCGTCGTCCTGGCGCCGGAAGTGACTCCTGGGAAACGGCATGCTAGCAGCGCTGACACTCGGACAGAAAGGTACATTTCCACAGCGACTCACGGCCGCCGGCAACTCTTCTGGCTGCGACATACTGTCATACCCGGCTCTAGGGAGCCGGGCAATCAGAGCCAGGGACAAGCCAGTGAGTCGAGATGGTTTATTTTGGGTAAGGGATAAGGGATGAGGAGAGCACAGATACTCATGCAGAGGTACACTCACAGGTTGCACAGCGCAGAGGTAAGCAGCTCGTACCGGACGTGGGGGTAGCAAGACGTACATCCTCACAGCGGGATACAAACACAGGAATGCTGCAAGAGGAGTATAAGCTGACACCAGACGAAGGGGCTTCAGCTTAGTAATGTGTTTATGTCGCAGCCCCGAGTCATCGAGGCTGCTCCTATTTATCCTCATTGGCAGCGCCCCAGCTGATGAAGACTAATTGGCCCCAGCCGTCCATAATGCTGCCAGCTGGGGGCCAGCTGAGACGCTGCTCAATGGGAGGCAGGGATGAGGGAAAACATGGGCTCAGTGCCGAGACGGCATCTCAACCCATGGTGACACTTCAAGTGGAAAATCTCATTTTCTCTCTGCCACTTTTCCACCAGGAACATAAAATCCATATCCTCCCTCAAAAAAAGTTAATTAAGATGGAAGGATGCATTAGAAACAGCGAGCATTACGTAACGCCTTCCGGATGGACGACGACAGCTCAGCCGCATTCACAGCTGATCGGAGTGGAACTGACAGCAGGCTCCTGTTATGGTCATGTGATTTCCAGCTGTTCCGGCGGTCAGTCTCTGTTCAAGCAGGAGAGATTGAGATCCTGACGGCAAAACCGTGATCCCATCCACAAGTGTCCTGAGCAAAAGGGATGGTGAGATGGGAGAGCAATCCAATGGCTGCAGAAGAGCATCCGTAGTCACGTTCTGGAGGGAAACTGGTAGCAGACGCCGGGTGCGTTCATGGCAACCAAGTAAGAAACCCTCGGTACTGTGGGCTTGCCTCCTGTTAGCTTGACAGCCAGCTTTGCAAACCCATCTCCTGGGTTTCTTCCCAGGCTTGCCAGGATGCCAGATGGCGAAGAGAAGCCGGAACTCAGGAGAGGAGGGAGAACACACAAATGGGGGTGAAAAAATTTGTCTATACCCCTCCCAAGAGTCAAATGATCTTTCCAGAGACAATATAATCTGGTAAACAACTGACGATCATAACTCAATGCAGCGAGGACACATTCATTTAGTGACAGGGTTGATATAACAAAAAAATTACAAACAGCGATAGACGACGCAGACGAAGTGAAGCAGTAGCCAGGCCAAACACAGGTGCCATCTTACTTCCTCATCAATTACATGCTATAATATGCTACCCCCAGGGAATGTTGTCAGGAGACAACACATCAATTTTCATAACTTGGCAGGTGATACACAGCTGTAGATTCCCTATGTCCTGATCACACACAGACAATTAATGCCCTTTTAAAATGCATTTTAGACATAAACTTATGGATGGCAGGTACCCTTGCAGGTCGTCTAGCATGCAGACCACACTGATGTAAACAGTTTTGAATCGTCTGACGTGAAACTTTGGTGCCTCTCACCTCCCTTAAATGTGGCTGGGGTTGAGTGGCATTCGTCATCCATTTCCGCAGTTCACTATTCACAATGAAGTGGTCATCAGCATTGGATGTGGCCAAAGGACGTCTGCTTCTATGACTTTCTGTGACTCTTCCAGTCTCTCTGTATCTCTGTTGCAACCTGCTAATGACATTGTGACACTCAAAGCTCGGTGACCACTTCCCTCTGAGAGCATACTGTTTGAAGCCTTGCAATGGTGAGGTACTGTTGCTCAATGGTTAGGTATCGTCTTGATCTCATGAGGTCAAAATGTGACCAGCATGATGAAATTGACTGTTTAAATACCAATTCTAATTGAACCAAAAAATTTATTGGTCCATTCATGGATCAAACACCTGTTGTGAATTTTGCCAATTAGCACCTTGTTAGAGAACAACAAGTTATACAAAAAGTACTGAAATATTGAACAGTTGGACATGTGCATTCAAAAGGTTAGAGAAGGTCAAATTATGTTCACTTGTAAAGGTTAAAGTGCATTTTAGGTGCATCCTGAAATTTCACCCGAAACTCAAATATCTCTACCTTTTTGTGAGTAGTGTATGTGTGTGTGCAAGTGTGTGTATGTATGTGTGTGAAAGCACGCGCGAAAGTGAGTGTGGCCTTGTGAATGATTTGCCAGGAAATATACAAAGAGGGTGGCAGGCTGCAGCAACATCCCCCCCCCCCACCAAAAAAAAAAAAATCAGGCACAAGCAAGACAGCATAACCAATCCCCAGGGGTGCAGCCACAGCCCCCACAGGGCACAAATATCCGGAACCCACTAAGTCCAAGAATAGCCAGGCATCCGGCCCATCAAGGATGGTGAGAGGAGCCCGTTCCACCAAGCACGGCGCACCCTCGCACCAAGGCCAGCTAGCCCCCACCACCCCAGTGGGGCCAATGCCAGCCTCAGGCCCCAGGCACCAGAAGGTCAATCCCTCCCTCCATCCCCGGGCACAGCAAACCTTCACCGTCCCAAACACCCCAGACACATGCCCTGGGAGCCTCCAGGCACTCATACCCAAGGGAAGTGGCAACAAGGAGCGGGGAGCCCCATGGTAGGCTAACCCCCCCGCCAGCCGGAAGGAGCCCAAAATCTCCTTTTTTTTGATGATTTTAGCTCAGTTTGTAAGTATGTGTTTTTAATTGAATCAGTGAATTCAAAAAGGGCCCAAGTCCCCATTGAAAAAGTGTGGACTTGGGCCCTTTTTGAATTCACCGATTCACTTGTATTGTGTGTATTTTTGTGTTCTTAGCTTTTATTGTATTTTATGTGTTTTAGATGAAGTGTTTTCCTCAGGAGAGCCCTCAATGCAAAGAACTGCCTGGCCCGTCTGAAGGGATGTGGTCTTAGGGGTTCCTCTGGCCTCGCTGAATGGGTTCTCCATGCCATGGCCTTATGGCTGTGGTGTTGGCCCAGGTCTATCCTGGTCGAGGTGGCCCTGTAATGCGTTCAGTGTGACAGGCTCAACAGGATGGTGTTCTTTCATAAGGTGCCTCAAAGCATGTATTTTCTCGTTTCTTGTCCTCATCCATGTAAAGCACTTTGCCTAGCATCTGATATTTGAAAAGTGCTATACAAATAAAGTTTGATTGAAGTTAGCAGATACAGAGCATTTTTATGACTCGTCCTAACCCCAGTAATTACATAGATTGTCAAATGATGGCAGCGAAGGTGGTTTGAGGGACTGTTTTCTCAGACGTTTTCTCTTTTCTCTCTTCCAGTGATGGTATAAGTTACTTTTTTGAAATTTGTTAGCTCCATCTCCATCACAGTTTGTTCTTGTCTGTCACTATTTAATAAACAAAAATACACAGCAAACACAAATCACCCTGGACATCGTTGACATATTTATCGGCCCAGGAAACACGCACGCAGGCTCAGGTAAGATTTAATAGCTTTATTTAACAGCAAGGGGTGTTTGGGTGCATGTATGAGATATGTGTATGTATTGTGGGTAGACGAAGAGAGTTGGGAACAGAGCAGCACGCCGTGCAGCCAGGCAACCCTATGGGAAGAGCAGAGACAGGAAAATGAGCTGGGCTTAACCAAACAGGGAAGTAATACAGAGTAATGTATTCACATGATACGAGCTGACCGAACACCAGAGAGTGGCAAAACTAGGGGCGGTGGAGTGATAATGTATGTTAACAACAACTGGTGTAGACCGGGACATATCACTGTTAAACAACGACACTGCAGCAAAGACATTGAGTTGCTAGCTGTTAGCATGAGGCCTACATATCTCCCGAGAGAACACTCACACGTGATCTGCATTGTTGTTTATGCAAATCCGACGGCGAACGCTGGGACAGCGCGTGACGTCATCCATTCAGTAACCAGCAGGCTGCAGACAGAACACCCAGATGCTCTTCTCCTCATCTCAGGCGATTTCAACCACGTTTCACTGTCTCCCATTCTGCCCACTTTCACCCAGTATGTCACATGCCACACTAGAGACAATAAAACACTGGATTTGTTCTACGCAAACACTAAGGAGGCGTACACCTCATCACAACTCCCCCCACTTGGGAGATCGGATCACAACTTGGTTCATCTCCGACCGGTGTACAAACCCCTAGTGCACAGACAACCTCCGGCCATGCACACTGTGGAGTTATGGTCTGAGGAGACAATGGACACTCTAAAGGACTGTTTTGAAGCCACTGCCTGGAAGCAGCTCTGCGATCCACATGGTGAGGACATCGATGGCCTCATTCACACCTTCACGGGCTACCTCAGCTTCTGTGTGGACAAATCCGTTCCCACCAAGACCATACGGCGTCACTCAAACAACAAACCCTGGATCAACCCTGAGATAAAAACACTTCTGAGAGAGAAGAAGAGGATCTTCAGGTCGGGGAACAGGGAGATGCTGAAGTCCGTACAGAGGGAGCTGAGGAGAAAGATCAGAGAAGGCAAGGACAGCTTCAGGAAGAAGATGGAGGACAAGCTGCAACAGAGCGACATCAGCGGGGTCTGGAGAAACCTCAAAACCATCTCGGGGCTCCAGAATACCTCCCCCCAGGCCACAGGGGGCAGGGAGTGGGCGAACAACCTGAATCTGTTTTTCAATAGATTTGACCAACCGCCCTCCCCCCTGTCTGCACAACAACCACTGCTGCCACTAAGAAATCAAGTCCTGCTGCCCACTCCCCACTCCACCGACACCCCCCCCACTCCCAACACACAGCCCCCCATCCTGACCCTGACCAAGACCCAGGTGAGGACGGAGCTGAGGAAGATCAAGGCGAGGAAGGCGTCGGGACCGGACGGCATCAGCGCAAAGCTCCTCAAGTCCTGTGCAGACCAGCTGTGTGGGATTGTGACGTATATCTTCAACATGAGCCTGAAACTGGGGAGGGTACCACAGCTGTGGAAAACATCTTGTGTGGTACCTGTACCAAAAACTTCCCACCCCAAAGACCTGAACAGCTTCAGACCGGTGGCCTTGACGTCCCACTTGATGAAGACCCTGGAGAGACTGCTCCTTGCTCATCTCCGCCCCCTGGTGGAACCAGCGATGGATCCACTCCAGTTCGCCTACCAGCATGGCATTGGGGTGGAGGATGCGGTGATCTTCCTCCTTCACCGTTCTCTGTCCCACCTGGAGAAGCCCGGGAATATGGTGAGGATCATGTTCTTTGACTTCTCCAGTGCTTTCAACACCATCCAACCGATGATCCTGAAGGACAAGCTGCTGCGCGCAGGGGTGGACCAGCACCTGTCATCATGGATCCTGGACTACCTCACGAACCGGCCTCAGTTTGTGAGAACCCGGGACTGTGTTTCCGACACGATCATCAGTAGCACGGGGGCCCCCCAGGGAACGGTGCTGGCTCCCTTCCTGTTCACTCTTTATACTGCGGACTTCTCACACAACACAACACATTGCCATCTACAGAAGGTCTCTGATGACTCTGCGATCGTTGGTCTCATCTCCAGCGGAGATGAAGCTGAGTACAGAGGGCTTATCCAGGACTTTGTGGACTGGTGCCATCGGAACTGCCTCCAGATCAACGCGAGGAAAACTAAGGAGCTGGTGGTGGACTGCCGCAGGCATGGGCAGCCCCTCACAGCACCAGTAAATATACAGGGAACAGACATCGAGATGGTGACATCCTACAAGTACCTGGGTATTCATCTGAACAATAAACTAGACTGGTCACACAATACTGACGCACTCTACAAGAAGGGACAGCGCAGGCTGTTCCTGCTGAGGAGACTCAGGTCTTTTGGTGTACAAGGGGCGCTGCTGAAGTCATTCTATGACACGGTGGTGGCATCAGCCATCACTTTTGGAGTGGTCTGCTGGGGCAGTGGCATTACTGCAGCCGATAGGAAGAGACTGAACAAACTGATTAAGAAAGCTAGCTCTGTCCTGGGGCAACGCCTTGATCCGATGGAGGAGATAGGAGAGAGAAGGACGGTGGCTAAACTGTCATCTCTGCTGGAGTCCGAGTTCCACCCTATGCAGGACATACTGGATGCACTGAGGAGCTCATTTAGCAGCAGACTACATCATCCCAGGTGCACAACCGAGAGGTTTCGTAGGTCCTTCCTACCAACGGCTGTCAGACTGTACAACCTAAGCAGGGCTGCTCGCAGAGATAGCAAAAAGACGTAACAAACTAATAGTTTTTTTTGAATGCAAAAGATGCAATAGACTTACACAATGGTCCTCTCCGGCATACAACTAGGAACATACCGGTCGCTATGGAGGGTGAGAATATGTATGGGCACATAATCATACCATGTAGGATAACTAAATAGACGGTTATGCTGTTTCATCCCACCTAGCAACAATGCTCTGCACTGTGTGTGTTTATATATTTACATATTTATTCCATCTAGCTACAATGCTCTGCACTGGGTGTGTTTATATTTATATATCTATATATTTATTCCATCTAGCTACAATGCTCAGCACTGGGTGTGTTTATAGTTATATATCTATATATTTATTCCATCTAGCTACAATGCTCCGCACTGTGTTTTTATATATCTACATATTATTCCATCTAGCTACATTGCTCCGCACTGTGTGTGTTTATATACTTGCATATTTATTCCACCTAGCTGCAATGCTCCGTACTGTGGGTGTTTATATATTTACATATTTATTCCATCTAGCTACAATGCTCTGCACTGTGTGTTCATATATTCATATATTTATTCCATCCAGCTACAATGCTCTGCACTGTGTGTCTGTGTGTGTGTGTGTGTATATATATATTTTATAGTAATATGTACATATGTATATTAGCTGCTCTTGCTTGCTTGTTTTTTTTTTTTTTTTTTTTTGTTTTTTTTTCTTGCCTTCTGATTGTTGCTCTGAGTGTTGCTATCCCTGTGCTGTTGCAATCCTGGAATTTCCCCGTTGTGGGACTAATAAAGGCTTATCTTATCTTATCTTAATGCTTACTCACAGATGGGAAGGTGGCTGACGTTGGCTAGGATCTTCGGCCTGGGAGACAGCGCCCTGCTGCGCACACGACGAGACGTGGAGATGCGGGAGGAGGAGATGGCGAAGATGGGAGAATCCGCCGCCAGGGAATCCACCTGTGCACAGGGGAAGACTGAAGGACAGGTAAGTGGTAAACAGCTTACGTGCTGAAGCAAAGAGTGGCAGGATGGGAAGAGATGATCCTGCTGAGGGTTTGAGCACGTAGTAGAACAGGCGGCTCCAGACCGATGCTCAGGGCAGAATGGGCTAAATAGCCCATCACTGACGAGGCGCAGGTGTGCGCGCAGCTGAGGTGGATGCCTGGGAGCGGCGAGTTGTGACAGTACCCCCCCCCCCCCCCCCAGCAGCACCTCCTGGCGCTGGTTTATCCGGGTGCGCCCGGTGGAACTCCGTGATGAGATCCTTATCCAGCACAAAAGAAGAGCGCACCCAGGATCTCCACTCCGGGCCATATCCTTCCCAATCCACCAGGTACTGCAGCCCACGACCTCGATGCCGGGAGTCCAGGATGGAAGCAACTCCCCACGCCGGGTGGCCGTCGATCATCATGGGAGCGGGCGGTGCCCTAGGAGGATGACAGAGTGGGTCGGAGATCACGGGCTTGATTTTAGACACATGAAACGTGGGGCAAACACGGAGGGAGGGGGGAGGGCCAAATGCACAGCCACCGGGTTGATAATTCTGGAGATGGTGAAGGGACTGATGAAACGTTGAGCCAGCATCCTCTTCTCGGCCTTAAGATTAATGTCCCGGGAAGACAACCAGACCTGTTGGCCTACCTGGTAGCTGGGGGCCGGCTTCCTGTGGTGATTAGCCGTGGCACTGTTGCGCGCCGCCATGCGTAAAAGTGCCTCGCGTGCCCTGGACCACAAGCTCCGGCAGCGTCTCACATGCGCCTGGATGGAGGGGACGGCCAACTCACTCTCCTGCTCGGGAAACAGAGGGGGGTCATAGCCCAACGACGCCCGGAAGGGGGACATCCCAGTAGACGAAGACCGTGTCGCGTTGTGGGCATACTCCACCCAGGCCAGATAAGAGCTCCAGGAGGAAGGGTTGGAGGAGGTGACGCAGCGCAGGGCAGCCTCCAGCTCCTGATTGGTGCGCTCACACTGCCCATTGGATTGAGGGTGGTGACCGGAGGAGAGACTCACCGTGGCCCCCAAGGCGTTGCAAAAAGATCTCCACACTTGGGACACAAACTGGGGCCCCCGATCGGATACAACGTCCACTGGGATCCCGTGCAGCCTGACCACGTGTTGGACGAGATCGGCCATCTCTCGTGCCGAAGGGAGACCCCGGAGTGGCACAAAGTGGGCGGCCTTGGAGAACCGATCCACGATCGTCAGAACAGTGTCATAGGTGTTGGAGACAGGGAGACCAGTAACGAAGTCGAGGGCGATGTGTGACCAGGGCCTACTCGGGACCGGCAGGGGCTGGAGTAGACCCGCGGGGGGGGGGGGGGGGGGGGGGAATTCGGGGTCTTGCCAGTAGCACACTGGGGGCAGGCCCGGACGTAATTGGTGGCGTCCTTCTGGAGACCGGGCCACCAAAAAGAGCGTTGAAGGAGGTCCACCAGTCGGGAGACGCCAGGGTGACAGGCGAGCTTGGACGTGTGGGCCCAGTGAATGGCCCCCCCCGAACCGCCGATGGAACGAAGAGCCTCCCATCCGGGCTGCCACCAGGGTCCGGTTCGGTCTCCTGCGCCCTGCAGATTTTGTCCCTGATGGACCAGGAAACCGCCCCCACAACACACGAGCTGGGCAGGATGGTGTGATCCAGCTCCTCCGGGGCCTCAGGGGCGAACTGTCTAGACAGGGCGTTGGGCAACCCATTCTTGGAGCCTGGACGGTAGGTGATCATGAACTGGAACCAAGCAAAGAACAGAGACCAGCGCACCTGGCGGGCATTCAGATGCCTGGCTGACCTCAAATACTCTAGATTCTTGTGGTCCGTCCAGACCACAAAAGGCTGGGCTGCCCCCTCCAGCCAGTGATGCCACTCCTGCAGCGCGAGCTTGACAGCCAGAAGCTCCCTGTCGCCGACGTCATAGTTATGCTCAGCCACCGACAGCCGCTGGGAGAAGAAGGCGCAGGGCCGTTTGACTCCATCCACCGGTGATCGCTGGGAGAGCACCGCCCCCACCCCCGTGTCAGATGCGTCCACCTCAACCAGACACTGCAGCACGGGGTCAACCTGGGTTAGGACCCAGGAGGAAGAGAACTCCGTCTTCAGGGTCTCGAACGCGGTCGCTGCCTCCTCGGTCCACTGGAAGGGCACCTTGGGAGAAGTGAGGCAGGTCAGGGGAGTAACGATGGCGCCAAAGTTGGGAACAAAGCGACGGTAGAAATTGGCAAAGCCGATGAATTGCAGCATCTGTTTCCTGGAAGTAGGCGTGGGCTACTTGACCACCGCTTTAACTTTGGTGGGGTCGGGGAGGATTTGGTTATGGGAAATAACGAAACCCAGGAAAGAGGTGGTCTTGGCATAAAACTCACATTTCTCCGCCTTGATGTAAAGTCTGTTCTCCAACAGCCGCTGCAGAACCCGCCTCACGTGAGCCTGGTGGTCCTCCCGAGACCTGGAGAAGATGAGAATGTCGTCTAAGTAAACGAAGATGAAGACCCCCAGGAAGTCTTGCAGGACATCGTTGATGAGCCGCTGGAAGATGGTGGGAGCGTTGGTGAGCCTGAACGGCATTACTAGGTACTCGAAGTGGCCGCTGGGCATCTGAAAGGGCGTCTTCCACTCATTGCCCTCCCGGATCCGGACGAGATGGTAGGCGCTGTGGAGGTCTAACTTGGTGAATCAGGTGGCCCCCCGGAGGGAGTGGAAGACGGTGTCCATAAGAGGCAGGGTGTACCTATCTTTCACCGTGATGTCATTGAGGGCTCTGAAGTCGATGCACGGACACAGGGACCCATCCTTTTTAGAGACGAAGAAGAAGCCAGCACCGAGCGGGGACGAGGAGGGGCGGATGATCCCGGCACTGAGCGACTCCCTGATGTACGTGTCCATAGCTTCACGTTCAGGAGCAGAAAGGCTGTATAGGCGGCCGGATGGTAATGGCGCCCCCAAGCGGGAGGTTTGTGGCACAATCATACGGGCAGTGAGGAGGAAGAGACATCGCCTTGGACTTGCTGAACACGATTCCCAAGTCATGGAACTCCTGGGGCACCAGGGTGAGGTCCGGAGGAGAGGAGACCGGATCGGGCAGAGGAGAGGATGGGGTGCAAGCCGCAGACTGGAGACAGGTGCTCATGCAAAACGAGCTCCATGAGAGGACACTTCCAGATTGCCAATCAAGGACAGGGTTGTGCAGGCGCAGCCACGGGTAACCCAGGATGACGGGGGCCGCTGAGGAAGACAGGACATACAAGCTGAGGTCCTCTCAATGGTTACCCAAAAGTATAATTGGCACCGGCCTGGTGCGGTGTGTCACTACTCCCAGGGGCGAGCGAGAAAGGGTGACGAGGTTGAGTGGAGCTGACAACGGTTGACAGGGTATACCCAAATGGGTTGCCAGGCTCTTGGAAATAAAGCTTTGCTCTGCCCCCGAGTCCACCAGTGCATGAGTGAGGTGCCCGGTGGAGTTGTGGCAAAATCTAATGGGCAGTGAGCAGTTGGAGAGGGGATTTGGCTGGTTAGAGTCCGCGAGGCCCCCTACACTGACTTGCGGACACCCCCGTTTGGCTTGACCGGGCATTGCTCCACGGTATGCTGGTCGCCTCCGCAATACATGCAGAGGCCCAGCTCTCGGCGGCGTTGTCTCTCCGCAAGGGGGAGCCTGATTCGCCCGATCAACATAGCCTCTTGCTCATCGGCGGACTCCGGAGCGGGTAACGCCAGGGGGCGAGAATGAGGAACGCGGGCGGAGAATCCGCACGGGCGGCTGACAGACTTCCCCGCTCCCGCAGCCTGTTATCCAAGCTAATGGTCAGAGAGATTAGCTCGGACAGTCGCTCTGGGAGTTCCCGGCTGGCCAACTCATCCCGCAGACCAGAACTGAGGCTACGGAGGAAGATGCTGCAGAGAGATGCCTCACCCCAGCCAACCTCTTCCGCTGCCACCCGGAAGTCAACAGCGTAATCCGCTGATGACCGGCTACCCTGTTGAAGGCTAAGGAGCCGGTCAGAGAGGACGCTGTCACAACGCAAGTGGTCAACCACCTCGAGGAAGTCCCGCACGAACTGGTCGTAGGAGAAGTTCGCGTAGCTGGGCTTCGACATGACGGCGTAAGCCCAAGCTAACGCTCGCCCCTCCAAGAGATTAGCCATGTAGCCAATTCGGCTGTGGTCTGAGGGGAAATCCCCGGGAACGCGCAGGAACACCGACTCACATTGTAAGATGAATCCCCGTGCCTCGCCGAGCTTCCCGTTGAAGCGAGCGGGAGTTGGGATCGGAGTGAGCCGGGTCGGCGTTCCTGAGCTAGGCTGGCCAGCCACGGAGGCAGCCGAAGCCGGTCCGCCCTGATGAGCCGGGGGGAACACCTGCTGGGGGTCAAGACGGTCCAACCGGTGAGTTATCGTGGTCAATTGATTGAGTATCACCTGCTGTTGATGAGCTATCAAATCCACCCGAGCCTCGAGGGTGGAAAGACGGCATGTGAGCCCGCTGTCCGCTGGGCCGCTTTGCTGGAGCCGTACTGACATATTTATCGGCCCAGGAAACACGCACGCAGGCTCAGGTAAGATTTAATAGCTTTATTTAACAGCAAGGGGTGTTTGGGTGCGTGTATGAGATATGTATATGTATTGTGGGTGGACGAAGAGAGTCGGGAACAGAGCAGCACGCCGTGCAGCCAGGCAACCCTATGGGAAGAGCAGAGACAGGAAAATGAGCTGGGCTTAACCAAACGGGGAAGTAATACAGAGTAATGCTTACTTGCAGATGGGAAGGTAGCTGGCGTTGGCTAGGATCTTCGGCCTGGGAGACAGCGCCCTGCTGCGCACACGACGAGACATGGAGATGCGGGAGGAGGAGATGGCGAAGACAGGAGAATCCGCCGCCAGGGAATCCACCTGTGCACAGGGGAAGACTGAAGGACAGGTAAGTGGTAAACAGCTTACGTGCTGAAGCGAAGAGTAGCAGGATGGGAAGAGATGATCCTGCTGAGGGTTTGAGCGCATAGTAGAACAGACGGCTCCAGACTGATTCTCAGGGCCGAGTGGGCTAAATAGCCCATCACTGACGAGGCGCAGGTGTGCGCGCAGCTGAGGTGGATGCCTGGGAGCGGCGCGTTGTGACAATCGTCAGAAACCCATTTTGGCAATGCATCAAGGCATTGAAACCAGCACACAAGGAAACATTTGGTGACGTGTGTCGGTAATGGAATCAATGTGACCCGTGTGCATAAATCCAGCTTTGTACGCAGATTCACCCTGTGACCCTGAGCTGTGACTGTTCTGAGACTGCAAGGTTAAAGGCTAATGTCAAAATGCCATATAAACAACAAAGAAAAAGGCTGAGAGATACCACTGGCAGGTGCCAGTATTTAAAATTTAATGATGGTGGTGGGAGTCTACAATTTAAAAAAAAAAAGACGTTTTTTAACCCTTTGGAATTATCTGGTGTACTGCAATAATTGGTCATAAAATGTGATATTAGCACACACAAGCAACTGGACTGAGAAAATTATTTGGAAAAATAATTTTTCTTTCTTTTTTTGATGTAAGCATGTTACCTCTGGTGGCCAAATAAAGGAAAGTTTTGTACTGTACACATAATGAGTACTGTTTGAACACAAGTGTGTGGTAAATTGCTCTTTGTGTTTTACCTCTTCATTGATGTTCACACCTTGGGCTCCAAGCATCCCTAGACTTCTGATTCTGGGCAACCATTGCCTCCATATCACCCTAAACACACTGATCTTTTTCCTATCTTGGAAGTTAAGCAGGGTCTGGTGTTGTTAGGTGCTGCATGTGTCATGGGCTGTAAGTATTTTAATGATATTTACCTCCGCCAGGCCGAAAGGCCAGGAGGAGGTAATGTTTTTGCCGGGGTTTGTCTGTGTGTTTGTCTCTTTGTCTGTCTGTCTGTTTGTCTGTTGGTTATCAAGATAACTCAAAAACTTTTGGACGGATTTCAATGAAACTTTCAGGCGTTGTTGGAAATGGTACAAGGAAGAACTGATTAAATTTTGGGGATGATCTGCATCACCGTCTGCATACAGGAATTTTTAAAATCATTTTTCCACACTGTGACATACGGCCATTTTCAACATGTGCGCAGGCGCAATGGAGGGCGCTGGGCGTCGTGTCTGACCAACACAAACTCCGCCTTCTTCAACATTTTAGCCACAAAAGCATGCGGAAAACACTGCTGGCCTGGACCCGCCAGCGTGCCTGTGCCAGCCATAGGCGCTGCGCACATTGCGCTGGTCGGCGTGTCTGACCAACACAAACTCCGCGTTCTTCAATGTTTTAGGCACAAAAGCACGCGGAAAACACTGCTGGCCTGGGCCCGCCAGCGTGCCTGTTTTTGCGCCACGCTGCAAAACCTGACACGGCCACCTGTCCGCCGCCCGATTATTTGCCACAAATTCCCCGCCCAGCTATAGGCGCTGCGTAAAAACGACCTCTCTGCCGGGGAAGATTCTAAATTCTGTTTTGCCGCGGAGCGCAACCCCAATATAATATAAAACCCATGGCAACCTGTCTAACCAATCTGCATCCGTCAGTGGAGGAGATGGACACACCAACACTTCAGTTTATTACCTCCGCCAAGGAGGCAATGCTTTTACTACCGTAAAACGGGGCTATAAGGGACGGCGGGGTAATATGGGACACTTTTCTAACTGTAATTCTGCTTTTTTAATTTTGCTTCCGCCTAGATTTGATGAAGGATTCGTGGATATTTGACAATAACAACACAACTCAGCATCCTGCTCAAAATAAAAAAAGCCGAATTACATTTAAAACATTTCCCAGAAAAGTGTCCCTTATTAACCCGCCGTCCCTTATAGCCCCGTTTTACACTACTGAACCACTAATCCTATCACTATCACATTGATTGTCATTCATTAATTGTCTGTTTATTGCACTGTCCATGTCAAATAAACAAATAATCATTGTGAATCCAATTGCTAGTCATATCTTTTCATGCTCAGGGAATCTGAAAACGTACACACAAACACTGTATGGGGGGAACTGTGCCGCTTGGCGGAGGTCTGCGCTCTCCGAGTGCTTTTCTAGTTGTTTATAGTTTTAAAGTTTTTGTGCATGTTTTAGATCAGGAATTTCAAACTCATTCCATAGAAGGGCAAGTTCCTGCACATTTTAGGGTAGTTTCTCACAGAATGTCAAATAATAACAAATGCAGAGATTTTGGATTTGTCAGCTTTCCTGATGAATATTAGAGAACCTCAAGCTAGTATGTCACAGAGCAGTGAATGCTGAGGAGCATTCACAAAGCACAAATTGGGTGAAAAAATGTTGAAAAGACTGCTTTGCCCACCGTCTAAAAATGTTCCAATTTAGTTGAAAAGTAAAAGATGAAAAGTTCTTTTGACAGGCTTTTGAAAAGAGATCTTCATATACAGGTGTATCTCAATAAATTAGACTGTCATCAAAGAGTTGATTTATTTCAGTAATTCAATTGAAAAAATGAAACTCATACAGTATGTAGATTCATTACAGACAGAATTATTTATTACTAGTGTTTATATCTCTCCTTTTATTTATTTTAATTTTGATGATTATGACTTACAGGGCATGAAAACACGAAATTCACTTTAAAAAATTAGAATATTGCATAAAATTATTTTTAAAAAATTGATTTGTATTTGAAATGCTGGCAAACCGAAAATAATGTCAATGTCTGCACTCAATACTTTTGCGTAAATTCCTGCCTCAGTGCAGTGTAGCATGAAGGTGATCAGCCTGTGGCACGACTGACATGTTATAAAGGCCCAGGTTTCTTTTATAGCAGCCTTAAACTCATCTGCATTGTTGGGTCTAGTGTCTCTCATCTTCCTCTTGGCAATACTCCATAGATTCTCTATGGGGTTTAGGCCAGGCGAGTTTGCTGGCAAATCAAGTACAGTGATGCCATGGTAATTAAACAAGGTATTGGTACTTTTTACAGTGTGTGCAGGTGCTGAGTGCTGCTAGAAAATGAAATCAGCATCTCCATAAAGCTTGTCAGCAGAGGGAAGCATGGAGTGCTCTTAAGTTTTCTGGTAGACAACTGCGCTGATTTTGGACTTGATAACATACAGTGGACCAACACCAGCAGATGACCTCTTTTCAGATGAAAGTAAATTTTGCATTTCAATTTTAAATCAGAGACCCAGACTCTGGAGGAAGAATGGAGAGACACAGAATCCAAGTTACTTGAGGTCCAGTATGAAGTTTCCACAGTTAGTGATGATTTGGGGAGCCATGCAATCTGCTGGTGTTGGTCCACTGTTTTATCAAGTCCAAAGTCAGTGAAGTCATTTATCCCAGGAAATTTTAGAACACTTCATGCTTCCACTGCTAATAAGTCTTATGAGGATGATGATTTCATTTTTCAGCAGAACTTGGCACCTTCCCACACTGTCAGAATGCAATGACCATGCAATGTAATGGTCACTGCATCACTGTGCTTGACTGGCCAGCAAACTCGCCTGACCAAAATCCCTGAGAGAATCTATGGAGTATTGTCAAGAGGAAGAAGGGAGACACCAGACCTCACAATACAGATAAGCTTAAGGCTTCTATCAAAGCAACCTGGGCTTCAATAACATCATAACTGACATGTTTTAAGGATCCAGGAGACAGACACTGACACGGGCAGATTGTGACAATAATCCTTTTATTGAATCGTGAGTGAATGTAGTTCGTGAGTGAGTGCAAGTATTGTGTTCTGGTCACTGGAACTGAGCAACCTGGACGGAGACCCGGCAACCCTGTAACACACAAGCAGACACAGTTATCGCTGTACAGTACTCGTGGGTGACTGTAAGAGAAGGGGCTTACTTGGGCAAGGCGCAGGGGGCGTCCTGCTGAATTCCAGCGGCCGTGTGACATGGTGGTGAAGGTGTCCGTGGCCGTGCTGGAGAATCCACCTGTGACTGTGACGAGGGGAGTTCCAGAGAAGATGACTGCAGTGATTCCACTGACCGTGATGATGACTGCTCAGAGGATGATGTGGATAGTGATTCCTCTGACGGTGACAATGACAGTACTGAAGATAGTGATGACGAGGATTCCACAGATCCTGGTGACGTCTGTTCCTGCAACCGAGATAGTAACAGTTCCTGCAGCAGAGGAGCAAGACGTACCGATAGACGAGGTGGTAGCGAGGAGCTACGTGGGTGAGGTGGCGTTGCCCCGTCGGCTGGGGAAGCTAGTCCGCCGCCTGGGAGGTCCACCTGTGCACAGGGGTTAAGACAAGGGGTAGAGTAACAAATAGTTCTCTTACGTGGTTGCACTTGACGAGAGGTTCTTCACGAGGCTCGAGAGTGGAGCTCTGGTTCATTCTCCGACGAGGAGGACAGACGACTCCGTGACGGGCTGTCAGCAACGCTGGCTTTTAACAGCCGTTGATTAGCACCTGTTGGTCTGTGCGCAGCTGGAACTGATGACGCCAATGACGGCCCAGAGGCCGCCATGACAATAACATGACAGTACCACAGGCTGATGGACTTTATGCTAAGCCACGCTGATGGAGTAATTCATGCTAAAGAAGCCCCGACTAAGTACTGACTGTATACATGGATATACTTTTCAGTCGGCAAACATTTCTATGAAAAAGCTTTTTTTTAATAAATTTATTTAATTTTTTTTTTTTTTTTTGAGAGACTGAATTTGGGGCTTTCATGAACTATATGTCATAACTCTTACAATTAAAAGAAGAAAAAAAAAACACTTGAAATATATCACTCCGTAATGAATCAATACGAGTTTGACTTTTTGAATTGAATTACTTAAAGATATCAACTTTTCGATGACGTTCATATTTATCGAGATGCACCCGTAGATGTCTCTGTATGGTCTAAATTTGGTTGACAAGTGATGATTTAAAGCCATCTTTATAGGGTAGTTGAAAAGACATTTTCATATACATAGATGTCTCTGTATGGACTGATTTTGGTTGTAATGTGGGGAATGCAAATAAAGGAACCAGGCTTAGCTGTTAATGTATGTCTCTCTCCGGTAATGAATTTCAACATTGCAGTAGTGTACAACCCACCTTCACACAACTCTTCCTTTTATAATGAATTAAGTGATCTGGTTAAACAACTTGAGAAGAACAGAGAAACAATAATTCATGGTGACTTTAATATCAACTGGTCTGATAAAAAAGACAAACAAAAACTGAAAAGCCTCATGACTAAATTTAATTACCAGCAAATCATCAAAGGACCCACCAGGATAACCAAACAATCCAGAACACTTATTGACATGGTATTTACTAATAAACCAGAACGAATAACCAGAACCTATAATCTTGTAACTGGTCTCTCAGATCATAACATGGTTCTTGCTGTCAGGAAACTTACTAAAAAGCGACTACAGTATTTTGGGGGAGTCGATATTGACAAATCAAATTTTATTATCCCCAAATCAAAAAATGAGGAGTTTGAACATTACTTAGAGAATCAAAATTGGGAGCAGCTCATGGCAACATGTGAAGTAGATGATTGTTGTAATTTTATAACTGCAACAATCACAAAGTCTATAGAAAAATTTTCAAAGCAAATTAAAAGTAGACAACAGAAGATTAGCCTACCATGGTTAAATAATGAAATAAGAAAACTTATGAAGAGGCGAGACTATGCACTGAAAACATCACTAACCTCCAAACTACAAAATGATCACCTTGTGTACAAAAGTTTAAGAAATAAAGTGGTACATGAGCTGCGAAAATCAAAAATATCTTATTACAATAAACTGATAGATAAGATAAGATAAGATAAGATAAGATAAGCCTTTATTAGTCCCACAACGGGGAAATTCCAGGATTGCAACAGCACAGGGATAGCAACACTCAGAGCAACAATCAGAAGGCAAGAAAAAAAACAAGCAAGCAAGAGCAGCTAATAAACATATGTACGTATTACTATAAAATATATATATATACACACACACACAGACACACAGTGCAGAGCATTGTAGCTGGATGGAATAAATATATGAATATATGAACACACAGTGCAGAGCATTGTAGCTAGATGGAATAAATATGTAAATATATAAACACCCACAGTACGGAGCATTGCAGCTAGGTGGAATAAATATGCAAGTATATAAACACACACAGTGCGGAGCAATGTAGCTAGATGGAATAATATGTAGATATATAAATATATAAACACACCCAGTGCTGAGCATTGTAGCTAGATGGAATAAATATGCAAATATATAAACACACACAGTGCAGAGCATTGTTGCTAGATGGAATGAAACAGCATAACCGTCTACTTAGTTATCCTACATGGTATGATTATGTGCCCATACATATTCTCACCCTCCATAGCGACCGGTATGTTCCTAGTTGTATGCCGGAGGGGACCATTGTGTAAGTCTATTGCATCTTTTGCATTCAAAAAACTATTAGTTTGTTACGTCTTTTTGCTATCTCTGCGAGCAGCCCTGCTTAGGTTGTACAGTCTGACAGCCGTTGGTAGGAAGGACCTACGAAACCTCTCGGTTGTGCACCTGGGATGATGTAGTCTGCTGCTAAATGAGCTCCTCAGTGCATTCAGTATGTCCTGCATAGGGTGGAACTCGGACTCCAGCAGAGATGACAGTTTAGCCGCCGTCCTTCTCTCTCCTATCTCCTCCATCGGATCAAGGCGCTGCCCCAGGACAGAGCTAGCTTTCTTAATCAGTTTGTTCAGTCTCTTCCTATCGGCTGCAGTAATGCCACTGCCCCAGCAGACCACTCCAAAAGTGATGGCTGATGCTACCACCGTGTCATAGAATGACTTCAGCAGCGCCCCTTGTACACCAAAAGACCTGAGTCTCCTCAGCAGGAACAGCCTGCGCTGTCCCTTCTTGTAGAGTGCATCAGTATTGTGTGACCAGTCTAGTTTATTGTTCAGATGAATACCCAGGTACTTATAGGATGTCACCATCTCGATGTCTGTTCCCTGTATATTTACTGGTACTGTGAGGGGCTGCCCATGCCTGCGGCAGTCCACCACCAGCTCCTTAGTTTTCCTCGCGTTGATCTGGAGGCAGTTCCGATGGCACCAGTCCACGAAGTCCTGGATAAGCCCTCTGTACTCAGCTTCATCTCCATTGGAGATGAGGCCAGCGATCGCAGAGTCATCAGAGAACTTCTGTAGATGGCAGTGTGTTGTGTTGTGTGAGAAGTCCGCAGTATAAAGAGTGAACAGGAAGGGAGCCAGCACCGTTCCCTGGGGGGCCCCCGTGCTACTGATGATCGTGTCGGACACACAGTCCCGGGTTCTCACAAACTGAGGCCGGTTCGTGAGGTAGTCCAGGATCCATGATGACAGGTGCTGGTCCACCCCTGCGCGCAGCAGCTTGTCCTTCAGGATCATCGGTTGGATGGTGTTGAAAGCACTGGAGAAGTCAAAGAACATGATCCTCACCATATTCCCGGGCTTCTCCAGGTGGGACAGAGAACGGTGAAGGAGGAAGATCACCGCATCCTCCACCCCAATGCCATGCTGGTAGGCGAACTGGAGTGGATCCATCGCTGGTTCCACCAGGGGGCGGAGGTGAGCAAGGAGCAGTCTCTCCAGGGTCTTCATCAAGTGGGACGTCAAGGCCACCGGTCTGTAGCTGTTCAGGTCTTTGGGGTGGGAAGTTTTTGGTACAGGTACCACACAAGATGTTTTCCACAGCTGTGGTACCCTCCCCAGTTTCAGGCTCATGTTGAAGATATACGTCACAATCCCACACAGCTGGTCTGCACAGGACTTGAGGAGCTTTGCGCTGATGCCGTCCGGTCCCGGCGCCTTCCTCGCCTTGATCTTCCTCAGCTCCGTCCTCACCTGGGTCCTGGTCAGGGTCAGGATGGGGGGCTGTGTGTTGGGAGTGGGGTGGTGTTGGTGGAGTGGGGAGTGGGCAGCAGGACTTGATTTCTTTAGAGGCAGCAGTGGTTGTTGTGCAGTCAGGGGGGAGGGCGGTTGGTCAAATCTATTGAAAAACAGATTCAGGTTGTTCGCCCACTCCCTGCCCCCTGTGGCCTGGGGGGAGGTATTCTGGAGCCCCGAGATGGTTTTGAGGTTTCTCCAGACCCCGCTGATGTCGCTCTGTTGCAGCTTGTCCTCCATCTTCTTCCTGAAGCTGTCCTTGCCTTCTCTGATCTTTCTCCTCAGCTCCCTCTGTACGGACTTCAGCATCTCCCTGTTCCCTGACCTGAAGATCCTCTTCTTCTCTCTCAGAAGTGTTTTTATCTCAGGGTTGATCCAGGGTTTGTTGTTTGAGTGACGCCGTATGGTCTTGGTGGGAACGGATTTGTCCACACAGAAGCTGAGGTAGCCCGTGAAGGTGTGAATGAGGCCATCGATGTCCTCACCATGTGGATCGCAGAGCTGCTTCCAGGCGGTGGCTTCAAAACAGCCCTTTAGGGTGTCCATTGTCTCCTCAGACCATAACTCCACAGTGTGCATGGCCGGAGGTTGTCTGTGCACTAGGGGTTTGTACACCGGCCGGAGATGAACCAAGTTGTGATCCGATCTCCCGAGTGGGGGGAGTTGTGATGAGGTGTACGCCTCCTTAGTGTTTGCGTAGAATAAATCCAGTGTTTTATTGTCTCTAGTGTGGCATGTGACATACTGGGTGAACGTGGGTAGAATGGGAGACAGTGAAACATGGTTGAAATCGCCTGAGATGAGGAGAAGAGCATCTGGGTGTTCTGTCTGCAGCCTGCTGGTTACTGAATGGATGACGTCACGTGCTGTCCCAGCGTTCGCCGTCGGATTTGCATAAACAACAATGCAGATCACGTGTGAGTGTTCTCTCGGGAGATATGTAGGCCTCATGCTAACAGCTAGCAACTCAATGTCTTTGCTGCAGTGTCGTTGTTTAACAGTGATATGTCCCGGTCTGCACCAGTTGTTGTTAACATACATTATCACTCCACCGCCCCTAGCCTTGCCACTGTCTGGTGTTCGGTCAGCTCGTATCATGTGAAAACCCTCCAGCTCAATGTTAGCATCTGCTGCTAGTTCAGTTAGCCACGTCTCAGTAAACAAAAGGAGAGAGCACTCCCGGTATGTGCTATCATAACGGGAGATAGCCGCTAGCTCATCTAACTTTCCCAGTATCGACCGTACATTTCCCATGACAACAGATGGAAGGGAGGGTCTGTACCTTATATTTTTTGTCCTCCGCCTTACTCCAGCCCGGCAGCCGCGGCGTTTTCGCCTCAGTTCTCTCGGTATGTCGAGTTTTTCCAATGGGACCGGGTGGCGGTTGAATGCTAGCAGCTGTTCTCTGCTGTATCGTATCCTGCTATAGACAGTGGCTCCGTCCACCGGCTCAAGAGACATTTAGGACGATCTGTGTGTCCGTGATATAAGTGGGGTGAAAAAAAAAGACGGATCAAAAGAGAGAGGAAGGGAAAAAGACTCGGAATCGAGCCGCTGTTGCAAAAGGCAGCCGACTCGTGTGGCGCCGAGAGGAAAAAAAAAAAAAAAAAAAAAAAAAAAAAAAAAAAAAAAAAATCAGATCATGGAAAGGATCATGCAAAGATCATGCAAAGGGTAACAACAGTTCCCTATGGAGGCATTTAAATAACTTAACTAATAAAAAAAACGATCAGAAGGGGGTAAAGGAACTTAGAATCAATGGCAAGACCGTCAGTGACAAGGCTACTTTTGCAAATGAATTTAATTCACACTTTGTGGGCTCTGTGGAAGACTTAACAAAAATTTTTGTGCTGCCAAATGTGCTCAACAACACAAATTCCATACTCCCAACAGATACTTTTCACATCGATGAGGTAAATGAGAAGTTAATTGCTGGTATTGTTAAAACACTGTCAAACTCAAAAACTAGTGATATCTACAATATGAGCACCTCCTTTCTCAAAATGCACAGCAAAATATTAATCAAACCACTGACTCATCTCATTAATCTCTCCATTAGGTCTAGTACATTTCCATCTGGCTGGAAAAAAGCTGTCGTCATACCAGTTCATAAATCAGGCAGTAAAGACGATATATGCAATTACCGCCCAATCTCTATCTTACCAGTCCTATCTAAGGTTCTTGAAAAAGTTGTAGCTACACAGCTGATAGACTACTTACAAGACAGTCAACTTCTTCATCCACATCAATTTGGTTTTAGACCAGGATACTCAACAGAAACAGCAAATTGTTGCCTTATTGAAAACGTCAAACAGTCCTTGGACAGGGGTAATGTGGTAGGAGCTGTTTTTCTAGATCTCAAAAAGGCTTTCGATACTGTAAACCACAGTTTGCTTTTATCCAAAATGGTATCTTTTAACTTCTCCCCAAATACATTAGAATGGTTTGCATCTTATCTCCAGAATAGAGAACAGTGTGTAAAAGTTCACCAGGATAAATCCTCATTTTTAAACAACCGCATGGGTATCCCACAAGGGTCCATTCTTGGTCCTTTACTTTTCAGCATTTTTATTAATGACTTGCCGTTACACTGCTCAGCTGCAACATGCCAACTTTATGCAGATGATGCAGTTATTTACACAGCTGCCAAGACTCCAGCACAGGCTGCAGATGTACTGTCTACAAGTATGGTTGATGTCCAAGAGTGGCTCCTCAAGAACCATCTATTGCTGAACCTTCAGAAAACAGTCTCAATGTGCTTTTCAATCAAAAAATGTAACCTGCAACATTTTAAAGTTAATATACATGATCATGACATCAGTTTAGCTACAGAATTCAAATACCTTGGCATTGTACTAGATCCTCAACTCAAATTTAATCTTCATATAAAGAAAATTTCAAAAACAGTAAAAAAAAATCTGAACTGCTTTAAATTAATTAGATATTACATACCTTACGAAGCAGCTGCACTGTATATGCATTCTATGGTTTTTTCTCATATATCATACTGTTTGACAGTCTGGGCTCAAGCAGCCCCTTCCACAATAAGACATATAGGTTCATTATATAATCAAACCCTAAAAATCTTGGACAAAAAGCCCATTAGGTGGCATCACTGTAATGTTTTAAAAAAATACAACCTATTGAGTTTTGAGAGCTTCATTGACCTCTGTCTTCTGAAATTAACGTTCAAATGTTTCCATAAATCAGCACCCGAGCCACTTGCTGGTTTCGTCCAAAGACAGGACAGCAGCAGAGCCACCAGGAGTTCTGTTAACAATAACTGTAAAATATTCCACCGCAGAACCACATTTGGACAAACAGCTTTCTCTATAAAGGGCAGTCACATCTGGAACACAATGCCAAATGAAATTAAAATAATAACGGACTTTAAAACATTCACTAAAAATGTTAAAAACTGGCTGAAAAATAAACAAGAATGTACTCATGTATGAATTATTTGTCTGCAAAGTGAGAGTGAATGAAGGGAAGGAATAAATGTGTTTGTTTATAGTGAGTGACGGAGGGAGGAAGGCCTGAAATAGGCAAATGTGAGTTATGTTATATGTGTTAAATGTGAGTCAGGCTGTTATATTTGTGTATTTATAATATTTATGTTAAAGGTGAGTCAGGCTGTTATATTTGTGTATTTATAATATTTATAATATTTATAATTGTGTATTTATAATTTTTCTGCATTGATGTATGTGGTTATTGTGTATATTTTTATCTTGATTCTTTTTTCTAAAGCCCATCCAGGGACAAGAGTTGCAAATTAGCTAATAGCTATACACTCTATGTGCAACACATCAGATTGATTGTCTTTGATTAATTGTCTATGTTTATTGCACTGTCCCTGTCAAATAAACTAATCTACTACTACTACACGACAGACAAACTTTATTTCTCACTCCCACTTCATTCATACACAGAAAAAGACTTCCTCAATACACCAGGGTCTCTCCTTTTATATCACACCAATCCTTCCCCCCGCTGCCTGAAATCTTGCATTACAATACGTTCACACATTCACCCCTTCCTGCTGCATTACCATCTTTTCCCATTACAACACGTACTGTCCTTCTCCGTTAAATCCCCCACGCTCTGCCGGCAGAGGGAATATTCCCCTCCCCTCTGCTTCCAGTCTGAGATGAATATCCCAGCGTGGGTTCCCCACACTGCCCCCCCCCCCCCGAGTCTCAGACTGAGCTTCAACTGTCACGTCCTTTTGGCTTCAGTCTCCTCCCATATCTGCTATAACGAGGGTCCGCGGCGCTGCTGTGCCGGTGGGGGGCTCCTGGGGGTGTGTCTGTCTGTGGGTGGACAATGGCGAGGGGGGGGGCATTCTACTTCCCCGTGTGGCTGCTCTGATGAATCTTCTACCTGGGGAGTTCTCAGTGGGGGTCTTCCACGCCGAGGAGCGCGAGCCAACATCACTTGCCCGTCCGCCACCACAGAGGCAGGTTTAAGTCTGTCTATACATATTTTCTCCCGACGACCTCCCAAGTCTAACAAAAAATGTTTGTCCCCTGGTTCCAGCACTCTGAACGGGCCATTGTAGGGTGGGCGCAATGGGGGGCAGTGGGCATCGTGCCTGACAAACGCGAATGCCACGTTCTTCAAAGTTTTTGGCACAAAAGCGCTTGGAAAACAATGGTGGGCCGGGCCCGGTAGCGTGCCTGTATCTGCGCTATGCTACGAACGCTGAGACAGACAGTTGTCCGGCGCGGGATTATCTGGTAAAAATTCCCCGGGGAGCCGCAGTGGCTGAGAAAAAACAAGCTCCGCCGGGGAAGCCTCCAAATCCTCTTTTGGTGTGGAACGCAACCCTAACAGAACCCACAGCAACCGGTCTACCCAATTTGCATTCGTAAGCAAAGCCCTGAGCGCTGCTTTCAGTAAACTATGGAAACGCTCGCATAACCCATTGGCCTGTGGGTTGTACGCGGTTGTGCGATGAATTGCTACACCCAGGCTATGGGCCATCGCGGACCAGCGGTCGGAAAAAAACTGAGGGCCTCTATCGGACATGATGTCCGACGGGATACCAAAATGTGCCACCCATGTTGTCAAAAAGGCGCGCGCCACGTCCTCGGACGTGGTTGCCGCTAGCGGGACTGCTTCTGGCCAGAGTGTGGTGCAGTCCACCACTGTCAGAAGGTGCGTGAACCCCTGCGATGACGGAAGGGGGCCCACGAGGTCCACGTGAACATGGTCGAACCTCTTAGCCGGTATACGAAACGGCTCCAAAGGGGCCTTCGTGTGTCTGTGTACTTCGGCTCGTTGGCACACCACACAGACTGCAGCCCACTCTTTCACTTGTTCGCGCATGCCTGGCCATACGAACATCGCGCCCACCATTTTGACTGACGCGCGCACTCCTGGGTGGGCCAGAGTGTGAACTGACTCAAACACTCGGCGGCGCCAAGCAACTGGGACCACCGGGCGCGGGCCGTGGAGACGTCACAGATTGGGGGGGGCTGCCATTTTGCAGTACTCTGCTCTCCAGCCTTAACCCTGTTGGTCCAGATTGGAGGGCCATCTAGCTCTGCGGCCATCTAGCTCTGCGCCATCTAGCTCTGCGCCATCTAGCCAATCTGCTCTGCGGCCATGGCTGTATAATCTATCCCTACGCAGACTGGTGCCACTACTGCGCACGAGAGGCAGTCCACCACCACATTCAGTTTACCTGCCACATGCTGAATATCGGTCGTAAACTCCGAGATTGCGGCCAACTGTCTCTGCTGCCCACCCGACCATGGTTCCGAAACCTTGGCCACCGCGTACGTTAGCGGCTTGTGGTCCACGAACGCAGTAGAGTTGTGCCCTTCCAGCCAGAACTGGAAGTGACGTATGGCCAGGTGGAGAGCCAGCAACTCTCTGTCGAACGCACTGTATTTACGCTCACTGTCGCGCAAAGCCCTGCTGAAAAAAGCAAGCGGCTGCCAAGAACCGGCGACACGTTGCTCCACGATGGCCCCTATGGCCACGTCCGAGGCGCTGGTAGTGACCACTATCCGGGCAACCGGGTCCGGGTGCGCCAACAGTGCGGCATTTGCCAGGGCTGTTTTAACCTCAGAGAATTCCTGCTCCCGCTCCGGAGTCCATTCAACTCTGTCTGTCAGCTTCCGTTTCTTGAGCGCGGCATACAATGACTGCATGAGCTGAGCTGTGCGGGGGAGGAACCGGTTATAAAAGTTAACCATCCCGAAAAATCTGAATCTTGCAGCGCCCTGACCGTCTGAGGCTGGGGAAAATTTGCCACGGTGCGCATCTTGTCGGGCAAGGGTATCGCTCCCTCCAGTGAGATGCGGTGCCCCAAAAAGTCAATCCCCGTCACGCCGAACTGGCATTTCGCCAGGTTGATTATTAACCCGTGCTCTTCCAACCTCCGGAAAACCGTCCTGAGGTGGGTTACATGTTCGTCCTCGGACGCGCTGGCCACCAGGATATCATCCAGGTAGACAAACACAAACGGCAGATTGTGCAACACCGCATCCATCATGCGTTAGAATGTCTGTGCTGCACCTTTTAATCTGAAGGGCATGCATAACAACTCAAACAAGCCAAACAGAGTTATTACCGCTGTTTTGGGTATGTCCTCCGCATGCAACAAGACCTGGTGGTAACCACGGACCAGGTCTATTTTAGAAAAAATGCGTGCCCCGGCGAGGTGAACGGCAAAATCCTGAATATGGGGAATCGAGTATCGGTCATGCGCTATGGTGTTATTCAATCTGAGGAAATCTCTGCAAGGTCGCCACGATCCCTCGGCCTTAGGAACCAAATGTAGCGGGGAAGCCCATGGGCTGTTTGAGTGCCTGATGATGCCCAACCTTTCCAAGTTGGCAAACTTCTCATGCGCTATGGCCAGTTTAGCTGTGTCTAGGCACCGAGGTCGTGCGAAAACGGGCGGCCCGGTGGTGGTGATAAAGTGCTCTACCCCGTGTTTAGTGATGGCCGCCGAGAACGTCGGGACCGTGAGTGCCGGGAACTGAGTGAGCAGTGTGTGGAACTTACCGCCTGGAGCTGTGACGTTGGCTAGTGTTGTTGGCCCCTGGAGCTGTACAGGGGAGAGAATCAAAAGACATTGCATTAACCAGGCGTCTGTTAGCACCAAACTCAAATTAAACATAAAGCCTCTAAATTGAATGATTTGGCCTCTGTTCCTCCTCATAATTTAAAAATTAAATGTGGTTTACTAAATATTAGGTCTCTAACTCCCAAGTCTCTGTTAGTCCATGATCTGTTAATTGATCATCAGATTGATTTAATTTCCTTTACAGAGACTTGGTTAGGGCAAGAGGATTATGTTGGTTTAAATGAATCAACTCCCTCTGGTTATTTAAACTGTCAAAATCCCAGAAGTTCTGGTCGTGGAGGAGGAGTAGCAACAATTTACCATTCCAAATTACTAGTTAATGTAAAGCAAAAAACATGTTATAATTCCTTTGAGGGCCTGGTCCTCAGTATTGGGCACTTTAGCAATTTTAGGTTAAACCCAATTTTATTTGCCATAGTTTATCGTCCCCCATCAACCTACTCAGAATTTTTATCCGAATTTGCTGATTTCTTAGCTGATTTAGTGCTGAAATCTGATAGAATAATTATAGTAGGGGACTTTAATATACATGTGGATGTAGATAGTGACTGCCTTAATGTGGCATTTAATTCAATATTAGACTCGATTGGGTTTTCTCAGAAAGTAGGAAATTCTACTCATTACCTCCACCATACATTGGACCTTGTTCTGACATATGGCATAGAAATAGAAAATCTTGTAGTGTCTCCTCATAACCCTGTACTGTCAGACCATTGTCTGTTAACCTTTGATTTTACCATTTCTGACTATTTGGCTCCTAAAGAAAAATATTATTACAGTAGATGCCTCTCAGATGATGCTGTTTCCAAATTTATGCAGATTGTTTCCTCTATGCCATGTGTCAACACAACGGAAATAAGCTATAGACAGCTTGCTCCTTCTGTAATTGATAACATGGTGGATAGTGCTTCAGCTTCTCTGCATCAGGCTCTAGACTTGGTGGCCCCCTTAAAAAAGAAAAAATCTAATCAGAGATTTCTAACTCCTTGGTTCAACACAGAAACTCATAGCTTAAAACAGAAGACTCATCAATTAGAAAGAAAATGGTGCTCTACTAATTTAGATGAAATCTATTTAGCTTGGAGAAATCATCTTTTAATTTATAAAAAATCTCTTAGAAAAGCTAGAACAAGTTATTACTCTGCATTAATAGAAGAGAACAAGAATAATCCCAGGTTTCTTTTCAGTACTGTAGCCAGGTTGACAAAGAGTCAGGACTCTGTCAATCCTAGCATTCCCTTAGAGCTTACTAGTCAGGACTTTATGAACTTTTTCAATGATAAAATTTCATCCATCAGAGATAAAATCAATCAGATTCTTCCCACAGTTAACTTAAATACTGTAACTACTACAACTCCTTCTTTTGATGTCTGTCTTGATGAGTTTACTCCAATCGACCTTTGTGAGTTAGACAAAATAGTTTCCTCATCCAAACCTTCAACTTGTCTTTTAGACCCTATTCCTACCAGGTTATTTAAAGAAGTCTTCCCACTTATTGGTAGCTTTATTCTTCATATAATCAATTCTTCATTAACTTTAGGCCATGTACCGCAGGCTTTTAAAACAGCTGTAATTAAACCCTTACTCAAAAAGCCAACGCTAGATCCAGGAGCTTTAGCTAACTATAGACCAATCTCTAATCTCCCTTTCATTTCAAAAATCTTAGAAAGAGTTGTTGTTATGCAATTATTCGACCACCTGCAGGGAAATGGTTTACTTGAAGAGTTTCAATCTGGGTTTAGAATCCATCATAGTACTGAAACAGCCTTAGCGAAGGTCACTAACGACCTCCTCATTGCATCTGATAATGGACTAGTTTCTGTACTTGTCCTTTTAGACCTTAGTGCAGCTTTTGATACTATCGATCATAATATTCTACTTGATAGATTAGAACACTATGTTGGACTTAATGGAACTTCGTTGCAGTGGTTTAGATCTTATTTATCTGATAGGTTCCAGTTTGTTCATGTAAATAATGAGTTTTCTTTCAACTCAAAGCTTAGTCATGGAGTTCCACAGGGATCTGTGCTAGGCCCTACTCTTTTTAGTTTATATATGCTTCCGTTAGGCAACATTATTAGAAAGCACTGTATACATTTTCATTGTTATGCAGATGACACACAATTATACCTGTCAATGAAGCCAGATGATACTAATCAATTAGCCAAGTTAGAAGCCTGTCTTAAGGAAATCAAAGCTTGGATGACTTGTAATTTCCTGCTATTAAATTCAGATAAGACTGAAGTCATTCTTGTTGGTCCAAAAAACCTTAGAAATTCCTTTCCAAATCAAACTTTCAGTTTGGACGCAGTTACTCTTTCTCTTAATAGCTCTGTGAGGAACCTTGGAGTTATTTTTGATCAGGATTTGTCCTTCAATTCACATATTAAATTTGTTTCTAAGACTGCCTTCTATCATTTGCGTAATATTGCCAAGATTAGGAGCATCTTGTCTCAGAGTGATGCTGAGAAGCTGATCCACGCTTTTGTTAGCTCGAGATTAGATTATTGTAATTCTTTATTATCAGGCTGTCCTAAAACATCTTTAAAAAGTCTTCAGCTGATCCAAAATGCTGCAGCAAGAGTTTTAACTGGTACTAGAAAGAGAGATCATATCTCTCCGGTTCTGGCCTCCCTTCATTGGCTTCCCATAGAGTTTAGAATTAAGTTTAAAATCCTTCTTCTTACTTACAAAGCTCTAAACAATCAGGCTCCTTTTTATTTAAAAGATCTGATACTACCGTATTATCCTAACAGAGCACTACGCTCCCAAAATGCAGGGCTACTTGTAATACCTAGAATCTTCAAAAGTACAATGGGAGGCAGAGCCTTCAGTTATCAAGCTCCTCTCCTGTGGAATCAGCTGCCAATCTGGATTCGGGAGTCAGACTCGATCTCTGTTTTTAAGATTAGGGTTAAAACCTACCTTTTTGATATAGCCTACAATTAGGGAGGGATCATGTGTTTCTGAACCCTCCCTTAGTTATGCTGCTAATAGGTTTAGTCAGCCGGGGGACCTCCAGTAATGCACTGGGCCTCACTCCTTTCCTCACTCTCTATGAAATATTTTTTTTTGCTGGTCATTAACATTTGTTTGTTCTCTCCCATAGATTGAGTCCCCATCGTGCTGTTTGCTCTCTACATGTCTGTTCTTTTCTTCTTCTCTGTCCCCTCACCCCCCAGCCAGTCGCAGCAGATGACTGCCCCTCCCTGAGCCTGGTTCTGCTGGAGGTTTCTTCCTGTTAAAAGGGAGTTTTTCCTCTCCACTGTCGCCAAGTGCTTGCTCACAGGGGATCACGTGATTGCTGGGGTCTTTCTGCAACTGTGGGGGTCCCCCCCTACAGTTGATAGTGCTATGAGATGACTGTTGTTGTGAAATGGCGCTATATAAATAAAGTTGAATTGAATTGAACCATGGACTAGCAGCCCGTGTGCACACAGAAAATCAGCTCCCAAGATTGGGAAACTGCATGCTGCTATGACGAATGTCCACTCGTACATACCGCCGTGTGGGGATAAAGTCAGTGTCCTCTCATCAAAAGTCCAAATGTTCGAGCTGTTTGCGGCTATCAGCTTGGGCCGGCTAGCTTCCACTAGCCGGTTGGTGTAGGACAGCAGGATGAGGCTCTTTTGGGAGCCGGTATCTACGAAGAACCGTCTCCCCGAGCGCGAGTCCATCAACTAGAGCAGCTTGTTTTCTTCACCGGCAGTCGCAGCTGCTACTGACTGCCGGCCTTGGCGTTTCCTGAACGCTTGAATTGGCACCGTGGTACACATCTGTGTGCGTTCTCTCCAAAACGGCGGTGGTAGGAGCAGAGCGTGTCTCTCCGGCGCTTCCTGGCCCCCGCTGCCACTACCGTCGCCAGTTCCTCGTCTCCGCTGGTCGTCTCACTGGGTTCCAACACCACTGCGTTCATTGTGAGGGCTCTGGTGGTGAGGATGATCCGATCTGCCTCCTGGGCTAGCACACGGTAGTCGCATGCGGCCAGCAACGGTGAGTTGGCCAGGACTGCTCTTGCCTCTGTTGGGAGGTTCCGGAGGAAAAGGTGGACAAACAGAAAATGCCCGTCGTCCGTACACATCAACGCCAACATCTTCTCCATCAGTTCGACCGCCGATCCATCTTCTAACTCGGAGTGCCTCAGGAGCCTCTCTGCTCTCTCACAGTCCGAGAGTGTGTAGCGCCGGGTCAGCGCGGCCTTGACAGTCTCGTATTTATCGTGGGCTGGAGGCTGTTGGAGCAGGCTCGCTACTTGCTGAGTTGTGCGAGCATCTAGCGCTGCGATCACATAGTAATATCTGGTGTCATCTGCCGTTATTCCCCGGAGGGCGAACTGAGCCTCGGTGTGGAGGAACCAAGACCGCGGGTCTTGCAGCCAAAAGTCCGGTAGTTTGACCGAAACAGCGCACACGTTGCTGGGGCTTTCTGTCCGGGCCGTCTCTGGAATGCTTGCCGCGTTGCTGGGGCTTCCCGTCTGGGCCGACTCCAGGGTTCTTGCCTCGTGTTCCATAATTCGTCAAGGGTCACCAGTGTGGGGAGTGCAAATAAAGGAACCAGACTTACACGACAGACAAACTTTATTTCTCACTCCCACTTCATTCATACACAGAAAAAGACTTCCTCAGTACACCAGGGTCTCTCCTTTTATATCACACCAATCCTTCCCCCCATTGCCTGAAATCTCGCATTACACTGCGTTCACACATTCACCCCTTCCTGCTGCATTACCATCCTTTCCCATTACAAAACGTACTGTCCTTCTCCGTTAAATCCCCCACGCTCTGCCGGCAGAGGAAATATTCCCCTCCCCTCTGCTTCCAGTCTGAGATGAATATCCCAGCGTGGGTTCCCTACAGAAAAGTGAAATATGAAACGCTGTCTTCAGATTGAACAAAAAATTATACAGACTTAATACAACATGATGATTGATTTTTAGATTGCAGGGGGTCTATCTCAGCATTTTTAGGAAACATGCCAAGTACATCCTGGACAAATGTCCAGTCCACCACAATACCTGGTATTCACAGAGAATCTCACATCCAAGTACTAACCAAGCCAACGACTCCTAAACTTTGAGATCAGTTGAGAGCAGGGGTGTCAGGGGACATCTGGAGCCCAAGGTGTTAG
Source organism: Pholidichthys leucotaenia (assembly GCA_020510985.1). Lineage (NCBI taxonomy): Eukaryota > Metazoa > Chordata > Actinopteri > Cichliformes > Pholidichthyidae > Pholidichthys > Pholidichthys leucotaenia. Next base: position 241,087,520 of record CM035845.1, read on the forward strand.
CATCAATAAAGAGACACAACGTAAAGAGAAATTTGCAAAAGCACTTTTATTCAAATAGTATTTTTTAAATGTACAGCACAATAGTACTAGCACAGGTTTCCAATTCTCCAGATACAGTGGTGTGAAAAAGTGTTTGCCCCCTTCCTGATTTCCATTTTTTTGTATGTTTGCCACACTTAAATGTTTCAGATCATCAAACAAATTTAAATTTTCGACAAAGATAACACAAGTAAACACAAAATGCATTTTTTAAATGAAGGTGTTTATTATTAAGAGTAAAAAAAAATCCAAACCTACATGGCCCTGTGTGAAAAAGTGACCCCCCCCTCCCCATTAAAACATAAATTAACTGTGGTTTATCTCATCTTTGGAAAGCTGAGTTCAATTTCTGTAGCCACACCCAGGCCTGATTACTGCCACACCTGTTCTTAATCAAGATATCACTTAAATAGGACCTGCCTGAGAACGTGAAGTAGACTAAAAAATCCTCAAATGCTAGACATCATGCTGCAATCCAAAGAAATTCAGGAACAAATGAGAAACAAAGTAATTGAGATCTATCAGTCTGGAAAAGGTTATAAAGCCATTTATAAAGCTTTGGGACTCCAGCGAACATCAGTGAGAGCCATTATCCACAAATGGTGAAAACATGGAACAGTGGTGAACCTTCCCAGGAGTGGCCGGCCGACCAAAATTACCACAAGAGCACAGCGACGACTCATCCTAGAGGTCACAAAAGACCCCACAACATAATCCAAAGAACTGCAGGCCTCACTTGCCTCAGTTAAGGTCAGTTTTCATCACTCCACCATAAGAAAGAGACTGGGCAAAAATGGCCGGCATGGCAAAGTTCCAAGACGAAAACCACTGCTGAGCAAAAAGAATATAAAGGCTCGTCTCAGTTTTGCCAGGAAACATCTTGATGATCCCCAAGACTTTTGGGACAATACTCTGTGGACTGACGAGACAAAAGTTGAACTTTTTGGAAGGTGTGTTTGTCCCATTACATCCACTGTAAAAGTAACACAGCATTTCAGAAAAGGAACGTCATACCAACAGTAACATTTGGTGGTCATAGTGTGATGGTGTGGTGAATGGAACCATGAATTCTGCTGTCTACCAATATATCCAGAAAGAGAATGTCTGGCCATCTGTTTGTAACCTCAAGCTGAAGTGCACTTGTGTTCTGCAGCAGGACAATGATCCAAAAAACACCAGCAAGGCCACCTCAGATTGGTTTAAGAAAAACAAAATGAAGACTTTGGAGTGGCCTAGTCAAAGTCCTGACCTTAATCCGATTGAGATGCTGTGGCATGACCTTAAATAAGTTTTTCATGCTCGAAAACCCTCAAAGACGCAATAGACTTACACAATGGTCCTCTCCGGTATACAACTAGGAAAAGACCGGTAGCTACGGAGGGTGACAATATGTATGGGTACTTAATCATACCATGTAGGATAATTAAGTAGACAAATATGTTGTTTCATTCCATCTAGCCACAATGCTCCGCACTGTGTGTGTTTATATATTTATTCCATCTAGCTACAATGCTCCGCACTGTGTGTGTTTATATATTTACATATTTATTCCATCTAGCTACAATGCTCTGCACTGTGTGTCTATATATTTATGTTTATGTGTACATACAGTATGTATACTCGCTGCTCTTGTTTTTACTTGCCTTCTGATTGTTGCTCTGAGTGTTGCTATCCCTGTGCTGTTGCAATCCTGGAATTTCCACATTGTGGGACTAATAAAGGCTTATCTTATCTTATCTTATCTTAACCCCTGAATTACAACAATTCTACAAAGATGAGTGGGCAAAAATTCCTCCCCAGTGCCTTAAAAGACTCATTGCCAATTATCACAAATGCTTGATTGCAGTTGTTGTTGCTAATGTTGGCCCAAGCAGTTACTAGGTTTAGGGGGCAATCACTTTTTCACACAGGGCCATGTAGGATTGGATTCTTTTCCTTTAATAAAAAACACCTTCATTTCAAAACTGCATTTTGTGTTTACTTGTGTTATCGTTGTCTAATATATATATATATATATATATATATATATATATATATATATATATATATATATATATATATATATATATATACTGTATATATACAGGTATATACACGTATATAGATGATCTGAAACATTTAAGTGTGACAAACATACAAAAAAAAATGAGAAATTAGGATGGGGAAAAACACTTTTTCACACCATTGTATTATTTAACACCCATTTTGCCAAATGTTGAACTAAAAAAAAAAAATGTTAAAAAGGTGTAACGGTGTATTTGACTTTTGAGAGAAAAAAAACTACCACCACCACCAAATGTCAAAAACTATTGTCAGAATACATCTGGACCAAATCCTGTAAACCAAATAGCCCAATTATTGGACTTTTTTTGGTTAATATTGTTAGGCAATGGCGGAGACCTTTGGGGTCTGATCCCCAGCTTTTGAACCTGGCTTTTGGGATGTGGAACGTCACCTCTCTGGTGGGGGAGCATGAGCTGGTGTACGAGGTTGAGAGATACCAAAAAACTCTTGTCTGCTTATAATCAAGAAGATGGACATGAAATCAAACAATAACTCCCATATGTCTTTCAATAGTTTAATAAGAAATGTCAGAATAGGTTAACACATTTGGATTGCAGATATAGAGTGATGTCTGAAGATAGAGTAGGTGGCTGTAATGCACCTGTAAGCTGGTTGCCAACCACCAATCAAATCTAAAAGAAGAAGAAGAAGATCTTAAAACAAAGAACTCAACATGTATCATGGGCATCATAAACGATTATTGAATTACTGAGCATCACATGTGAATCAAACATTTGTGGAACCAAATAAACCATAGTTTAACTTCACAATATACGGGAAATTGGAAAACCATAACATAGCATTGGTTAAGAAAAGTGGATGCAATTTTATGAAGAAAATGATGATTAAACTATTTCATAAAAAGGACAATTGGTGTTGCTCTGAAGAGGAAAGGAAATTAATGAAAAGACAAAATGCATTTTTACATTCTGATAGGAGTTTGCATGAAATTAAGTTTACAGAACTTACACCAGGAATATTCTGCAGAATTAAGTTTAAATTGAACAGCAGACCGTCAGCCACAGAGTCAGATGGCAGCATGGCCCCCACATGCCAACCTTGATTCAGCTGGATGTCCGTGGATTCTGTTGACAGAGAGGCTGATAGACAGATTCTCCCACAAGGCCGTGCTTCTGAGATCGCAATTGGGCTGTTCTTCAGCAAGGTGGGCGAGGTCTCCTCTTATGCACTGAAAAGGAAATAATTTATTGTACAACGTCCAATCAGAGAGTCAAACTGAGACAAACACAAGCCACAGATCTGTTTCTTCCGATGTATTGTGGATGGAATGAGTTGATTTAATCTTAGAAAAAATCAAACAAAATTATCTTGCACGGTGATTTAAAGAAAAAGGATTCAAATAAGGAAAAATTGAACTTTAAAGAAAAGAAAAATAACTTCTGCAGAGCATGGGAGGCTCTGGGCCAACTTGAAGACAGAAAAAAAAAAATAAAAAGGAAGAGCAGAAAATGCTCCTAACAGCCTGACCACCGTCTAAAAACTGAACAAAGGAAAAATTTTCTCGGGTGTGGCAGAATCTCACTGAATTTCATGAAATTGAGCTGGACCAATTACATAGAGTTTCCTGTTAAACAGCAGTCCTAAACAGCTGGCCACAAAAGGAGATGTGGTGGAGCCTTGAAACCCATTGGTTATTTAAAGTTCAGGGCTGTGTGGGTATCCCAGCAGAGAGAAGAAGCGAAGAGACATTTGATCCTGCTGCACACATATATGCTGCTGAATAAAGCATAAATTCCTTAAACTTTAGTGACTAAGATATTTTACCTAATAATACGTGAACATACAAAATCTCTACATTGTAACTGTAATTAATTTGAGACAGTAAGCATGCAAAAATTAATTTATTCATGAAAATAAAGCAACACATATCAAATCATTTAAAAAAAAACAACAACATTTGAAACCAAAAATGCCCATGCCAGAGTTCAACCACGTCTTCAGTAGCAGATGATGTCTTGAGAGAAATAATATGAACTAATTTATCATTGACAACTGCAGAGAATCCATTTCAGAGAGAGAAAAATATTATTAAATATTCCTGTGTCGTCTACCAGATGGCACTGTAAAATTGTCTGGTTGGTTAATAAGGAATCTTGACTGAAGTCTGGATTATATCAACCATAAATTTGTCATGTGGGGCATTCCTTTGCCAAAGAGCAGAAAAGAGAGAATGACTAAGTCCTGGAGAAGGGATTAACCTCCACTTTATGGCCGATGGATAGTGTTACAGCTCTGGTCCTTGGGTGATAGAAGCAGTTCATGACCAGACTTTTGCGTTGAAACAATTTCCTTTAGCAACAAATGATTTTATGGATTGGATCCAAAAGGGTTAATGCTACAATGGTTAAGCAAAGCCCAATTCTTAATAACTATTTTTGAGTTAAATATGGTCCATATTAGACCGGCTAAACCCAATAAAAATTTCCCTACACTCATATAAATGCTACGATCTCCTGACCATTGACTCTGACTTTCGGCAAAACCATGATGTTGACCCACCTGACGATAATTGTGATACTGGTGAATATTGGGCCAGTTTCCTAGGAGGAATATTGATTGTTCTGAAATCGTAAATGCCCAGATCTCCTGACCTTGAACACAATTTCATTGCACACCCATCTGAGGATTATTGTGAGTGAGCTTGGTGATTATTGGGGCAATTACCTAGGAGTTCAGCGCTTCCCCTGAAATGTGGACTGATGGATTATCAGTAAGATAGATGGACAGACGCCATCACATTAGCTCCTTTTGGCTTCGCTGGAATGAGTTCAAAGGCTGATATTGGAAAAGAGGATAAATTGCGTTTTACTTGTATTATTTAAATAGGTGTATTTAGTGTGTGTGTGTGTGTGGGGGGGGCTTTTAAGCCATGGCCTTTGATGCCTTTGTTGACAAGTTGTCACCTTATAATTAGTTGTCAAACTTGCCTTGATTCTTTGGAGTAAGAGGTAAGCAGCGTCTCTCAACTCTGCAGCAGCAGCTGCAAATGTAGCTTGACATAAACACAAGTAGATTTTACACAGTGCACCTTTCTAGTATCCTGTAGTGAAATACTGTGATCCATTAGGCCACCTGGGGAACAAAGGATTTGGGAAGAGAGAATGGGGAGAAGTACCCAAAGGTTAGATTCCCTGAATGAAAAATGACAAAGGTTGGGAAAACCATGTCACATAAAATACAACTAGATCAGATGATAAAGAATGGCAAAATAGGGGATCTTGAGTGTCAGAAAGGTATTTTAGCTCTTAGTTTCTCAAAACAACCTTGTTAAAGTAAATACAGGGTGTCAAAAATGCAGACACTAAAGTGGTTTATGTATTTACTTTTTTCAATTTATATACTACCTACTTGTGTGCAATGAAATATAATGCAACAGAAATTATTGAAGTGAGAGAGGATAACCTGTCCTTAGAGGTTAACAAAAAGCAACTGATGACTTATTAATTTCAAGGAAGACTCCAAACATGGTACCTCATCAATAAAATTGATACTCCTTACAGTGAATCAGAAGAAACTAGTTCATACCCGTGCATGCCCATGCATACCCGTGCATGTCTGTAGAAACCAAGTATAAGCATGTATTTCTGCATGCCCGTAGAAAGCAGGTGTAGAAAAGAAGAAGAAGAAGTGAACTTATAATGTTGTGAACAACACCAAGTACGTGGCTGTAATGCACCTGTAAGCTGGTTGGCGACCACCAATCAAATCTAAAAGAAGATGAAGAAGAAGAAAGCAGGTGTAAGCAAGGGTGTAAGCAAGCATGTCAGCACTTGTTCAGTGATGCCTGCCTTTGATTTTTGATGGTGTCATAGCGAGTCCTACGAGGACTATGATTGTGACTGATGAGTGCCTTTGATCTTTGATTATGCCATAGTGAGTCCTTTGATCTTTGCTGATGTCATAGCGAATCCTATGATCGTGAGTGATGCCTGCCTTTGATCTTTGATGATGTCATAGCTAGTCCTGTAATCGTGAGTGATGCCTGCCTTTGATCTTTTAGCGAGTCCAATGATCGTGGCATCTTGACAGACAGAGATTTCTTGAATTATATGATCTTTTGGTGAGTCCTATGGGCTAAGTCATGTAGACATCATGTACAGATCATTGGAGCATCAGTCTAATGGCTTATTTGATGTCATAGAGACATCATCTAGGCATCGTAGGAGCATCATAGGCGGTCCTATCATCGTCAACATCATAGGAACATCATAGGACATCATGCAGATATCATAGGCACATCATAGGTGGTCCTATGATCTTGACACACAGACAGATAGAAAGACAGATTTCTTTAATTACATATAGAGTGACATTTAATTTTATCACATTTGTACAGAGGTCCTTTCTCTTTTTTGGCTTCTCAGTAATGATGTTTAAAGCTATCCACTGAAACATTTCATGAGGTTTTTATTTTTTTCCAGGCGTCCCCCCCACCCTCCCCAGCACAAGCCATAATTTAGATATTGTGCTTTGGGCTAAATTAAGTCCACAGGTCCAAGCCTTAATTTAACACAGATAGTTGTTGAAAATTGGGCTGCATAGTCCATCTAATATGGACCGCATTTAACCCAAAGATCGATGGTGAAAATTGCACTGTGCTTAGTCCGTCGAGTACAGACCAAATTTAAACAGTTTTAGGCTGCGTGTCCACAAAACACGTTTTTTCCACTCTAGGCAGCTATTTTCCATTCATTCTGTATGTAGTCCAGCGTTTACAGCGCTGAGCGCCCTCGCTGTTTTTTGCTAAGGGCACTCAGAGTTGAAAAAAGTTCAACTTTTCAGAGACTGCAGCTGAGCTTGTCAATGTCAGACCTAAGAAGCCAATCAGAACTGCTGCGTGGGTGGGACATAGGACACCGGTACTAGTCTGTACCCAGACTACCGCTTTCCGTGTCATCATATTTTACATCCAGAGCTGCTAAAACACGGTTCCTCTCCATTGTTATTTAGAGACTGCTATTAAAAAAATCAGTAGAAAGTCTGATCATAGGAAAGTGGAAGTGCTGAGCTGAGAGTGACGAGCTGTTGCAGGAACAGAGGGCACAGACTTTTTTCCCCCAAAGCGTAGTGCACAAACACTGAAAAAAAAAATGCTCAGGGCGATCAGGCAACAAAAAATGCATTTGGTGGACACGCAGCCTTAATAAAGATTTTTTTTTTTTTTTAATTCGGCTGTTCCTGACCAAAATAACCAAAAAATAGTCCAATAACTTGACCAGTTATTCCACAGGATTTGGTTTATTAGGTATAATTGTCAGTTATCAGTATGTCTCCTGCCCAACCAGGCGAAAAAAGACATTGGACCTGTGTTATGGATCCATTGAGAGGGCCTATAAATCATTTCCCCTTCCCCCTATAGGATCCTCAGATCACAACTGTGTACATTTGCTGCCCACATATAAAACTGCTCTCAGAAGAGGCAAGGTGAAGACCAGAGACATAGATGTGTGGACAGAGGATTCAGTGCACTGTCTCCAGGAATGCTTTAACTGTACGGACTGGGAGGTGTTCACACTGTCCTGCGGGGATGATTTGGACTCTTTGGTGGACGTCACATGCTCATACGTGGCTTTCTGTAAAAATATGATCGTTCCACGTAAACGTGTCAAAATATATCCCAACAACAAGCCATGGGTTACAAAATCAGTTAAATCCTGCTTACAGAGGAAAGCACTTGCCTTTAAACAGGGGTCTGTTTCTGAGCTACAGGTTGCCACAAAAGAGCTGAAATCTGAAATTTTAAGAGAAAAACAGAATTATAAATCAGAATTGGAAAGTAAGATGGCAACAAAGAAACTTGGTTCAGCCTGGGCCAGTATGAAAACTACTGCAGGCCTTCAGAGCACAGAGTGCAGTAATCGTGTGTTTTTAGATGGTTTTAATTCAGACTCAGAGCTGGCTAATGCTCTTAATTGTTTTTATGGTCATTTTGACTCCTTTGATTTTAGCACAGAAACCCAAGATTTGAAACAGAAACTCAAAGACAATCAGCACTTTAATATTAAGGTGCAGGATATTAAAAGGGAGTTCTGTGCTGTAAAAGTGAACAAAAGTCAGGGCCCTGATAGTATATGTGGGCGATTGGTAAAGTCCTGTGCACATGAACTGAGTCCTGTATTTCATTACATTTTCAGTAAGTCCTTAGAACATGTGCCCAAGATCTGGAAAGATGCCGTGGTTGTTCCCGTTCCAAAATCCAGCTGTCCTAAAACGGTAAACGACTTTAGACCAGCTGCTTTGACTTCAATTTTAATGAAAATTTTTAAAAAACTGGTCAGATGTGAGGTCCTAAAGCAAACTGAACATGCATTGGATCCTTTGCAGTTTGCATATAGGCCTCACAAAGGAGTGGAGGACGCCACTGTCACTCTGTTTAACATGCTTTTTAAACATCTGGATTTTAATGGGACACACGCCAGGCTTTTATTTGTGGACTTTTCCTCCACCTTTAATACAATCCAACCTCATATTTTAGTTGAAAGGCTCCTGCAACAATTTGATTTGAGCAATAATCTGGTGGGTTGGATTCTGGATTTTTATAACCAACAGGACACAGAGAGTAAGGGTCAATGGTACATTGTCTGACCTAAAGTGCTCTTCTACTGGCTCTCCTCAGGGGTGTGTGTTGTCACCACTACTCTTCATCCTGTACACAAACATGTGTCGAAGCAGACATGACAACAGACACATTATAAAGTATGCTGATTATTCAGTTATTGTCAGTCTCCTCCAGGATGGTGAGAGTGGCCACGGCCCAGTAGTTGATGATTTTGTTCACTGGTGTGAGGATTCCTACCTGCAGCTGAATACGACAAAAACTAAAGATATGATTATTGACTTTAGGAGGAAAACTCCCAGGCACAAAGTCACGGTACTAAAAGGTCAGACCACTGAATGTGTACAATCCTACAAATATCTTGGGATGATTATTGATAGTAATTTAAACTTTGAAGAGAACTGTGAAAGGGTGTGCAAAAAGGGTCAGCAACATTTGCATTGTTTGAGGAAACTTGCACGCTTCCAAATTGACCGAACCATAATGACAATGTTTTATCGGGCTTTTATTGAATCTATTTTATCCTTTTCTTTAGTGTCATGGTTTGGTCATATAAAACTGAAACAGAGGAAATCCTTGGATCAGGTAGTTAGATGGTCCAGTCGTTTGCTTGGTGAGTCACAGCTGAGCCTGACATCCCTGTACACCAGACAGGTACAGAGGATTGCTACCTCCATTTTAAATGATGACTCCCACCCTTTACACTGCAACTTTCAGCTTTTTCCCTCAAGACATAGGTTTGCTGTCCCAAAAAGTAAAATCCAGCACTACAAAAACAGCTTTGTTCCTGCTGCAGTCAAAGAGTTGAACAAGTTGTAACAATATATTGCACATAATTTAGGTACCTTTTAATTAACTCCATTTTATATTTACTTATTTTTGTAGGATTTTATTTGGGTTCTAAATCTTTTATTGGGTTTTAAACCTTTGAGTTTTTAACCTCTTTGACTAGTCCTTAACTTTTTAATATGACCCTTCTCTCCTATCTCTGGTTTTTCTCTCATCTCTTTGTCATTATATCCTGATTGATGGAGCCTTGAGTATTTTTATCATGTTTATAGTCAGCTTCATGTGTGCCTGTGTTTGTGTTTATGTTGAATGTAATTGTGGCTTGTAAATATGGAGGTCACCAGACTGCAAAACAAATCTACCTACGGGTACAAATAAAGTAACCTGAACCTGATAATTATAGTTTATTGGTTTATATTGCTTTATATATATTGCTTTAATCATTGGCTGCATTCAACTTCATGTAGTTCTGTGCAGAACATACCTCCACTGTGGTATTGTAGTGCATGCTGGTTAGAAATTTGCGTCAAACATGAGCTGGCACTGCAAAATGTCAGCATGTCAAATTACCTTAAAGCCTCATGTGAGCAAGTTGTCTTAAGTCTTTGAGTGTGTCTGTTGCCGAATTGCGACAAAACCCCTAGTGGTCAAGAGTGGTAAATATTTTTTGTCAATAAAATAGTTCAGATTCCCAAGGCTGTAACTTGAAAGTGGAAAGAGATAATGGCTTACTGTCAATTGGAAAGATGTAAAATATGATCCAAAGTTTCAGTTAGGAATAAATTTATGCATCTAATTTGCCTAATGTCACGGCACCTCTTTAAATTCCATAACTCAGTCAAAACTGGACTTTGGATGTATTTACACAAAGAATGGTTCAGTTTTTTGACACCGTTTTCTGTATAGAGGTACCTCATCATGTTATCTTCAAAGTATATGAACAGGAAATCAGTACAATATAAAAAAAAAACAAAAAACACAGAAAATCCTCACTTACCAGCGGCTAAGGGGACTCGCTCGCAGCCTTGGTCACTGCATTTTCACCCATCGTGGTCGTTATTTTGAGTTATCTTGGTCATTTACGCTCTCTACCACATCTACAAAGTCTTATGATTATCCCACATAAATTTTGCTTGTATCCCATAGCTACTTTCTGCATACCAAGCCGACTAAGTGACGATGCACGATGATGGACAGCAGCCATATTAGCTATCTGAGCTAAAATGCTAAAAACAGGAAAAGGAAATGAGGAGTTCTTCTTCTTTTGTGTATTACATATCATCTATTGAGTCCTCCAACGGATGTCTGCCACTGTCTTAAACTGGCAGATCAGTACAAATCAGTACAAATCCTCAATGGAGCCGATCATGTCAGAGTGAGATGACAGGCACAGTGCCGCGCTCTGCCACTAGGGGCACGCAAAATCTCACACTCAAAAGGTTAAGTCAGAACTTGCAGTTACCTCAGACTGGGTGCAGTAGTTTGGAGCCTCGCAATTATGTCAGGACTCTGTCCTCATTGGATTAATAAACTGTCTATCAATGTTACTACAAAGATATTACAAAGGTTTTACTTATGCAACAATTTTTTGAGCAAATTTAGAGAAAATGTATCACCTTCATGTTCTTTCTGTAATAGTGAACAGTCACTTTCCCATTTATTTTTTAATTGTCAGATTTCACACAACTTCTGGAAGGAGGTGTCCTACCTAGTGTTTAATCTTTTAGTAAACTGACCATTTCCAGAAAATTTCGACTTGTTTCTATACTGTAACATGACTGTTTCCTTTTTCAGTGAATGTGGGAAATTTTTGTGTTGTTGGAAGATACATAAAACAAAATTCCTGTAATTCATCCCAAATATCTTGATATTTAAGAATGAGCTCCAATATATGTACATATCCTGTTGCACAATCAACATTATCAATAAAATCCTAAAGAAATGAATGGACTATTGTCTGTGTACTGTTCTTTAAATATTTTTAATTTTCATAAGTGTGTTATCCCTCATATGCTTATCTGTTAATACTCAATTTTTCTTTCTTTATTCTGTTATTTTCTTCATTCGTTCAATGGTAAATGGTGTTCACTTATTTAGTGCATTGTACTGATCTCTGGATGACCAAAGCCCTTTACAGATCCTGCTCTCCACCCATTCCCGCACACATTTATTTTTCAGTTTCAGTTTAGTTTATTCACACACACATCACCCATTATCAACAGCATGAATGAATGACAATATGAGTTATCAACAGCATGATTAGCAGTATACAATAGGGGTTTTTTTTACATTGTTTTGGAATGTAAATGGGTCATCTAAAATAAGCTATTTAAAGCTTTTAGTAGGGAGCCCAGTTCTACAATGAAATAATGAGAGAAATCAGTCTAATTTCTTTGTGTGAAAGAACAAACAAACTTATGACAGACATACAGACGTGGACAAAATTGTTGGTACCCCTCTGTTAATGAAAGAAAAACCCACAATGGTCACAGAAATAACTTGAATCTAACAAAAGTGGTAATAAATAAAAAGTCTATGGAAATTAACCAATGAAAATCAGACAATGCTTTTGAATTGTGGTTCGACAGAATTACTTTAAAAAACAAATTCATGAAACAGGCCTGGACAAAAATGGTGGTACCCTTAACTTAATATTTTGTTGCACAACCTTTTGAGGCAATCACTGCAATCAAACGGTTTCTGTAACTGTCAATGAGACTTCTGCACCTCTCAGCAGGTATTTTGGCCCACTCCTCATGAGCAAACTGCTCCAGTTGTCTCAGGTTTGAAGGGTGCCATCTCCAGATGGCATGTTTCAGCTCCTTCCACAGATGTTCAATAGGATTTAGATCAGGGCTCATAGAAGGCCACTTTAGAATAGTCCAATGTTTCGCTCTTAGCCATTCTTAGGTGTTTTTAGCTGTGTGTTTTGGGTCATTATCCTGTTGCAAGATCCATGACCTGCGACTGAGACCAAGCTGTCTGACACTGGGCAGCATATTTCTCTCTAGAATACCTTGATAGTCTTGAGATTTCATTGTACCCTGCACAGATTCAAGACACCCTGTGCCAGATGCAGCAAAGGAGCCACAGAACATAACAGAATCTCCTCCATGTTTCACAATAGTGACAGTGTTCTTTTCTTGGTATGCTTCATTTTTGCGTCTGTGAACATAGAGCTGATGTGCCTTGCCAAAAAGTTCCAGTTTTGTCTCGTCTGTCCAATAGAATATTCTCCCAGAAGCTTTGTGGCTTGTTAACATGCAGTTTGGCAAATTTCAGTCTGGCTTTTTTATGATTTGTTTTCAACAGTGGTGTCCTCCTTGGTCGTCTTCCATGAAGTCAACTTTGGCTCAACCAACGACGGATGGTGCGATCTGACACTGATGTACCTTGACCTTGGAGTTCACCATGAATGTGTTTAGAGGTTGTTCTGGGCTCTTTTGTTACCATTTGTATTATCCGTCTCCTCCTGCGGCCACATCCAAGGAGTTTGGCTACAGTCCCGTGGATCTTAAATTTCTGAATAATATGTGCAACTGTAGTCACAGGAACATCAAGCTGATTGGAAATGGTCTTATATCCTTCATCTTTAACATGCTTGTCTATAATTTCCTTTCTAATCTCCTGAGACAACTCTCTATAATTTTCTTTCTAATCTCCTGAGACAACTCTCTCCTTTGCTTCCTCTGGTCCATGTTTAGTGTGGTACACACCATGTCAACAAACAGCACAGTGACTACTTGTCACCCTTTAAATAGGCCGACAGACTGATTACAAGTTTATAGACACCTGTGATGTTAATTAGAGGACACATCTTGGTTGAACATGTCCCTATGGTCACATTATTTTCAATCTTTTCTAGGGGTACCATCATTTTTGTCCAGGCCTGTTTCATGAGTTTGTTTTTTAAAATAATTCTGTTGAACCACAATTCAAAAGCATTGTCTGATTTTCATTGATTAATTTTCATAGAATTTTTATTTATTACCACTTTTGTCAGATTCAAGTTATTTCTCTGACCATTGTAGGTTTTTCTTTCATTAAGAGAGGGGTACCAACAATTTTGTCCTCGTCTGTATAGCACATAATCCCAGCATTTGTTTACACTGAAATAGTTGGTGAGTTCAAGATATATAGTCAAGTTATTAAATATTATTGGAGTGAATCAACATATCAAACAAAATTACAATGGCGTAACAACTCATCAGTAAGCAAGTTTGTGTAACAAATAGCAGATTAATTATATGACGATAGGAGTTGTGTTTTTATTTTTTTTTCTTGAAGATAGAGATGGAAGGTGACACTTTTAGATTCTCATCAAGCTCATTCCAAATCTGCGGTCCTCTGCACACAATGCTAAACCTGGTGGATTTTAGTCTTCGTTTTTTCCCAGTAATTTGTTTTTATTTCTAGTAGTCTAAGTGTGCGTGGGAAGGAAGGTTGGAATTAGTTCACATAATTTATAGTTGAGTTTGTGGACAACCTGATACATTATACAGGCATTCTAGAAGTAATTATGCTCAGCAAGTCTTAGAAGATTATTACGATGGAAAAGATGACTAGTTGGAGAATCATATTCAGACCATGATAAGGCACGTATGACTTTCTTTTGGAGAATTTTTAGCTTTTTTAGGTGAGTTGGAAATGTGTTACCCCATTTGATATTGCACTAATGTAAGTGAGGCTCAAATAAAGTTTTATATAGAGTGAGAAGTGCTGAAAGTAGTAGAAAATGTCTCACTTTAAAAAAAAACAGAGCAGCATATTTGGCCAGTTTCTTGGTTAGATTGTCAATGTGACATTTGAAATTGAGAAATTCATCAATGAGGACCCCCAAGAATTTTATAGAGCTACAGTGGGGAAAAAAAGTATTTAGTCAGCCACCAATTGTGCAAGTTCTCCCACTTAAAAGATGAGAGAGGTCTCCAATTTTCATCATAGGTATACCTCAACTATGAGAGACAAAATGAGGAAAAAAAAAATCCAGAAAATCACACTGAAGGATTTTTAATGAATTAATTGGTAAATTCCTCGGTAAAATAAGTATTTGGTCACCTACAAACAGGCAAGTATTCTGGCTCTCAAAGACCTGTAACTTCTTCTTTTAGAGGCTCCTCTGTCCTCCACTCATTACCTGTATTAATGACACCTATTTGAACTCTTTATCAGTATAAAAGACACCTGTCCACAACCTCAAACAGTCAGACTCCAAACTCCACTATGGCCAAGACCAAAAAGCTGTCAAAGGACACCAGAAACAAAATTGTAGACCTGCACCAGGCTGGGAAGACTGAATCTGCAATAGGTAAGCAGCTTGGTGTGAAGAAATCAACTGTGGGAGCAATTATTAGAAGATGGAAGACATACAAGACCACTGATAATCTCCCTCAGTCTGGGGCTCCACGCAAGATCTCACCCCATGGGGTCAAAATGATCACGAGAACGGTGAGCAAAAAACCCAGAACCACACAGGGGGACCTAGTGAATGACCTGCAGAGAGCTGGGACCAAAGTAACAAAAGCTACCATCAGTAACACTACGCCGCCAGGGACTCAAATCCTGCAGTGCCAGACGTGTCCCCCTGCTTAAGCCAGTACATGTCCAGGCCCGTCTGAAGTTTGCTAGAGAGCATTTGGATGATCCAGAAGAGGATTGGGAGAATGTCATATGGTCAGATGAAACCAAAATAGAACTTTATTGTAAAAACTCAACTTGTCGTGTTTGGAGGAGAAAGAACACCATACCTACTGTGAAGCATGGGGGTGGAAACATCATGCTTTGGGGCTGTTTTTCTGCAAAGGGACCAGGACAACTGATCCGTGTAAAGAAAAGAATGAATGGGGCCATGTATCGTGAGATTTTGAGTGAAAACCTCCTTCCATCAGCAAGGGCATTGAAGATGAAACGTGGTTGGGTCTTTCAGCATGACAATGATCCCAAACACACCGCCCGGGCAACGAAGGAGTGGCTTCGTAAGAAGCATTTCAAGGTCCTGGAGTGGCCAAGCCAGTCTCCAGATCTCAACCCCATAGAAAATCTTTGGAGGGAGTTGAAAGTCCGTGTTGCCCAGCGACAGCCCCAAAACATCACTGCTCTAGAGGAGATCTGCATGGAGGAATGGGCCAAAATACCAGCAACAGTGTGTGAAAACCTTGTGAAGACTTACAGAAAATGTTTGACCTCTGTCACTGCCAACAAAGGGTATAGAACAAAGTATTGAGATGAACTTTTGTTATTGACCAAATACTTATTTTACTGAGGAATTTACAAATTAATTCATTAAAAATCCTTCAATGTGATTTTCTGGATTTTTTTTTTTTTCTCATTTTGTCTCTCATAGTTGATGTATACCTATGATGAAAATTGGAGACCTCTCTCATCTTTTAAGTGGGAGAACTTGCACAATTGGTGGCTGACTAAATACTTTTTTGCCCCACTGTAACTCTTGTAATATTCTGTCCATTAATTTTGGGGCAATGTTCCTTGGTGTCTGGCTTTTTATTGGAATGGAATACAATATAATTAGTTTTACTGATATTAACCCTTTGAGCGTGTAGAATTTTTGTCAGGAATGCGCAGAGTTTGACCTCAAATTTTCAAATGACAATAGCTTCAGAACGGTAATAGGTAGAGGCAAAGTCCCAAATACAAAAATGTTGCAGAGGAACCCAAGTGTCTACCAAGTGAACTTGCATCTATGCGTAGTGCATAATTGGACCTAATTTGCATACTACAACAATCCAAATTTTATTATAACACTATAGTTTCAGAACGGTAATAGTTAGAGGCAAAGTCCCAATTACAAAAATGTTGCAGAGGAACCCAAGTGTCTGCCAGGTGAACTTGCACCCATGCATTGTGCATAATTGGACCTAATTTGCATATTGCGACAATCCAAATTTTACAGTGCTACAGCTCCAGAACGGTAATAGTTAGATGCAAAGTCCCAATTACAAAAATGTTGCAGAGGAACCCAATTGTCTGCCAAGTGAACTTGCATCCATGCATTGTGCATAATTGGACCTAATTTGCATATTACAACAATCCAAATTTTATTATAACACTATAGCTTCAAGAATTACAGTTAGATGAAAAGTCCCAATTATAAAAGTGTTGCAGAGGTACCCAAGTGTCTGCCAGGTGAACTTGCATCCATGCATTGTGCATAATTGGACCTAATTACCACTCCGGAAAAGCGGTACAAGATGGATGGATGGACATTTTTTGTTTCACACAGTCACCACATGGTCCTTTTGTCCCATCATTGACAAAATTACTAAAAATCATTCAAAACAAAAACAATTTAGGCCTTTTGTCCCTTCATTTGCCCCTTCATCTTCTACCGCTCCGGAAAAGCAGTAGATGATGGATGGATGGACAATTTTTGTTTCACACACTGTCACCACATAGCCTTTTGTCCCATCATTGACAAAATTACTAAAAATCATTAAAAAAAACCCACAAATCTCATGGCACATTTGTTTCACACTAAACTAAAATGAAGCAAATGAAACACAGTTTATGCAACAAATATGTACCTGTTTGTTTCATTGGTCACAAGCATCCAGAATTCCGGAGTCCAAAAAAGTGACACAAAATCAATGGCGGGCGCAGATGACAGGTCCTTCTCTCCACAATATCCAACTGGCTGTTCAAATGTTTTCAGCCATGGCTGATAAACCTCTTCATCTCTAAGAAGCTCCCAGCCATCAATGTCCAAACCTCCCGCCGCATTGCCACTACCGATTGTCCTGCCACCGCACACACGTGGCACACGTTGATGCACAATGGCAGTGCGCTCTTGCCCAGCCAAACGTCGCCCACGGGCTGCTCTGGAACTTTTCGTTCCCCGACCACGGTTTGGCAAAGCAGAACAATCTGCAGACGAGGCTCCTGTGGCATCTTGGGCATGGCTGGACACAGAAAACGCAGCTGCAGCGTTGCATGCAAGATGTCCGTCTCAACTTTCACAAGAACTGCTTGCACCATTGTCCAAAGGCACATAATCAGAGCTGGACTCTAACTCAGATGATGAACTAGGGCAAAGCTCTTCCTCTAACCCAGGAGCGGTGAATACCAGTGCTAATACCTCTTCAGCTGAGAGCGTTTTCCTCGCCATCCTGTTTCCTCCTGTCAAACAGCAGAATGAAAGGGGGCGGGCTTGAAACGCTGATTTGACCTACTTATTGCATTGGACCATTTCCAGTTCTCACAAATGAAAAGCCACACCTCTCAGCCACCAAGTGGTGTTAAAAGGTTTGTACATTTCACACTCTATCAGCTGTACAGGCTTTGTTTGGACTGATCAGCTGACAGGTGCAGAAGTGCGCCATACGCACTCAAAGGGTTAAGTGAAAGTTTGTTACACTGAAGCCAGGTTTCTATTTTCATGAGTTCACTATTTGTTATCTGTTCAAGTTCATTTGGATTCTGGTGAGCAAAAAATAAATTAGTGTCATCAGCAAACAGTACTTTATGTAGTAGAGACGAAGAGTTAGCAATGTCATTTATTTACAAAATGAATAGAACTGGTCCTAAAATGGAACCCTGGGGAACCCCATGATTGATGGATTTATATGATGACTTGTGGATATTTATATAAACATACTGAAGTCTTCCAGACAGATAATTAATAAATCAATCTAATGCAAGGCCTCTGATACCGTAATATTGTAATTTATTAATTAGGATGTCATGGTTAATGATATCAAATGCTTTAGACAGGTCTAAAAAAATGCCAATACCATTGTTGCCTCCTTTAATTGCATCATTGATTTTTTTTTTTTCAATTAGGTCAAGTATTGCCATATAGGTAGTGTGTTTCTTTGTGAAACCATACTGAGATGGGATAATAATGTTGAACTTATCAAGGTAACTGGCAAGTCTGTTATAAACTACTCTTTCCAAAACCTTTGAAAGAGTAGGCAGAATGAATATTGGACGATAATTAGTCAAATCATTCTTATCACCTGATTTATAAATTGGTATAATTTGTGCAATTTTTGCTATTTGTGGCACTACTCAAGAGATTAGAGACAGATTAATGCAGTAGGTAAGGGGTTCCAGTATTAAATTAATGATACTTTTCAAAATTTTGCTTGACATTTCATCAGCTCCAGCAGAGTTTGAGTTCTTCATGTCCTTGATGATTTTCCAGACTTCCTCACAATCAGTTGGGCTTCAGGAAGAAAGAATTCCGGTAGTTTCCTGATAGTGTTTGAATGAGGCAGCCTGGGGTTGGTTAATTTTATGAGATAAATTTTCTCCAATCGAGACAAAATAATTATTAAATTTGTCAGCGAGAGTGGTGTTACTGGTGAGATTACTGACCGCGTTGTTGTTCAGAAGTGTGCGGGCTTTTTGATCCCTATTTAGAACCTTATTTAGTCTTCTCCAGGATTTCCTGGAATCACCCTGTGATGCATTTATAAGTTCTGCATAGTAATTACTCTTATTCTTTCTAATAATATGTGATAATTTATTTCTATAATTAGTATATACATTTTTATTGTTAATATTTGGATTTTTTTATGTAGCATTTATATAATTTATGTTTGTACTTAATAGATTTTAGTATGCCCTTAGAAAGCAATGGATGTTAAATAGTACGATTACATGTGATAGTGTTGACAGGAATTGTCCTCTGGATGGATTCTGTCATTTCCTTTGTCAAGGCGTCAAACGCAGCATCAACATCATGACAATTTGTCAAAAACCTCCGTGCGCCATAACACAGTGCACGAGAGAGAGAATAAAAACCCAATTGCAGGAGCAGAGAGTGTCAGTTTTATTTTTGTTCAACAAAATCACAAGTCCAGTAACCACAGAATGCAGTTCAGTTTCCACACAATATACAGAGAGATGTAATGATAGGGTTTGGCCACCAAACTTACAGGACGCCAGCTGAGTGCTCAACAGCCCAATCTAAAATGGAGCCCCAAGCTACAGTGCTGTGTAAAGCCCAGAAAAGGAAAGGCGAACAACCTAGTACTGTAGGGCTGTAATGCTCAGAAGGAAAGGCGAAGAAAGACTTCCAAGGCTGGGGCTGATCCAGGATGCAACATGCAGTCTGGAGGATGAAGTGGAGAAGCAGAGCCAGCCGAAACACCAATGGATGAAACAGGTTAGCAGAGACGGGCTGGAGAATAATGAAAGGAGTGAAACCATAAGCGGGGGAACAAGCTGCCGCATATGGAGGTGAATGCCCCGCCAATCTCTTTCCTCTGGCGCTTCCAACAAATACTCCAGAAGCTAACAAGGAAAGAGAATGCTAGTGTGCGAATGCGTGTGCCGAACTGATTAACACCAGGTGAGTGAGAGTGTGTGAAATGAGAATGAATGGAGTGAGTGCATGTGTGTGTGCATGTGGGTGTGTGTATGTGTGTAAACACCAGACAGTGCAGCTGACGGAGCTTGAAAAGAGGAGGGGGCGTGCCCGAGTTGTCAGGAGGAAACTGGGTCAAAGCATAACAATGAGTCAGAATCGGGTTTGGCCTCTAAACCCGAATTCATGACATAATTGTAGATTCTATCCCATTCCTTGACATGCATGTCCTCACTCAGTCATTGTAAGGTTTCTTCATTAAGTATTTTTATGTTTTGTTTATGTCGTGAGATTGAGGGCCTATCGGCAAGGTCAAGAAGCAGAACAATGGGGAAGTGATTAGAAATCTCGGAGAGCACGACTCCAGATACCAGTGTGGAATTGCAAATGTTAGTAATGATATTATTAATAATGGACTTGGTGGAGTGAGTGATTCTAGTATAGGTATTAATGGTAGGGAAGAATGAAGAGGAGTGTAGTGTATTCATAAAGTCATTTTTAGCTTCATTCCTGGAGAGGTCAATGTTGAAGTCTCCAAGGAAAATACAACTTTTATTTTTGTTGTTGATTGAGAATAAAATTTCTTCCAGTTTGGTTGTGAAAATATTAAGGTCGGTGTCTGGGGGGGGAGGGTAAATCACACCTACAGTTACATTTTTCCCATTTTTGACATGTATCTCAACAAAAAGAGAGTCAATATGACAGTCTTCCAAAACAATATCATCATAAACATCAACATCATGTCTACAAGAGATGTACAGACAGACACCACCACCAGATCTGCCACATCTGTTCTTTGTGACCAGTTTATAACCATCAAGGTTTAATATGTTTATGTATGACTTATCGTTCAGCCAAGTTTCACTACAACCAGTTACATCAAAGCTGCAGCCTGTACTGGTAAGTAAAGTAACCAGATCATGATGATGTTTATTCAAGCTCCTGATGTTGAAATGCATGAAAGAACAATTGTATTGTTTTTTTAAAGATGTTAATTGCTCAGGAATATACTGATCACAGCTGATATTCTTATTACTGTCCATAAATTGTGTCACATCCACTCCTTCTTCATTAGATTCATTGAAGATCATTATGCACGATAGTTGATAAAATTTACTGGGAACACACAGCAACAATACACACTTAAAGACAAAGATACAGACAAACCCTCATCCATACGGAAGGTGGTCGGACAAACACACACACACATTCACAAACACACACTCAAATACCCAAAGATACATTGTCAGCACAACAGTCCATTAGTCCCAGAGCACAGAAATACTGGCCTTGTCGCACCAGGGAGCAGACCTACCAAGTCAGACGAGCGGAATTTAGACCAGTTCCCAAACCAAAATGAAAATACGGATAAGAGGGAGAGGTAGAAGGAAGATGGAAAGTGAGTCAAAAAGAAAGTAAATCATTCACTGTGTTTCAGATTCTTCAGTTGTCACAGCAGCGGGGACGCGTTGATAACGTCATCATCACACGTCTGTGTTTACACTGTTAGAGAGGCAGCATGCTAAAGTCCCGGTGGCTCCTCCTGAGGTTCAGCAGTGATCTTTTGGTCGCCTCCAGTACATTCACACACTGATGGTGGCACAGCTGCCATACACAAGCTCTGGCCTGATCCATCAGGCACAACTCGGGGTTCGGTGTCTTGTTCAAGGACACTTTGACATGCAGACTGCAGAGAGAGCAGGAACTGAACCCCTCACCCTCCAATCAGTAGTTGGCCACACTATACCTGTGCCACAGCCGTCCCCAATGTTCATCGTTGCTCCATTTGACACTATAACAAAGATGAAAAACCCCTTATTCCAAAGAAATAAATGTAATATGTGAGTCCGGACAGATTTATCCTCCAAAGGTAGAAAACCTGTGTCTAAAACTGAAGGGTTGTCACTTTTTTGTCCAGTACAGGTATGAGATGTTCCACACTCATTTTTTTTAAAACTTTGTTTATGTTTTCATCTAAACTTATAGCCTATGTAAAATACAACTAATCTAAAAAATTTAAACAAGCTAGAACATTTGAGGTACATGTAACCATGGAGGTTTTAATGTGTTTTTCATACATCTGATATCATTTCTGAGGTAAACTGGATCAAACATTAAAAGCAAAGATAAATTCAGGTATGTGATCCCAAATTTTATTTTTTATTAAAACTAGTGGAACATTTTTTGTTAAAATGCATTAATGAAATAAACAGTCTTCCTATTTAGTTCTCAATTTTCTGTAAATAGGTTCTTACATGTTGGGTTCACATGTGCAAACATCATTTTTCTCCACAAAAACAGATCATTTAGATCAATAAATCTATAAATTACAAGAGCAAATCAATTTTTCAATGACAAATGAGTTGAAAATGTTTTTTGGTCATGTTACAACTGTTCAGAAGGTCATGAATTGACATGAAGTTTTATAAACATCTTGTATTTATTTTGCATGTACTGTGAATGGAATTAATTAGGGCTCTAATAAAGTTTTAACAAATATTCTGGGGGAAAAAAAGCAAGCTGGTACTGCAAGAATTAGAACTTGTTGAGCCTTACTGTGCTGAATTTTTTCTTCATCCCTGAAGAAACATGAAGATCATGTTAGACCTTCAAGTCAGATGAAGTCACCTGCAGTTCATGTTGATTGCACGCATAATTTGATTTAGTACTTTGATACTTGCCTCTTTGTGTTTTCCTAGGTCAAAAGGAGGAAGTGAGGGTTCACTTCCAGCATTTAAAGTTTCCTGACCTTGTTAATGATGCCACTGGAAGAGACCATCTGTGAGGGATTTGTTTAGTTTAATTTAAATATATTATTTGATTTTTTTAAATGCTTATCTGTATGGCTTACTTGGTCTGAAATATTATGAATATATTTAGTGTTGATGCTAGTTGTTACTGAAATTGATTAACTTCTATACTTACTTGGGTTCCTGTTAAAAGTACCTTACATACTTGTACAAATGAGAAAGTTCAGACACAGCCATTTTGTGGAGATGACAGAAGGTATTTAAGGAGCTGCTTTTAGTTTTATAGAGATATTTTGGTTAACGTAGCAGTGTGCATGTATCCTTAATTTTTGCTCTCTTGAATCTAGGTATGTTGAGTTTTGTCAATGTAATTTTTTTAGTAATCCCCTTTGGATTTGACTTTTGGATGTTTTTAGCAACTACACTGATATTAATAAAGACTGTTAATTTGGGAAAAGTGTGTCTTCTGCCAATTCTTCAGCCACTCTGTCAAGGCTACTAATCACAATTTCTTGCTCAATGATGCAGGGATAGGTGCCCCCGTCACATCTGCACACACACAACCAAAAAAAAAAAACAAAAAACAAAAAAGAATCAGAAGATAAATGAATAACTTTAGTTACAGATGTCTATATGATGACTTTTTTGACACAACCTTAAAAAAGCAATTTTTCATCTTTCAGTACCCAACCAAATTTAGACCATACAGAGATGTCTATATGAAGATGACTTTTCAACAACCTTAAAAAAACAGCTTTTCATCTTCACTTTTAAACCAAATCAGAACAATTTATAGACGATTGGCAAAGCTGTAATTTCAACATTTTTCAACCAATTTGTGAAGGGAGGGCAAAGTTTGTGCATCTCCATAGCCTTTGTGTATTGGGGAGTTTCAGAATAGTGTTTTCTACATGCAATAAATCTTTATTTGTTATGGTGAGAATAAGCTACTTTGGATAGTAATAACCAATTACCTGTTAATATTCAGAGACTGTTTAAAAAAAAGGGAAAGCAAATATGAGCTAAGAGGTAACTCTGTTTTAAATAAGCCAAAGGTTAGAACAAATACAAAGTATCATTGCATGTCTGTCACTGGGGTTAAACTGTGGAACTGTTGCTCTGAAAATATTAAAACATGTTCAACTCTGAAGCAATTCAAAAAAATGTACAAAGATGAGAAAATCTCCCAGTATCTCACTGTAAATGCTGGGAGATAAACTTGTAATAACTTAAAGGTTTTTTTTTGTTTGTTTTTTTTTGTCTACTTGTTCTATTTGATTTTCTTTGTTGATTTTGGCTATGGCTTAAATTTTTATGTTATTGATTTTAAAATTGTAACGGGGTAGGCACTATATAAGCATTAGCTTCAGCCTACACCCTTTCGGTTGTTCTTTTGTGTGTTCTTATTGTATTGTATTGTATGTATGTTTATTATTATTACCAAATAAATTCATTCATTCATTCATTCATTCATAGAGTTCATGATATAAGTTGAAGATGTTGCAAGTCACTTTATACACAAGACTTAATTTGTGTCTTGACAAATTTCAAGTAAATATTCATTGCTTTGTTTCTTCACTTGTTTTTCATATTTTGTTGGTATTGCATTAACCATAGATAGTAGTTATGAGTAGAGGTGTTGTCGAGACCAGACTGAGACCAGACTCTAGAGCAGACTAAGACCACTGTGCATGTAAAGTGGTGTGAAAAAGTGTTTGCCCCCTTCCTGATTTCTTATTTTTTTGCATGTTTGTCACACTTAAATGTTTCACATCATCAAACAAATTTGAATATTAGACAAAGGTAACACAAGTAAACACAAAATGCAGTTTTTAAATGAATGTGTTTATTATTAAGGGGGAAAAAATCCAAACCTTCATGGCCCTATGTGAAAAAGTGCCCCCCCCCCCATTAAAACATAAATTAATTGTGGTTCATTACATCTTTGGAAAGCTGAGTTCATTTTCTCTAGTCACACCCAGCCTGATTACTGCAACACCTGTTCTCAATCAAGAAATCACTTAAACAGGACCTGCCTTACAAAGTGAAGTAGCCCAAAAGATCCTCAAAAGCTAGACCTTCAGGAGCTAGACCTTCAGAAATTCAGGAACAAATGAGAAACAAAGCAATTGAGATCTCTCAGTCTGGAAAAGGTTGTAAACCTATTTCTAAAGCTTTGGGACTCCAGCAAACCACAGGGGAAGCCATTATCCACAAATGGTTAAAACATGGAACAGTGGTGAACCTTCCCAGGAGTGGCCGGCCAACAAAAATGACCCCAGGAGCGCAGCAATGACTCATCCAAGAGGTTTCAAAAGACCCTGCAACAACATCCAAAGAACTGCAGGCCTCACTTGCCTCAGTTAAGGTCAGTGTTCATGACTCCACCATAAGAAAGAGACTGGGAAAAAAATGGCCTGCATGGCAGAGTTCCAAGACCAAAATCACTGCTGAACAAAAGGAACATAAAGACTCATCTAAGTTTTGCCAGAAAAAAATCTTGATGATCCCCAAGACTTTTGAGAAAATACTCTGTGGACTGATGAGACAAAAGTTGAACTTTTGGAAGGTGTGTGTCCCATTACATCCGGCGTAAAAGAAACACACCATTTTAGAAAAAGAACAGCATCCCAGCAATAAAATATGGTGGTGGTAGTGTGATGGTGTGATGCTGTTTTGCTGCTTCAGGACCTGGGAGACTTGCTGTGGAAAAATGGAACCATGAATTCAACTGTCTACCAAAAAATCCTGAAGGAGAATATCCGGCCATCTGTTCGTGACCTCAAGCTGAAGCGCATTTGGGTTCTGCAGCAGGACAATGATACAAAATACACCAGCAAGTTCAACTCTGAATGGCTTAAGAAAAACAAAACGAAGACTTTGGAGTAGCCTAGTCAAAGTCCTGACCTGAATCTGATTGAGATGCTGTGGTATGACCATAAAATGGCGGTTCATGCTCAAAAACCCTCCAATATGGCTGAATTACAACAATTCTGCAAAGATGAGTTGGCCATAATTCCTCCACAGTGCTGTAAAAGGCTCATTTCAAGTTATCGCAAATGCTTGATTGCAGTTGTTGCTGCTAAGGGTGGCCCAACCAGTTATTAGGTTTAGGGGGCAATAACATTTTCACAAAGGGCAATGTAGGTTTGGATTTTTTTTTTCCTTAATAGTAACCTCTTGCACTCCGGTGTACCGCGGGCGGGCACGTCTCTGCGTCCTAGTGTGCACTGAGAAAAAAAAACAAACAAACTGCATTTCCGTTCTTCCACTACAGACACAGCCGCGAACAGAAAGCCAAAGGAGTGCTTTGATTGGTTTAGATGTGATTGACCTCTCATTCAACTAATAAGAGCCTTGAATTGGGTTTCTGAAACCTTGAAGAACCAATGACTGAAAACCTAGCAAGAAGGAGCCGCCTACCAACGGCTGCAAAAACAGCGAGCCAATTGAAGCACAGTAGTTCGAAAGCGTGCCTCCCTTGCAAAATCTGTTTTGTGTAAGCCACTGGGTGACACACACACGTTTGCCAGTCTTTTTTTCTTACTACTGTTCTTATTTGTTTTGAAAAATCGTTTGCCAAAACCGCAATCATGGAAGCGCAAAACCGCAGTAATGGAATTATGGTTTGACCGGGTCACGTGACCAGAACCATGAGTCCGTAACAAGTGGACCAGCGTCATGTTCGTCTGACAATGAGGAAGAGAAGTTCTCCAGTGACACTGCTGTTGTGGACAAGTAAGTGTTATAAGCTAAATTATTCTTTTTCCCTGAAAATTGTAATCAAAATGACTTTTGACCGATCGGTAAATTACAACTGTGCGTAGTAGACCGCGGCGCACGGACTGGACACGGTTCGTACGCCACGTCCGGACCGTGAAGGCCCCCCCCCACCACCACCAACACCACCACTCTTCTGTAGCGGATTGCAGATATTATTGCAGATATTTTAGTACAACTGTGCGTAGTAGACCGCGGCGCACGGAGCGTGTACCGCGGCGCACGGACTGGACACGGTTCATGCGCCGCGTCCGGACCATGAACGCCCCCCCCCCGCAACTCTTCTGTAGCGGATTGCAGATATTATTGGAGATATTTTAGTACAACTGTGCGTAGTAGACCGCGGCGCACCATCCCAGCTTTCCGTCGTGTAGCGATGGCCGATGTCCGTCCTCTGTAGCGGGGGTGGGGTGGTGGGGTGGGAGTTGTTATCTTCTACATTACAGATATTTTAGTATAATTTTTAGTGCACTGAAGGTTATTTTTTCTTGTAAAAAAAAGCCACACATTTTTTTACGTGGCATGCTTCTTTGTGTGTGGGGGCTTGTTTGTTCATTCATTCATAAATGAATGAATAAACAACCCCCCCCCCCCACACACACACACACACACATCCCTTCACCTTTCATTAGAGCCCAAGATGAAGCTTCTATATTGAATCATTCAAAAGTTACAGACGTTTTTCCAAACTGTGCCATTTGGCACAATTTGGCACAGTTCAAAAACGCCTGGGAACAACCTAAGAAAAAAGCTGTGTAATATATTCATTTTTTGTGGTATTGTTACAAAATTTTGACCTCAGCTGGAAAACACTTGGTTCTACATTTCTTTTGCATTTTCCAGCCCGGATCTGACAGCTGTGTGTTATTTGCAAGCATTTGTATCCACAAAAACACCCAGGTGAAATTTATTTTCTTCAAGTTCAGTATGTTTAGATGACTGTTACTCAGTGGCAGGAGCACTTAGAGAGATTATGACTGTTTTGCCAAAAAATTCGAAGTGTTTTCTTTTAAATGAGCCCAACCCCATGAAGATGCTGCAAAGGGTTGAAGAACAGCTTTTGATTTACTTTGGGTATGTTATTTTTTGGCGTTTTTAGGTAAATTGACCAGAGTGCAAGGGGTTAAACACCTTCATTTAAAAAATGCATTTTGTGTTTACTTGTGTTATCTTTGTCTAACTTTTAAATTTGTTTGATGATCAGAAACATTTAAGTGTGGCAAACATGCAAAAAAATGAGAACTCAGGAAGGGGCCAAATACTTTTTCTCACCACTGTAGGTCTTGGTCTTGATTTGATCTTGGGAGACTCTGGTCTTGATGAGTTCTCCGCTGCAACACTAGTTGTGACTTTAACTTTTGGATTGGAAAACTTGTATATGACTGCTGAGTTATCGCCGCCCTCACTGAAAACCTTGTTTTGGACCTCATATCGTCTTCCACATCTCAATAGTTTAACAGTTTTGTGCGAAGTGCACTGCAAAATTAGCTAGTTCTCTTATTCAAAAGAAACTAGCCAATAACTGCAAATAAAATAGATGGATCCTTATTAGATTATCACTCTCTAAATCACAGATTCAAGAAGTAAACTTTAATGCAACCTCTATTGGATTGCCTGTTTTTCAGCCAGAGAACATTCTAGTAAAGACCATGGCTACTGATTGATATTGTCTTTGGATTCTTGGTAGCTGCCCTTGAAGTTAAACACCTTAAACCTCATGCTGACTAAGTGTTGGCAATCATTCTAAAGTTGACTGGATCCCCACCTTTTTTGTCATCTAATAAATCAAGCACATAATTCCTCTGCACCTCACAGTTTATTATTTGCAACCTGGTCTCTGTGGCCACCATTCAAAAATCAGAATGTTATCCCAAGTTACAATTTCATTTTCTTCTCTTTCCAAGGGTGGGTAGCCAGTAGGTAACTATAAATTCTACCTTGCATTTTACAGTGTTTGCTGGAAAAGAAATCTACCTCTTTTGTCTTCTCGTTGAGATCAATCCACAGTGGCTTTTGCGATTGATGCAGCAATAGACAAGGAGAAAGATGGATAATAGGACAGAGGGTGCAAGGGAGCAATGGAGGAAGAAAGCAAGCATTTTGCAGAGTGTGATTTTGAGAGGACAGCAGCCGCAAAAGATGTCCTCTACACAGTGATTAATTCCAGACCCATTGTGATTTATGGCCCCACCACGGCTGTTTTGTAGGTCACTTTGGTTCCACATCACTCAAGCTGTGCAAACAACAAGTCTGATATCAGTGTTGGTTAACCATAAAGGAGGACACACTTGCCCAGCCACAATGAAAATGAAAATGATTTGCTTTGAATCAATTATTCACCTCTCAAGCCATTGAATCAGGTACTGGAAATAATACATATAGGCATACAAAAAGGGAAGCATAATAAAGATTTAATAGACTTATACCATTTGAAGGTTTATCTTAACCCTATTACTTACAATAAAAATAAAATGAAGTAGCAGTTACTCATGGAATTCATCGGGATTGTGGATGGGATTTTTAATATTAATGTCATTGTATTACATAGAGAGATCAAAATAAATATTCCAAAACATTTTTTGATGTGTCAACACTAGCAAGCAAGTACATCTGATTTGCGTATACATTCAATACTCTGGACAGTTGACTATTAAGATGCTTATAATTTCAATGTTTGTTGCACTGGTGTGCTTTGGGGGAATCTTTTAGGATAGAAGATGGATAAAATAGCTCCCAAAAATATAACATGTTTCATTTTTCAGTGAAGGTAAAAGATGTGAGGCCTACTGTCTGGGTGTGTGGTACTCCAGCTCCACTGCTGAAAACAGGAAGGCTATGCAGATGGTCATCAACACTACCCCAAAAAATCATTGGTGGCCCTCTGCCCGCCTCGGAGGACATCTCCAGATCGTCCTGTCTCAGAAAGATCAAGGCCATCACAGGACAGCCCTCACATTCTGCCCACCACCTTTTTGACATGCTCCTCTCTGGACAATTGTTCAGATCAACCAGGTCTCACAACTCCAGACTGACAGTTTCTTCCCCTGGGCCCTCCGGACTGCAAACAGTCAGAGCCCCCCCCCCCCCAAACGCTCACATGCACAGAACTGTGGACCTTTTTAATTATCATAATAACACACCTGTCTTTGCACTCTGCACTTTCATGTACATTGACCAATCTGTGAAACCACTACCATTCCTTTGTATATTTTCCATAATCCTTTGGACATTTTATTCAATCATAGGTTCTGCACTCTGCACTCTTATGTACGTAGTTCCATCCATGAAGCCACTACCATACCTGTGTATATACATGTGGGCTATTTTTATTTTTATTTAAGGCATATGTTTAATCATGTATTCTGTAGTTTTGTTTTATCAAATCCTTTTCTCTTACTTTATTGTGCAGCAACCTGGTGGAGCACCGACAATTTTGTTGTACTGTACAGCTATTCTATTCCATTCTGCAATTTCCCAGTTTGGGATCAATAAAGTTCATCTATCTATCTATCTATCTACAGCCGTGGACAAAATTGTTGGTACCCCTCTGTTAATGAAAGAAAAGCCCACAATGGTCACAGAAATAACTTGAATCTGACAAAAATGGTAATAAATAAAAATTCTATGAAAATTAACCAATGAAAATCAGACAGTGCTTTTGAATTGTGGTTCAACAGAATTACTTTAAAAAAATAAACTCATGAAACCGGCCTGGACAAAAATGATGGTACCCCTAGAAAAGATTGAAAATAATGTGACCATAGGGACATGTTCAACCAAGATGTGTCCTCTAATTAACATCACAGGTGTCTACAAACTTGTAATCAGTCAGTCGGCCTATTAAAAAGGTGACAAGTAGTCACTGTGCTGTTTGTTGACATGGTGTGTACCACACTAAACATGGACCAGAGAAAACAAAGGAGAGAGTTGTCTCAGGAGATTAGAAAGGAAATTATAGACAAGCATGTTAAAGGTAAAGACTATAAGACCATCTCCAAGCAGCTTGATGTTCCTGTGACTACAGTTGCACATATTATTCAGAAATTTAAGATCCACGGGACTGTAGCCAACCTCCCTGGATGTGGCTGCAGGAGGAGATGGATAATACGAATGGTAACAAAAGAGCCCAGAACAACCTTTAAACACATTCATGGTGAACTCCATAGTCAAGGTACATCAGTGTCAGATCGCACCATCCGTCATTGTTTGAGCCAAAGTTGACTTCATGGAAGACAACCAAGGAGGAGACCACTGTAGAAAAGAAATCATAAAAAAGCCAGACTGGAATTTGCCAAACTGCATTTTGACAAGCCACAAAGCTTCTGGGAGAATGTCCTATGGACAGACGAGACAAAACTGGAACTTTTTGGCAAGGCACATCAGCTCTATGTTCACAGACGTAAAAATGAAGCATACCAAGAAAAGAACACTGTCCCTACTGTGAAACATGGAGGAGGTTCTGTTATGTTGTGGGGCAGTTTTGCTGCATCTGGCACAGGGTGTCTTGAATCTGTGCAAGGTACAATGAAATCTCAAGACTATCAAGGTATTCTAGAGAGAAATGTGCTGCCCAGTGTCAGACAGCTTGGTCTCAGTCGCAGGTCATGGGTCTTGCAACAGGATAATGACCCAAAACACACAGCTAAAACCACCCAAGAATGGCTAAGAGTGAAACATTGGACTATTCTAAAGTGGCCTTCTATGAGCCCTGATCTAAATACTATTGAACATCTGTGGAAGGAGCTGAAGCATGCCGTCTGAAGAAGGCATCCTTCAAACCTGAGACAACTGTAGCAGTTTGCTCATGAGGAGTCGGCCAAAATACTTGCTGAGAGGTGCAGAAGTCTCATTGACAGTTACAGAAATCGTTTGATTGCAGTGATTGCGCAGTGGTTTAGCACTGTGGCAGCACAGTTTTACCCTCGGCCGGGGGACCGCGGGGATCATGAGATCGTGGGTTCGATCCCAGCCCCCGACCAACAGTGAGCTGTGTGGAGTTTGAATGTTCTCCCCGTGTTGCGCGGGTTTACTCCGGGATTTCTCCGGTTTCCTCCCGCACACCAAAAACATGTAGGTTTAGGGTGCTCGCGCACGCAGCGACCAGCAGCCGGTGGCTTGTCACCAGACTGCAAACCAAATCTACCTACGGGTACAAATAAGTAACAAAAAAAAAAAAAAAAAAAGGTTGTCCAACAAAATATTAAGTTAAGGGTACCATCATTTTTGTCCAGGCCTGTTTCATGAGTTTGTTTTTTAAAATAATTCTGCTGAACCACAATTCAAAAGCATTGTCTGATTTTCATTGGTTAATTTTCATAGAATTTTTATTTATTACCACTTTTGTCAGATTCAAGTTATTTCTGTGACCATTGTGGGTTTTTCTTTCATTAACAGAGGAGTACCAACAATTTTGTCCATGTGTGTAATCTATCTATCTATCTATCTATCTATCTATCTATCTATCTATCTATCTATCTATCTATTCTATTACATATTTAGACATAATTGAGGAGCATATTATTGGTCTGATGTGTATTTTCGAGTTATGTTTAGCTATTTTAATTTTCAGGTTCAAACAATTCATAATACCAACTCTGCTGAATAGACTGTAGTTTTCTTTTTTTTTTTACAGTGTGCAGGAGAACACTAAATGTGTCTGTTGACACCAATAAATTCTTAAATCTACAACTAAAATTAAAAAAAAAATGTAGTTTTACAAGACAACATAAACTAAATATTTTTTCATTAAAAAAGACAATTATCACCCCTGAAAAAAAAAAAATCACAAACAAGTCCACCTCTATACTATACTTTTAGCATGAAAAATGACCTCTTACCCTTCCAGTCCATTTCCCTTTGAAGCACCTTAAAAAACATACCCAAACTAAATTCAAAGCTATTCTTCAACCCCTTGCACTATATTCATGGGGTTGGTCTCATTCAACAGAAAACATTCAATTGTTTTTAGCAAAACAATCAGAATCCCTCTAAGTGCTATAGCCACTGAGTAACATTGATGTAAACATACTAAATTTGAAGAAAATAAATTTTGCCTTTGTGTTTTTTTTTTAGATACAAGTGCCCAAAAATAGCATAAAGCCGTTAGATACTGGCTGGGAAAAACAACAGGAATGGTTTCCTCCCACATGCCAAAAACATGCAAGTTAGGTTAATTGGCATTAAAACTGGGGATTCTAAATTGTCCTTAGGTATGACTGTGAGAGTGAATGGTTGTCTGTCTCTCTGTGTTGGCCCTGCAATGGACTGGCGGTCTGTACAGGGTGTACCCTGCCTCTCGCCCAAAGATGCTGGGATAGGCTCCAGCCCCCCCCCCCCCCGCCGTGACCCGAAAAGGATGAAGTGGAAGAAGATGGATGGATGGATGTAAAACCAAGTGTTATGAGGTTCAGGTAAAAAATTTGCTAACAATCAGACAAGAAATAAATATATTACACATCTTTTTTTCTCAGGCTGTAACTTGGCGTCTTCAAACTGTACCAAATGGAATCATGGTCACCTCCTGCTGTGATTCTTCAGCTAACGTCTGGGCCAAGCAATTAATAATTTCTTTGATGTTTAGTGATAATTTTAGCCATTTTTCAAAAAGTTGAGTGATGTTACAATGCTTCTGCCTTGGATTCACAGACTGGTTTACCATAGCTTACACACCTGCTTTATGCACGGGCTTTACAGGGAGGAAGTGGGCTGAATCCCCCCCCCCCCATAAGGTATCCCTGAATTCAGAAATTAATTGGCTAATCCACACATCCATCATTTGCTTACTCTGATACAATTGGCTCATTGTGTTCCTGTTAGGAATGACGCTGGACCTTCATGGACCTTTATCGCTCATTTGGTTTCTACAGCTTTCAATCACAAAATGGATGTTCTATTGGGCTAAATGAGCTGTCAATCCCATTTAAGGATCCACCCCTGTCTTGGGTTTTTGTTCCTGGTTCAAACTCCTGGACATGTATTGTTGAAATGAACAATCTGCTGGGGTTTGTCGCTTAATTTCAAACAAATGCTTCTATTTCATGGGCAGTTTTCCCCACTGTCATCAAGAAGGACAATAAATCCTACTCAGATGAATCTATTGGATCTTCTGTAGTACAAATGGACAGTATTTGTTGAAAGATCATTCATTCAGGGACGGCAAGGAAGTTTCTTTGGTAAGTCAATGCTTTGCTGCTATGCTATGGTAGCATGTATAATGTCCTTTTTAAATGCAATGTTGTGATTTTTTTCTGTAATCTGTTTTAATAACCATATAGACACAATTCTAAGCTTTCAAATTATAAAAGGTATGACTGCCTACTGTAAGCATGTTTAACACAATTGACTGTGTCGCAGCTGAGACATTTAAAACAGCGTTTCAATATGCCCGCCCCCGGTACCTCGAACATTAATTAAACTGTTGGCTTCAAAAAACAGACAAAAATATAATTCCATACTAAAAAAATTCTAATATATATATATATATATATATATATATATATATATATATATATATATATATATATATATATATATATATATTATTTTTTTTATTTATTTATTTTTTTTTTTTTTTAATTTCCAAAGTAAACTGTTCCAGCATGGATGGAGCTATAAGTCCATGGTTACAGGGAGAGGGGGGTGGAACTTTTAATTTTCAGTAACACACAAAGCTTTAATAGAGTTTTTACATGTTATTGGACACTACAAAAAGGATCTCCAGCATCCTGTGGGCCCAATGGTCAAGAAGGTCAAGGAGGAATCGACTTCACCCCTGCATTCCAGCACAGAAAATTCTCAGTGGTTTCAGCGACAGAAGTGCCATGGTAGATTCTGTGGGGGACCTAGACGTCACATTCTCCACTCACACTGAAGGGCACAGGAGGAGAGAAGCCAACGGGGGGTCGAGAAGGGACAGCGGAGGTGAAGGCACTAATGGACTGTATGTTAATGGCGCTGAAGTACTGTATGCTAATGGTGCTGAAGGACTGTATGTTAATGGTGCTGAAGGACTGTATGGTAATGCGCCGACAGGCATTGTGATAATGTGTATTGTGGTGTGAGTACCCAGGTCACCAGGCAAGGCATGTAACATATAAAGAGAGATGCCCAGTGACCTGGGATTATTCTTGTTGACTTGAGGATAGAGAGAAATGAAGTCCACGCTGATCCAGCTCACTGCCTCGCCTGCTCATTTCTCCCTACACTGGTGACCTTTGACGTAAAACGGAATTTGAGGCAAACACCCCGGAGATGGCCCGGACTGGAAGCGCCAGCACTGCTTGCGCCATTTCAGTCAAGCTCCCAGACTTTTGGCTGTACGACCCGACGGCTTGGTTCCTCCACACCGATGCCCAGTTCGCGCTCCGTGGAGTGATGGCGGATGACACCAAGTACTACTATATGGTTGCACTGCTGGATGCACGCACAACACAGCAGGTGGTGAGCCTGCTCCAATGGCCTCCAGTCCACGGCAAATATGACCCTCTCAAGACAGCGCTGACCCAACGCTACACGGTCTCGGACTGCGAGAGAGCAGAAAGGCTCCTGACGCACTCCGAGTTTGGAGATGGGTCAGCAGTCGAATTAATGGAGAAAATATTGACGTTGATGGGCACAGATGGTGAACCGTTCCTGTTTGCCCACCTTTTCCTCCGAAAACTCCTGACAGCGGCCAGATCGGTGGTCGCCAATTCACCGCTGCTGGCCATGCAGAATTACCAGACGCTGGCACAAGAGGCGGACCGGATTATCCTGGCGACCAGAACCTTCGCAGTGAACGCAGTGGCGCCGGCACCCAGTGAGACAGCCAGCAAAGACGAGGAACCATCGATGGTGGCCGCCGTGGAGGCCAAGAAGCACCAGAGGAGCAGGCTCTGCTTCTACCACCGCCACTTCGGAGAAGACGCACGGTGATGCGTGCCACCATGCCAAGTTCAAGTGCTCGGGAAACACCAGGACTGGCAGTCGGTAGCAGCTGCGACCGCCGGTGACACAACCAAGCTGCTCTATGTGATGAACTCACACTCGGGGAGACGGTTCCTTGTGGACTCTGGCTCCCAAAAGAGCCTCATCCTGCCATCCTACGCAGATTGGCTGGCTGGAAATAGCGGCCCCGAGCTTTCAGCCTCAAACGGCTCAGACATTAAAACTTTTGGTGAGAGGACACGGACCATATGTTTGCACGGCCATGACTACCAATGGTCCTTCGTCATAGCGGCATGTAACTCCCCCATTTTGGGTGCAGATTTCCTGTGTGCACACGGGCTATTAGTTGATGTGGCTAACAGACACCTGATTAACATAATGTCTTTTGATTCTCTGCCCTGTACAGCTCGAGGAGCCAGATCCACAACACTAGCCAATGTCACAGTTCCAGCGGGTAAGTTCCACACACACTACTCACCCAGTTCCCAGCAAACATGGTTATGACGTTTTCGACGGCCGTCACTAAGCACGGCGTAGAACACTTCATTATCACCACGGGGCCACCCGTTTTCACACAACCTTGGCGCCTGGACCCAGCTAAACTGGCCAGTGCGCAGGAGGAGTTCGCCAACTTGGAAAGGTTTGGCATCATCAGGCGCTCAAACAGCCCATGGGCATCCCTGCTACACATGGTGCCTAAAGCCAAGGGATCATGGCAACCATGTGGCAATTTCCACAGATTAAACAATGCCACAGCGCACAGTCGCTACCCAATCCTTCATATTCAGGATTTTTCCGCCCACCTCACTGGGGCATCCATTTTTTCCATGGTGGACCTTTTCCGCGGGTACCGCCAGGTCCCGGTGCGTGCAGAAGACATACCCAAAATGGCAGTAATAACCCTGTTCGGGTTTTTTTTGAGTTCCTACGCATGCTTTTCAGGTTAAAGGGTGCGGCACAGACCTTCCAACGCATGATGGACACTGTGCTGCGCAATCTGTCTTTTGTGTTTGTCTACCTGGACGACATCCTGGTGGCCAGCGTTTCTGAGGACGAACATGTAGCCCACCTCAAGATGGTCTTCCAGAGGTTGGAGGAGCACGGGTTAATCATCAACCCGGTGAAGTGCCAGTTCGGGGTTACAGTAATCGACTTTTTGGGCCACCGCATCTCACCGGAGGGCGCAATACCCTTACCGGACAAAATGCGCACAGTGGCAGATTTTCCCCGGCATCAGACAGTCAGGGCGCTGCACGAGTTTTTAGGAATGGTAAACTTTTACAACAGTTTCCTCCCCCGCGCAGCCCAGCTCATGTGGCTGTTGTACGCTGCACTTAAGAAACAGAAACCGGTGGACAACATCGACCGGATCCCCGAGCGGGAGCAGGCGTTTTTCGATGCCAAAACAGCCCTAGGGAACGCTCCACTTCTGGCACACCCGGATCCGGCGGCTTGGATAGCGCTCACTACCGACGCATCGGACATGGCCATTGGGGCCGTCGTGGAGCAGTGTGTCGCTGGTTCTTGGCAGCCGCTCGCCTTTTTCAGCAGGTCTTTGTGCAACAATGAGCGTAAATACAACGTGTTAAATAGAGAGTTACTGGCTCTCCACCTGGCCATACGCCACTTCCAGTTCTGGCTGGAAGGGTGCAGCTTCACTGCGTTTGTAGACCACAAGCCACTAATGTATGCTATGGCCAAGGTTTTGGAACCATGGTCGGCCCGGCAGCAGAGACAGCTGGCTGCTATCTCGGAGTTTTACGACCGACATTCAGCAGGTGGCCGGTAAACTCAGCGTGGTGGCAGACTGCCTCTCGCGCGCATTAGTGGCCCCAGTCTACGTAGGGATAGATTACACGGCCATGGCCGCAGAGCAAATCAACAACATGGACGTTTGCATGCTCCATTCTGTCCCAACATGGTTAAGGCTGGAGAGCAGAGTACTTCAAGACGCCCACCCCCCCACTCTGTGATGTTTCCACAGGTCACCCACGCCCGGTGGTTCCACGTGTTTGGCGCTGCCGCGTTTTCGACTCGGTTCACTCCCTGGCGCACCCGGGAGTGTGCGCGTCAGTTAAAATGGTGGTAGCAAAGTTCGTCTTTCCGTGCCTGCATAAACAGGTGAAAGAGTGGGCTGCAGCCTGCATAGCGTGCCAGTGAGCCAAGGTGCACAGGCACACAGAGGCCCCCCTTGAGCAGTTCCACGTCCCGGCTAAGAGGTTCGACCATGTTCACGTGGACCTCGTGGGGCCCCTTCCGCCATTGCACTGGCCCGAAGCGTTGCCGCTAGCTTCCACCACGTCTACAGAAGTCACGCGTGCTTTTTTTGTGACATGGGTGGCACGCTTCGGCTTCCCTTCGGACATCACGTCCAACAGGGGTCCGCAGTTCGTTTCCGACCTCTGGTCCGCGATGGCCCGGAGCCTGGGCATCACCATTCATTGCACGACCACGTACAACCCCCAGGCCAACAGGTTATGCGAGCATTTCTATAGGTCGCTTAAAGCAGCGCTCAGGGCGTTGCTTAAGGATGCAAATTGGGTGGACCGGTTGCCGTGGGTTCTGTTAGGGTTGCATTCTGCACCGAAGGAGGATTTGGCTGCCTCCTCAGCAGAACTTGTGCTTTCCCAGCCGCTGCGGCTCCTTGGTGATTTTTTGCCTTACAGCCCCACGCCCAACACAGTCCCATCCCCGCCTTCACTATGTAGAGCAGAGGCAGGGACAGTACCGGGCCCGGCCCACCACTGTTTTCCCCGCGCTTTCGTCCCAAGGACTTTGAAGGATGCATTGTTGTTGGAACCTGGGGCCAAACATTTCGAGTTAGACTTGATGGGACGCAGAGCAACAGTCTGCATAGACAGGTTTAAGCCAGCACTCGTATTAGCAGACGAGCAGGTGGTGTTGGCCCGGACTCCTCGGCGTGGACGACCCCCACTGAGACCCCCACTGACTCGTCAGCTCAGGCACAACGGTATGATGTAGATGTGTTTTCCCCCCTCCCCAATGTCTCCCCACAGATGGACAGGCCTCCAGGAGCACCCCACCGGCACAGCAGCGCCTCAGGCCCGCGACCCCTGTTATAGCCGCTACGGACATCGGCTGAAGCCCACATGAGGGTTAAGGCCCATTCTGAGTGTTTGGGGGGGGGGGGGGCTAGACGTCATATTCTCCACTCACACTGAAGGGCACAGGAGGAGAGAAGCCAACGGGGGGTCGAGGTGGGACAGCGGAGGTGAAGGCGCTAACAAACTGTATGTTAATGGCGCTGAAGGACTGTATGTTAATGGTGCTGAAGGACTGTATGGTAATGCGTCGACAGGCATTGTGATAATGTGTATTGTGGTGTGAGCCCCCAGGTCGCTAGGCAAGGCATGTAACATGTAAAAGAGAGATGCCCAGCAACCTGGGATTATTCTTGTTGATTTGAGGATAGAGAGAAATAAAGTCCACGCTGATCCAGCTCACTGCCTCGCCTGTTCATTTCCCCCTACAATACAATCAATTTCACAACAGTGCTTCATTATGTGGGTACAGACCAGGAATGAAGCGTGTTTATCCAGGTGGATATGCTGGCCTTGTGTGGTGTGTGTGTGTGTGTGTGTGTGTGTGTGTGTGTGTGTGTGTGTGTGTGTGTGTGTGTGTGTGTGTGTGTGAGAGACACCTGCAGAAATACTGTGATTTTGCGGCCCACTGCATAATCTCAACGTCAGAATGGATCATTGCTCAATTTCACAATCCAGTGTGGAAATACAGCCCACCAAATCCCTCTTCCTGCCTCTGTGCCCCAGACTGGTCCAGAGGCAAAGCAAAACATCCCATGTTAAAGCACATCCATGTGATGTCGTTTGTCTTGCACCGTGACAGTCAATCAGTCACCCACTGATCATCCAGCCATCACTAACACGCCTGCAAGACACTTCTCCACTGTAACGATCTGCAGCACAATGTAGTCGTATCCTGCTGAAGGCCACCGGGAATTGTTTCCTTGTGAAACAAAATCATAGTTTGCATTTGATATCATATGCATGATGATGGAATGATACCATTTTAAATTATTTTTAATAAACAGCTGAAGATGAATGAATTAATGATTAATTATGACTTGATTCAAATTTTAAAATATTTGATCGCTATTATTTAATCCCCCACTCCCATCCCACAAAAGCACATGCTGATGCATAAAGACAAAATATTTTGGAGAGTAAGTGTTAACACGTATTTTTACACTTCAAAATTTTGTAACAATACCACAAAAAATTAATATATTACACAGCTTTTTTGTCAGGTTGTTCCCAGGCGTTTTTGAACTGTGCCAAATTGTGCCAAATGGCACAGTTTGGAAAAACGTCTAACTTTTGAATGATTCAATATAGAAGCTTCATCTTGGGCTCTAATGAAAGGTAACACTCAGGGCTGTGTGTTTGTGGGGTGGTGGTGGTGGTTTATTCATTCATGAATGAATGAATGAAGAAACAAGCCCCCACACACAAAGAAGCATGCCACGTAAAAAATGTGTGGCTTTTTTTTACAAGAAAAAAAAACCTACAGTGCACTAAAAATTATACTAAAATATCTAATGTGGAGGATAACAACTCCCACCCCCCCCACCCCCGCTACAGAGGATGGACATCGTCCATCGCCACATGACGGACAGCGGGGACGGTGCACCGCAGTCTACTACGTACAGTTGTACTAAAATATCTGCAATATATCTGCAATCCACTACAGAAGAATAGCGGGGGGGGGGGGCTTCACGGTCCGGACGCGGCGCATGGACCAGTCCGTCATGTGGCGATGACGCACAGTTGTAATTTACCGATCGGTCAAAAGTCATTTTGATTACAATTTTCAGGGATAAAGAATAATTTAGCTTATAACACTTACCTGTCCACAACAGCAGTGTCACTGGTGAACTTCTCTTCCTCATTGTCAGACAAACATGACACTGGTCCGCTTGTTACGACTCGTGGTTCTGGTCACGTGACCCGGTCAAACCATGATTCCATTATTGCGGTTTTGCGCTTCCATGATTGCGGTTTTGGCAAACGATTTTTCAAAACAAATAAGAACAGTAGTAAGACAAAAGACTGGCAAATGTGTGTGTGTCACCCAGCGGCTTACACAAAACAGATTTGACGCACGCTTTCAATAGTCAAACTTCTCTGCTTCAATTGGCTCGCTGTATTAGCCTTTGGTAGGCGGGTCCTTCTTGCTAGATTTTCAGTCATTGGTTCTTCAAGGTTTCAGAAACCCAATTCAAGGCTCTTATTAGTCGAATGAGAGGTCAATCAAATCTAAACCAATCAAAGCACTCCTTTGGCTTTGTGCTGACCTGTCAGATATTGGGTGGGGTTATGTTCCCTCTAGTGGTGGTTTGCGTTACTGCACCTTTAATTGTAGCTACTTCCTGTTTCCTGCATAAACCCTTTCTTTGTTCAATCTGCCATGATGAAAGCAATGTGAAAATGTGCTCGCCAGAAATTTGGTTGTACTAACCTAGGAGTGGAACCAACAGTAAGTTAATGCTGAAAATTGTTGTAATACTTGTTTAAGATGACCATAGTTTGGAATATGATGTTAAAAACGCTAAATTTAAGCTATAAAAAGATCGCGATTAAAAGGTGTTAATGGCTAATCGTTTGCAATGGTACTTAGCTAACTGCTGAGTCATTTAGCCCTTTGTTAGCCCAAGTTATATTGTGTTGTAATGGTGCTTCGTGTGAAAGCTAGTTAGCTATTCATTTGGCTATGCTTACCTGCTTACTTAGCTGTGTAGCTGTCCTCTGTAAAATAAAAATGTATTATTATTTCTTATGTAACATTCTGTATTATGTATATTTCATTGTGTTTCAGTTTTACAAAACAAACAAGACAAAACTGATTTCAGTAAATCAGTCAACCTGGAATCAGCCTGCTGTCTTTATTGTTCGCTATCTGTCTACAATACCCAGCCGTATTATCAGGACAGAATAGTAAAATGTTGACCACGCAGTGGGGATAGGCAGCTGAAATACGGTGAACAGCACACAGAAGCAAGCCAAGATGAGCCACGCTGGTGAGGAGGACCGTCCGTCTCAGTTGGAGACAAGGTCTCAAGCCTCAAATTCACACAAGTCCTCCAGAGCATCAACCCGGTCATCTGCCAGCATCGTTGCAGCAAGAGCCAGAGCTAAGGCTGAAGCAGCTAAAGTCAAAGCATCCTTTGCAGAGAAGGAGGCAGCCATGATGAAACAAAGGGCTTCAGTAGAAGCTGCCATAATGGAACAAAGGGCTTCAGCAGAGGCTGCCGTGATTAAAGAAAGGGCTTCAATAGACGCAAATCTTCACGTGCTACAACAAGAGAAAGAAGCAACTGCAGCATCAAGAGAGGCAGCTATATTGGAAGAAGCTGCAGCAGCAGAGCTCGATCCAAGACACAGCGACTCTCTTGGTGAGCTACAGAATCTAGCCCTTGATGATCCAGTGAGACGCACACAACACTACGTGGAAACACAGCCATTCGATGCACATGCACCACAGTTGCAACCAGGCCCAACTCCACAGCAACAAATTGATCATCAAGCACCGGTGAATTCACACCTCTCTAGCATTAAAGAACAAGATTCACTGTATGAGTCTTTCGTGGACAGAAATGAACACAAGCCCATGATGGTTGGACACAACGTTCCTCATTCTGCCCCAAAGCCATTTGTTCCAAAGCAGGAACATTCACCTGTTCTCCCTGACATTAAAAGGAAAGACACTGCAGCTAACCCTCCAGCCTCTCATCCCAACCAGGGAAACAAATCCTCACCTCCATCAACACAAACCCATGTCTTGGCCCAGTATCTCATGAGAAAAGAGATGGTGAGCTCAGGACTCCTTACCTTTGACGACTGCCCAGAAAACTACTGGGCATGGAAGGCCTCCTTCCTAGCAGCCACAAAGGAGCTTAACCTCTCGGAGCAAGAAGAGCTCAACCTACTGATCAAATGGTTGGGGCCCAAGTCGTCAGCTCAAGCCATGAGGATCAGGTCTGTGCATGTAAACAATCCTAGACTAGGTGTGTGGACGGTATGGGAGCGCTTGGAGGAAACTTATGGAAGCCCAGAGGTGATTGAAAGTGCCCTAATGAAAAAATTGGACGCCTTCCCAGTCATCTCTAACAAAGAGACACACAAGCTCAGAGAGTTAGGAGACTTGTTAAAAGAGCTACAAGCTGCTAAGTCAGAGGGATTCTTACCTGGGCTCATGTATCTTGATACAGCTCGAGCGGTAAATCCAATTGTGGAGAAGCTTCCATTCTCACTTCGTGAACGCTGGATGACACAGGGATCCAGGTACAAGGAAGTTTATCATGTGCCTTTCCCACCATTCAGCTACTTTGTGGAATTTGTATGTTCTCAAGCTAAGACTTGCAATGACCCCAGTTTCGCATTCAACCTTTCCTCTACTCCCAATCAGTCAAAAGGTGAGAAAGACCAAAAACGCATCTACAAATCCGCTGTAACAGTGAGGAAAACTGATGTCACAGCCGCAGGTGGTGCATCTCAGGACAGCACATCTATGAAGAAAACTGAACCGGACAAAGAATGTCCAATCCACGACAAACCACATCCGCTCACAAAATGCCGTGGGTTCCGAGGAAAGCACCTGGATGAGAGGAAAGCGTACTTAAAGGAGAACTCGATCTGCTTTAGATGTTGTGCCAGCACCAAGCACATTGCCAAAGACTGTAAGACCGCACTCAAATGCAGAGAGTGTGAGAGTGACAAGCACACTTCAGCGATGCATCCTGGTCCAGCACCATGGTCGCCTCATGGGCAGGCTGGGCACTCACCTGGGAATGACCAGAGCGGGGAGCAAGGAGGGGAGCAAACCGGGGAGAGTGAAGTTGCAGCAACTCCTGTTGTCACTTCTAAGTGCACAGAGATATGTGGCGATGCACCCCAGCCTAGATCCTGTTCTAAAATCTGCTTGGTCAAGGTTTCCCATGCTGATAATCCAAGCAAGTCTCACAGAGTATATGCTGTACTCGATGACCAAAGCAATAGGTCTTTAGTGAAATCTGAGTTCTTCAGTCTGTTGGGTATTAACCGCAGGGCATCCCCCTACACGCTAAAAACATGCTCAGGCAGAGTGGAGACTGCAGGAAGGAAAGCAACCAACATCATTGTGGAATCTCTCGATGGGAAGACCAAGGTCACACTGCCCACATTGCTGGAGTGTGAATACTTACCTGGTGACCGGTCAGAGATCCCGACCCCTGAGTGCGCACAATATTTCCCTCACCTCAGACCAGTGGCTGACAAAATCCCTGCACTTGACAACAGTGCACCCATTCTTCTGCTACTCGGCCGAGATGTTTTGAGCTTGCACAAGGTGCGAGAGCAGCGCAACGGACCACACAACTCGCCATACGCTCAGCGCCTTGATCTCGGCTGGGTCATAGTAGGAGAGCTGTGTCTGGGTGGCGCTCACAAGACTCAGGAAGTCAATGCTTATAAGACCCATGTCCTCCAAAATGGACACCCTTCCTTCTTTAAGCCCTGCACTAACAGCATTCACATCAAGGAGAGACCCAGTGAACCGATTCAGTGCAGCCTTCAGTTCCCAACTCGCAGTGAGGAAGCCATTCCAGAGACATGTAGGGATGGTCTTGGTGAAAGTGTGTTCCAGACAACACCAGCCGGCAACAAACCAGCCATGTCAGTAGATGACAGTGAGTTTCTGAGAATAATGG
This sequence comes from Pholidichthys leucotaenia, assembly GCA_020510985.1. Classification (NCBI taxonomy): domain Eukaryota; kingdom Metazoa; phylum Chordata; class Actinopteri; order Cichliformes; family Pholidichthyidae; genus Pholidichthys; species Pholidichthys leucotaenia. The sequence goes on from CM035845.1 coordinate 241,131,493, forward strand.
AAGACGAGGTGTATATGGACAATGAAAACCACTGGGTGGCGCCACTACCCTTTCATACTCCTCGTAAGCGTCTTCCGTGCAACAGAGAGCAGGCTGCTCAAAGACTCCAATCCCTCCAACGCTCATTCAGGAAGAAACCTGACATGAAACAGCACTTCTTTGATTTTATGCAAAAGGTCATTGACAACCAACAGGCCGAGCCAGCTCCTCCACTACAGCTCGGGCAGGAGTGCTGGTATCTGCCGACATTTGGCGTATACCACCCCCAGAAGCCGGGGAAAATAAGAGTTGTATTTGACTCCAGCGCGGAGTACAAGGGGACATCATTGAATGATGTGCTTCTCAGTGGACCCAACCTGAACAACATACTAATAGGAGTCCTATTACGGTTCAGAAGAGAACAAATTGCTGCTACCGCCGACATAGAGCAAATGTTCTATGGGTTCAAGGTCAGAGAGGACCACCGCCACTTCCTCAGGTTTCTCTGGCACAAAGACAATGATCCAGACAAGGACATCATTGACTACTGGATGACTGTGCATGTATTCGGCAACAGCCCGTCTCCAGCAGTAGCGACTTATGGGCTGAGGAGAGCTGCAGAGCAAGGAGAAGCTGAGCATGGTAGTGATGCAAAGGAGTTCATCTTCAGGAACTTTTACGTCGACGATGGGCTCACGTCATTGGCCAAGGAGCATGAGGTGATCGATCTCCTGCAGCGAACCAAGGCTTTGCTAGCTGAGAGCAACTTAAAACTCCACAAGATCGCCTCAAACAGTCCGAGGGTCATGGAGGCTTTCCCAGTGGAGGAACGAGCAAGTGACCTGAAAGATCTCGATCTGGGAGCAGACCCATTGCCTCTTCAAAGGAGCTTAGGCCTGAACTGGGTGCTCCAGACTGACAGCTTCACATTCCGAGTCTCAAGAGACATTAAGCCATTTAGTCGGAGAGGCATGCTGTCCACCATAAACAGTCTTTACGATCCCCTTGGATTCGCTTCTCCCATCACTGTCCAGGGAAAGGCATTGGTGAGAGACATCTCCTCTGAACAGTATGAGTGGGACACGCCTCTCCCACCAGAGAAAGAGGCACACTGGAGAACATGGATCAACTCCTTAACAGACCTGGAGCAGCTTTGCATTAGCAGATCATACCTACCTACCTCCTTGTCATGCTGTAACAGGATAGAACTCTGTGTTTTCGCAGATGCTTCAACTCTAGCGATAGCTGCCGTAGCTTACCTGCGTGCCTTAGATTCTGAAGGAAGATGGCACGTAGGATTTGTTATGGGTAAATCAAAACTTGCACCTTACCCCATGCACACCATTCCACGCCTGGAGTTGTGTGCAGCTGTCTTGGCCGTTGAGCTGGCAGAAGTGATCCAGTCTGAGATAGACATAGAGCTACAGGCAGTCAAGTTCTTCACTGACAGCCGCATTGTGCTGGGCTACATTCACAACAGTTCACGAAGGTTCTACACCTACGTAGCTAACCGAGTAGCTCGCATTCGTGGATCTACTGAACCAGAACAGTGGCAGTACATCTTGACAGACCAGAACCCTGCAGACCAGGGAACCAGACCACTTTCAGCAGCTCAACTTTCATCTTCCAGCTGGTTGCTCGGTCCCCAGTTTCTCAGGCAGTCAGCCACGGATAAGGTTGAGGAGGCTGAAACGTTTGAGCTTGTTGATGCAGACACAGACAAAGAAGTTAGGCCACAAGCCACCTGTCTACTTACCAAAGTCACAGAACAGCCTCTTGGCTCAGAAAGATTTGAACACTTCTCTTCTTGGAAGAGCCTAGTAAGAGGTATGGCACTTCTTGTTCATGTAGCCAAGTCTTTCTCTGGAGAGAATAGTGATGGTTGCAAGGGATGGCATCAATGCAGCCAGCTTCTCGCCACAGAGCGGTCCCAAGCAAAGACAAAAATCTTCAAGGCTGTACAGGAGGATGTTTATGAAGAGGAGCTGAAATGCTTAATTCAGGGTTCCACAGTGCACTGTCAAAGCTCCCTTGCAAAGCTTGACCCCTTCATCAATGAGAATGGATTGATCAGAGTCGGAGGTCGGATACGCAGGGCAGACTTGGGAGACCAAGAGAAACACCCACTGATCCTACCAGCCGGCCATCATGTGACCACTCTCCTGGTCCGACACTACCATGACAAAGTAGCCCACCAGGGTCGGCACTTCACAGAGGGTGCACTGCGTACTGCTGGTGTTTGGATAGTAGGAGGTAGGAAGCTCATCTCCAGCATCATTTTCAAATGTGTTACTTGTAGGAAGTTGAGAGGACGGAGAGAAGTGCAGAAGATGTCAGATCTGCCGGCAGATAGGCTGGCAACGGATCCCCCCTTTACTCATGTAGGGCTCGACGTCTTTGGCCCATGGACTGTCACCACTCGGCGGACACGAGGTGGTGCCGCTGAGAGCAAAAGGTGGGCAGTCATCTTTACTTGCTTGAGCACCAGAGCGGTGCACCTTGAGGTTATTGAATCCATGTCGACCTCAAGCTTCATCAACGCCATGAGGCGTTTCCTATCCATCCGCGGACCTGTCAAGCACTTAAGGTCGGATAGAGGCACTAATTTCATTGGTGCATGCCGCGAGCTTCAAATCAACACTGACGATCCTGAGATCAAGAACTATCTGCAAGAGCAGGGATGTACATGGACCTTCAATGCTCCCCATTCTTCACACATGGGTGGAGCCTGGGAGAGGTTAATTGGAGTGGCAAGACGCATACTGGATGGACTGCTTGCGAAGGATGGTGCTACCCGACTGTCTCATGAAGTCCTTACAACCTTGATGGCTGAGGTTATGGCTATCATGAATGCACGCCCGCTAGTCCCAGTCTCCAATGATGCAGAGGTACCTGAAATCCTCTCACCTGCCACTCTGCTCACCCAGAAGGCGAGTGTCAGTCCTGCACCCCTGGGAGACTTCGACCTGGATCACCTCAGCCAGGTCCAGTGGTGCCAGGTCCAGAGCTTGGCGGACTCCTTCTGGAAGAGGTGGCGGTCGGAGTACCTGGCCACACTTCAAACATGGAGGAAGTGGACCTCCGAGAAGTCCAGTCTCCAGGAAGGTGACACTATTTTGATAAAGGACAATCAAGCAAAGCACAACATGTGGCCTCTAGGGCGAATAGTTAAGGCCATTCCTAGTTCAGACAACAAGGTCCGTAAGGTCACAGTTAAGACCTCTAGCCAAGGGGTAGTTAAAGAGTACCTTAGACCCATCTCTGATGTTGTGCTATTGATGTCACTAGAGAAGAGTAAATAGTGGTATACATGTATACCAAGCGGGGAGTGTGCTGACCTGTCAGATATTGGGTGGGGTTATGTTCCCTCTAGTGGTGGTTTGCGTTACTGCACCTTTAATTGTAGCTACTTCCTGTTTCCTGCATAAACCCTTTCTTTGTTCAATCTGCCATGATGAAAGCAATGTGAAAATGTGCTCGCCAGAAATTTGGTTGTACTAACCTAGGAGTGGAACCAACAGTAAGTTAATGCTGAAAATTGTTGTAATACTTGTTTAAGATGACCATAGTTTGGAATATGATGTTAAAAACGCTAAATTTAAGCTATAAAAAGATCGCGATTAAAAGGTGTAAATGGCTAATCGTTTGCAATGGTACTTAGCTAACTGCTGAGTCATTTAGCCCTTTGTTAGCCCAAGTTATATTGTGTTGTAATGGTGCTTCGTGTGAAAGCTAGTTAGCTATTCATTTGGCTATGCTTACCTGCTTACTTAGCTGTGTAGCTGTCCTCTGTAAAATAAAAATGTATTATTATTTCTTATGTAACATTCTGTATTATGTATATTTCATTGTGTTTCAGTTTTACAAAACAAACAAGACAAAACTGATTTCAGTAAATCAGTCAACCTGGAATCAGCCTGCTGTCTTTATTGTTCGCTATCTGTCTACAATACCCAGCCGTATTATCAGGACAGAATAGGCTTTCTGTTCGCGGCTGTGTCTGTAGTGGAAGAACAGAAATGCAGCTTTTTTTTTTTTTCAGTGCGCTCTGAGACGCACAGTGTGCGTCCCAGTGCACACGAGGGCGCGCTAGGATGCAGAGACGTGACTGCCCGCGGTATCCCGGAGTGCAAGAGGTTAACAGTTACAGCTTGAAATCAACTTGTTGATTATAGCTAAAGTTGTTATTGAAGAGTTAACCATGAGTGTTATTTTATAGTGAGGGTAGTTATAAGCTCCTTTTAGAACTTGTTCCAACCTACAGGCTTGTAAGAAGGGAGGCAGAATTTTGGAATTATTGAAGAAATGAGATGTGTTAATTTATTTGTGGAAACTGTATCTTGGTTTGTAGCTTAAACATTTTGTGTGGGTTTACGTCTTTACTTAGATTTTCAAAAGCCTAGCATTGGAATTGTCATCAATAAATAGCTTTGGAATTTTGTGATGATGGATGATTTTGTTTTCACAAAAAAAAAAAAAATGTTTAGAGATTTAAGGTTATAAGTTTTGTTTTTTTTTTAACTTTCTTTTAAAGTCAAGATTGATTTTTGCCTTTATTGTTAAAGCCTAATTTCATTTAAAACTTTTTAAAATGTTTAATATTTACAGATTAGGAAACACAAGTGAATTGTTTTTGTGTATTGTCACCAAGGCTTTCTTAGGATTAAAGTTAAAGGTGATTTGTTTGATTGTTGTTAATAAAGGTTTTTTTTTTTTATTATTTACAGACTAATCAATCAATTTTCACCTTTTGACTTTCCTATTTTAAATCCTGGTGAGAAGAAGTGAGTTGGTTAATGTTTTCCTTTTCCTGTGGAGAAAAACATGAACAAAGAATAACACACTGACTTTAAATAACACCTAAAGCCTGAAGTGTTTAATTAATGAATGTGATTTCCTAATTTTGAAAAATTTTGGTAAATATTCAGTGAATCACTAAATCCTTTACCAGCATGCACAGTGTTAACAATACTTTAAAGGCCAAATGTCACGTAATTTTTTTTTCTAAATGACAACGAATTTAGATAAAATACACATAGCTTAAACCAAATATTCATACCGGAGACCATATCACCCACCTGTATTTACATAATTGCACAAAATACACCAGGTGAAGGCCCCACCTTGCTTGCTGGCTTGTGACAGCCAGTCCAGACCACGCCCATGTTTTTGACATCACCAGTTGTACCCTGGCTGCCCTGCCTATCCACATTCACACTTATCAACATTGGACAATCATGACGGAAAGTGACAGCGATTGTGAACAAATTGGTTTAGTTTTGTCTTTTTTTTTTGTCATTTTTTTTGTCAGTGGTTCAGACAGTGACAGAGGCATTGAACCTTACCGGTTCGAGCCGTCCGAGACGGAATCAGATGCTTTGTCTGATGACAACAGTTCCAACGATGACCAGAGAGCAGAACCAGTGGAAAATGTCATTGAACTGGACATTAATCGCCTCCAGAATTGCAAAGCCGAAGGGGGTCTGTCGAGGGCACCCCATAAATATTGATTTTTCGGAAGTCATTATTATTACAGTGGAGGAGAGCCGCTGCTGTCAAGAAATTGACCAGATCAATATGAAAATGGAGGCGCATACCTGTCAAGTGAGACGTTTTCGCCGTATTTTGGTGCCAAGCGCGGCTGTGGGGGACGGCGGAGTGGTGTGGGACACTTTTCTGGGAAATGTTTTAAATGTAGTTCGTGTTGTTATTGTCAAATATTTTAAGGAAAATACGGGGAAAATGCAATTTTAGCAAAAACAGGCGTATTGCCATTTCTGTACGCCCAAAAGAAAAATATTCTGGAAAAAAAATTGAGTGTGTTGAGGAACACGTCCTGTCTGTGATCCCCCACAGCTGGTGCTGGCAGATGGCTCAGCGTGAGCTATTCTCACTACAATGAGAAGTGTGGAGTCACTCATTAGTTTGATTGTCTGGGCGGGCTGATCGCTCAGCGTGAGCTATTCTCATTACAATGAGAAGTCATTAGGACAATGGTTTAACACGTTCAGCTGGGCAGCGGTTGAGGAACAGAGAGATCGCCTTACAAATACAGAATTCTGCTTTTTTTTTTTTATTTTGCACCGGACACTGAGTTGTGTTGTTATTGTCAAATATCCATGAATCCTTAAAATATTTGACAATAACAACATGAGTTGCATTTGGGGCATTTCACAGAGAGGTGTCCCTTGTTGCTCCGCCGTCCCTTATAGCCGCTTTTTACGGTGTTGAAGTACGGCGAAAACATCTCACTTGACAGGTATGAAAACATTTCCCAGAGAAGTGTCCCTTATTACCCAGCTGTCCCTGATAGTCCCGTTTTAAGGTATGGGTGAAATATCCAATTTTTTCTTTCTTGTTGCTCACTTCAACCTTCCAGTCTCCATATAAACAATCAATTGAAATACCCCAAGCATCAAACTAGGGTACAATCGATTTCGTCACTTCCGCCTTCTTCCCCAGGCGATTCCAGGGGCCGTGTCAGGCCAAGCGCGGCAGTTTTAAATTAACAAATATTCCGTAGTTACTGAAGCATATGCACCAAGACCCGAACGGATCGGTTCCCTTTTATATCTAGTTTCAAGATATTTAAAGTACCCTGTTACGTGACATTTGGTCTTTAAGGTCACTTAATGTTTCCTACTAGCGACAAGTTAGCACATCCCAGGAGCTGGGGGATGTACTAAGCTAATGTGTTAAGCTAACACTAATGCTACAGCTAGTCATAGCTAACACCGATACAAAGGAGCTACTCTGTCCCCGGTTCATCTCACTGACCCGGCATCGGCCCAGTAGATGATGGCTGAGCCTCCCACACAGATTCTTAGAATCTTGTGATTGGGGCTCGGCGGAGGAGCTAACCGAGGCCACAGCTGGACAGGAGCCAGATCGGAGCTCAATCATAACAGCGGGGCTCGGTGGAGGAATTACCGGGGCCCCAACTGGACAGGAGCCGGATCGGAACTCAACTACAGCGGCCGGTGGCAGAGGAGCTCCGCGGAGGAGCTGCCGAGGCCCCAGCTGGACAGGAGCCAGATTGGAGCTCAACTACAGCGGCGGTAAGCAATTGGGCTAGCAGTGGAGGGGGCTAGCTTAGGCCCCAATGGATTCGAGGTCGGCTGGATCGGATACCAGCAACACCAGCAGAGATTGTCCTACTATCATCAGGTTAGTAAAAAATGTCACCAAAGAAGAAGGAAATGGAAGAGATTAAAAAATCTCTGAACTTCATGTCAGAAGAACTGGCCAAAGTGGCCAATGAACAGACTAAATTATTAGGGCTAATAGAGGAAGTCCAAGAATAGAAATTAACAATTAACCCCTTGCACTCCGGTCAATTTTCCTAAAAACGCCAAAAAATAATGTGCCCAAAGTAAATCGAAAGCTGTTATTCAACCCTTTGCAGCATCTTCATGGGGTTGGTCTCATTTAAAAGAAAATACTTTGAATTTTTTGGCAAAAAAAACAGGATCTTTCTAAGTGCTCCAGCCACTGAGTTACAGTCATCTAAACATAGTGAACTTGAAGAAAATAAATTTGGCCTGGGTGTTTTTTTGGATACAAATGCTTGCAAATAACACACAGCTTCAGATCCGGGCTGGAAAATGGAACAGGAATGTAGAACCAAGTGTTATCCTGCTGAGGTCCAAATTTTGTAACAATACCACAAAAAATGAATATATTACACAGCTTTGTTCTCAGGCTGTTCCCAGGCGTTTTTGAACTGTGCCAAATTGTGCCAAATGGCACAGTTTGGAAAAATGTCTATGACTTTTGAATGATTCAACATAGAAGCTTCATCTTGGGCTCAAATGAAAGGTCACATTCAGGGCTGTGTGTGTGTGTGGGGGGGGGTTGTCCCCCCCCCCCCGCTACAGAGGACGGAGATCGGCCCTTGCTACATGACAGATTACACTCAGATGTGGCATGTTTCCACAGCAACGTTGTCACCGCGGCTCCCCCCACCCCCCCCGCTACAGAATCGTAGCGGGGAAGGGGGGGGGGGCGTTCACGGTTCGGAGGCGGCGAAGAACCGTGTAACGCGGCGCATGCACTTCGTACTTCGTGCACCGTACAGTTGTAATTTACCGATTGGTCAAAAGTCATTTTTTGATTACAGTTTTCAGGGATAAATAATAATTTAGCTTATAACACCTTACCTCTTCACAGCCACATTGTCCTGGCGAACTTCTCTTCCCCATTGTCAGATGAACACGACGCTGGTCCGGTCGTGGATCCCGGTCAAAACATAATTCCATTATTGCGGTTTTGGCGAATGATTTACGACCTTTGTCGTCGGCCTCCGTCGGTCCATGATGACGGAAGAGAATCCTAAACGTCTATTCTGCTGGAATGAGTGCAGGTCGCACCTGTGGGTGGTCTCTTCTGGGTCTGTAGCAGGTTCTTCCAGCGTCCTTTTTTTCATCTGTTGCAGCAGTAAGTCTCTCTTCACCCAGCCCGAACTTCTGTGCTTCAATTGGCTCCTGCATTCACAGTAGGCGGGTCCTCCTTCCTAGCCTTTCATTCATTGGTTCTTCAAGGTTTCAGAAACCCAATTCAAGGCTCTTATTAGTCGAATGAGAGGTCAATCAGAAGAACTAATCTGTTTGCGGCTGTGTCTGCAGCTTTTATTTTCAGTGCGCGCTTGGACGCCACTACATCACCATCACCACCTACATCACCATCTACACCATGCGTCCTAGAGCGCACGAGAGCGCCCTCGTGTGCTCTCATGCGCTCTAGGACGCAGAGACTTGCCCGTCCGCGGTACAACGGAGCACAAGAGGTTAAGGAAAGCGACAAAAAAATTGCAGACTTGGAGCAATGCATCGAGGACCTTGAACAATATTCTCGTATGGATGATTTAATCATTAGTGAACCAGACATTAAATTCCAATCATATGCTCATGCTACAGTAGGAATGAGAGGTGAGGAGGCTCCCCCAAGTGAATCAGTCTCCCTGGAAAACCAGGTGCTTCAGTTCCTTGAAAGAAGAAACATAAAAGTTGAAGTAAATGCAATTTCAGCGTGCCATACTTTACCCGGAAAGGATAATAAAACAAACAAATCAATTGTGATGCGTTTTGTGAACAGAAGAGTAAAAAATGACATACTGAGGCTGGCGAGAAAGCTACGGGGAACAGAAGTTTACCTAAATGAACATTTAACAAAGACTAATGCTGAAATAGCACGGCAAGCACAGATGCTGAAAAGACAAAACTAGTTACAGGCAACATGGACAAGAAACTGTAGAGGTTGGATCAAGCTAAATGGAACACCTAAGGAAGCACAGACCATAATAATAAGAGATCTTACTGACTTAAATAAATATAGATGAACACTGATTTAAAAAAAACTAAGAGACTACAATAATCCAAATCCAAACATATGGCAAGAACAGTCCTTTTGTTACAATCCATGACAATGTATGTTAAAAAACAAAACAAAACAAAAAACTTATGACTCACTTTAGTAGACATCAATCATCCCTAGTTGGAGGAAGTCATTTGATACAGAGTAAGGAAACTCAGACTCTTAAAATATGTCATTATGCTGAACATAAACTTCAAGAGATGGAGAATGATATTGATCCTGATAACCATTTCTTCAATAACATTCATAATCACTGTGAATATTACACTGAAAAGCAATTCAAAAGTCAAGTGCAATTAGATGGTAAACTATCAATAATACACTTTTAACAGCAGAAGTCTTAATAAAAGCTTTCCACAGATTCAGGACTATTTAAAACAGCTAGATAGAAAATTTACAGCTATCACAGTCTCTGAAACTTGGCTTAATGAAGAGCAGGCTTCTTCGATGGCAATAGAGCGATATCAGATGTTTTGTATTAATAGATCTCAAAAAAGGGTGGTGGTGTTGCACTGTATATTGATGAACTGTATAAGTGTAAACATGTAAATGGAATGTCCTTTGCACTCCCAGGGATTCTGGAATGTGGTACTGTTGAGATTGACCAAGATAAAACAAAAAATCTAATTATAAATTGTATATATAGAATGCCAGGAATTTGCATTGAGACATTCAGAGATGCAGTAAGTTAGTCAAGTTGTACAATAATATAACTAATAAGAAAATGGTTGTAATCTGTGGAGACTTCAATACTAATTTACTAAATCTATTTCAACAAAATGTAACTACAGAGTTCATGAATTCTATGTATATTATGAGTCTATATCCCACAATAACACATCCCAGTAGAATCACAGATCACAATGCTACACTTATTGATAACCTGTTTGTTAATATTATTGATAAGAAAATAGAAAGTGGATTATTGATAAATGACATAAGTGACCATCTGCAAGTCTTTGCACTTATCCACGGCCATACGGGGGCCAATACAGAAAAAAAAAAAAAAAAAAAAAACACTTTAAAATCTTTCAGATACAAATCACAAAATGCAATCAGTTCTTTTAAAGAAGACCTGCTGAAGCAAGACTGGGCAAAAGTATATGCATCAGATGTAAATGAATCCTATGACACATTCATGAACATTGTAACCACTCTTTATGAAAAAAAAAATGTCCATTAGTAAAGAAAAAGCTTAAACAGAAATTTGTCGACAAGCCATGGTTAACCAAAGGATTACAAAAAGTGTGTAAAAAGAAAAATTAATTGTACAAAGCTTTTCTAAAGGAAAGGACAAAAGAAGCAGAGCAGTGGTATAAAACATACAAAAATAAGTTAATATACACTACCGTTCAAAAGTTTGGGGTAACCCAGACAATTATTTTGTGTTTTCCATGAAAAGTCACTCTTATTTACCACCATGAGTTGTAAAATGAATAGAAAATGTAGTCAAGACATTGACAAGGTTAGAAATAATGATTTGTATTTGAAATAATAATTTTTTCCAGATACTCAACCTGCTCAAAGGAAGGTCAGTTTTATAGCTTCTCTAACCAGCTAAACTGTTTTCAGCTGTGCTAACATGATTGCACAAGGGTTTTCTAATCATCCATTAGCCTTCTGACACAATGAGCAAACACATTGTACCATTAGAACACTGGAGTGATAGTTGCCGGAAATGGGCCTCTATACACCTATGTAGATATTGCACCAAAAACCAGAGAGTTGCAGCTAGAATAGTCATTTACCACATTAGCAATGTATATTAGATATTAGAGTGTATTTCTGATTAGTTTAAAGTTATCTTCATTGAAAAAAACAGTGCTTTTCTTTCAAAAATAAGGAAATTTCTAAGTGACCCCAAACTTTTGAATTGTAGTGTATATTATGAGATGTAGTAAAAGAGACTATTACAGTAAAGAACTGGAGAAAAACAGAGAAAACACTAAAATACATGGACAATGCTTAACAATATTCTTGGAAATAAAAACAGAAATACAACCTACCCAAGCAATCTTTAAAAAAAAACAAAAAAAAAAAAAACAAAAAAAAAAAAAACGAGAGAGTGTGAATGCAGTCTCGCCTGCAGATAAATTTAATATTTTTTTTGTTAACATTGGTCCTAATTTGGCTCGAGAAATACCCATTACGACATCTACAGGTGATGCAATAAGCAAAAACATTGCTATAAAAGACTCAATTTTTATAACGAACACAGATGAGAGAGAGGTCATTGAAATTGTTAAATCATTTAAAAGTAAAACATTTACAGATTGTGATGGTATTGACATGCTTTTAGTCAAAACTATCAATGCTTAGTGAAGCCACTGACGTATATCTGTAACCTGTCTCTCCAAACAGGTATATTTCCCAGTGCAATGAAAATAGCCAAAGTTATTCCGATATACCAGATGGGTGACAGAGGGGAATTTTCAAACTATAGACCTGTTTCACTATTGCCGCAATTTTCTAAGATACTCAAAATAATATTCTGTGAAAGAATTGACAACTTTAATAATTAAGAATAATTTATTGTGTGAGCAGCAATATGGGTTCAGACACAAGAGGACAACTGCATTTGCTCTAATGGAATTTATAGAAAAAAATATCAGCTGCTGTTGAAAATAAAGAGTATTCAGTTGGGGTATTCCTGGATCTTAAAAAAAACATTTTATACAGTGGATCATGACTTATTGTTAAAGAAACTACAACATTATGGTATTAGGGGGGTAGCACTGTCCAGTTGCAGTACTTAAAGAACATATATCAGTATGTATGTGTAGGTAGCAAAAACTTTCAGTTACTGAAGGTTACTTGCAGAGTCCCACAGGGTTCAGTTTTGGGCCCATTCTTATTCAATATGTATATAAATGATATATGTAAAGTTTCTGAAAAAATGGATTTAATATTGTTTGCCGATGACACTAATTTATTATGCGGTGGAAGCAATTTGAAACAACTTCTGGATACACTGGGAAAGGGATTAGAAAAGCTCAAACTGTGGTTTGATTCAAAAAAATTAACACTCAATTTAACTAAGACAAAATATACAATTTTTAACAACCATCACAACAACTTAGTATCTAAACTCAGTATAAATGGTGTAGCGATTGAAAGGGTATCCGAAATTAAATTTCTTGGAGTAATAATTGATAATAAACTGTGTTGGAAGTCACATATTAATTATATTAAAGGTAAAATATCCAAATCAATGGCAATACTACACAGAGTGAAATATTTGCTGAATCAACCCACACTATGTACTTTTTATCATTCATTAATACTCCCATTCATGACATATTGTACTGAAGTATGGGGAAATACATATAAGACAAACATATATCCAGTCTTTATGCTTCAGAAGAGAGCTATTAGAATAATAAACAAAGCTGCTTACAGGGAACCAATAAACTCACTTTTTTCTGAAATTAAAAGCTCTCAAGTTGAAAGATCTGGTTGACTTTAAAACTGCATTAATAATGTTTAAAGTGAAGAATCTATCACTGCCCTCAAATATCCAAAAGTTGTTCCAAATAAGGGAGAAACAATATCATTTCAGAGGAACATGTATATTTCAAAAACCTTCAGTGAGAACTACCACCAAGCAACACTGTGTCTCAGTGCAAGGAGTCAGATTGTGGAACACTTTTGGACTTGAATTAAAATCATGAACAACACTTGGACAATTTAAACAAAAACTAAAGGAAGAAATACTCCAAACATATATACAAGATGACATGTAAAATCACATAAGAATTATCATATTCAGTCTGTGTTGTGCTGTTGCTTAGTTTTTTGTCACGTTTTGTCTTAGCTTTGTTCTGATTTGTAATCACTCATTTTATTTTCCTTTTATAAGATAAGATAAGATAAACTTTATTGTCCCTCAAGGGGAAATTTGTCTTGGGCTTGTCACCCGTGCTGCAACCAGACAATCCACACATACACAATGGAAATCTTTTGAATTCTTAGATGCAATATGGGTGGGCAATATAAGCTGTGGCTTCAGCCATCACCCATTTCGGACATCTTATGTTGAACTGTATAATCTGAGGAGTTATTGTTCAATTTGACCTTGTTAGATCCCCCCCCCCCCCCCCGTTATATTATTCTGTTCCTTTCTTTTAATCTTTACATTTAATCTATCTGAAATAAAGATTCATTCATTCATTCATTCATTCATTCACTTTTGAATAAACATTGTAATTTATTAGAATCCCTATGCTGAATTGGGCTTCCTGTGGGAGAAATCCCAGTGTAACATTTAAAAAAAATGAAACACACACATACTGTATATAGCTTCAACAGTTTACAATTGTTGCACAAAATGTGTAAATATAATGGCTTTTAACTTTAAGAATTAAAATGTGTGGTTAACATAAGTCAGTGGTTAGCACAGTGGCAGCACAGCAAGAAGGTCATGGGATCGATTCCACCCTTGACCATCGTGGGTTCGATCCCACCCCCAGACCATCGGTGACCCTTCTGTGTGGAGTTTGCATGTTCTCCCCGTGTCTGCGTGGGTTTACTCCGGGTACTCCGGTTTCCTCCCACAGGCCAAAGACATGCTGGTGAGGTTAATTGGCATCATTTGGGGATTCTAAATTGTCCTGTGGTATGGATGTGAGAGTGAATGGTTGTCTGTCTCTTTGTGTTGGCCCTGCGATGGACTGGCGATCTGTCTAGGGTGTACCCTGCCTCTCGCCCAAAAGATGCTGGGATAGGCTCCAGCCCCCCGCGACTCGTAAAGGATTAAGCGGTAGAAGATGGATGGATGGATGGATGGATGGATGGTTAACATAAGTTATTAGATACAAAGTGTATGTTTTTATGCCCTTTTACTGTGTGTATATGCAGTAGAAGTTATTCCACCCCGAAAACACCCTCAAAAGCCAACAAGTTTCTCTTTCCCTTCTGCTTTCGGCATTTTGACATAGAAGCTTTAAATTGGTTTTAAATTCAAGTTATTCTGAATAATATAGATTGCTTTGAAGTTATTTTGGAGGCTCAATTTGGTTATAAATTGGCTTCATAGGTCCACAGGTTGTTTGAATCTGGGTGTAAATTCATGAAAGAAATGCAGTTCTTATAGTTGACACAGTGACGTTGCTCGGAGGCGGTCATGCTGTCCCAGCTCTACAATGGAATCCAGGATGACTCACCTTGGGGGGTTAAAAATGGCGTTTGCACCACATAATCTGCACATGTGTCGTTGTTGTGCATAGGGGATGGTATGTAGCCTTTTGGTCACACGCGAATGTCAACGCGCACGTGTCCCACAAATTCGGATGCAGTCTGCAAACCACCTACCATACCTTGTTTTTGTTGTTGTTGTTGTTGTTGTTGTTGTTTGTAGTTTGTTTGTTTGTTTGTTTGTTTGTTTTTTCAAAACTGGAGAGCTAGTCTCTCTTTAATTTGGTTTTATTCATGCAAGAATAATCTTACAACTTTAACTTTGTGTATAATTCAGCACTGTTACCTCAAACAATTTCCTCTCAGTATCTTTTATTAGTGTCATGAATTGCCCTTCAGGGCAGAGAGGTGAGACCCACATGCTGAACTGTGAGTTTGTGAGGTTTATTGCAAGTAACACAAGTCCAAACTGTGCTCAAACACAAAATACAAAACAAAAGAGAAAACTTACAGAAAAGGTACGCCTGAGCAGGGACAGGGCTCTGGCGGAGCAGAAGAGAAACTCAGTCAAGACAGCGGAAATGAGAAATGAAAATAACTGCCCTTAAATAGGGTCAAAAACAATTTACATAAGCAATGACAGGTGTATGTCACATGAGCGGGCAGAAGGTAACAACAATTCATAATTAGGACCAGCTTGGGGCAATGAGAGAGGAGCCAATGTAGCTGACAGCTGACAGGAGCGACGCCCACATGGAGCACAACCCTCGAAATGTCACTGACTGCTGTCCGCCTAGCAAAAAAACACAACAGTAAAGATATGCAGAATAAAATATCAACAAATGTGGACTGATATCTAAATGCAAATTAATACAAAATAAGACCATGACACACTAAGACATAAACAGGAAAATTGAAAACAATGCGAGAATAACAGAAACAAAAAAGCACAAAATACGATAAATGTATAAATACAGAGAAAGAGCCATGAGAGTCAGCAAGGTGGAAACCTCCTGTGCTAAGCTCATGAAATAGCCCCCCTCTCAAGGGGTGGAAGCCAGACACCCCAGGATAACATCAACAGAAAAAGACAGACCCCCGCCCCCCATAGGAGCACAATAAAACCCATCCCTGGTGGATGGGGGAGCAGACTAGGAAGGAATGAAACAAAACTCCACTCATGACCCACATCAGTGAAAACCTCAACCATCTAAGCCCCCCGGACCAAAGAGCTGGACAGTTCAGGTGGGCGGCCAAAGACACAGGCACGGCAGAGGGCATGATGGATAGAGTTGGGTGACCTACCAGGGAATGGGGGCCACAAAAGCCTGCGGTACAGTCTGTCGGGTGTCTGCTAGAGTTTACTAGCCACCTGAACGAAAAGGCTGGTCAAGGAGGCAGCTGTCCGACAGGGAGAACTAATTGTGGGCACAATAGAGGAGTTGGGGGAACCATGACGATGTCAGGTGGAGAAAAGGGAACCACGACGAGTTTGGGTGGAGGAGTGGGAACCACGATGACTTCAGGCAAAGGAGAGGGAACCACGACGACTTCAGGCAAAGGAGAGGGAATCACGACGGCATCAGAAAGAAGATAGGGAACCACAATGGCATCTGGAAGAGGAGGTGGAACCACAACAGCATCAAGCAGAGGAGGGGGAACCACGGCGGTGTCAGGAAGAGGAAGGGGAACCATGACGCCTTCGGACTGGCCTGTAGCACCCTTGGTGGTTGAGGACTTGGACATTGCTGCACCCATAGTGGCTCTGGACTGGAGTGAAGCTGCACCCATGCTGGCTCCAGACTGGAGTGGAGTTGCACCCACGGTGGGCCCGAACT
Organism: Pholidichthys leucotaenia; assembly: GCA_020510985.1. NCBI lineage: Eukaryota > Metazoa > Chordata > Actinopteri > Cichliformes > Pholidichthyidae > Pholidichthys > Pholidichthys leucotaenia. The sequence goes on from CM035845.1 coordinate 241,147,815, forward strand.
GGACCATATCCACACCCACAGTGAGCCCGGACTGGGCCATAGCTGCACCCACGGTGGCCCCTGGGTTGGAGCATAACACCCACAGTGGGCCCCCACTGGAGTACAGCACCTAAGTTGGTTTCAGGCTGGGGTGTAGCACCTATGCTGGTCCTTGACTAGGACACAGCACACATGGAGAGCCAGACTGCGGAGGAGCTGCACCCATGGAGGTCCTGGGCTGGGACGGAGCACCCGCGACAACCTCATCCGGAGGGGGAGCAGCACCCACGGAGGTCCCCAGCTGGGACAGAGCACCCGCGATGGCCTCAGCGGGGGGGAGCTGGGCCCATGGGAATTAGAGGAGGCAAGCGGGGACCAACGGAGACTTCTAGCAAAGCTGAATGATCCTCAAAGCTCAGGCAAAAGAGGCAAAGAAACAAGGTCAGGGTCACCGGTGGCAGTGGAGCCCGGCGAGGTGAGCTCAGGTGCAGCTGATGGCTGCACTTGGCTCTCCCCATCAAGAGCCAGCCAAGATCTCTCCAAAATAGAAACAACAAAGACAAAGGAGAGCACTTGCCTTATACCAAGCTCTACCGCCAACCAGGATGCCGTTGACCCAGGTGATGGTTCTTTGGGCCCAGCCCTCTGGAGGTCCAACTCCGGCTCTGCTGCAGCGGCCCATGCAGTAGGCATGGTGGTCAATGCAGTCCTGGGACCCCCCAGCAAGGTGACCCACGCAGGTGGCTCGCCCTGCATGGCGACAGGAGGTTGACTTCCTGCTGGCTCTGGATCCTGCTCAGCTTAAGCCCGGTGACACTCTTTCATCGGCGCAGGCGTTGGCTCGGTCTCAGCACTCACCCTCCATCCAGCGTGTGACTGCAGGGCTGGAACCAGGCCCTCCAGGGTGGTAGGCTCCTCCAACATCCGGCGGCTCAAACCTGGGGCCGGCAGACACTAAGGGGGAAGAGGAGTCGACATGGAGAGAGCAGGTGAAAAGTCTTTAACTGCAGCAGGCGGTGAGAGCTCATAGGACTGTGGGGGTTGAGCCCCACCACCAGGAATCAGGCAAGATAATTTATACAGTATGTGGGTGATATAGAATGAACAGACTCTTGCCTGTGTTCCCGGGGCATATTTTTTTCTGCTGCAGTAGGTGTTCAATCAGCCACTCTCCATGGCCTCAGCGGTTATGGGCCCCTCAATGGAACGTGGAGGAGCCACCCCTGCAGGCACGGTGATGGTCAGAGCTGGGAAGGAAACGACTGATCTCTCACCAGCGGGAGGAATTGCCAAGGAAGAGGGAGAGGTAGCAGCAGTGGAGGAGTTGGCTGGCGGAACAGCCGGAGAAGACAAAACACAAGGTGGAACTGCTGTGAGAGTTTACAACCTTGGCGAAGGAGGGGCTGCTGACAAGGAGGTGGAGGTGTTCCTCCGGCGATCTGGAGCTGGATTGTGACTTCGTGGAGCTGGTGGTGGAGCAGGACCAGGAATGGACTCACTGGAGGCAAAGCAGGGCGACTTCCACGGAGTGCACTTCCGTGTGGGCTCCAGTTTCAATGGAGACGGCCCCCAAGTCTGCCCAGAGAAGGATTGTTGTAGTACGGAGAGCGTGGCCAGCAAGTCTGCGAACTGGGCATGCCTCCACAACCATGGGTGCGCTTCGACAAGGCCGGTCACCACATCCACACTCTTCCAGATCTGTTTCAGGCTGTGAGAGGCTTCATCCACAAAACTCTGGTCGAACTTGGCAGCCCACTGCTCCTCCACACTTGGAACCCCCGCTGCCGATCTCCCTTTGTTTGTTGGAGGTCGGTGTGCCGGGGACATGATGAGCTCCACAGAAACAGGTCAGTGAATAAACAAAAAACAGCCAAAAAATCCACAAACTCACAGCAGCTGGATCTCTTACTGGCTGCTGTCTTCTGTCATGAATTGACCTTTGAGGCAGGGAGGTGAGACCCACGCGTTGAACTGTGAGTTTGTGAGGTTTATTGAAAATAACACAACGTAAGTCCAAACTGTGCTTAAACACAAAATACAAACAAGAGAGCAAACTTACTGATAAGGTACACCTGAGCAGGGACAGGGCTCTGGCGGAGCTGAAGAGAAACTCAGTCAAGACAGCAGCAACGAGAAATGAAAATAACTGCCCTTAAATAGGTCCAAAATAATTTACATAAACAATGAAAGGTTTGGGTCACATGAGCGGGCAGAAGGTAACAATGATTCATAATTAGGACCAACTTGAGGAAATGAGAGAGGAGCCAATGGAGCTGGCAGCTGACAGAGGTGACTCCCACATAGAGCACAACCCCGGAAATGTCACTGACAGCTGTCAGCCCAGCAAAAAAACACAACAGTAAAGATATGCAGAATAAAATATCAACAAATGTGGACTGATATCTAAATACAAATTAATACAAAATAAGAGTGTGACACACTAAGACATAAATAGGAAAATGGAAAACAATGCAAGAATTACAGATACCAAAAAAGCAAAAAAAAAAACAAAAAACGACAAATATATAAATACAGAGAAAGAGCCATGAGACTGAGCAAGGCAGAAACCTCCTGTTCTCGGCTCATAACAATTAGACTGTCCAGCGTAATCTAGTTTCAGATTTACCGCTGCACGCTTGTGAAGAGGAACAAGAACAAACTGGTTAATTCACTTTATCTTGCCTGGAATTTTCACCCATCGAGTTGAATTAATGAGAGACGAATCGGATTTCTTCACAATCCCACCTCTCCAGGCTTTTATCTTAATTTATTAAGCATGCGATAAGGCTCTTTTTTTTTTAAACTTTTAGCATGCTTTAAACACAGTTTCTCAGCTCAAGTCAGGCGAGTGGGCAGATCACCCCCCTCCCCCATTATCAGAGAGACTCACAGAATGATTGTAGGAGACACAGAAAAACACACAGTCACTGCCCGTGCCACCATGGGCTTCTATGGAGCACAGCCCAAAGTGAACTTCACCGTATAAAGTGGATCAGATTTCAGCAAAAGACACACACAGCTTCTGGCTTAATTTCCTTTTTTGCATCCGTTCCTCGGGTGCACATGGACTCATGCCAGGGACCAATATATGTAGCAGCAATTAGTTATAAGATACAAAGATTATTTAATTTACACCTATAGGTGTGTGTGGAAACAAAGGTTTGCTCTGGGTAGACACACACACAAACACAAAAAAAAAAAAAAAAAAAAACCTTGTTTTGGGGCACCAGTCAAAATCTTGGACAATTTATTAATAACTAATCCTTGTATCTTTCATGAATCAGTCTCAAATTCATTAATTCTTCTGCCATGACTCAGGACAGCAGACACAAAAAAGAAATCAAGCAGAAACTTCTACATACCGTTCACAGTTTTAATGATCAAACTCAAGTTAAATGACATTACATTCAATTGATTTGTAAGCTGGTAAAATGATCAACACGTATCAAATATCATATTAACTGGTAATGGATTCCTGAGCATAAAGTCTACAGCTAAACCTCTGTGGAAACAAGAGAAACCAGATTTTGAATTTGTAACTGTAATGCAATGGAAGACTGTGAAATAGCTCGTCAATTCAAGTTGGCATTTGGGAGCGGAACGAGCAAAGACGTTCACCAACAGTGGGTGCCATCTTGCAAATTTAACAATTCTGTAACAAAATATGAATACAATTGGACACAATTTTATGGAGAAAATGATAAAAGCTGATGATATGAAAAAGAAAACTCTGAGTTACTCTAAAAAAAAACAGAGTTTAATGAAAAGAAGAATATTATTTTTCCTTCAGATTCATAGCTCCTATCGTAGCTTTTGGACTAATTTTTAATATGAAAAACTGGTCATATTCAGTTAAAATTAGACATCACCTTTAGCCCAGCAAATAGAAAGTTGGAGTGTGGCTTACGAACAGCTGTGTCTTCTAAAAGTTCAGCGATGACCCTTCGTGAACACCAGCAGATGGCAAAGGGGGGGGAGGGGACTGCCCACAGTACTCCCAATTGTTGCGGCAGTTCTAGCTTACAGACTCAGAAGCTTGGGTCCATAGAGTGGCAGCAGGAGTGAGCGGCTGGCCCCCGGGGCAGGTGACGTCTTCTCCTAGGTAAACAGGTCCTTCCCTGGCCCACAACTTTGGGAGGTCCACCGGTCGACAAGAACCACAGGACTGAAGGAAAAATGGATGTAAAACAGTTCTACCCATGAAATCTTGGTTCTTCTGACGTTATGGTACATGAGTGAGTACCTGAGTGAAAAGTTCAAAAATCACTATCAGTCCACTTTAACATTGAGTTAAGGAAAATTAATAGAAAAAGTTCAGCAGAATAAACACGGCATCTGAGAAGAGGGAAACGTGGAGGTTTTGAGTTTTACTCCAACTAACAGGTGATGAGCTCAAAAAGAAAGGATGATCTCTCCTCAGATACCAGAGAAAAGATGCACACAGAAGAGACAAAAAAACTTCAGAAGGACAACAGAGAGAACTGCACTGAACTGAAAACCGAAAGACAACTGAAAGATCACAGTGAACTACTGGGGCATTTCTCTTTTTTAAATGAGAGCAGTTCTTTTGTCACAACACATGAGTGGCAGCAGGAAGAACCGATTATCAGCTATCGTGGGAGATTTGAATGGACTATGGTCCAATAAAAAAGCGGTCCTTTGTCTGTAACCGACCAATAGAATGAGAGGGGGCGCCGTCCAACAAAGACGGCCTGGTGATTGGCTGATACCAGTCATATGACTTATGTAAAATTTTTTGAAGAAAAACACATATTAACTGTGAAATTCACATACTTCTATTTATATAGAAGTATAAGCTATAAGATATAAGCTATCTTCAGTGACTCGTGACTAACTTTCATGACGACTTCCAGTGAGCATGCACTTTGTTACTTGTTTAAACATATTTCAGACATGCAATACATTTAAAATCAATGATAAATGAAACATTTCAAACCATCAGTGTTCATCACAGGGCTGGTCATCTTCAACAGTGTTCTGAGTGGTATTTTCTGGAAAAATATCAAAGTCTTGAGGAGAGAGGATTATTTTAGGCAGATAAAACACAGTCCAATGTTGATTAGAGTATGAGCAAACATGTTCTTTAGTTGAACAGAAAAGGGCACTGCTGGGCTTTGAATAATGGTAGAAGGCTTCAGGAAGGTGTTTTGACTATTCTGGTTTGAATCAAAAGGCTCCTAGCACATAGAACTGTCTGAGGGTAAGTGTTATAAAGGGATTTATGATAACAGTCCAGGCACGAAGCGGATCCTGCGGTCTTAAGTCAAGCAAGGATTGTGGGGCCTCAATGCTTTATTTAGGAAACAGGGTGAGTTGGAGGTCTCCTGTTCACAGAGACTGTCCATGTAGATTGGAACTCAGATGTAACACATGGAAATACAGAAAGCAATCCAACATAAACTGAAAGCATAAGCACGGTGCCCCCCCCCAACCCCCATGCCCAGCATCATGACATGTGGGCCATAAGCTATATATGTAAGTTATGCAATCGTTCACACACATTCACACACATTGTACGTTACTCATAAGTCAAAATACATCAAGATAATGTCTACCATACCCAAAACTTATTTCTAACCTATGAGTAACGTGCTTTGAACCTATGTGTAACTTACTGATCATGTTTCTAATTTACGTCTACCATATATTGCTGTATTGGCAGTGTTTGTTCATAAGAGGAAACCATCAAAACCCTATGGTGAGCAAATGCTCATGTTAAACTGGTCTTGTTCTTCTGTTCAGACAAAGTAAAGAGATGTTTCATACTTTGACATGTTTCAACTGTCTTCTGACATCCATGTCTTATCACATCACCTGTTTTATCCTTTCCGCAGACATGACCAACCTGACAGATTTGAAACCTCTGCCAGGTCAGTTACGCCCCCTGTTGTGTGATGGTCTTTGGAGGAGAGAATCTTCTTGTTTGAACTGAGATGGAGCCTTCATGCTTTCATACACCTCATTGATCAGGAGGCAACAACAGTTATGCATGGCCGTGCCATGCAAAAGTTAGGATAAGCTATGCATAAGCTATGCATAAGTTAAACTATCATTTGGCATAAGTTGTGAATGCCGGCAACACGCTAAGCATTTGTTGCTATAACAACATTTATTATATGAACAATAAACTAGACTGGTCACACAATACTGACGCACTCTACAAGAAGGGACAGCGCAGGCTGTTCCTGCTGAGGAGACTCAGGTCTTTTGGTGTACAAGGGGCGCTGCTGAAGTCATTCTATGACACGGTGGTGGCATCAGCCATCACTTTTGGAGTGGTCTGCTGGGGCAGTGGCATTACTGCAGCCGATAGGAAGAGACTGAACAAACTGATTAAGAAAGCTAGCTCTGTCCTGGGGCAACGCCTTGATCCGATGGAGGAGATAGGAGAGAGAAGGACGGTGGCTAAACTGTCATCTCTGCTGGAGTCCGAGTTCCACCCTATGCAGGACATACTGGATGCACTGAGGAGCTCATTTAGCAGCAGACTACATCATCCCAGGTGCACAACCGAGAGGTTTCGTAGGTCCTTCCTACCAACGGCTGTCAGACTGTACAACCTAAGCAGGGCTGCTCGCAGAGATAGCAAAAAGACGTAACAAACTAATAGTTTTTTTTTTTTTTTTTTTTTTTTTGAATGCAAAAGATGCAATAGACTTACACAATGGTCCTCTCCGGCATACAACTAGGAACATACCGGTCGCTATGGAGGGTGAGAATATGTATGGGCACATAATCATACCATGTAGGATAACTAAATAGACGGTTATGCTGTTTCATCCCACCTAGCAACAATGCTCTGCACTGTGTGTGTTTATATATTTACATATTTATTCCATCTAGCTACAATGCTCTGCACTGGGTGTGTTTATATTTATATATCTAAATATTTATTCCATCTAGCTACAATGCTCCGCACTGTGTTTTTATATATCTACATATTATTCCATCTAGCTACATTGCTCCGCACTGTGTGTGTTTATATACTTGCATATTTATTCCACCTAGCTGCAATGCTCCATACTGTGGGTGTTTATATATTTACATATTTATTCCATCTAGCTACAATGCTCTGCACTGTGTGTTCATATATTCATATATTTATTCCATCCAGCTACAATGCTCTGCACTGTGTGTCTGTGTGTGTGTGTGTGTATATATATACTGTATTTTATAGTAATATGTACATATGTATATTAGCTGCTCTTGCTTGCTTGTTTTTTCTTGCCTTCTGATTGTTGCTCTGAGTGTTGCTATCCCTGTGCTGTTGCAATCCTGGAATTTCCCCGTTGTGGGACTAATAAAGGCTTATCTTATCTTATCTTATCTTATCTTATAAGTTATCTGTAAGTTCAATTCAATTCAATTCAATTCAACTTTATTTATATAGCGCCATTTCACAACAACAGTCATCTCATAGCACTATCAACTGTAGGGAGGACCCCCACAGTTGCAGAAAGACCCCAGCAATCAGGCGATCCCCTGTGAGCAAGCACTTGGCGACGGTGGAGAGGAAAAACTCCCTTTTAACAGGAAGAAACCTCCAGCAGAACCAGGCTCAGGGAGGGGCAGTCATCTGCTGCGACTGGCTGGGGGGTGAGGGGATAGAGAAGAAGAAAAGAACAGACATGTAGAGAGCAAACAGCACGATGGGGACTCAATCTATGGGAGAGAACAAACAAATGTTAATGACCAGCAAAAAAAAAATATTTCATAGAGAGTGAGGAAAGGAGTGAGGCCCAGTGCATTACTGGAGGTCCCCCGGCTGACTAAACCTATTAGCAGCATAACTAAGGGAGGGTTCAGAAAACACATGATCCCTCCCTAATTGTAGGCTATATCAAAAAGGTAGGTTTTAGCCCTATTCTTAAAAACAGAGATCGAGTCTGACTCCCGAATCCAGATTGGCAGCTGATTCCACAGGAGAGGAGCTTGATAACTGAAGGCTCTGCCTCCCATTGTACTTTTGGAGATTCTAGGTATTACAAGTAAACCTGCATTTTGGGAGCGTAGTGCTCTGTTAGGATGATACGGTAGTATCAGATCTTTTAAATAAAAAGGAGCCTGATTGTTTAGAGCTTTGTAAGTAAGAAGAAGGATTTTAAACTTAATTCTAAACTCTATGGGAAGCCAATGAAGGGAGGCCAGAACCGGAGAGATATGATCTCTCTTTCTAGTACCTGTTAAAACTCTTGCTGCAGCATTTTGGATCAGCTGAAGACTTTTTAAAGATGTTTTAGGACAACCTGATAATAAAGAATTACAATAATCTAATCTCGAGCTAACAAAAGTGTGGATCAGCTTCTCAGCATCACTCTGAGACAAGATGCTCCTAATCTTGGCAATATTACGCAAATGATAGAAGGCAGTCTTAGAAACAAATTTAATGTGTGAATTGAAGGACAAATCCTGATCAAAAATAACTCCAAGGTTCCTCACAGAGCTATTAAGAGAAAGAGTAACTGCATCCAAACTGAAAGTTTGATTTGGAAAGGAATTTCTAAGGTTTTTTGGACCAACAAGAATGACTTCAGTCTTATCTGAATTTAATAGCAGGAAATTACAAGTCATCCAAACTTTGATTTCCTTAAGACAGGCTTCTAACTTGGCTAATTGATTAGTATCATCTGGCTTCATTGACAGGTATAATTGTGTGTCATCTGCATAACAGTGAAAATGTATACAGTGCTTTCTAATAATGTTGCCTAACGGAAGCATATATAAACTAAAAAGAGTAGGGCCAAGCACAGATCCCTGTGGAACTCCATGACTAAGCTTTGAGCTGAGAGAAAACTCATCATTTACATGAACAAACTGGAACCTATCAGATAAATAAGATCTAAACCACTGCAACGAAGTTCCATTAAGTCCAACATAGTGTTCTAATCTATCAAGTAGAATATTATGATCAATAGTATCAAAAGCTGCACTAAGATCTAAAAGGACAAGTACAGAAACTAGTCCATTATCAGATGCAATGAGGAGGTCGTTAGTGACCTTCGCTAAGGCTGTTTCAGTGCTATGATGGATTCTAAACCCAGATTGAAACTCCTCAAATAAACCATTTCCCTGCAGGTGGTCAAATAATTGCATAGCAACAACTCTTTCTAAGATTTTTGAAATGAAAGGGAGATTAGAGATTGGTCTATAGTTAGCTAAAGCTCCTGGATCTAGCGTTGGCTTTTTGAGTAAGGGTTTAATTACAGCCGTTTTAAAAGCCTGCGGTACATGGCCTAAAGTTAATGAAGAATTGATTATATGAAGAATAAAGCTACCAATAAGTGGGAAGACTTCTTTAAATAACCTGGTAGGAATAGGGTCTAAAAGACAAGTTGAAGGTTTGGATGAGGAAACTATTTTGTCTAACTCACAAAGGTCGATTGGAGTAAACTCATCAAGACAGACATCAATAGAAGGAGTTGTAGTAGTTACAGTATTTAAGTTAACTGTGGGAAGAATCTGATTGATTTTATCTCTGATGGATGAAATTTTATTATTGAAAAAGTTCATAAAGTCCTGACTAGTAAGCTCTAAGGGGATGCTAGGATTGACAGAGTCCTGACTCTTTGTCAACCTGGCTACAGTACTGAAAAGAAACCTGGGATTATTCTTGTTCTCTTCTATTAATGCAGAGTAATAACTCGTTCTAGCTTTTCTAAGAGATTTTTTATAAATTAAAAGATGATTTCTCCAAGCTAAATAGATTTCATCTAAATTAGTAGAGCGCCATTTTCTTTCTAATTGACGAGTCTTCTGTTTTAAGCTACGAGTTTCTGTGTTGAACCAAGGAGTTAAAAATCTCTGATTAGACTTTTTCTTTTTTAAGGGGGCCACCAAGTCTAGAGCCTGATGTAGAAGTTATCGAAACGTTCTATATAAGTTTCTAAAGCACTATGTAAACATCCAACTCATTATGGATACGTGATGCATATGCCCAAAACTGAAAATTGTGGCCATATGCCAGCATTTTAGAGAAATTTTGATACGTCAGCAAACACTGCCTAAATCGTCATGGTGTGATATATGAAAAATTAATTGAAAGTAGCAGTAAAATGATAATGAAAAGGCAACAACGTTATTTTAGAAAAACTTGCACATTATTTAGAAAAACAGTAATTAAAAATGTCACAACTTGTGGGGAAAAAAAGCTGACAAATTTCAAGGGAAAAGACAAATTTATAGGGCAAATGTTCAGATTTTTATCACATTTATATCACAGACTAATTTTTATCACTATCACCGGAGGACTAGATCATTCTAACTCAGCTTTTTAACCTCCATTTTTAGGCTTAAATATATTTTGTGACATAATGTGTACACGTGGGACAAAGTATGTTGCTAACGTTCTGTGTAGAGGTAAGGTCATGGCCCTTATCATCAGCAAATATTTAGGCAGAGGTTCAAAGAACTGCATTAACTTTGAGCAATATGTTTTCAATCAACGCAATACACATACTCTTCACAGCAAGCCTTACCATTGAAAATGCAATGCTGATTGATCTTTAACTGGTACACTTTACAAAATACAGTCAGTTAGAACAAAGTAGTAAAATAAGGCAAAGGTTAATGATTATGATGATAATAGTTTTATAACTCTGCAATGGCAACACTCAAGAGCAGTCTGACACCATTTAGGGAAATCAGTGTAACATAATGCAGTTAACATGTTATTTTAACAGTTGCATCAACAGTGTGATGCATGATTCCATAGAAGAAAAAAAGACTTTAGCTGAGAGAAGAGAACACATTACCTTCCATTCACGTAATTGTGGAGTGACTTAATGGACTGAAATTAAAACTAACATTAGAAATTGAAATTAATGATGTTGCTAGGAAACCGCAGCCCCAAAATTCATTTCCTTATTTACACTACTGATAATAATCCTTTTCTTCATTGTGGCTTTGGGATTCTCGATGCAAATTTCAAAATATTTATTATTATTATTATTATTATTATTATTATTATTATTATTATTATTATTATTATTATTATTACCCCCAACATCGGGGTAGAAATCTTATAGAGGTTGTTTGCACACTGGCAAAACATTGGCTAGACATGCACCAATGTCTTCCCAATGTACAAATGACCTCTTTAACATGTGTTCATAATGCACTCTTGCTGACACTGGGGCAATGCATGTGTGCTGTTGTGGTATTATTATCATTATTATTATTATTATTATTATTAGTAGTAGTAGTAGTAGTAGTAGTAGTAGTAATAATAATAATGTAAAATAAGAAGGTTTACACAAGGGTATTTACAGGATATGAATGAGTCTTGATTGAATACCATCCTCTGCTGAAAATTGCATGTGCAAAGCCTTATTGGAAATATACAGTAGTATATGTAATGGAAAGTAAAGCAGATGTATGTTATTGTATACAGACAGAAGTGATACAGAAAAATAGTGAATGGTAATTCTAATGTGGAAGAACTTGTAGTGTAATAAAAAGGAGAAAAAAAAGGCACCAGTTAAATCAATATCAACCCAGCTTTATCTATTAGCTCTGAGAAACCTATTCTTCACAAGGTTCCCTCACCAGTAGTGCCTGTGGGTCATTGAAATACAGCATGTTTTAAACAGAGATGGAGCAAAAGAAGGCAATCTGCTTTACTAAATCTGCTAGCCTTTGCTCTAACCATGGAGTCAAGTGAGCTGCAAGGCTATTTGTTTTGGGAATATTCAAATGTGCAGCGTGGTGTGGAGATATAAGCAAACCAAAATCATTGACTATGAGGCAAGAGGAGAAAGAAATGTGTTTTTAAAAGAAACAATAGAATTGTTGCAGCTCACTTGCAAAGTGGGTTAATTAGTTATACTTCTGTAAGATATTTATCAGCAAATGAACTGAATTATCCTCACTGATGATATATAACTTTAGTCTGTTTCTCATTGTTGGACAATGGAATGTATTGAAAACACTGATGTAACAAATAGTATATTTTAAACATGCAGGACCCTATTTCAATGGTCTAATCCAAGCATTTGCATCATCCTCTGCCCGGTGCATGAGTGGTTTTGTTTCTTTCATTCATTATTTTTAATGGTTTGTGCCTTAGCCATCTGTATACCTATTGACTGTGTGCACATTTTTGCACTTTTACGAAGCGATTTATTTAAAGGGATTGAAGCTCAGCGCATTTGTGTTCTGTTGCATTTTCTGCAAATGTGCCTCTGACCAACAAAAAGCAGTTCTAAATTCATTGGTGCATTATTGGAATATTTGTATTTATCTATGTCTATTATTTTGATAGACTGAGTTTTAAAAAATTATCATAAACAATTTGCTGACCTGTCATTTTAATTTTAATTGGACAAAAGAATGAATGCCTTTTGTTCTCCTTTGCATTTTCAGTTCTTTCGCAAACTTACTGGACAAGCATATATACGTATTAAACATTTATTTACTTTATGCCTGACTTCTGATCAGGGACTGTGGTCACTTTTTTTCTTTTTGTCAGTTGACAGTGGATTCCACCAAGAAACAGCTGACGCCCACGGCCCAAGTAGAGCCTGTCTGAAATTTGAACACACCCTGCCAGAACACTGGGGCACACATCGTTTACTTATGCATCTATCATTATCTCATTTAAGAGAGTTTTCTCTTTTATTATTTCTGTCCTTGGCCTGAGCACTCAGTGGTGTGAATGCGTATGCCAAATTTTCTAACACTGATCCCAGATGCATGTGATAGAGCATAAGAAAATGGTAATTTGCCTTAATGACTATTGGCCTAATGTACTTTCTCTGGTGTTAGCCAAATACTTTGAGAGACTGATTTTTTCTAATGTATAATGCACTCTCCCCCACCACGCTAGACAAACACCAGTTTGCATATTGTGCAAACAGATCTACAGAAGATGCATTCTTTGTCTTCCACGCTGCACTGGATTATTTTGAAACACCTGTTCTTTCTACCTGTTCATGCAACAAATATTTTACTCAAGTTTACCAGTGCGGTGGCGGAGTGGTTAGTACTGCGGCAGCACAGCAACTCACCCTTGGCTGGGGGATCCTGGGTTCGATCCCAGCCCCCGACCAACAGTAATCTGTGTGGAGTTTGCATGTTCTCCCCGTGTCTGCGTGGGTTTACTCCGGGATTTCTCCGGTTTCCTCCCACATGCCAAAAACATGCATGTTAGGTTAAGTGGTATCAGCTGGGGATTCTAAATTGTCCTTAGGCATGAATGTGAGAGTGAATGGTTGTCTGTCTCTCTGTGTTGGCCCTGCGATGGACTGGCGATCTGTTCAGGGTGGACCCTGCCTCTCACCCAAAGATGCTGGGATAGGCTCCAGCCCACCCCCTGCGACCCGAAAAGGATAAAGCGGAAGAAGATGGATGGATGGATGGATGGATGGATGGATGGACAACAGTGCTTGGCATAATTTCTGACAATGATGAAACAGCATACAGACATGATACATATTGTCTGGTGCTCAGCTACCAATATCATTCTCAATAGTAAGGAAACAAAAGAGATTTTTGAGAACTTTCAGAGGACAAGGAGAACCAACCTAATCCACTGCAAATAGTGAAGCTGGGGAGAGGGTCTCCAGCTTTAAATTCCTGGGGACACACATTACAGATGGCCATAACTGGTCTATTCAACCATCATTTTCAGTTGGAAGCTCCCAGTAAATCATTTTGTCTTAAGGAAGCTAAGGATATCTGATCTGCCACACAGCCTTCAGGTCAACTTTTATAGATGTACTGTAGAGAGCATCTTAACATGCTGCATCAAAGCATGGTTTGTCAGCTCCACCAAGAAAGACCAGAAGACTCCACAAAGTGCAATTAAGACAGCTCAGCACATTAATGGAAGTCACTGTCCACTATTGGACATCATTTACCAGCCCTGGTATAGGAGCAGGGCCTCTAAATTGGCCTGTGGCTAGACACACCCCACCAACCATCTCTTCCTCTTCTCTCCTCTGCCAGGCAGTACACGACACTACAGACCTACACATCCAGATTAAAGCCCCTTTACCTACAAAGCTGTCAAAGTGTTGAACTCTGCTGGACTACCAAATAACCATTTTCACTACCATTCATACACATCGGACACTGGACTTGACACTTTGTGTATTTTGTAATTTGCATATTCATTAATCTTATTTTTAAATTTATTTTTCTTTGTGTTGTAATGGGTTTTTTTGTACTTCTTGTTACTCAGGAATCATCTCTGAAATTTGGTTGTATTGTTTTTTCCTAATGCAGTATAAAGACAATAAAGTTATCCTAAAACTGGAAGGACAGCACATCAAACAAGCAAAACCCCTGCTACTATAACTCAGCTACAGTATTTTTAAACAGTTTGAATCCCACACATTTCTTGATAAATATTTTGTTTTCACCCGATAAGTTTGAGTTTGTTTAGATTTTTCCTATGGTACCAGTGTCATGCAGATTTGCACTTCAGCATTATACAGTCATGTGAAAAAATTAGGATTTCCCATTAAATATTCAGTTCTTTATTAAGAAATGTTCACATATCTTTGTCTAACCTTGTTTTTGGTTTTATTTGCATTTTGTAACATTTATTTTAGCCATTTTAAGTGGGAATGAATGTGGTGGGGTGCAAAAAAAAAAGGTGGGGGTGTCCTAATTTATTCCTCACTATTTGTTTAGAATAACATTTTACAGAAAATTTGAAAAAAAAGTCTTTAATTCATTTTTGTTTTGTTGTATTACATGAATCTTCCAGTATTTTTAACATTGATATTAAACATCCATATGTACAAATATGTTAAAAAAACAGGCCTATACAGGGTGTCTTAATTTTTTTCACATGACTGTATATCTCAAGCTTGCAGACATGCTCATGTCAAAGAGAATTTCATGTACGACATCTCTACTAAAAGTGAACTATTTCCTTTTGATGTATTCTTAACAAATTAAAAAAAAAAGAAAAAAAAAAACATGGATAACCTACATTCATAACCAGTCTGGACACAAAACTGATTTATTTTGTGAGTAAGAGTTACGATGCACTCAGCAAGAAGGACAACAGATCAAGTCTGAGACCAGAAATACCTGCATTTGTTTCTTTCCCTTGGAGCTCACTAACAGATGTTTGTTTGCCCAAGAAGGAGACCCCTGCTGGAATGCAGTTGGCTTTATTAATATTGTCCTCAAACCTCAATTTCCATTGCATAATGTATACAGAGTCAAAATAAGGTCAGGCATATGCATATGTGGTGCTGTTTCTTTCAGTGCTTCTTTTAGAGGCATAATGATGAAAACCTTCACCAGTGTGCTTTTCGTAAGTCCATCATTTGATTAATATGAAATGAAATACATTATCAAAGTAAGATTAAAATCTATAAATATTTAGCAAATGTTGTCATTAACCATCTAGCTTTGTTCAAAAACACTTTCCATTCAGGCTGTTGACTTATATATATATATATATATATATACTGTATATATATACAGTATATACTGTATATATATATATATCATTTTTAATTTTTTAACCTTCAAATGTCAGTTTCTTTTCACAATGTGCTTGTTGACAAACAACCTAAAGATGGCCATTTTCTATATTGTCAGTGCTACTGGATTTTCTTGCATTATTAATAGCACAGTCTGAGATATGTATCTGATTAACAGCAACACTGATTATTATGCATTGTTATGTTTGTGCAGGGAAAGCAAAGTAGATAAAACTCCCACTCAGCGTGTCCGTGTCTAATGGCCACCTCCTGTTTGCATTCCCAAAATGCTATAAAATTCATATATATTAAAAGATTTTTCCACTTTTATCAACTTGATGTTTGAAATTTCCATCAGTCCTGGTCATGAAAACCACAATTTAATTCATATTCTGAATTTTAACCTTTTTAATGCCTGTTTGATTACATAATGTTAATGATTCTCACTTTACTGGTGGGCTGTGGATCACACTCTGTTTCAGACTGCTGTATCCCAACATCAGTGATAACAGTGGCTGTTGAGTGTGGGGGATGAGGCTGTCTTGCATTTGCTGGGGTCACGAGAATGTGCCCTTGCCCTTCCAGGAACACCCTTCCTTGTTACAGTTTTAGAGGACTCCTAATCAGGAGGGACTGATTTCCTTAGGAAAAAGGCATTATATTCCAAGACATCCAGGAGATTATAGAAGACAGTCAGCAGTTGCAACTGTAGATGCCAACAACCTTGTCTAGGTTATCCACTCCGCCTTTGAACCTACTGTAGTCCAGGAGTGTTGCAGGCTTCCCCTTTTCCCCGTCACTGATTGCAGGTCTTCTGTGCTTTGTGCTCAAAAGAAGAAGCACATTCTTCCCTTGCTTTGACATGTAGAATACCACCATGGTAGTTTGGGTGAAGGTAAAGACAGAGAACAGAATATTCCTCTGTCGCAGCTGGGGGAGCTGGGAAGGTAGCTCTGTTTTGTTTGTCCTGACTGTGCCAACCACAGCCAGTTTTCCTCTGGAGAAAGTTTTCTACTTTATCTCATCAGCTGCTCAGCCTCCACTGCTATGTCTCTATCATCCTCATCCCCTGAGAAAGAGGAACTGGTCACCGTCTAGTACTCTTCATCAGTGGTGATGCTGTCATTGTCTGAGGAGGATGTGTCCTCATCGTCAGGAGAGGATGTGTCCTCATCTTGGGCAGACGATGTCTCTTCTTTAAGTGTAGAGAATTTCTCCCCATCTTTGCTCTCCAAGAGCATCACATAGTCAAGTGCATGAAGCAGTGAATATGACCATCTTGCCACAGAAAAAAAAAAAAAATGTTCTGGAAGCTGTTAGCCTTACTTAGAGCATTGGTACTGAATGCACCTGCTTAAACTCCAGGACAGATTTACAAACAGTGCAAGAGTTTGTTGTTGTTGTTGTTTTTGTTGTTGTTTAGCCTGCAACTACATCTTTGAACTCTAAAAGATGTCCTGGGATTTTTATTTATTTATTTATTTATTTTTGGGGGGGATAATTGAGTGTGGCATTTTTATGAAAAGAGTAAAGCTACTTGTGCTTTCAACATGTGCATCAAAGCAGAGTTTGCTTGGGAAACTGAAAGTTCAACATCACTTTATTTCACTCTCTCTTGCAAATACACATGTATCCTACAATTCCATGCACAGGCACATTTTTTTTTTTCATTCACGGACATATTGTCTGACACTCCTGAAGATCACACCTTTGTTAAAATTGTGTCATCTATTCACTCCACTGGAATGCAGTAATAATCATACACTTCTACTGGCAACTAGGAATATTACATGGATTTTTCTGTCTTTGTCAAAAATTGATAAATGACATAATCTGGTAGAAAACATAAAAAAAATGCAATTTTAAAGTGTTGAGTTTAGAATTTGAACAATTTTACCAAAACTGTATGATTTAATACTGTAAATAACAAGGAATTTAAAAATGTACTATTATGTAGAAGAAAATCCAGACCTTTGGAATATTTCATTCTGCATGCATTAACACAGCTAAAATGATCAAAAAAAGAGAGTCAAGTGCACACAAATGGCCATCATAGAGCCCAGAGGGTTAAAAATCCCAGTACATAATTTTTAAAATCATTTTTATGTCATAATGACAGTGTCATGTCAAAAGAGTAATCATTTTATAGACAGAGTCGTACTTACTTGCAATGTTATACTGTATATTCTTTTGGTAAATGATTTCCCAGAAGAGTGGATTGTGTGAGGTAAAAAAAAAAGAAAAAAAGAAACTGCATCAAATGGAAACAGATGCTGAACCAAGATTCGCTGCTCTCTCCTTTAGGCAGACTTTATAATTGGAGCTACGTACATCACAAGCCTGCCTTAGACTAAGTAAATAAACCAACTTCACCACACAAATAGAGAAGAGATCTACAAAATCCCAGATAGTTCAAGTGGCAGATATATGTCTGGCTCTCTAGTCTTTCTCTTGTGAAGAAAGAAAGAAAGAAAGAAAGAAAGAAAGAAAGAAAGAAAGAAAAACTTTTCAGCGACAAAAGCTTTAAGAACTGAAAATCTTTGAGGAAATCAGAAGAAATTAATCATGCTAGAAATAAAGCTAAATGCTACATTTTTGAGGATGTCTTAGCAGGAAAATAGCTTTAATACTGCTGATGATTTTTGAGGGTTTTTTTATCTTTTAATGAACTCTGACAAATAAGATGCCTATGAACAGCAGCATGATTAACAAATGAAACTAAGATGAAGATCATTTAGAACTTCAGTCCAGACATTTTAAAATTAATTGGTTCTTCTTTCAATCAAGACATCTCTGAGGTCTGATATATACAGTATAATTAGTGGTGTCACTTTTAATCATGATTAATTGCATTTAGATGAAAGGTCAACTCACTTCTTCTGAATCACATTGCAGTAATGAGTGTTTAAGTGCATTTAACCATTTAACTGTCCACATTAAATGGACAGGTTGTGCGCCCCAAGTGGCACAGCGCAGCAACTGCACCTGCCAACTTATTGACGTCCCCCGGCTATACTGAGAATTTGTACTGATCTGGACTGATCTGACAGTTCAGAAGGAGGCAGACATGCACCGGAGGAATCATGGCTGACATGGAATACAGCAAAGAAGAAGAAATCATCATAATTCTTCTTCCTTTTTCCGCTTTGAGGTCCCCAGCACCAATGTGGTCACCGCCATGTTCGGTCATGGTGACGGCGATTCTGACTGAAACTGCACCAAAAAGGAAAAATAGCCACGTACAAATAAAATTTATGTGGGATAATCATAAGAGATTGTAGATGTGGCAGAGAGTGTAAATGTCCGAACAAATGCAAAACATCGACCAAGATGGATGAAAACAGACCGGCTACGTGGGCAAGTGAACCCCTCCCACCAGCAACAGGTAAGAGGAAAAATATGTTTGTTTTTTGTTTTTTTTACATTTTATTGACTTTCTGGTTCATATACTTTAAAGATTAGATAAAAACATACCCCTGTTGTAGACAAAACGGCGTAAAAAAAACTGAACCATTCTTTATGTAAATGTGTCCAAAGTCCACTTTTGACTGAGTTATGCAATTTATATAGCTGCCGTGACATTATGCAAATTAGATGCATAAATTTATTCCGATCTGAAACTTTGGATCATATTCTGCATCTTTCTAATTGACAATAAACCATTATCTCTTGCAACTTTCAAGTTATAGCCTTGGAAATCTGAACTATTTTATTGACAAAAAATATTTACCACTCTTGACCACTAGGGGTTAGGTTTACCCCTTACCCGTTCCTGTCGCCATGTGGCGCCTGGGACAGCTAAAGGGTTAATTCCATTTTAACTGCGTAATGCGATTAATCACGTTATTGTGATTGACTCACATGGCTCACATTGTGATTGACTCAGCATGGCTCTCTCTTGCCTGTGTGCTCCCTATGGCCAATTGCAATTATTCGCTTAACTCATGGCATGATTAATTGCAATTAAGGTGACACCACTTATATACTGTACGTATAAATAAACCAACTAAGATTAGCTGTAGCAAAAGAAATAAAAGAAAATGACTATATTTTCATGATTATTTTTGTTTTTTTCTTATTTCAGACAAGAATTAAAAGGAGATGATTTTGCCTTTACATGTTTCAACTGTCCACTGCAAACTTCTTCAAAAGTGTCAAATGACTGCTGTGTAGTGTCATTTTTCAGCTGTTTTTTTTCCTAGGTGCGGCCAGCCCTGCAGAACTGTCAGATCCACTGGGGCCCTGCCCTCCACTGGCTGATGGTTTCTGGAGAATGTAGTCCCAGGTGTGGGAAAGAATAAATGCCTCCTCATCCTGATTCATTCTGTCTTTTCCTCGCTTTCTAATTTCGATGGCCTCCTTGATCCAGTGTTTGTGTCTGTTACTCTGCGATCCATTGATTTTTACGTTGTCCCAGTCCTTTGCTTTTCCACAACTGGGACTACATTCTCCAGAAACCATCAGACGGAGGAGGTTGGGGCCAGCCTAGTGGATCTGAGAGTTCTGCTGGGCTTGCCCCACCTAGAAAAAAACAGCTGATAAATGACACTTCACAGCAATCAGTTGACACTTCTGAGGAAGACTACAGTGGACAGTTGAAACATATAAAGGTAAAAACTAGTAGTGTTTGATGATTACAATTTTTGATCACGATTTAGGAATGTTGAGTTAATCGTGATTACCTCTGCCAGGCCACAGGCCAGGAGGAGGTTATGTTTTTGCCAGCGTCTGTCTGTCTGTCTGTCTGTCTGTCTGTCTGTCTGTCTGTCTGTCTGTCTGTCTGTCTGTTTGTCTGTCTGTTGGTTAGCAAGATAACTCAAAAAGTTTTGGACGGATTTCGATGAAACTTTCAGGCGTTGTTGGAAATGGTACAAGGAAGAACTGATTAAATTTTGGGGATGATCCGGATCACCGTCTGGATACAGGAATTTTTTAAAGGATTCTTTAACATTGTGAGATACGGCCATTTTCAACATGTGTGCAGGCCCAATGGAGGGCGCTGCTCGTCATGTCTGATGAAAACAAACTCCGCGTTCTTCAACGTTTTAGGCACAAAAGCACGCTGGAAACAGTGGTGGGCAGGGCCCGGCAGCGTGCCTGTGTTTGCGCTAGCTGCAAAAGCTGAGACGGGCAGCTGTCCGGCGCGGGATTATTTGGCAGAAATTCCCCGGCCAGCCATAGTGCCTGCGCAAAAACAAGCTCTCTGGCACTATGGTTTCCCAACCCAAAGGTGCAGGGAAGCAACCCTTTCATCCACCGGGAAAAACTCTAGTATAGAGGCAGCAAGGTGGGGGGATACAAGAATACCAACCCCTGCTCGTCGCCTCTCGCCCAGGGCAACTCCAGAAAATGCCAAGCTCCAGCCCCTCTCCAGGAGACTGGTTCCAGAACCAGAGCTGTGTGTTGAGGTGAGGTCTACTATATCTAGCCGGTATCTCTCAACCTCGTACACCAGCTCAGGCTCCTTCCCCACCAGAGAGGTGACATTCCACGTACCAAAAGCCAGTTTAGAAAGCTTGGGATCAGTCCGCCCAGGTCTCCGCCTTTGACCGCCACCTAATCCACATAGCACCGGACCCCCATGATCCCTCCTGCAGGTGGTGAGCCCACTGGAGGGCGGACCCATGCAACTCCTTCGGGCTGAGCCTGGCCGGGTCCCACGGGTGGAAACCCGGCCAGGGGATGTCTGTGTTGTGTTGATCAAACCTGGCGTAAAAGCTGTTGAGGTTGTCCGGCAAAATGGCATCTCAGGTCACAGTTCTGTTAGCATCCTTCCTGTAATTGGTGACTGACTTGGTTCCCTGCTATATACTTCTCATATTATTTTCACTGTTACAACTTTCAAGTCTTTGGGTATATGTCCTCTTGGCAGCTCTGATGGATTTTCGGAGCTCAAATCAAGCAAGTCTGTACTCTGTGATGTTACCTGACTTGAAAGCTGTGCACCACATCCTGATCTTGCTGCGTATATCTGCATTGAACCAGGGCTTCTGGTTAGGGAACACACGAATAGTCCGCAAATAGTCTGGGACGGGATGCAGATAGACGTGCACCAGTCAATATAGCTACTAACAGTGTCTGTGTATTCATGTATGTTGTTTGTAGCTTCCTTAAAAATGGTCATATCTGTGGCCTCCAAGCAGCCCTGCAGTTTTTTCAGTGCATTGTCAGTTCATTATTAGTCCAAAAACAGGGAAATTTACAGGGAGAAAGCAGAGTTGGGCTCCCAGGGGCAAGTGATGTGATGGCCATAGCCAGGTCACCCAACCCAGAGAGTGCTCCGATGGCCACCGAGAGCAGGCTTGCTTTGTGGTTGGAGTTAGTGGTGGACGGGATGCTGCACCAGCTTTAATCCTTCCCTCCTGATTGGGAAGGATTGGGATGTAGAGCCACAAACCTCAGGAGACCTCTCCAAGACATGGAGAGACCCTCGGTCGGCAAAGGCAAAGAGAGATTGAATGAGTCCTTTGGCCCCCTGCAGGGGGGACTTCTGCACCACCGTTAATGATCATTCCACAGCTTCACTTTCGGAACGCTTTTTTTGACTTTTAATTCCAGTAGATAGTCAAGTTTGATCATCTCGGCACTCGGACAGGGCTGTGACCGATCCCACAATTTGAGTGAGTGAGAGCATATAGATGTTTAAACGCAGAAGTCCCAAAATTGAAACTGGGGGAACTCCACAGGTTATTTTTGTTCACTCATATTTGCAGTTACCTATAGACACAAAATAACACCTGTCTTTTAAATAGGACCCAAACCAGCTAAGATGAGATGGTGACATCCTATAAGTACCTGGGTGTTCATCTGAACAATAAACTAGACTGGTCACACAATACTGACGCACTCTACAAGAAGGGACAGCGCAGGCTGTTCCTGCTGAGGAGACTCAGGTCTTTTGGTGTACAAGGGGCGCTGCTGAAGACATTCTATGACACGGTGGTGGCATCAGCCATCACTTTTGGAGTGGTCTGCTGGGGCAGTGGTATTACTGCAGTCGATAGGAAGAGACTGAACAAACTGATCAAGAAAGCTAGCTCTGTCCTGGGGCAGCGCCTTAATCCGGTGGAGGAGATAGGAGAGAGAAGGACGGTGGCTAAACTGTCATCTCTGCTGGAGTCCGAGTTTCACCCTATGCAGGACATACTGAATGCACTGAGGAGCTCATTTAGCAGCAGACTACATCATCCCAGGTGCACAACCGAGAGGTTTCGCAGGTCCTTCCTACCAACGGCTGTCAGACTGTACAACCTAAGCAGGGCTGCTCGCAGAGATAGCAAAAAGACGTAACAAACTAATAGTTTTTTGAATGCAAAAGATGCAATAGACTTACACAATGGTCCCCTCCGGCATACAACTAGGAAAATACCGGTCACTATGGAGGGTGAGAATATGTATGGGCACATAATCATACCATGTAGGATAACTAAGTAGACGGTTATGCTGTTTCATCCCATCTAGCAACAATGCTCTGCACTGTGTGTGTTTATATATTTACATATTTATTCCATCTAGCTACAATGCTCCGCACTGGGTGTGTTTATATTTATATATCTGTATATTTATTCCATCTAGCTACAATGCTCCGCACTGTGTGTTTATATATCTACATATTATTCCATCTAGCTACAATGCTCCGCACTGTGTTTATATATTCATATATTTATTCCGTCCAGCTACAATGCTCTGCACTGTGTGTCTGTGTGTGTGTATATATATATTTTATAGTAATATGTACATAAGTATATTAGCTGCTCTTGCTTGCTTGTTTTTTTTCTTGCCTTCTGATTGTTGCTCTGAGTGTTGCTATCCCTGTGCTGTTGCAATCCTGGAATTTCCCCGTTGTGGGACTAATAAAGGCTTATCTTATCTTATCTTATCTTATCTTATCTTATCTTATCTTATCTTATCTTAAGTGCTGTACCAGAAATTCCCACCAACTTTTTCATCCTTTCTAGTAAGATGTTATGGTCAACCATGTTGAATGCAGCTCTTAAGTCCAGCAGAATCTGGACTGAACTGGACTGTTGCCAATATCTGTATTGGAGCAGATGTCACTGAAGATCTTAGCAAGAGCTGTGTCAGTGCTGCGGTGAGACCAAAAACCTGATTGATAGATATTCAAACAGTTATTTAATATCAGGAAGTTGTACAGTTGTTAAAAGACAGCTTTTTCTATTATTTTACTAAGAAAGGGAAGGTTTGATATGGGCCTATAGCTGTTCATGAGTAAGGTGTCTAGGTTTCTCTTTTTTAAAAGTGAACTGCTAGCAGTTTTTAGGAACTGAAGGAAAACACCTGAAAGCAGAGACATATTTGTGATCTGTAGTAGATTTGAGGCCATACAATATAAAAAGTTTAAAAAAAAATGTTGGGAGAGTGTCAAGGCAGCAGGTGATGGATTTTAGGTGATGTATCATGTCATAAAAGTTTTAATGATTGATTGGACAAAATTGTGCCATGGTGTTTACATCTTCGCTAAGTGGACACTGAGGAAGTACATGTCCTGCACCTGCCATAGGAGCAATAACTGATTGTCTATTTTTTCTGAATTTTGTCAGTAAAGAAAAAGTCATTACAGGCATTATTGGATAGAAGTTCAGGAGTTACTGGCACTCGGGGATTTGTTAGCCTGTCAACAGTAATGAACAAGGTGTGTGCATTATTGTTTTTAGCAATGATGTCAGAAAAATATGATTGCTTGCATTTCTCAGCTCCAAATTATAAATGTGCAGTCTATCATTATAGATTTTATAGTGAACCTATAATTTATTTTTTTGCCACTTGTGTTCAGATTTTTGACACTGTCTTTTTTCACTTCTTCCTCGTGTGGCATTTCTCCATGGAGGTTTCTTTTTAATAGCAACCACTTCCACCTTGGTGGGAGCGATGGAATCAATAATATTTGTATTTTTAGCACTGAAATTTTCCACAAGCTCATTATTTGAAAGGAAAAGGGGGTGAGGAAAAAAAGCTTGGGTTAATGTTTCACTGATATTATCACTCATGTGCCATTTTTTGATGACGTCTGTCTGGGTATTTCTGCTAACATTCATATCACTCTGAAAGAAAACACAAGAATGTTCAGACAGAGAAATGCCCATCACCATAACCTGAGAGATGTTCAGACCTTTGGAGATAATCAAGTCCAGACTGTGTCCTCTGTTGTGTGTGTGTGTGTTTTTTTTTTCTTCCCCTTCACGTGCTGAGTCAATCCAAAGTTATCAAGAACACAACACAATTCTTTGGTCCCTCTGTCCTGAGGGTTGTCAACATGAATATTAAAATTACCTACAATAACTACACTGTCAAAGTCAACAGAAATGACAGCTCATCATAAAAGGTTGCATGGTATTTAGGTGGTCTGTAAACATTAAGAAACAGGTTACGGGAGGAGGAATTAAGCTGAAGAGCCGCATATTCAAATGAAGTTAACTTGTAAGACCTCTATTTGCATTTTGTTCTTATTCAAAACAATGACAGATAGGAGATTTTTGTTTGTTTTTTTAACCTTATTTTCTTTACATGTTTCGACTGTGCACTGCAGTCTTCATCAGAAGTGTCAGCTAATTGCTGCGAGATGTTATTTATCAGCTGACTTTCATAGGCAGGGCCAGCCCAGCAGAACTGTCGGATCCACTGGGCCGGCTCCGCTTTCCGCTGTCAGATGGTCTCTGGAGAATGTAGTTCCAGGTGTGGGAAAAAATAAATGCCCCCTCATCCCAGTCCATGCTGTCGTTTACCCGCTTCCTGATTTTTATGGCCTCCTTGATCCAGCGATTGTGTCTGTTACTCTCCGATTCAATGATTTTTGTGTTGTCCCAGTCCATGTCCCATCGGACAGCAGAAAGCGGGGCCGGCCCACTGGATCTGACAGTTCTGCTGGGCTGGCCCTGCCTACGAAAGTCAGCTGATAAATAGCACCCCGCATATATCTATCTATCTATCTATCTATGTATCTATGTATCTCTCTCTCTCTCTCTCTCTCTCTCTCTCTCTCTCTCTCTCGTGCGCATGCGTGGGCGTTTGTGGGAGCAGGGGTGTGGAGTGGTGTCGAGTGAGTACTTTAAACTTTGTATCTTCTAACTTTTTCTCTATCTTGTGTGTTTGAGGTGTGTGTGTTTAATATAGTGGGTTGAGTGTGTGTGTGCTGGGGTGTGAGTGTTGGAGTGAGTGTGTTGGGGAACGGTAGCTTCTGCTGCCGGTTTTTCCCAGCCGGCATCATGCCGGTGATTGATGGTGGTGTGGAGTTTGAGCGCTTAACCCGGCGTCATGGTGTGAGAATCCTCCCGACAGTTCCCTGTTCTGTGGAGGAGGCCAGCCTCGCTGTAGGACAGGTGGTTGGGCATGGCAGCATAAAATCAGCATCGAGGATGAACAGCGCAATTGTGATCTTTCTGGATTCGACTGAGAAAGCTGATCAGGTGGTGGCACAGGGAGTGGTCATAGGTGACACTTTTACTCCCGTTTTACCGCTGGCGAATCCGTCTAGGAGGATCACCATCTCAAACGCTCCTCCTTTCGTTAAAAATGATCAGCTGATTAGAGAGTTGTCCCGTTTTGGCCAGGTTGTGTCCCCTATCAGAATGGTCTCTCTGGGTAGTAAATCACCCCTGCTGAAGCATGTTGTATGTCACAGGAGGCAGTGTTTCATGGTGTTGAAAGACAGCTCTGCTGAACTGAACGCGTCTTTTAATTTCAGGATTGATGGCTTTAGCTACTTGGTGTTTGCAACATCTGAAACCATGAAGTGTTTTGCGTGTGGCGCAGAAGGCCATCTTATTAGGTCATGTCCTGAAAAGGCGAACACAAAGAGCACTGGCGGTAAGAAAGGTGACGCCGCTGTTTCTGGTGGTCCGGAGGGTAGCGCTACATGTGGTGCGGCGGATGCCGCTGCGGCGCCCGCTTCTGCTGGGGCGGTCGTGGCCGCCCCAGCAGAAGCTGGGGCGGCCACGACGTCCGCCCCAGACGTCGTAGAAGCCGCGTCCGCTTCTACTTCTGCGGGGGCGTCTGCGTCCGCGTCCGCGTCCGCTTGTGCTGGGGCGGCCGCGGCCGCCTCTGCTGGGGTGGCCGCGGCGGGCGCGGTAGTTGTCCCCCCAAACAGTGATGGTGGGGAATTTCTGTCTGGCAGCAGCTCTGATCATTGTGACGAGCCTGTCGCCCGGGGTAGACAGGTGGAGGGTGTAAGTAAAAGTGCAGTTAAACGAAGGAATGTGAATGAACAGACTTTGCAGGCGGGGGAGGAGCGGTTTGAGGCTGTAGCGGACACACAGAGCAAACACTGCATGACAAACGTTGCGTTTCATGAAGAAATGCAGGAATGTAGTTTTGTTGAAGAGGATCCTTTTAAAGCTGCACAAAAAAGGAAAAGTGCGGAAAACTTGCAGAGCTCTGCTAAATCTAGTAGGGTTGGGAATTTAGATTTACTGAATGAGAGCGCTTCTGACGAAAGTGGAGATGAGTCTGAACTGATGCAGACGCAGACGCAGGAGGAGCAAAGCTCCTATTGTTTTGCTAAAATTAGACAATTTCTCCAGGTGACTAAGGGGAGCAGAGCTGTGAAAGTGGAAAATTACTTTCCAGATCTGGAGTTATTTGTGGCATCAGCTCGCAAGCTGATGAAACCGAATGATGGGAATGAGACTTTTACTGATCAGGAAATTTTTCGTTTAAAGAAACTGGTTGCCAAACTGAAATCACAAATTACTAACAGTCATGTTGACTCTTAGTTTGTTTCTTCCCTTTTATGCTATGTGTGTGTTTTTTTACTGTACCTTATTTTTATCCTTTTTAATGCCCCACCTTAGAATTGGCACTCTTAATATAAACGGGGCCAGGGATGATGTAAAAAGGGCCTCTTTATACAAGCTTTTTAATTTAAAGGCACTTGACGTGCTGATGGTCCAGGAGACTCACAGCACTGTAGACATTGAGTGCCAGTGGAGAAAAGAGTGGGATGGCTGCATTTTTTTTAGCCACAAATCCAATAATAGTGGAGGGGTGGCTGTACTTTTCTCTCGGGGTTGTGTGCCTGTCTCTTATGAGGTAGAAGAGGTGGTGAAAGGACATGTACTCTTGCTAAAGGTACAGCTTGAAAATGTAAACTTGGTTCTTATAAACGTGTATGTGCCAACCCAGAGAGCAGAAAGGATCAGGGTCTTTAATATGCTATCAGATACGGTTAGATCCTGTAATCCAAATAGTTTTTTATTTCTGGGGGGTGATTTTAACTGTACATTAAACCACAGACTGGACAGGAACCATCAGGAACCTCACCCTGCTTCTGCCAATAGGCTGAGGGAACTAGTGAAGGCGCATGAACTGGCCGATGTGTGGAGATCACATCATGGGGACCAGAGGCAGTACACCTGGAGCCATGCTAAGGATAACCTCTTATCTATGGCTAGGTTAGACCGTTTCTATGGTTTTAAACACCAAATGAGTGTTTTTAAAAATAGTTGTATCTGTCCTGTTGGTTTCACTGATCACTGCCTGCTGATTTGTTCTGTTTTCATTGAAAATGTAAAGTGTAAGAGTGCTTTTTGGCATTTTAATAATACACTTTTAAATGATGTGTTTTTTAAGGGAGTTTTTCATGATGTATGGAAGTCACACAGGGAACAAAAACCCTCTTTTAGTTCTCTCCAATTGTGGTGGGATTTTGGTAAGGCCCAGATAAAACAACTCTGCCAACAGTACACTCAAAATGTCACTCGTAGCTTGACCCAATCCTTGAAAGTTCTGGAGACTGAGGTGGTAGAACTAGAGGAGTTGCTCAGTTCTACAGGAAAACAGGAGCACTTAGAGGCTCTCAAGTCAAAAAGGTCAGCCTTGGCTAGCTTGCTAGGGGTCACCACACAGGGTGCTCTGGTCCGCTCACGCTACATGGATGTAGCTCTGATGGACTCGCCCTCCCAGTACTTTTTTGGACTGGAGGGGAAAAATGGACAGAGAAAGCTCATTCACTCCTTGTTGGGCGATGACGGGAGAACAATCTCCACAGCAGCAGAGATCAGGAAACACGCTGCTAGCTTTTACAGTGAATTGTTTAGAGCAGAGTGGAGGGAGGACACGTCACTGGGCCAGGTTTTCCTTGATGGTCTTCCAGTGCTCTCAGAGGACCTTGTTGCCGGCTTGGATGCTCCACTGTCTCTGTCTGAGCTGCATACGGCGCTAATGAGCCTCCAGAATGGAAAATCACCAGGCATAGATGGTCTCTCTGTGGACTTTTTTAAGGAATTCTGGCCCCTGCTTGGTCCAGACCTGCTGGAGGTTCTCCAAGATAGCTTGGAAAGGGGGACCCTACCCACGACCTGCAGGAGGGCCATCATCACACTGTTGCCGAAAAAGGGGGACCTCCAGAGCCTAAAGAACTGGAGGCCGGTCTCTCTGCTCTGCACAGACTATAAGATTCTCTCAAAAGCTCTGGCCCGAAGACTGAGAAAGGTGATGAGCGAGCTCATTCATGTAGACCAGACTTACTGTGTGCCTGGCAGGCTGATTAGTGACAACGTCACTTTAATTCGGGATATTTTGGAGGTCTCTGGTTCATTGGCGGTAGAAACTGGTTTGATTTCAATTGACCAGGAAAAGGCGTTTGATCGGGTTGAACACCAATATTTATGGACAGTTTTAACAGCTTTTGGGTTCAGCCCAGGCTTCATAGCCAGGATACGGGTCTTGTACAGTGACATTGAGAGTGTACTGAAGATAAATGGGGGCCTGTCTGCCCCTTTAAAAGTCCAGAGGGGGGTTCGGCAGGGCTGCCCTCTCTCAGGGATGCTGTACTCCCTTGCCATAGAGCCTTTGCTTCACTGCCTGAGAAGGGACCTATCAGGAGTCACTTTTCCTGGCTGTGACACCACGTTCAAGCTGTCGGCCTATGCAGATGATGTAGTCATTCTGCTAAACAAGCAGAGTGACATTGACGTTCTGGTTAGGAGTGTCAATCTTTTTGGCCAACTTTCCTCTGCAAAAATAAACTGGGGAAAAAGCGAGGCTCTGATGGTGGGGGAGAAACTAGAAAATCAGCTTACGCTGCCTGGTGGGTTGATTTGGAAAAAAGGAGGTTTTAAGTATCTTGGTGTCTTTATTGGAAATCAGCAGTTTGAGCAAAAAAATTGGGATGGGGTCATAGAGAAAATTAACGGGAGACTAAACAAATGGAAGTGGCTAATGCCAAGAATATCTTTTAGAGGAAGAGTGCTCATTTTAAATAATCTTGTTTCCTCATCCCTGTGGCACCGCCTCATGTGCATGGACCCCCCTGCTGGTTTGTTGTCCAAAATTCAGTCTGTTTTGGTGGACTTTTTTTGGGGGGGTGGACTCCACTGGGTTCCTCAAGCCCTGTTATTTCTTCCCAAAGAGGAAGGGGGGGCAAGGAGTGATTCATTTAGCTAGTAGAGGTGCTGCTTTTAGACTGACTTTCATACAGAGACTGCTGACGGGCCCCCAGGACCTGGTATGGAGGCCTTTGGCCTGTGTTATTTTACAGAGAGTCCTTGGGCTTGGGCTAGACCTCCCTGTGTTTTTAATGGATTTTAAGAACTCTAATGCACTGTCTTTACCCAGTTTTTACCGCAGTCTCTTTTCAGTGTGGACTCTTTTTAAAAAACAAAGAGGGCCATGCGATTCCCTCTACTGGTTGTTGAGGGAGCCGCTGGTTTTTGGTGGTCGCCTTGGTATCCTGCCGGGAGTTGGAAGGACCTTCCTTGATAGGCTGTGTTCCAGGAACGTTCTCACTCTGAAGCAAGTGGTGGAACTGGCTGGTCCTGGCCTCAACAACGCCTCAGCTTTAGCAGCTCATCTTGGTGTCAGGTCGAATCGTTTCATCGATGGTCTTCTTGCACACTGGAAACAGGAGCTTCATGGACTTGAGCACTCCCTACTCTTGGACTTTAGCAATGGCACGCTGCAGCCGGAAAGCACTGACCCCTTTCCCTCTCTCACGCTCTATATGGACTTTGACGTCGCTCCTTGCTCCTTACTGGCATTCTGTGCTCCCACTGGTGTGGACTTTGGAGGAGCCAGTGGTAAGGCACTCTACAGACTGGTTGTGATGGCACTCAACAAGGACAGATTGAACACCTGTGTGGACACTCCTTGGAGAGCCTATTTTAAGCTAGGAAAAGGGCATCGGCCTGCCTGGAGGGCTCTTTATAAAGCCCCTCTCCCTAAGAGGCATGGAGACTTACAGTGGAGGGTCTTGCATGGTATTATAGCAGTCAATGCTTTTGTTTCTGTGATTAACAGCAGTGTCAGTGATCAGTGTGTTTTTTGTTCCTCTAGGGAGACTGTTTTTCATTGTTTTATTGAATGTCAGCGCCTGAGTGGCCTCTTTGAACTTCTCACAGAACTTTTTCATATTTTTAAGGAAGTTTTCTCTAAGCAGGTTTTCATTTGTGGTTTTATGTACAATCGTCGTTTTAAGCAGAAGTGTCAACTACTGAACTTTGTTTTAGGGCAGGCAAAGTTGGCTATCTATGTAAGCCGGAGAAGAAAACTTGAGAATGTTGAGAGTGATGTTGATGTCGAAATTTTATTTGTGAGGCTACTTAAAGCCAGAATCAGGCTGGACTTTCAGTTTTTTATGGGGAATGGGGATGTGGAAGGTTTCAGGACCCTCTGGTCCCTGGAGAATGTCCTCTGTTCAGTTCATGATGGACAGCTTTTTTTTGGGCGTTTTTTGGGGGATTAATTTTCTGTGTAACATAGCATGATATAGAAATTGTATTGACTGATGGACAAGTGTGTTTATTAAAGATCCTTTAAAAATCAAAAAATCTCTCTCTCTCTCTCTCTCTCTCTCTCTCTCTATATATATATATATATATATATATATATATATATATATATATATATATATATATATATTAGTGCTGTCCAGCGATTAAAATATTTAATCATAATTAATCACACGATCTCATAGTTAACTCATGATTAATCACATTTTAGTTGCGTATTTTTGTCTCATGAAAAACCATTGTAATTCTCTTAACAGCACAAAAAGTGAGTGGGCTTGCTTTGTACAAATGTTTTTTATTATTATTATCATTGCAAAGCATCCATATCTTCCGTATTAGACTGAGAAAACAAAACAGGACATATTACTCTGAAAATAAAAAAATGTTTTCTTTTTTTCCTTTTCTTTAGTTTAGTAACCCTGCCACTGATATCTGCGATAAAAAAAGATACATACAAATAAAAAATATATAGGCACAAAAGCAGCCCCTTAAATACAAAATGAAAACAAGAGGAGAGTGTCCCCTGAGAGGAGTAGTACAGTCTAATGACTGTATAGTAGCCCAACTGCTGCAGTTTTAAACTTACCAACACAGCCTCTTGAACATGAACATAATGTAACTGCTAGCACGTAACAGGTGAGTCAACCTAAAGGCCTACTTTCTGTCTTTGAGCCAGTTGCTCAAACAGACAAGCCTATTGACATTTTCAGACAACAGGGAAGATCGTTTTTTCTGAACGACATGTCCAGACAGTGAAAACAATCGTTCACATGGTACTGACGTGGCAGGCGTTGCTAAGTATTTGCATGCAAGGGAGGCCATCTCACTGTGTGACGCTTTATGTGTGGACCACCATTCCTGTGGAGAGTCTTCAATGCCAATCATAGGTTCTGCCTTGTAGCGCTCAATGCAGCGTTCCACGGTGTCCTCCTCTTCATCTGAGGAAGATTCTTGTGCAAACATGAGAGCTGGCTTCTTCTTCTCTGGCTCAGGCATGCTTTGGTCATCCAGTGCTGCTGGTCTCCCCTTCTCCTGCTGCTGGAGTAAGGCACGGATGGAATCCCACACGACAACCCGGTCAGGTTTGCTCAGACACTTGAGGTCCTTAAACCTTGAAATGAAATAATAAAAAATATCAACGTTATTGCCATACAAGCAAAGGCACTAGTAAAACAAAACATTGACCTAATCTCTATTCCAGATTCAGAAGAAAAAAATGGATATTGAAGAGAACCAACCCACAAAACAAAGTGGTGCTTAAGACAAACAAAATACTGAGAAGAATGTAGAATGAATATCTTACCTTGGGTCGAGTGCTGTAGCAACCCTGAGCCATGCGATGTTCAACTTCTCTTTGCGACCTTCCATATCCGCTGAAAAGGTTTCCTTGAACTTGATCAAGTACGCTGGGTCGTCCTCAGTGACTTCCATTACTCGGGACAGGTGGCATAATGCTGGCATCACCACAGAGCAAGAAACAAACTTCTCTCCACCCAGAAGATCTGTCACATATCTGCAACAATATACAAAAGCTCTTTCACAAAACTCTGTCACACACATACGGACACCTGATAGATAACCTACAGTTACAGTGATGGGAGGGGATATGAGGAATCACATGTGTTCCTGCGCACACACACACACACACACACACATTACCCATTTACAGTGCTGTGCGGGACA
Organism: Pholidichthys leucotaenia; assembly: GCA_020510985.1. Lineage (NCBI taxonomy): Eukaryota > Metazoa > Chordata > Actinopteri > Cichliformes > Pholidichthyidae > Pholidichthys > Pholidichthys leucotaenia. The sequence goes on from CM035845.1 coordinate 241,180,681, forward strand.
AACACACACAGTTGAAGGGAGAGAGGTGATACCGACAGACAGACATTAGGGCCTGTGTCCACCAAATGCGTTTTTAGGGCGGAAAGTGCTGAAAACCTAGCCTCTTGGGCGCTTCCTGGCCTTCTCTGTTGTTAAGTTACACAGGGAATCATAGCTATTGAAACAGTCACTGATTATGTCAAAATACAGAAAAAATATACAGATAATCACGAGCTACACTTTGAGTAAAATGAAGCAAATAAACAGTCTACACATAGAGATGGCCCATCTAAAACATGCCACAGGGTGGTATTTTACGTTGGGTGAGACAGGTGCTAATGTTTCTGTCTTGACACAGATCTACTTTAATTGTTAAAGAATCAGATATAGGCTACGAGACATAATTAGGCCTACCTGCAATGCTCCAACGCAGCTTCGAGCTTCTTTGTTTTCTCCAGCTCCGTTGCTGTTGGCATGGTGACTTTGGTTGAGTGTAGGGCCAGGGCAGCTGTCAGAGGTTCAATATTCCGGTTGACACGCTTTATCATTTCAAGGGTACTATTCCATCTTGTTGCTACCTCCTGCGTGAGCGCTTCTTCTTTCTGGTTGTGTGCGATTTGCTGCCGCTCGAGTTCCAGGGCATTCGTTGGGCTGTGTTTAAAGTGTCCCACAAGTTTTCTGCATTTTGCCAATGCGCTGTCGAATGGGCTATTGTGCAGAGAAACCGTGACTGCTCGGTGCACGCTGTGTGCGATGCACGGCAGGTGTTCAAAGGGGAGCTCTCTGGCTGCAGCCATCATATTGCGTGCACTATCCGTGGTAAGTGAAACAACTTTCTTTTCGATGCCCCACTCTCTGGCTACATTCATGAAGTGCTCTGCAACATTTTCAGTGAAGTGCCTCTCTTCTGTCTTCATAACAGTCAAAGCATGGGACTGAAGTTTCCATTGTGGGGTGAAATAATGTGCTGTGACCCCGAGGTAGTTTTCATTGCCAAGTGACGTCCAGTAATCTCCCGTTAGCGCGACTATTTCTGTCTGCCCCAATGCCTGTTGTAACTGGGACTTCTCCGTTTCAAACAACGTTTCTATCCGGCATGTGATAGTAGCTCTGGAAGGAGTTTCGTAGGTCCAATCGTTGGATGCGATGCGAATTATCTCGGCCAGACCTTCATCCTCCACAATACTAACGGGCCTGCATGCCGTAGCCACCCACTTAGCTATGGCAGCTGTTAGCTTCATTTTAGTAGCAGCATCCATGGGCCGCTGTCGGAAGCCATCCAAACTTGTTTGGTTCTGACGCGGAGGAGGCGAAGCTACATCACTGGTGTGTTTGGCCATCAAATGGTATTTTAAACTGGATGTGCTTTGATGGTAGCTAAGTTCACATCAACAATAAGTGCAAATAACTTTAGTTTTATCGATCGAACCATCCTTTCCTATTTTAAATGTAAACTTTCCGTTCTGAAGTGTCCCTGGTGCGTCCATTACTGTGGCTGACTAGTGCCGTCAGTGCCGCGCGCTTTAGTCGTTGGGTTCTTCTTTGTTTGATATTTGAAATCGTATCCTTCGTTCCGCCACCATGTGTACGTGCGTGGTATTACAGCCAGTACACTGTGCTTATGAAAAACTACGGTCACAGCATTAATCTCGCATTAAAAAAAAATCTCGCCATTAAAAAGGCGCTTGAGTTAACGCGATAATAACGCGATATTTTGACAGCACTAATATATATATATACACACACACTACCGTTCAAAAGTTTGGGGTCACCCAGACAATTATTTTGTGTTTTCCATGAAAAGTCACACTTATTTACCACCATGAGTTGTAAAATGAATAGAAAATATAGTCAAGACATTGACAATGTTAGAAATAATGATTTGTATTTGAAATAATAATTTTTTCCTTCAAACTTTGCTTTCGTCAAAGAATCCTCCATTTGCAGCAATTACAGCATTGCAGACCTAACATGATTGCACAAGGGTTTTCTAATCATCCATTAGCCATCTGACGCAATGAGCAAACACATTGTACCATTAGAACACTGGAGTGATAGTTGCTGGAAATGGGCCTCTATACACCTATCTAGATATTGCACCAAAAACCAGACATTGGCAGCTAGAATAGTCATTTACCACATTAGCAATGTATAGAGTGTATTTCTGATTAGTTTAAAGTTATCTTCATTAAAAACAGTGCTTTTCTTTCAAAAATAAGGACATTTCTAAGTGACACCAAACTTTTGAACGGTAGTGTATATATTTATATATATGAACAAACTGATCAAGAAAGCTAGCTCTGTCCTGGGGTAACGCCTTGACCCAGTGGATGAGATAGGAGAGAGAAGGATGGTGGCTAAACTGTCATCTCTGCTGGAGTCCGAGTCCCACCCTATACAGGACACACTGAATGCACTGAGGAGCTCATTTAGCAGTAGACTACATCATCCTAGGTGCGCAACCGAGAGGTTTCGCAGGTCCTTCCTACCTACAGCTGTCAGACTGTATAACCTAAGCAGGGCTGCTCGCAGAGATAGCAAAAAAAATGTGACGACCTAATAGTATTGAATGCAAAAGACGCAGTAAACTTACAGAAATGGTCCCCTCTAGTATACAACTAGGACAATGTCAGTCGCTACGGAGGGTGACAATATGTATGGGTACATATTCATACTATGTAGGATAACTAAGTAGACGGTTATGCTGTTTATTCCATCTAGCTGCAATGCTCCGCACTGTGTATATACTGTATATTTATATATTTATGTGTACATATGTATATTTGCTGCTCTTGTTTATATATATATATATATATATATATATATATATATATATATATATATATATATATATATATATATATATATATATATATATATATGTGTGTGTGTGTGTGTGTGTGTGTGTGTGTGTGTGTGTGTGTGTCTCGCCTGGGGTGGGACTGGAACTCCAGCAGAGATAACAGCTTAGCCACCATCCCACTCTGTCCTATCTCCTCTATTGGGTCAAAGTAGTGCCCCAGAACAGAGCTAGCTTTTTTGATCAGCCTGTTCAGTCTCTTCCTGCTGGCTGCCGTGATGCCGCTGACCCAGCAGACCACTCCAAAGGGAATGGCTGATGCACCAACAGAATCATAGAAGGTCTACAGGAGTGCCCTCCGAACTCCAAAAGACCTTACCAAAAGGTTCAAAAGACCTTAAGTTTACCACATACATTTCTCACACCTTTCACACCAGACAACAATTAGAGTCTCAGGCCCAGCTGTTAGGTTACCCTGTAGCCTTTTACTATCTGAGTTGTTGTTCTGATTTACCTTGCTGTGCGTGTGGGAGACTTTATCCAGGTCATCAGATGGAGAACCAGAGTCCTGCAGTAGCACCTCATATATGTTCTGAAGTGGCATGTTTGGTTGCTGGGGAGGATACTTTTTTTATTTTATTTTTTTCCTTTGACAGCTTTCCATGACTGTGTCCTCCTGAGAGCTGCCATTGAGGAGGCACTTGGTCTGGCTGGTAATGCAGGCCAGATGTTTGCAATACAGATCTCACCAAGCTGGGCTGTGTCAGCTATCAAGCTCCTTTCCTGTGGAACCAGTTACCAATTTGGGTTCAGGAGTCAGACTCGATCTCTGTTTTTAAGAATAGGGTATAAACCTTCCTCTTCAAAATAGCCTACGATTAGGGAATGATCTTGTGTCTCTTAACCCTCCCTTTGTTTTGCTGTTATTAGATTTAGACTGCCGGGTGACCTCCAATAACGTACTCGGCTTCTCTCTGTTAATGTTTGCTCTCTTATGTCTGTTCTTTTCATCTTCTCTATTCTGCCCCCCCCCCCCCCCCAGCCAGTCGCAACAGATGACTGCCCCTTCCTGAGCCTGGTTCTGCTAGAGGTTTCTTCCTGTTAAATGGGAGTTTTTCCTCTCCACCGTTGCCTAGTGCTTGCTCACAGGGGATCGCCTGATTGCTGGGGTCTTTCTGCAATTGTGGGATTTCCCCTACATTTGAAAGTGCTATGAGATGACTTTTGTTGTGATATGGCGCTATATAAATAAAGTTGAATTGAATTGTCTCTTGTTTGTCCTCCCTTTACCCTGTGAGATGACTTATTCTCGGGCTTTGCACAAATGGCATTCCAGGAAAGACTCTCAATTTAGGATTTATTTCTATGTACACAATCCTCCCATTTCATATCAGCCATATTAGCACTGGAAAGCTGTGAATTAGTAGGCTCTCGTCCACTGTATTTAGTCACTGGTAGGGTTGTGTCATTTCCACAAAGACCATTCACTTCTACATTCATGTCAAGCCACTGGATTTTAGTTCCCTGCACGGTAATCTTTTGGAGAAGTTTGTGGTTGTAGTCTTTAGAAAGGGGAGACATTTTGTTGCTACTTAGCTTTAGCTTGTCAGTCGCTGTAGTTCAGGCATCAGCTGCTTGTAGGCCACATTCATGTAGCACTGATAAGATCCAAAAACGTGTTAGAACAGCGTAATAGTGAGCTATATCTTCTGAGGAATATAGTCCCAATGATTTATGAGTATCCAGAGGAACTGCCCATTAATTTCTTGAAGAGGAGAATTAGGATATTGACAGAAAAGTGCAACAAGAGGCAAGAGCAAAGTAGCAAGAATCCTAACAGTGATGGAGAAAAACAAAACTGTGCATGAGTTTATGAAAATTTGCACAGACATTGTTCTCTTTTTAAGAATTTTCAAACTTATTCATGTCTGCTTGTAGTAGTAGATTAGTTTATTTGACAGGGACAGTTGTTTCATCCACCCATCCGTTAAACCATTCATCTTAATTTTTTTCTAAATTTTTTTTTTTTTTTTTTTTTTTTTTTTTTTTTTTCCTCTCGGCGCCACACGAGTCGGCTGCCTTTTGCAACAGCGGCTCGATTCCGAGTCTTTTTCCCTTCCTCTCTCTTTTGATCCGTCTTTTTTTTTCACCCCACTTATATCACGGACACACAGATCGTCCTAAATGTCTCCTGAGCCGGTGGACGGAGCCACTGTCTATAGCAGGATACGATACAGCAGAGAACAGCTGCTAGCATTCAACCGCCACCCGGTCCCATTGGAAAAACTCGACATACCGAGAGAACTGAGGCGAAAACGCCGCGGCTGCCGGGCTGGAGTAAGGCGGAGGACAAAAAATATAAGGTACAGACCCTCCCTTCCATCTGTTGTCATGGGAAATGTACGGTCGATACTGGGAAAGTTAGATGAGCTAGCGGCTATCTCCCGTTATGATAGCACTTACCGGGAGTGCTCTCTCCTTTTGTTTACTGAGACGTGGCTAACTGAACTAGCAGCAGATGCTAACATTGAGCTGGAGGGTTTTCACATGATACGAGCTGACCGAACACCAGACAGTGGCAAGGCTAGGGGCGGTGGAGTGATAATGTATGTTAACAACAACTGGTGCAGACCGGGACATATCACTGTTAAACAACGACACTGCAGCAAAGACATTGAGTTGCTAGCTGTTAGCATGAGGCCTACATATCTCCCGAGAGAACACTCACACGTGATCTGCATTGTTGTTTATGCAAATCCGACGGCGAACGCTGGGACAGCACGTGACGTCATCCATTCAGTAACCAGCAGGCTGCAGACAGAACACCCAGATGCTCTTCTCCTCATCTCAGGCGATTTCAACCATGTTTCACTGTCTCCCATTCTACCCACGTTCACCCAGTATGTCACATGCCACACTAGAGACAATAAAACACTGGATTTATTCTACGCAAACACTAAGGAGGCGTACACCTCATCACAACTCCCCCCACTCGGGAGATCGGATCACAACTTGGTTCATCTCCGGCCGGTGTACAAACCCCTAGTGCACAGACAACCTCCGGCCATGCACACTGTGGAGTTATGGTCTGAGGAGACAATGGACACCCTAAAGGGCTGTTTTGAAGCCACCGCCTGGAAGCAGCTCTGCGATCCACATGGTGAGGACATCGATGGCCTCATTCACACCTTCACGGGCTACCTCAGCTTCTGTGTGGACAAATCCGTTCCCACCAAGACCATACGGCGTCACTCAAACAACAAACCCTGGATCAACCCTGAGATAAAAACACTTCTGAGAGAGAAGAAGAGGATCTTCAGGTCAGGGAACAGGGAGATGCTGAAGTCCGTACAGAGGGAGCTGAGGAGAAAGATCAGAGAAGGCAAGGACAGCTTCAGGAAGAAGATGGAGGACAAGCTGCAACAGAGCGACATCAGCGGGGTCTGGAGAAACCTCAAAACCATCTCGGGGCTCCAGAATACCTCCCCCCAGGCCACAGGGGGCAGGGAGTGGGCGAACAACCTGAATCTGTTTTTCAATAGATTTGACCAACCGCCCTCCCCCCTGACTGCACAACAACCACTGCTGCCTCTAAAGAAATCAAGTCCTGCTGCCCACCCCCCACTCCACCAACACCCCCCCACTCCCAACACACAGCCCCCCATCCTGACCCTGACCAGGACCCAGGTGAGGACGGAGCTGAGGAAGATCAAGGCGAGGAAGGCGCCGGGACCGGACGGCATCAGCGCAAAGCTCCTCAAGTCCTGTGCAGACCAGCTGTGTGGGATTGTGACGTATATCTTCAACATGAGCCTGAAACTGGGGAGGGTACCACAGCTGTGGAAAACATCTTGTGTGGTACCTGTACCAAAAACTTCCCACCCCAAAGACCTGAACAGCTACAGACCGGTGGCCTTGACGTCCCACTTGATGAAGACCCTGGAGAGACTGCTCCTTGCTCACCTCCGCCCCCTGGTGGAACCAGCGATGGATCCACTCCAGTTCGCCTACCAGCATGGCATTGGGGTGGAGGATGCGGTGATCTTCCTCCTTCACCGTTCTCTGTCCCACCTGGAGAAGCCCGGGAATATGGTGAGGATCATGTTCTTTGACTTCTCCAGTGCTTTCAACACCATCCAACCGATGATCCTGAAGGACAAGCTGCTGCGCGCAGGGGTGGACCAGCACCTGTCATCATGGATCCTGGACTACCTCACAAACTGGCCTCAGTTTGTGAGAACCCGGGACTGTGTGTCCGACACGATCATCAGTAGCACGGGGGCCCCCCAGGGAACGGTGCTGGCTCCCTTCCTGTTCACTCTTTATACTGCGGACTTCTCACACAACACAACACACTGCCATCTACAGAAGTTCTCTGATGACTCTGCGATCGTTGGCCTCATCTCCAATGGAGATGAAGCTGAGTACAGAGGGCTTATCCAGGACTTCGTGGACTGGTGCCATCGGAACTGCCTCCAGATCAACGCGAGGAAAACTAAGGAGCTGGTGGTGGACTGCCGCAGGCATGGGCAGCCCCTCACAGTACCAGTAAATATACAGGGAACAGACATCGAGATGGTGACATCCTATAAGTACCTGGGTATTCATCTGAACAATAAACTAGACTGGTCACACAATACTGATGCACTCTACAAGAAGGGACAGCGCAGGCTGTTCCTGCTGAGGAGACTCAGGTCTTTTGGTGTACAAGGGGCGCTGCTGAAGTCATTCTATGACACGGTGGTGGCATCAGCCATCACTTTTGGAGTGGTCTGCTGGGGCAGTGGCATTACTGCAGCCGATAGGAAGAGACTGAACAAACTGATTAAGAAAGCTAGCTCTGTCCTGGGGCAGCGCCTTGATCCGATGGAGGAGATAGGAGAGAGAAGGACGGTGGCTAAACTGTCATCTCTGCTGGAGTCCGAGTTCCACCCTATGCAGGACATACTGAATGCACTGAGGAGCTCATTTAGCAGCAGACTACATCATCCCAGGTGCACAACCGAGAGGTTTCGTAGGTCCTTCCTACCAACGGCTGTCAGACTGTACAACCTAAGCAGGGCTGCTCGCAGAGATAGCAAAAAGACGTAACAAACTAATAGTTTTTTGAATGCAAAAGATGCAATAGACTTACACAATGGTCCCCTCCGGCATACAACTAGGAACATACCGGTCGCTATGGAGGGTGAGAATATGTATGGGCACATAATCATACCATGTAGGATAACTAAGTAGACGGTTATGCTGTTTCATTCCATCTAGCAACAATGCTCTGCACTGTGTGTGTTTATATATTTGCATATTTATTCCATCTAGCTACAATGCTCAGCACTGGGTGTGTTTATATATTTATATATCTACATATTATTCCATCTAGCTACATTGCTCCGCACTGTGTGTGTTTATATACTTGCATATTTATTCCACCTAGCTGCAATGCTCCGTACTGTGGGTGTTTATATATTTACATATTTATTCCATTTAGCTACAATGCTCTGCACTGTGTGTTCATATATTCATATATTTATTCCATCCAGCTACAATGCTCTGCACTGTGTGTCTGTGTGTGTGTGTGTGTGTATATATATATATATTTTATAGTAATACGTACATATGTTTATTAGCTGCTCTTGCTTGCTTGTTTTTTTTCTTGCCTTCTGATTGTTGCTCTGAGTGTTGCTATCCCTGTGCTGTTGCAATCCTGGAATTTCCCCGTTGTGGGACTAATAAAGGCTTATCTTATCTTATCTTATCTTATCTTAATTGTTCAGCGCAACATTGTCACGTCCCCATTTGTCCTCTCTTAAACAACTAACTGGGCATCAACTTTGAATAATACCCTGTTAAAGGTGCACTGTGTAGTTTACCAATGACATGGAGTGGTCAATTCTGAGACTACAACAATCTCCAAATTCCAATGACATTAGTTGAGGACAGTGGCCACGATGTTCCAAAACTCTTGCAAACACAAATTGGCAAACATGTCTTCGGCTGTTACTGGATCCAGGGGCCTTCTTTCCAGTGATTACTACACTCTAGGTGAATATTACAACACTGTAGAGGCATTGTTTTTAAAACCTCTTATTCTTCAAACCCATTTTCCTTTGAAGCACCTGAATAACATGCCCAAACTAAACTGAAAGTTGCTCTTCAGCCCCTTGCACTATCTTCATTGGGTTGGTCTCATTCAAAAGAAAACACTCTTAATTGTTTTTTAGCAAAACAGTCAGAATCCCTCTAAGCGTTTCAGCCACTGAGTAACAGTGATCTAAACATACTGAGTTTGAAGAAATAAAAGTTTGCCTCAGTGTTTTTTTTTTTTTTAGATACAATTGCCTGAAAATAACATACAGCTGTTATATACTGGCTGGAAAACACAATAGGAATGTAGAGCCAAGTATTATGAAGTTCAGGTAATAATTTGGTAACAATAGGACTAGAAATGAATATATTACACACCTTTTTGTCAGGCATGCGTCTTTAAATTGTGCCAAACTGTGCCATGGCAACCCTCCCCCCCCACCATGATTCTTCAGCAAAAGACCGGGTCAAGTGATTAATAATTTTTTCGATGTTCCTTGTTAATTTTAGCCATTTTTCAAAAAGGTGAGTTTTGTTAGAACACTTCTTTCTTGGATTCACGGACTGGTTTACACTACCTTCTACACACCTGTGTTACGCACACGCTGTAGCGGGGGCAACAGAGTTGAACGGCCCCTTGTGAGGTATCCCTGAATTCAGAAATTAGTTGGTTAAGCGACACGTCCATCATTTGCTCACTCTGATATAACTGGCTCGTTGTGTTCCCGTTTGCTATGCCACTGGACCTTCATGGACCTTTATTTCTCATTGGGTTTCTTCAGCTTTCAATCACAAAGTGGATGCTCTACTGGGCCAAATGAGCTGTCAGTCTCTCCTGGGCATGATCCATCCTAACCCGGATGGGGAGGATTCTTTTTCTGGTTCTAACTCTTGCAGTGATGTTTCTAGCTTACAAAGCTAGCCGTTTTCAGTCGATTTTTGGCAGTTTTATGGTCTATTTATGGTCAGTTTTCCCCGTCGTCATCAAGATAGACAATAAATCTTACTCAAATGTCTTACTCAATTTGTCCCTTTTGGACCCTTTTGCAATACAAATGGACCATATTTGTGCACCAATCGACTCTGGGACGGCAACAAGCTACTTTCAGTAAGTGACTCATTCGAGCTCATGCAAACATTACCTGGGTAAAAGTTATATTTCAATCCAGTGTTATAATTTTTCCGAAATCTGTTTTAATAACTTAAGAGATGAAGTTCTAAGCTTTCAATCGATGTAAGGCATGACTGCCTTCTGTAAGCATGTTTAACACAATTCACTATGACGCAGCTGAGATTTAAAAAATAAACAATGAAACACGCCCAGTCCCAGTATCAGGAAGAATAAGAGGTTAAAAGGACAATTATTACATTTTTGTTATATAGTACTAGGTGCCAGACGCGCTCCTACTTAGACAGTCATTTTCATCCTCACAGTCTTCCATGGGAAAGACGGTTTTGCTGGAGGGCCTTGTAGTAGGCCCGCAGTGGACGTGCCCCTGGAGATGCTGGGTCCCCCGGACCAGAACCAATATTCACAATGCTGCGGCCCAGGTCCCGCGCAGCACCAACTGACTCCTGCGAAGCCTCACTGTCTGGAGCAGCCACTCGAATGCACCGGAGATGGTTTGCGTGCAACACTGAACCATCCGTCAATCTGAAGCATGCTGGTCCCAGCAGCACCATGATCCTCAAAGGCATCTGTGGTCTTGTAGAAGGTGACTTTACCAGCCACAGATCCAGTCGATCCTCTGTGTGTACTCGCACCCAGTCTATCAACTGAAGAGGTGCTTTGCTCGGTCTCACATGCCCTTGAGGTTGTGGTGAAACCACATTTACCTGCGTCGCTGTGTTGGTCACAGACTCTTCACCCAGTGCCCCCACAGCAGTCCCTGGGGTCCAAAGCTGGTCATGGGTAATGAAGACTTCTGGCGTCTCTCCTGTGTCACTCACTGTCATGGACCCTTCACTCATCGGCTCAACTGTGGCTCCCGTAGACGGGTGCTGAGAGAGGATATTGAAGCGGTCCGGCTCCTCTTCATCTTTGCCTGATGGGTTTTGTTGTTGTTGTTGCTTTGTGTCGTGGATAACACCCATTCCCGGTTGTTGTGCTCCGAGGTTATCTGCATGCACGGGCTCCCTCTTCTTCAGCTCCACAGTGGTCTCTGTAGTCTCCGGCTGGGCGAGGATCTGATGTGAGTTCGGCCGCTGCCCCCCCCCCCCCCCGGCGGCTTTCCTCCTGTGCGCTTGGGACAGTTGGTTTCTCGTTGGCATTGCCCTTTGCAATTTCATCCCACACTACATCACCATCATCAATGCCCGTTGCGTCCCAATTACCGTAGCCAGACAAGTTGAGCCTGTCGCCTTCATGGATGGTGAAACCTGGTTGGTAGAAGAGGTCACATCCCATTATGTTTTCACCATGTGTAGCCACTTGAAACTCGAAATCATAAACAATCTTCCACTTATAGTGTTAGCATGATTGTCCCAATGTTGCTATCTCTTTAACCACCATATCCATACCGTACCACTGGGTTTTTTTCTAATCGGGTGGTTGGGGAAAAATTTCTTCACTGTGGTCCAATTCAGCATTGACTTAACTGCCGCAGTGTTGAGCAGCAGCGGAACAGTCATGTTGTCCAATCCATCCATGCCGTATGCGTATGAATTAATTTCTTGCTTTACCATGGGGATGGTGGTTGTTGGTGGGCGGTTTTGCTTGTTTGGCGGGCCTCAAGGCATCTGTGACCGGCACATTTTGGCGAAATGGTTGTACCTCCCACACTTGTTACATCATTGTCCTCTTGCCGGGCAAAAATGTGCTCTCTCATGGTGCATCAGGAAACCACAGTTATGCAGGGCCTCCTGAAGTGGTCCTCAGGTCCATGGTGTTCGCCTCGAACTCCTCTGCTATGTCCCCATATTCCTCCATGTGCACTGCATTGGTTAGTGGTGACTGTCCTGACTGTCGTTGCTGTTGGCGCACACCTAGCTCCGATGCTAACCGGTGTGCTGAGTCCAATTGGAATGCTAGCTCGATGATGTTAGCTAGTGTCATATCATTTGGCGCCATTAGCACCTTAGTCTTTAGCCTTGGGTTGTTTGTGTGCTCAGCCAATTGGTCTAGCACCATCTTATCCTCTAACAGTCCAAACTGGCACATGCTAGCCAGTTGTCTCAAATCAGCGACAAAATGTTCGGTGGATGCACCAATTCCCTGTCACCTCTGGTGGAATCTTATACAGCATGCTAGCACGTTGTCTGGTGTAGCAAACGAGCTAGCTAGCAGCTTCACAGCATCTACATATTAGTTTGTTGGACAAAGAATGTGAAAAATCCTCTGACCTTCTATGCCCAGGTTGTGAACAAGCAGTGCCCGCTTTGTTCCTTTATCCAGCTTTCCCAGGTCCAATGCTGCAATGTAGGTCTTGAACTCATCCAGCCAACATAGCCATGGGACAGACAGTTCACCTGGGAGCTGGAGGAAAGGCCTTTGCAGTCTTAGGCATGCTTCCATGGTTCGCTAATTCTCGTTGCAAAATGTTATCTCCACAAACCTGGTAATGAAAATGGACAAGTAGGGTGTGCTGGAACTGAACTTTATTATAACAAATGTCAAATATACAGTACACATATACGAGCACTCAGCTCCTATCTGTTCCTGTAGTGAACCCCCACAAAGAGAGACCAAAAGATGACCCTCTCCTCTCTTAAGTATATCAGCGTGATGATGGCATCAGCTTGGCTACATCATCACGCTGCTCTCTGTTATAAAATCTCTTTACAACAATACAGTGTTCCTGCATGTCCTCATACAGAATGTTGATGTCCTAAAAGAAATGATAAAAAAAGATAACAAAAAACAAAACAGACAATGAGTATTGATAAGATTAAAGACTTGTTTCTATTGCTGAATAAACCTGAATTTCTGTTGCTTATGGAATGACAGAGGGTCTCTCCCATAAGATAATGTGTTTCTAATTAAAGATATTAAACCAGTCCTGTCATGACTGAAATAAATAATAAGCCCACGTGTGCAATGCAGCAACAAAAGGGACAATCAAACAACAACACACATTTGAGGTTCTTTAATTAAATAGCAAAATCCTCCCACAGCTACAGAAACAGTCACTCGGCAGAGGAAGGAGCCTGTGGACAGAAGAGGAGAGCTAAGTGAGGAGGAATGGAGTAACAGAAAATGGGCTAGCCAAATTGCCACTTGCGGGAGCTTCAAGGGAGAACCAGCATGGCCCCAGCAGGGAATAGATGAACCAGCAGGGTGAGGGATGAGCTAGTGGTGCCTGACCGGGTCGAGATAGCTGAAGGTGAGTGGAGATGTGGCAGGAGAGTGCATGCAGTCCCAGTGACACACCCGCATGATGGCAGCAACCTTTAGGAAGACAAATAGCACACAAGTTAACTTTTTAACAAGTGTTGATCAAATACTTGCTGTCCGAACGACAGTATAACCAGACTAGACAGCGTTGAATCACTGAAGGATGCCTCCTTTTGAATGCTGGCTGATGAGAGGACACAGGTGTGTCCTCTCACTCAGGTGCGCTGATGACCTGAGGAGAGATGAACGGGAAGGAGGGGGCGTGCACTCGCCACTCATGACAGGGCCCCCCCTTCAAGGTGTGGCTCCTGGCGGTCTACAGGATTTGTTGGGATGGGCTTGGTGGTAGGACCGGAGCATCTCTTTATCCAGGATCCGGGATGTGGGTACCTAGGAATGATCCTCCGGGCGGTAGCCCTCCCAATCAACCAGATATTGGAGGCCCTGACCTCGATGGCGAACATCCAGAATCCGGTGAACCATGTGGGCAGGGTGGCCATTGATTATCCTGGGAGGAGGAGGCGGCTTGTGGGGGGGGGGGAAGGGACTGAGCGAGAGGGGCTTTATGTGGGATACATGGACGGTCGGGTTCACCTGTAGGGTCGGTGGAAGCTTGAGCTGGACCAAGGCATTGTTGATGACTCTGGAGATTGTGAAGGTCCCTAGGAAGCGAGGAGACAGTTTCCTAGATGTAGTCTTCAAAGGGACCTGACTGGCCGCCAACATGACCTGCTGCCCCATGGTGTACTTAGGGGTAGGCACCCATCGTCTGTCAGCCATGGCACGGTTGTGCTCGACAGAGCGGGCAAAGGTGGCACGTGTGGACCTCCAGAGGCCCCAGCAGCAGCGAGCATGAGCGCCCATGGAGGGAACCCCGACCTCCCTCTCGGCCATCAATAGCAGCGGAGGCGTGTATCCCAGTGACGCCTCGAAAGGGGTAAGACCGGTTGCCATGATGATGGCAGTGTTCATTGAATACTCCACCTGGGTCAGGTGCGTGCATCAGGAGGGATGCTCGGCAGCTACACATCACAGGGTGGCCTCCAAGGACTAGTTGGGGAGCTCTGCCTGCCCGTTGCTCTGGGGGTGATTCCCTCAGGAGAGGTTCACTGCCATGCCCAGGGTCCGGAAGAAGGCCTTCCAGACCAGTGACATGAACTGCGGGCTCTGATTAGACACAGTGTCCAAAGGGATCCCATGGAGGCGGATCTCGTGATTGGTGAGGAGGGTGGCCTTCTCCCAGGCTGAGGGGAGTTTAGGGAGGGCCACCAGATGCACAGCCTTGGAGAAGCGGTCCATGATGGTGAGGATGACCATCTTTCCATGGGAGGGAGGAAGTCCAGTAGCAAAATCCAGTGCAATATGGGACCATGGGCGACAAGGGATGGGCAGAGGATGGAGAAGTCCCGCCGGGGGGGAGGAGTCCGACTTTCCCCAGACACAGGTCTGACAGGCCCGCACATGCTCCTGCATGTCCCGCTGCAGCGTGAGCCACCAGAACACCCGCCAAATGAAGTTCGTGGTGACGGTGAATCCATGGTTACAGCCGAAGCGGCTGGTGTGACCCCACTGCATGACATCACTGTGGAGGGCAGCAGGGATATACAGGCGGTTCCATGGGTACCCTGCTGGCACAGGCTCCTGAGACTGGGCCTGACGGACCCTCCACTCGATATCCCGCGTAAGGACATCAAGGACACATGAAGAGGGAAGAATGGGTTGGGGGTGGGAAGGGTGACCTATCTCCATGGAATCAAACTGGCGCAATAGTTCATCCGGTTTGGTGTTCCAAGAGCCAGGCCAGAAGGTGATGGTGAAGTCAAACCACTGAAAAAACAGGGCCCAACGAGTCTGCCTGGTGTTGAGTCGACGGTCCAACCGCAAGTACTCTAGGTTCTTGTGGTCAGTCCACACAACAATGGGGTGAATAGCACCCTCAAGCCAATGCCTCCATTCCTCCAGTGCCAACTTAATGGCGAGCAGCTCCCTGTCTCCTACGTCGTAATTCCTCTCGGCTAGCATAAGCCGACGAGAGAAATACGCGCACGGGTGGAGCTTCTGGTTGGAGCTTCTGGTTGGAGGATGTGCGCTGCTAGAGGACAGCACCCACCCCTGAATCAGACGCATCCACCTAGAGGACGAACTGGAGCTGCATGTCAACCAGAACAAAGATAGGTGTAATAGTGAACAGGCCCTTCAATTTGGAAAATGCCTATTCAGCTGCCTCGGTCCACCGAAAGGGGACCTTAATGGAGGTCAGCTGTGTCAAGGGCAGTGCCACCCCACGATAGTTCTCAATGAACCGGCGATAAAAGTTCGCAAACCCAAGGAAGTGTTGAAGCTCCCTACAGGAGTGGGGAGTTGGCCAATTGAGCACTGCCCTCACCTTTGCCGGGTCGGCAATCAGTCTCCCTTAAGCCACTATGAAGCTCAAGAAGGTAGTTGAATTTTTGGAGAAGTCACACTTCTTGGTCTTAACGTAGAGCTGGTTCTCCAAGAGCTGTTGTAGGACTGCTCTTACATGGACTTCATGTTCCTCTGGCGAGCGAGAGAAAATCAAAATATCATCCAAATAGATGAACACAAATTGATAAAGTATATCGCAGAGGACGTCATTAATCAACTGTTGGAAGACAGCGGGGGTGTTGGTGAGCCCAAACGGCATCACCAAATACTCAAACTGCCCATGGTGGGTTTTAAATGCCATCTTTCACTCGTCCCCCTCACGAATGAAGATCAGATGGTATGCATTGCGCAAGTCTAATTTGGTGAATACCCGAAGGAGTTCAAATGCGGAGTTCATCAACAGCAAGGGATATTTGTCCTTCACTGTAGTAGCGTTGAACTCCCGGTATCGATACATGGGTGCAGCGAGCCATCATTCTTCCCCAAGAAGAAGAACCCGGCCCCAAGAGGGGCCGAAGATTGCCAAATAAGGCCGGTGTTCAGGGAATCCTTGATATACTTCTCCATTGTCTCCCTCTCCGGACCAGAGATGCTGTAGAGCCGGCTGGATGGCAGCTTCGCCCCCGGGATGAGGGCCACAGCACGGTCATAAGAGCGGTGAGGTGGAAGCGACAGCGCTCTCAACTTACTGAAGACCTCTCCCAGACTGTTGTATGCCCAGGGGACAAGGCTGAGGTCTGGAGGCTCAACCGGAGGGAGAGAAACAGTGAGAGAGTGGGAACACTCAGCTGAAAGGAGACAATTAGCCACACAAAATGGGCTCCAGAAGGAGATGGAATTATGCCCCCGGTTAATAATAGGGTTGTGCTTCTGGAGCCAAGGATAACCTAGAATCATCTGGGAAGATGAAATGGGGAGAACTAGGAATGTGGGTTCCTTCCGATGATTCCGGGAAATGAGGATGGCAACCGGCACTGTGCATTCGGTGACTACCGCAACCTCACGGCCAGATCTGGTGGTAATTCTTTTGTGATGGGGCAATTTGAGTGTGGGAATACCCATGTCCTGGACAAACCGGGCCAACACAAAGTTTCCCTCTGCCCCTGAATCCACTAATGCCATGACCCTCCTCTCGACCACCGGCAATTGCACTAGGGCTGGAATAAAGAAATTGCCGGGGGGAGTTAATTTGGTTCCGCCCGCCAGACCCCCCACAGTTAATGACGGGTAGCGTCTTTTGGCCGCTGGGGGCACTCGTCCCGACTGTGCTTCACAGAACCACAGTACATGCACGCACCAGTCCTCCTCCTTCACCAGCACTCATCGTCAGTTAGTTGGAACCGACTGAGGTCCATTGGCTTGGGATGAGGTTCGTCCCCCCCAGTGTCAGTCCCCGCAGTGGGCACCCACTCCGCAGGCAGGCGAGAGGAGGCCTGTCGCTCTTTCGCATGCTCATGGTAGCGGTTGTCCAAACCCACAGCCTGATCGATAAGACTATCGAGAGTGTCGGGAACCACATAAACCACCAGGTCATCGTGGAGGTGGGCGTTTAACCTGTGGAGGAACGCACTGCATAACACAACTTCGTTCCACCCCGAGTCCGCCACTTTGACCTGAAACTCCACCGAGCACTCAGTCATGGACCGAGTGCCCTGACGGAAAGTCATAAGGAGGCTCATAATGTTCCTTTGACTCTCGGTGTGGTCGACCATGCGGAAAAAAGCAACCACAAATTGCTCAAGCATGTAATTTCACCCTTCTGGGCTGTCTGCCCTGGCCCACGCCCAACTAAAGCCCCTTTTTCACTAGTGTCAGTACGGTACGGTATGGTACGGTTTGTCGGCTTTTCCATTAGGGACTGTAACTTTAACAGTTCCGATTTTTCAGAACAGTTCCAATTTTTTCAGAACCGCTAGATTGAGGTTCCAAGCATACTGTCCCGGTGACGTAAAAACACTGCAGGCCACTGATTAGTCCGGGCGTAACGTCATGAGAGTGGGCGTAATGCTGACTTTCCAGAATTGCGAGCCACCATTTGCAAAGATTTGTCCATGAGCCAGCCAGCAAGTGATGTAATATAAACAACAATGATAGAATTGCTTCACAGAAATCAACACTGCGGTCCAGCAGAGTTTTCTGTGCATTTCAGCTGATGAGAGAATCCAGAGGGAAGCAGACGGAGCCACCTTGGGAAGTAGATGGAGCAACCCTGGGAAGTAGACGGAGCAACCCTGGGAAGTAGATGGAGCCGCCCGAACTGAATTGAATGTACAACCGCGGGAGCACCTAACATCAGCAGTCGAACCCGTGATATTAGGCTATAGAGGACGGTGAGTGATGTGATATGCATCTTTTACGTTATTTATCCCAGCAGTGGAAAGTTCACTTTGGACAGACAACTTGCTAGTGTTCAAACGATGAGCTAGCTAGTTAGCCGTCAATGCTATGTCCGTCCTTATATGTTGCCTCTGGGTTGACAATATCTGATGAAATAAGCTAGTTGTAATCCTGTTAAAAAGGTGGTTTTTTTACATGTTGCACTTTCGTGCTGTCCATGTACTTAAGTTGTATGTATTTTCGTTGTAGAGTCTGACCAGGGTCTGCTCTGACAATGGCTACGTTTGGCACCACACAGCAATGTGACTGTAAGTTGCACATCTTGTTTTTATAGTCGTATCTTTTGCTTTTTAAGTTAAAGTATAGGTAAAGTGCCAAATTTAAAGTAGCACAATTTCCACTTAATATGAAAGGGACTGAACTGAGATTTATTTGATTGTGTGAATATTAATTACAGAATAATTGAAAATGAATGGCACATCCAATAGTAGCCACTGTAAAATAAATCATTTATTTATTTTTTTTTATCAGATCACTTATGTGATCCTTTATGAGTTATAATCATGATAGTTTATTTTGCAATTTGGGGAATGGGAGTTGTTCAGTCACCATTAGAAGTTAGTTTATATGTGTATTTTATATTCTTTCGTCTTTAAACTCATGAAGTAAAAGAACACATTCTAAATATTTGAGACCCATTGTACTGCTTCCTTTCATATTTTAGCAATACAAGCACAAAACACCTCCCACACTTGAAACCAGGGTGACACAGCAGTGGGTAAACTTTTATTGATAATGTAAGTTCTCAAATATGTTTAAAACTTGCTTTAATTATTCACCACCCATTTATGTCTTTCATCTAGGCAAGAGAAAAAGGATCCACCGAAACCGGATCTTGCCTCACTATTTACAGAGATGCAGGCTGAAGAGCTGCTGAACCGCGACCAGTGTGAGTGGCACATCCAGTTGCTTCTCAGTGAGGCAGCGTGGCCGGAGTGTGTGACCCCTTCATTTTTTTTTTTTCAGTTTGAATTTTGCTTATAAATAATCTGGAATTTGCTGTTGATTGTAATAAACAATTTAGTAACTTATGTGTTTGCATCATGATTTTCTATTTTGTCTGTTAAGACACTGGTGTGAAAAGAGTCAACAGTACAAACCATTTATCAGTGACTTTAAAAATGGCTCATTTTTAAGAAAAGTAACCAAAAAAAAAAAAAAAAATGCTGAAAACTGTATTGTTGGATGTGACAGTGCAGAAGACACTGCACACTTTTGTGATAGTACCAGCATATAGAGGAATTCTGGGTCATATTTCCATCTGTATTTCCTAATAATGGGATAGGAGAGAGAACCTATAGGGTCTTGGCCCTCCATGGCACATGATTGGACACCCCTGAGTTAGGGTTTAATGGGATTTAACATTTTAACACAAACTGCTTTATTGTTCATAATTCTGCTGGCAGACTTACACCAAATCAAAAGTGATTTCTCAAACTGCTGGATTGTTCGTAGACAGCTTTTCCAATCTCAGTATTTAATTTTGTCACTTGGTGGTAATAACACATAAAAGTCGAGACAGAGCTGCAAAATGTACAAAAGTTTGTCAAAATTTCCAGTGCAATACTACATGAATACATGTATAGTTCACTGCTGATGCAGAGAATATATATTTATACAGTATCTACATGTAGTCAGCAATGCTCAATATGATATATATCCAGTTAATCCATGTATTTCTCCGCGTAACCTTGTGACTGCATTATTTTAATTGCTTTTAATCCTAGATTTGTTTTGGCTTAAAATGCATCATAATTGTTAAATATATCTTATTATACCTAACTCAGTACTGGTTACCTGTTGAAATATATATTTTACGGCTCATATACTACAATATGGCACCTGGCGATCAAGTTTTGGAGCTGATCATGTCTTGCCACGATACTACTGGCTGGGGCAGGTAAATCCCATGACGTCTCAACAGTTTCTCCATGATTTTGACACAGATCAAAGCAATTTGTTGCACAGGAAGCTAAACATTTCTACAGACATTCTGCAGTTCTGTAACCACTTTGCGTTTGTGAAGTTGGGGCTGACATCTCATGATTGTGTTGAACGTCCAGACCGATGGTTGGAAGCGATATTTTTGCCACAAGAGAGCCATCAGAAACATACACAGAATACATATTTTAGTACCTAATAGCGATAACTTGCCAACATTACAATATCGTACGGCGGACTTAAAAGCAAAGGAGCATCAGCAATCATTAGCTTTCTGTCACACGTAATGTAGTTTGTATCCTCATGTCTTCCACTTTATACTGCTCTATATGGTTTCCCAAACACTCCAGTACTTTTCTAGAGTGTGTCGTCTCGTCGCCTTTGCCTTCTGTTCTCCTTTTTTGACTTTGCTTTAGAAAAAAAAAAAAAAAAAAAAGCCAGAGAACGCAGATGCCTCGTCTCCTGCCAGCTTGTGTTTTTCCTGTGTTGCTTGTTTTGCATAATGTTACGCTTGTTTTACGCCCGTTATGCTTGTTTTTTGTAACGGGAGGGTTGTGCCGCCTCCCTGTAACTATTCCTACCCACGTCAAGTGATACTCCACAAGCGGGCCAAACTGTACCATATCAAACAGGCTGAAGTGACACTAGTGGAAAAGGGGCTTAAGAGCTCGGTCCCATAGCAGTAGGGTGAAAAACTGAATTTTCACATCATCCCCCGGGTACTCCCCGCCGACCTGCTCCAAATACATCTGATGGAGAAACTCCTAACACCTCCAAACTTCCCCCGCATACGGTGTGGGAACGGAGGTGGTACGGCACACCTGAAGTAGAAGAACGGAAGCAGGTTGAGGAGGAGGAGCCGGGGGAGCCACAACGGCCAAATGCTGCATGACAGTGTCCAATTGCCGCATCATGGTTTGCAGCTGCTGTGCCAACACAGTTATCTGTTGCTTGGTCGCCTCTAAGCGATCCATAGCCGATTGTCCCGCTGCTGCACCTGCTGAGCCGAGGTCACGGTTGGCTCATTTTGTCATGACTGAAATAAATAATCAGCCCACATGCGCGATGCAGCAACAAAAGGGACAATCAAGCAACAATACATGTTTGAGGTTCTTTTATTAAATAGCAAAATCCTCACACAGCTACAGAAACAGTCTCTCGCCAGAGGAAGGAGCCTGTGGAGAGAAGACGAGAGCTGAGTGAGTGGCAATGTGGCAGGAGAGCGCGTGCAGTCCCGGTGACACACCCGCACGATGGCAGCAACCTTTAGGAGGAGAAAAAGCACACAAGTTAACTTTTTAACAAATGTGAATCAAATACTTGCTGTCCGAATAGCAGTATATCCAGACAAGCCAGCGTTTAATCACAGAAGGATGCCTCGTTTTGAACACTGGCTGATGAGAGGGCGCAGGTGTGTCCTCTCAATCAGGTGCACTGATGACCTGAGGAGAAATGAACGGGGAGGAGGGTGCACGCTCTTGCCGCTCATGACAAATCCTCAAGTTTCAAATTAATCACTTGCCTGTCCCTCCAACTAGGAGTTGTAACTTGAAATTTTCCTTCCCAGGAGCAGGACCTCTTCATGGCTAAAAACAGATCAACAACAATTTAGGCTTTTAATTAATTTATTTAATTTACATATATTTACATTGGCCTTTTTTTGATACTTTATTTCGAACAAAAAAGCAAAAAAACAAAACAAATGACAAGTGCAATAAAAGTGACGGTATATACAGTGCTCGAAAGGGAGAAGGAAGAAGTTAACACTTATTTACTCCAATTCCTCTTTTCCCTAAATACTACCCATATGAAATATATACATATTACCTCAATTAAGATCCCAAGTAGACAATTAACTATATTTTATACACATCAACATTGACTACCATACATACGGCCCATACATCTAAACCCAGCACCAAACAACACAGATATGCACAGATATGCACAGTACTGTCCCACCTACCATACCACAGTGTCCCAGAGTGAGCATAGTGAATCACACATATTAATACTACCCCTCTAGCATATATCCTTTCAGCAAAAAATGTTTATACCTATTTTTGAATTGATTTCTGTTTGTACATAGTTTTAGTTCCAGCTCCAGACTGTTCCACAAATCCACCCCACAGACAGATATGCACATACTTCTCTTAATTGTTCGTACCTTAGGTTTTGTAAAGTTTAAGTCTCCTCTCAAATTATAATCATTGTCTCTTTTTTTGAATATTTTTTGTATATTAGTTGGGAGTTGATTATTAATTGCCCTGTACATTACTTGTGCTGTCTTATGTTTAACTAAACCCATGAACTTTATGGCCTGTGACTTTAAAAACAATGAGTTGGTATGGTCTCTATATCCTACATTATTTATTATTGTTATAGCTTTTTTGTTTTTTTTTGTAATGTGCATATTGGCTGTATGTCCGTCCTGTAGGTGTTTCCCCAGACTTCTACACAGTAGTTAAGATATGGTAGAAACAGTGAATTGTACAGTAAGAACAAGGATTTATAGTCCAAAATGTGTCTTGTCTTCCCCAGTATCCCTATACATTTTGCCAACTTGGACTGGATGTGACTGATGTGAGGTTTCCAGCAGATTTTATTGTCTAGTGTCACCCCCAGAAACATATTTTCCTGTACTGTTTCTATTCTGGTATCATCTATCATTATTTCATGATTTATTTTATAATTTCCAAACAACATAATCTTTGTTGTTGTTGTTGTTGTTGTTGTTTCAGATTTAGAGATAATCTGTTTTTGTTTAACCACTGTATTAACCTTTTCATTTCAGTTGTGACTACCTCTAAAACCTGCTACAAATTCTTACCAATGGAAAGGATATTTGTGTCATCAGCAAACAAAATACATTTCAGAATTTTTGATACCTGGCATTTGTCATTTACATATAAGAGAAAGAGTTTGGGTCCCACAACTGACCCCTGGGGCACACCACAAGAGATGTCCATGAAGGGTGATTTGTGTTCACCAATTTGTACAAATTGTTGTCTGTTACTTAAGTAGCTTTCCACCCAACTCAGTCCGACCCCTCTTATCCCATACCTTTCCAATTTCCTCAGTAAAATTCTGTGGTCATTGGTGTCAAAAGCTTTCTTTAAATCTATACATACTCCTACAGCAATTTTTTTTTAATCTATACAACTAGTAATTTCTTCTATGAGTTTGATCAGTGCCAAAGATGTAGATTTGTCTGCTCTAAAACCATACTGACTGTCTGTAAGAAGGTTTTGTTTTTCAATGAAATCATCCAGTCTCTTAGTGAAGATTTTTTTTTCAAGTATTTTGGAGAGTTGTGAGAGTAAAGAGACCGGCCTGTAATTGGTGAAATGATGACTGTCTCCTGTTTTGTATAGTGGTATTACTTTTGCCATTTTCATTTTGTTTGGAAATTTACCAGTTTGAAATGACAGGTTACATATGTGGGTGAGTGGTTTAACAATTGCTTCAATTACTTTTTTTTTCCACTATTGTCATGTCAATTTCATTCCCGTCAGTTGATTTTATGTTCTTAAATTTTCTCACAGTAATTTTGTTCTCAGTTACTGCACCCAAAAAGATTGTGTTTGGATTTCTATCTTCTGTTTCATTTACAGAACCACTATCGTTTGTTTCTGGTGTCACTATTGATTTTGCTAATTCTGGACCAATGTTTACAAAAAGTTTATTGAAACCACTAACCACATCCTCCATATTATTTATCAAATTGTCATTTTCAATAAAATATTCTGGATAATTAGCATTCTTTGATCAGATACTAATAATTCCATTTAACACTTACCATATTCCTCTTAAGTTATTCTTATCATCCTGTAATATTCTGTTGTAATATTCTTTCTTACAGTTCCTCATTATATTAGTTAGCTTGTTTTTATATCTTTTATATTTGATCTCAGCCTTTACCATTCTACCCTTAATGAATTGTTTATATAATGCAGTCTTCTTTTTCCATGCATTTACTAACCCCTTGGTGATCCATGGAATATTTTTGTTTTGTTGTCTGTCATTGTATTCTTTTATAGAACCGTTTTTATTGTACAATGATTGAAATATTTGTAAAAAATTATCATATGCTTTATTTATTTCAGTTTCATCACAAACTATCTTCCAGTCTTGCATTAATAATTCCTTTGCCAGTAAATACATAGATTCTTCAGTTCTTATTCTTTTATATTTATTATTTTTGGTATACTTTTTCATCTTATAATCACATTGACAGACAACAAAAATCGGCAGGTGGTCACTGATATCATTCAATAAAAGCCCTCTCGGTATTATTTTCCATAATGTTTGTGAATATGTTATCTATTAATGTGACACTGTGTGATGTGATTCTGCTAAGTCTGGTGATTGTTGGATGTAAGCCCATACTGTACATTGTGTTGATAAATTCTTCCGTCAAACTATGCTGTTTTGAATTCATAAGATCTATATTGAAATCCCCACAGATGAACATAACTTTATGAGTAAGTTTTGCATACATTTTTTCCATCCAGTCCTTAAATAAGTCAATATTTGATCCAGGTGTTCTATATACTCAGCTCACTACTATATTCTTTATATTGTCCAAACAGATTTCTATTGTAATACATTCAAATAAATCATCCACAGTGACTGACAAATTTTCAGCAACCTTGTATTACAAGCTCTTGTCAACATAAATTGCAACTCATCCTCCTTTTTTCACTTTTCTATTTATAAAATATAATTAAATTTATATAATTTAATTCATAAATTCGGTCTTAAAGTCATTCAGAATAAATAATAAAAATATCATGAACATGTACACTTGTACATGTCACATATTACTTTTTTCTCTGTTTAGGTTTTAGCTCCCACTCTCTTTCTGTGTTAATAATCCATCCATCCATCCATCTTCTACCGCTTTTCCGGAGGTCCGGGTCGCGGAGGCAGCAGTTCAAGCAGAGAAGCCCAGACTTCCCTCTCCCCAGCCACCAGCTCCAGCTCTTCAGAGGGAATACCAAGGCGTTCCCAGACCAGCTGGGAGACATAGTCTCTCCACCGAGTCCTGGGTCTGCCCCGGGGTCTCCTCCCAGTGGGACGTGCCTGAAACACCTCAAGTGGGAGGCGTCCAGGAGGCATCCTAATCAGATGCCCATACCACCTCAACTGACTCCTTTCAATGTGGAGGAGCAGCGGTTCTACTCTGAGCCTCTCCCGGATAACTGAGCTCCTCATCCTATCTCTGAGGGTGAGTCCAGCAATCCTACGGAGAAAGCTCATTTCAGCCGCTTGTATCCGCGATCTCGTTCTTTCGGTCATTACCCAAAGCTCGTGACCATAGGTCAGAGTAGGAACATAGATTGACTGGTAAATCGACAGCTTTGCCTTAGAACTAAGCTCCCTCTTCACCACAACAGACCGGTACAACGTCCGCATCACTGCAGATGCTGCTCCAATCCGTCTGTCGATCTCTCGCTCCATTCTCCCCTCACTCGTGAACAAGACCCCAAGATACTTAAACTCCTCCACTTGGGGCAGTAGCCTGTCCCCAACCCGGAGAGGACAATCCACCTTTTTCCGGCTGAGGACCATGGACTCGGACTTGGAGGTGCTGATTCTCATTCCAGCCGCTTCACACTCAGCGGCAAACCGTCCCAGCAAGAGCTGTAGGTCATTGCTGGATGAAGCCAACAGGACAACATCATCTGCAAACAACAGAGATGAGATCCTGTGGTCACCAAGCATGACACCCTCCATTCCCTGGCTGCGCCTAGAAATCCTGTCCATAAAAATTATGAACAGGATCGGTGACAAAGGGCAGCCCTGGCGGAGTCCAACTCTCACTGGGAATGACTCCGACCGAGAGTTGGCAATACGAACCAAACTCTCACAACGGTCGTACAGAGACCGAATAGCTCGTAACAACAAGCCCGATACCCCATACTCCCGAAGCACCCCCCACAAAAATCCACGAGGGACGCGGTCAAACGCCTTCTCCAAGTCCACAAAACACATGTAAACTGGTTGGGCAAACTCCCACGAACCCTCAAGAATTCTCGAGAGGGTAAAGAGCTGGTCCGATGTGCCACGGCCAGGACGAAAACCACATTGCTCCTCCTGAATCCGAGGTTCGACCAACGGCTGGACTCTCCTCTCCAGTACCTTGGCATAGACCTTCCCAGGGAGGCTGAGGAGTGTGATCCCTCTAAAGTTGGAGCACACCCTCCGGTCCCCTTTTTTGAAGAGAGGAACCACCACCCCGGTTTGCCATGCCAAAGGCACTGCCCCCGACCTCCACGCAATGTTGCAGAGGCGTGTCAACCATGACAACCCAACAACATCCAGGGCCTTGAGGTACTCAGGGCGAATCTCGTCCACCCCTGGGGCCCGGCCACTAAGGAGATTTTTAACCACCTTGGCGACCTCAGCCCCTGTGATAGGCGAGTCATCCCCCTCGTCCCCAAACCCTGCTTCCTCTGTGGAAGGCGTATCAGTGGGATTGAGGAGATCCTCGAAGTATTCCTTCCACCGCCCAACGATATCCCCAGTTGAAGTCAACAGTGTCCCATCCGCACCATACACAGTGTGGACAGGGAGCTGCTTTCCCCTCCTGAGCCGCCGAACAGTTTGCCAGAATCTCTTTGAAGCCGACCGAAAGTCTTGTTCCATGGCCTCACCGAACTTCTCCCATACCTGGGTTTTTGCTTCAGCAGCCACCCGAGCTGCACTCCGCTTGGCCTGCCGGTACACCTCAGCTGCTTCGGGAGTCCCACAAGCCAACCAAGCTTGATAGGACTCCTTCTTTAGCTTAATGGCCCCCCTCACCACTGGTGTCCACCACCTGGTTCGGGGGTTGCCACCACGAGATGCACCGACCACCTTGCGGCCGCAGCTCTGGGCCGCCGCTTCAACAACAGAGGTGGAGAACATGGCCCATTCAGACTCCATGTCTCCAGACTCCCTCGGAATGTGGTTGAAGTTCTTCCGGAGGTGGGAGTTGAAGACCTCCCGGACAGGGGCCTCAGCCAGACGCTCCCAGCACACCCTCACTATACGTTTGGGTCTACCAGGTCTGAATGGCTTCCTCCCCTGCCATCGGATCCAACTCACCACCAGGTGGTGATCAGTTGACAGCTCTGCACCTCTCTTTACTCGGGTGTCCAAGACATACGGTCGCAGGTCTGATGATACGATAACAAAATCGATCATCGACCTGCGACCTAGGGTGTCCTGGTGCCAGGTGCACATATGGACACCCTTATGCTTGAACATGGTGTTCGTTATGGACAGACTATGGTTAGCACAGAAATCCAATAACTGAACACCACTCGGGTTCAGATCGGGCAGGCCGTTCCTCCCAATCACCCCCCTCCAGGTTTCACTGTTGTTGCCCACGTGCGCATTGAAGTCCCCCAGTAGGACAATGGAGTCTCCAGGAGGAGCACCCTCCAGCACCCCAGTCACAGACTCCAAAAAGGGTGGGTACTCTGAAACATCATTTGGTGCATAGGCACAAATGATGGTCAGGACCCGTTTCCCAACCCGAAGGTGCAGGGAAGCAACCCTTTCGTCCACCGGGGAAAACTCCAATATAGAGGCAGCAAGGTGGGGCGATACAAGAATACCCACCCCTGCTCGTCGCCTCTCGCCCGGGGCAACTCCAGAAAAGGCCAAGCTCCAGCCCCTCTACAGGAGACTGGTTCCGGAACCGGAGCTGTGTGTTGAGGTGAGGCCGACTATATCTAGCCGGTATCGCTCAACTTCGTACACCAGCTCAGGCTCCTCCCCCACCAGAGAGGTGACATTCCACATACCAAAAGCCAGTTTAGAAAGCTTGGGATCAAGGTCTCCGCCTTTGACCGCCACCTAATCCACATAGCACCGGACCCCCATGATCCCTCCTGCAGGTGGTGAACCCACTGGAGGGCGGACCCATGTAACTCCTTCGGGCTGAGCCCGGCCGGGTCCCATGGGTGGAAACCCGGCCACCAGACGCTAGCCTTCGAGCCCCTCCCCCAGGCCTGGCTCCAGGGTGGGACCCCGGTAACCCCATACCGGGCGGGGTACACTGAATCCTTGATATACAATTTATCATGACAGTCTGTTGGATCGTTCTTAGTCTGGCCCTTCACCCAGGACCAGTTTGTCTTGGGAGACCCTATCAGAGGCAAATTGCCCCGGACAACATAGCTCCTGGGATCACTGGGGCACGCAAACCCCCCCACCACGATAAGGTGACGATCCATGAGGTGTTAATAATAATTAGTAAAAATTTGGCTGAGATTGTTCCCTAGGGATGAAAATTGGTATGAAATTGTCTTTCATACCAATTAAACTGTCATTATGTCTGTCATAATTAGTAAAAATTTGCAGCAGCTGTGGGCTGATCTCAGCATCTACACCAGGTTTGTTGTGAACTGGTTTGTAGATATGAAATACAAAAGGATGCCAATTAGTTGTAAAGGGTCACCAAGGAGATCAGTGGAGGAGGACCTAAAATGGGGCAATTTTGGGATTGACCTTTTTTTACAGAACTTCAAGTTTGCTGTAGAGAAATGGGAAATTAGAAGTAAAATCATTTTTCACTTTAATTTATAAGGGATTGGGGGTGAAAAGTGTGGTTATAATAGAAGTCAATGGTACAAATCTTGTAGTTAACAGTCCCAACGTAACAAAAACATCTCACACAGTCAAAATACAGTGGATATGAATGAAACTCCCAAAAATTCCAAAATACATAAAAAAGACAATTTCATACCAATTTTCATCCCTAGGGAACAATCTCAGCCATAATTATCTCAAAAAATGCACCCTCTGTCATGGAATCTGGGTTTGGAAGCAAAACCCAGTTCTGACTTATTGTTATGCTTTGCCCCAGTTTCCTCCTGACAGCTCTAGCATGCCCTGGAGGAGGTCGACGGGGGTGCAGCACCCGACGAACTGGAGGAATCTGCGCACCCTAAATTGCCGGAGTCCTGGACGGCGGTGGAGCCCGAGTTCAGGCAAGTGTGCTCCATTATACCAGTTATGTCCATGTCACACTGCCCAACTCATGGCGAGGAGGACCCGGGGCAGCTCGTAGGAGCCCTTGAGCCCACGTCACCGGGCTCTGCTGCTGCCGGTGACCCTGACACGGTCTCTTTCTCTCTCCCCCTGGGTTCGGAGTTCCCTGCTGGGGTCGCCAGAAAGCAGCTGGTCTTGCTGGATGCTGCCGAGGATCGGGGTCCAGCCCCAGAAGACGTGAGGAGCATCACCTCCCTCACTGGGGAGGCCACCGCAGGAGCAATGAGGTCCCCGATGGGGGTCACCGCAGATGCAACAGTGCTCCAACCGGAGTCCACCGCCGGTGCAGCAGAGCCCCAGCTGGAGTCCACCGTGGGTGCAGCAGAGCCGCAGCTGGAGTCCACCGCTGGTGCAGCCACGTCCCACACCGGGACCATCGCGGGTGAGCCACATCCCGGACCGGGACCATTACGGGTGCAGCCACATCCCACACCGGGACCATCACGGGTGCAGCCACATCCCAGACCGGGACCATCGCGGGTGCAGCCACGTCCCAGACCGGAATCATCACAGGTGCTATGGTTCCCCTGCCCCAAGCCTCAAATGGCAGGGGGGTCCCTGTTCCTTGGTTTGGCCGCCGATGTTCCTGAGTATGGAGGCTGCCTCTCCGCCTTCCTCTCAGGTCCTGGTGGCTCCACAATGCTAGACGGCCACCCTAAGGACTTGGCCTATAGGTTGGGTGGTCTCACGGGCCATATCTTGCGGGCCGCCTGCTGGACTCGGCACTTGGGCAGGCCACCCGATCTGCCACTCCTCACCATGCTTGGGACCTGGGACTCTGGTCAACGCCCTGAACTTTGGACTTCTGGGGAGGGGGTAGTGTTCCACATTGGGGGTAATTAGGAGGGGTGTGTTCTTTATTCTGTTTTTGTTCTGATCATGTTTTCAGTGGTTGCTTCCCTCCTAACTGGTTTTCCCCCACCTCCCACCCTGTGTTAATGTTTGTTGCCGGGGGGGGTGTCCCTTGAGGGGTGTTGTTTCTTTTCTTTTTGGCTGATGGTACTGGGGTGTCTGGTACCCACCCATGGGTGGGGGGGCTGTCATTAATCTGGGTTTGGAAGCCAAACCCAGTTCTGACTTAATGTTATGATTTGCCCTAGTTTCCTCCCGACAGCTCTGGCACACACCCTCCTCCAGTCAGGTGCTGTCAGCTGCACTGTCACGGGTGTTCACATACACACACACACACACACACACACACACATACACACACACACACACACATGCACATGCTCCATTCACACTCATTCACACATTCTCTCACCCACCTGGTGCCCATGCATTCTCGCACCGGCAATCTCTTTCCTCATTAGCTTCAGGAGTATTTGTTTGCTGCTTCGGAGGAAAGAGATTGTCAGGGCATTCGCTGTCATTCATGGCAGCTACCTCTCCATGAATGTTGTTTCAGTCCCTTCATGCATTCAGCCCGACATCTGCAGATGATTAATCCCTGGGTGTTCGTGGCTCACTCAGCCTCCTATCCTCATCCACCAGACTTCTCGGACAGCTTTCAGTGGTTCCAACCGTAAGTGCTTATTTGCCTTTCCTTGTGTGTTATCTCTGTGTCAGCACTAGGCTGGTCGCCTTTCCCTGTTGTGCGTATCACAGTTCGGTAGCCCTAGGCATTCCCGTCCCTGGCTGTAGAACACCTGGGTAGCCCCCTGTATGTCTGGTGGCCCTTACTCTGCATATTCATTCTCTGGATAGTGGACAGCATTGGGCTTGTTATTTTCTCCGGGTTTGTTAATAAAGTGGACCATCGACTCTCGCTTTTGGGTTTCTCATTTCCTCCCTCGTGCACCGCGTAATGGCACACGAGGGTTCATGACACCCTCAACTACACAAATTTCCACCAATAGGGCAATAGCGTTAAAGGGAACCAGTACTAGAATCAGAATCAGAATCAGAATCAGGTTTATTGCCATTGTTCATGTAGTACACAAACTAGGAATTTGTCTCGGTACAATGCTGCAACATTAAACATGTTAAGATAAGAGAAATAAACTATACATGTAATAAAGTGTAGGATAAGATTAAGTGATACTGGTCAACAGTTAAAATATATATTAGCCAGCAGCAGATACTGTGGAGAACTATATAGTGCAGTCGGTAATGCAGGAAGAAAACAGTGATGATTGACATGAGTCTGGTTGAGCTGCTGTACATGGTGCACGAGAGTCACTTAGTGTTCAGCAGTCTAATGGCAGAGGGGAAGAAGCTGTTCATGTGACGGGAGGTTTTAGTCTGGATGGACCGAAGTCTTCTACCAGAGGGGAGGGGGGCAAACAGTACGTGACCAGGGTGTGAGGGATCGGCTATGATCCGGCCAGCACGCCTCCGGGTCCTGGAGATGTACAGATCCTGGAGAGATGGGAGCTTGCAGCCGATCACCTTCTCAGCAGTGCGCACGACGCGCTGCAGCCTTAGTCTGTCCCTGGCAGTGGCTCCTGCGTACCACACGGTTATGGAGGTGGTGAGGATGGACTCGATGATGGCTGTGTAGAACTGCACTAACATCTTGGTGGGTAGCTTGAGCTTCCTCAGCTGCCGCAGGAAGAACATCCTCTGCTGGGCTTTTTTGATGAGTGAGCTGATGGTCAGCTCCCATTTGAGGTCCCTGGTGATGGTAGTGCCTAGGAAGCGGAAGGAATCAGCAGTGGTGATGGGAGAGCCTGAGAGGGTGAGGGGGGGCAGAGGAGTAGTGACTTTCCTGAAGTCTACAATCATCTCCACTGTCTTCAGAGCGTTCAGCTGCAGGTTGTTATTGCTGCACCAGGACGCCAGCTGGGCCACCTCTCTCCTGTAGGCGGACTCGTCGCCGTTGGAGATGAGCCCGATGAGGGTGGTGTCGTCCGCAAACTTGATCAACTTGACAGACTGGTGGCTGGAGGTGCAGGAGTTGGTGTAAAGGGAGAAGAGTAGGGGGGAAAGTACACAGCCCTGGGGTGATCCGGTGCTGATGCTAGTATAGTCTGAGACAGTCTTTCCCAGCCGCACATGCTGCCTCCGGTCCGTCAGGAAGTCGATGATCCACCTGCAGAGGGAGTCAGGCACGTTGAGCAGGGACAGCTTGTCCCGGAGCAGAGCGGGGCGGATGGTGTTGAATGCGGAGCTGAAGTCCACAAACAGGATCCTGGCGTAGGTTCCCGGGGAGTCCAGGTGCTGCAGGATGGAGTGGAGGGCCAGGTTGACTGCATCGTCTACAGACCTGTTGGCTCGGTAGGCAAACTGCAGCGGGTCCAGGAGAGGGGTGGTGATGGACTTGAGGTGGGACAGGACCAGGCGCTCAAAGGACTTCATGACTACAGAGGTGAGCGCTACAGGTCTGTAGTCATTAAGTCCAGTGATCCGTGGCTTCTTGGGGACAGGGATGATGGTGGAGGATTTGAGGCAGGATGGCACGTGGCATAACTTAAGGGAGGTGTTAAAAATGTCTGTGAATACAGGAGCCAGCTGTTTCGCACAGAGTCTCAGGGTGGAGGGAGACACGCCGTCTGGGCCGGGGGCCTTGCGCGGGTTCAGTCTGGAGAACTGTTTGAGCACATCCTGCTCACTGATGATAAGGGGAGGGGGGAGGTGGGGGGGGTGCCTTAAATGAAGTAGGGAATGTGGAGGCTGTGGAGCTGGAGGGAGGGGGGGAGTTGGACACAGATGACGAGGTGTCAAAACGGGCATAGTGTTGGGACAGTCTCTGACAAAGGGCTTTGTCATCCTGACCTTTAGAAGCCTGAGGCCGATAGTTGGTGATCTGCCTCAGTCCTCTCCACACGGAAGCCGAATCATTAGCAGTGAACTGCTGCTGGAGTCTCTCTGAGTACACAGATTTAGCCCTCTTCAGCTCTCTGTTAAACCGGTATTTAACCTCCCTGTAGCAGTCCCTGTCTCCACTTTTCAGCGCTGCTTCCTTCTCCTTCCTGATCTGTCTGAGCTTAGCTGTGAACCAGGGTTTGTCATTAGAGTAACTCACCCTGGTGCGTGATGGAAGAATGTTCTCTTCACAAAAGTGGATATATGAGTTCACAGTGTCCGTGTACTCATCCAGATCATGCGTGGCTCCTTTAAGCATGCCCCAGTCAGATATTTCCATGCACGTTTCCAGCTTCTCCTCAGCATCACTGGTCCGTATCTTCGTAGTGCTCACAACAGGTTTAGTGAGCTTCAATCTCTGTCTGTATGTGGGAATGAGGTGAACCATCACGTGATCAGATAATCCCAGCGCAGCTCGAGGGACAGCGCGATATGCGTCTTTCACTGTGGTGTAACAGTGATCCAGTGTGTTTAATCCTCTGGTGGGGCATTTAATAAACTGTTTGTAGCGGGGGAGATCGTGGCTCAGATTGCACTGATTAAAGTCGCCAGCCACAATAATCAGCGAGTCTGGAAAACTCCGCTCTGTGTGTTGAATGTGATCCGCGAGCACGCGCTGAGCTTCGCGCGTGTCCGCGTCGGGAGGGGCGTACACAGCGATCATTATGAAAGAAGCAAACTCCCGCGGGGAATAGAAGGGCTTGCAATTGATAACAAGAAATTCCAAGGCAGGAGAACAGTGTTTGGAAATTACCGTTACATCAGAGCACCAGCTACAGTTGATGTAGAAGCAGACACCGCCTCCTGTGGTCTTGCCGGAAAGCTCTGTGTCACGATCAGCACGGAAGAGCTGGAAGCCGTCGAGGCGCAGCGCGCTGTCCGGTATATTTTCCCGGAGCCAGGTCTCAGTAAAGCAGAGGACAGCTGAGGAGGCGAGGTCCTTAAAACGCATCAGCAGTCTCAGTTCATCCACCTTGTTAGAGAGAGAGTTGGTATTGGACAGAAATATGCCAGGCAGCGCCGTTCGCGAGCCTCTCCTGCGAAGTCGTACGAGAGCGCCCGCTCGTCTTCCTCTCTTCCGCCGTCTCACTTTCCGAGCCAAACAATAAACCAGATCGGCGGCAGGGGCTAGAAAAACTGGGAGGAGGTCCGTGGGGGTCAAAGTCCTGATATTTAAAAGTTCTTCACGGGTATAAGTGCAAGCAGACACACAATTGACAAACAAAAACAAACAAAGAGCGCAGCGAAGCACCTTGTCGACCGCTGTGGGCGCCATCTTGGGAAAAAAAAAAAAAAAAAAAAAAAAAAAGTCATTATAACATCATTAATCGTGCTTTAGGTATTACTTATAAATCAAAAATGTGTTTATCCAGTAAAAATAACCCGCTACAGTCAGTATACTGAATAACTGTATCCCATGAAACCAGCTCGGACAAAACTAGTGGGGAGCAGCCATTGCCGGCTGGAAGTGACCTACAGTTGTTGATTCCAGCTAAAGCTGGGTTCACATTATAATGTTTGGACTGGCTTTTACAGGCATTTTGAAAAATCAGAGAAATACTCAGCGCAGGTCAGCTGATATCAACGTCAGGCGATGCTCATATAAAGACCAGAGTTTGTGAAGGAAACATTTTTTTGCGTTTTATATTCCTATGTAGTTGCTTCTTCATACTCTTTTCCCCTGTTCATTCACTTGTTCATTCATTCCTCTAAAAAATATTACAATAATGCCTATAGACTCCAACACTAAGGTGCAGATTTACTAAGCTAGTGCAAATTAGCGAGTGCACAGATTAGACAGAGCACCTCAGGGAGTGGCCAATTTTTGCCAGTGATCTACTAACAACACGCAAAATTATGAAAACAGATGCAATCATTTCATTTCAATAATGCTCACCCAAGAGCACCACAAAATTGTGCACAGGCACAGCCAGTTCGGATGAGCTTAATATATAAAGCTTTTTTTTTCAGTTTTTGTTAAACCACAAACCCCACTACAATAACATGTGTTAATTATATTTCAAAATTTTGATTTTCATTTACGTAACATGACAGACTTTTTTTGTTTGATTTGAATAAATGAATAAATATAGAAATGCGGACAGAGTTAAAAAAAAAAAAAAAAAGAAAATTGGCAATGTGGAAGATTTTGTTTCAAGAGTGAGGAAGAGCTGAGGAAAACTCCAGAACCCAGTCTAACCTCTCCAGAAAAGAAAAAAAAAAAGAGTCATTATCGGCTTTCACCATCTGTATGTCCACTGTGAATGCAAGGGCTCCTTTTGTATACTATTTTTTGGATTCAGATTCATGCTTGGATCCAAGATGGCACCCATAGTGGTCGCCATGGTGCTTCGCTGCGTTTTTCTTTATATGTTTTTGTTCGTCAATTGTGTGTCTGCCAGCTCTTACACCCGTGAAGAGCTACTAAATATCAGGACTTTCACTCCCACGGACCTACTCCCAGTTTTTTTGGCTCCTGCCGCCAATCTGGTTCACTTTTTAGCCGAAAAAGTGAGACGGCGAAAGAGAGGAAGGCGAGCGGGCGCTCTCGTGCGGCTTCGCAGGAGAGGCACGCGCACGGCTTTGCCTGGCATATTTCTGTCCATTGTCAATTCTCTCTTTAACAAGGTAGAGGAACTGAGACTGCTGATGCGATTCAAGGACCTCTCCACCTCGTGTGCTCTCTGTTTTACTGAGACCTGCTTTAAGGAATCAACTCTGGACAGCGCGCTCCTCCTCGAGGGATTTCAGCTGTTTCCTGCTGATCGAGACACAGAGCTCTCCGGTAAGACCACAGGAGGAGGAGTCTGCTTTTACATCAACAGCAGCTGGTGCTCTGATGTAATGGTGATCTCCCAACACTGTTCTCCCGCTCTGGAATATCTATTCATTAACTGCAAGCCTTTTTATTCCCCGCGTGAGTTTGCTTCATTCATCCTCGCCGCTGTTTACGTCCCGCCTGACGCGGACGCGCGCGAGGCTCAGCGCGCGCTCGCGGATCACATTCAACAAACGGAGCAGACTTTCCCGGACTCTCTGGTTATTGTGGTTGGCGATTTTAACCAGAGTAACCTGAGCCACAATCTCCCCCGTTACAAACAGTTTATTAAATGCCCCACCAGAGGAAAGAACATGCTGGATCACTGTTACACTACAGTGAAGGATGCGTATCGCGCTGTTCCCTGCGCTGTGCTCGGACTATCTGATCACGTGATGGTCCACTTGATTCCCACATACAGACAGAGACTAAAGCTCACTAAACCTGTTGTGAGCACTACGAGGAAATGGACCAGTGAAGCTGGGGAGAAGTTGAGCACGTGCATGGAAATAACTGACTGGGACATGTTTAAAGGAGCCACAAATGATCTGGATGAGTACACGGACACTGTGAACTCATATATCCACTTTTGTGAGGAGAGCATTCTTCCATCTCGCACCAGGGTGAGGTACTCCAATGACAAGCCCTGGTTCACTGCTAAGCTCAGACAGATCAGGAAGGAGAAGGAAGCAGCGTTGAAAAGTGGAGACAGGGACTGCTACAGGGAGGTCAAATATCGGTTTAGCAGAGAACTGAGGAGAGCTAAGTCTGTGTACTCTGAGAGACTCCAGCAGCAGTTCACTGCTAAAGACTCTGCTTCTGTGTGGAGAGGACTGAGGCAAATCACCAACTATCGGCCTCAGGCTTCTAAAGGTCATGATGACAAAGCCCTTTGTCAAAGACTGTCCCAACACTATGCCCGTTTTGACACCTCGTCAGCTGTGTCCATCTCCCCCCTCCCCCCAGCGCCACTGCCTCCACGGTCCCTACTTCATCAAAGGCGCCCCCCCCCACCTCCCCCCCTTCCCTTGTCATCAGTGAGCAGGACGTGCATAAACAGTTCTCCAGACTGAACCCGCGCAAGGCCCCCAGCCCAGACGGCATGTCTCCCTCCACCCTGAGACACTGTGCGGAAGAGCTGGCTCCTGTCTTCACAGACATTTTTAACACCTCCCTGAAGTTATGCCATGTGCCGACCTGCCTCAAAACCTCCACCATCATCCCTGTCCCCAAGAAGCCACGGATCACTGGACTTAACGACTACAGACCTGTAGCGCTCACCTCTATAGTCATGAAGTCCTTTAAGCGCCTGGTCCTGCCCCACCTCAAGACCATCACCACTCCCCTCCTGGACCCGCTGCAGTTTGCCTACCGAGCCAACAGGTCTGTGGACGATGCAGTCAACCTGGCCCTCCACTCCATCCTGCAGCACCTGGACTCCCCGGGAACCTACGCCAGGACCCTGTTTGTGGACTTCAGCTCTGCATTCAACACCATCCGCCCCGCTCTGCTCCAGGACAAGCTGTCCCTGCTCAACGTGCCAGACTCCCTCTGCAGGTGGATCACCGACTTCCTGACGGACCGGAGGCAGCATGTGTGGCTGGGAAAGACTGTCTCAGACTCCGTCAGCATCAGCACTGGATCACCCCAGGGCTGTGTACTTTCCCCCCTACTCTTCTCCCTATATACCAACTCCTGCACCTCCAGCCACCAGTCTGTCAAGCTGATCAAGTTTGCGGATGACACCACCCTCATCGGGCTCGTCTCCAACGGCGACGAGTCCGTCTACAGGAGAGAGGTGGCCCAGCTGGCGTCCTGGTGCAGCCACAACAACCTGCAGCTGAATGCTCTGAAGACAGTGGAGATGATCGTGGACTTCAGGAAAGTCACAACCCCTCTGCCCCCCCTTACCCTCACAGGCTCTCCCATCACCACTGCAGATTCCTTCCGCTTCCTGGGCACCACCATCATCCGGGACCTCAAGTGGGAGCCGACCATCAGCTCCCTCATCAAAAAGGCCCAGCAAAGGATGTTCTTCCTGTGGCAGCTGAGGAAGCTCAAGCTACCCACCAAGATGTTGGTGCAGTTCTACATGGCCATCATAGAGTCCATCCTCACCACCTCCATAACCGTGTGGTACGCAGGAGCCACTGCCAGGGACAGACTAAGGCTGCAGCGCGTCGTGCGCACTGTTGAGAAGGTGATCGGCTGCAAGCTCCCATCCCTCCAGGACCTGTACATCTCCAGGACCCGGAGGCGTGCAGGCCAGATCATAGCCGATCCTTCACACCCTGGTCACGTACTGTTTGCCCCCCTCCCCTCAGGTAGAAGACTTCGGTCCATTCAGACTAAAACCTCCCGGCACATGAACAGCTTCTTCCCCTCTGCCATCAGACTGCTGAACACTAAGTGACTTATTAGACTCTCATGCACTATGTACAGCAGCTCAACCAGACTCATGTCAATTCACTGTTTTCTTTTTGCATTACCGACTGCAGTATGTGGTACTCCACAATATCTGCTACTCGCTAATATATTTAAAATTGCTTTGACTAGTATTACTCATTCATATTCTACATTTTATTGCATGTATAGTTTTATTTGTATCTTTTATTTGTTCATGTTTAATGTTGCAGCATCGCACCAAGACAAATTCCTAGTTTGTGTACTACATGAACAATGGCAATAAATCTGATTCTGATTCTGATTCTGATTCTGATGTAGGAGGCTTTAGATTAGACTAGATTAGATTCAACTTTATTGTCATTACACATGTATGAATACAAGGTAACGAAACACAGTTTAGCATCCAATCAGAAGTGCAAAGGACAGCAGTGCAAGTAGTATAAACAAAAGAAATTTTAAAAAATGCCAGCTGATGTCCAATTCAACATAACAGCAATATCTGTGAGACCGTTGATATTCATATAATCTGTTCTTCCGTCATGCCAAATAAAGTAACAGGCAGAGGGAAGCTTCTGCCATGTGCCCTCGGTTCTCGCTGGTGTCTCGATATCAACAATCGCTATCATGTCAGGCGCAGATGAATAAAGACAAGCTTTTTTTTGGATGTTAAATCCTGGCACATTTAGCAGCAGACTGACAACTGCAAACCTTAGTAAATCACCTTCTGCCAGTCATTTAAATATTCTCTGTCATGATCCTGGGGCAAGGGTTAGAACAGTGCACAGTTTCTCTGCCCAGTGAGCATTTTTTGTTGGTTTTCTGTTATCTCTAAGATTATTATGATGTTTTTGAGTTTTGTTGTGTTTGTATTTTTATGTTTCCGGTTTGTTTATTTTGACAGCGCTGTGCAGCTCCTGGCTGTCAATTCCTTCAGGGCTGCATAGCTGCTGCCATTTGACTACTCATGGATTTCACCTGTCTCTGATATTTGTATGTGTATTTAAGGGACACAACAAACTCTGCTGTTGCCTTGGCATTCTTCTCTTCCTGTGAATGCCTGCCCGCTTTCTGCAACCATGGGTTTAGGTTCCGCTGTCGAGGTGAGTCGGTGTGCTAAGTCTTGGTGCCTTTTTTCTCTCTCTCTGTTCTCTCAGTCGTCGAGCCCCATATTCTCGGGGTCCTCTGGCTGAGCTTCTCCCCTGGTCAGGTGTTCCCTGACTTTGTACCTCTGACATTGAGCCCCACTCTCCTTCAGCGTCCGTATTTATGTCTCCTTATTATTACACAGTTCATTTGTTGTACTAGTTTGAATCGTTCTTGTTTGTGTTTTTGTTAATAAATGTCCCAACCAACAGCAAGCATTTGGTGTCCTATTTTGTGCCCATGAAACGAGTTCATTATGACTGAAGGGCACAGCCAATGAGGGCACCAGCCTCTATAGGGTGTAGGGTGAATTGCCTATAAAAATATTTGTCATAAGTTACGGGAATTATTTATTTTATTTAATAGTGGGTGTGAAAGGGGGTGGAGTTAAACCTTCACTTCTACACCCGCTAAATTAAATAAAAGCACTCGTAAAAGAGGCACCAGTCCTAACGGACAATAATATTAACTTTAATTTTAATTAATTTTGTACCTTAAATTACTTAATGAATCAGTGTCAAAGTTTCAGTGAGTTTTTGTCCTGCCGTGATTAGGAAACCTGTATATGCGAAAGGAAAACGCTTCAACTGCTCTTATTCACTCTTTTATTAAACTCATTCAGGTTACATGGCATGGCGTTCAAATGATGAATAAACAGATTCAGATGACAACAGCGTAATATATCACATCAACTGATATTGGGTTCCTGAACATAAAATCC
The DNA here is from genome assembly GCA_020510985.1 of Pholidichthys leucotaenia. Lineage (NCBI taxonomy): Eukaryota > Metazoa > Chordata > Actinopteri > Cichliformes > Pholidichthyidae > Pholidichthys > Pholidichthys leucotaenia. Next base: position 241,220,558 of record CM035845.1, read on the forward strand.
AGCGTTACACCTCTGCAGAACCACGGAGGAACTAGACTTATGTTTCAACGGTAAATGAGGCTGGAATGTTTTAACAAAACAATGCAATTTTATGTGGAAAATTCATAAGCTAATTATCTAAAAATGACTCCTGAATTAATCTACAAAAATTTAAGGGCAGTTACTTAAAAATGACTAAGAGTTTTCCTTCAGTTTACAGTTCTATCCTGTGGCTGAGAGACTAATTGAGCCCTGAAATACGGGCCATATTCAATTGTAATTTAATTGTTAGGACATCACGTTTTAACCCAGCAGATAGGAGAAATAAAAGTTTCACTCACACAACAGCCGTTGGTCCACGTTTCAGCGGGTCGATACCGGCAGAGTTGGGAGTTAGGACGTCGGAGGAAGCGGCTGCTGCGATGCCTCCTCACAGCCGTGGAAGTGTAAACTCAGCTGGGGGGCCCTTCAAAGAGACACTTGCAGCCGTGGGTGGTTTGTCTCAGGGCGGCGTGAAAAGTCCTTGGAAAAGAATCCCAATTTTGAGGTCTCTTGTAGCGGGATAGACCAAAAACTGAAGGAAAATCTTCTCAGTCTCTGTTCACTTTAAACTAGGCAAATTAAAGGTCCACTTTAATGGCGTGAAAAGTCATGAAAAAAATATTAGAAAAACATTTACTAGGATAAGAATGGCTTCTGAGGTGAAGGAAAAAGTTTGAGAATTTGATTCTCTAAAAGGGACGAGCTCTAAGGAAAAATGGTTTCTCCTCAGTGACCAGAATATAACGAAAGACTTGACAAACACACAGAGAATAAAATAAAACTTCACAGGGCCTTGAAACGGTGGAATAAAATCTTCTTCTGAGATCTACAGTAGATTACTATTCTGCTTCTTTAATCTTAATTTAGTTCCTAATCCTTCTCAAAATCTCTTTCTTTCTTCTTTCTGTGTTTCTAATTCTTAATCTTATCACCGCTTTCTATTTTGCTTCTTTCTAATCTTCCTGCCTGTTGTCTCTTACTTTTTTCTACCCTTTTTCTTAACTTTTTCTTACTCTGACTAAACTCAAATCTAACCTCTCTCTTTTAAAGTTACCTCGCCGGGTCGTAAAACTGATGATGTCAGTTGTAAGACTGACCAATCGGCTTTTTCAGAAGCAGTTTGAAATGGCTGCTATCCAATGTGAGAACACTTCTTTGTTTGAGAGCAGCCAATCAAATGAAGACACCATCCCATGAAATTTCAGAGGGAAAATCAACACTCAGTCAGTTCTTATGAAATAAATGCTCAATATAAAATCTAACTAAATTAAATGACTTGGCTAATATTTTGGTGATCATGCATTTATATCACTACTCCAATATGTGTTTGAATAACACTCATGAATATAACATTTTTTATACATAATTATAATACATGCATTCACATTTAGATCCAAAATGCAGCAAAACATGCAGCAAACCATGGTTGGTGATAAAAGAGGGATGATTTTCAGTGTCCTTAGGATCCAGAGGATAAGCTGAAAGAAACTTAATATTTAGAACAAATTAAAAGTCATCCTACATACTGAAAACACATTCCGTAGGTATCCGCTAGGAGGTACTGTTGAACTGTAGATGATTTCCTTTGGTATCTGGGCGAAGGTACCTGGACAGCATCGGCTATAAACCCATCAGATTAAGTGGTTTATGACTCTTTTAAGAACATTGGTTTCCTGTGAAAAGGTACGTTATCAAATGCAGTGTTCACGTTGAGAGGTCTGGTCTCCTGAGTTGTATGTTCCTTTGAGCCTTTAAAAGCAAATTCTGATCCTTACAATCTCTGCAAGAGGCAACTGTTTATATTGGGGTCCTGGGAAAGCAAGCATCTTTGGTCAGGCCTGGAAGAAGCCTGCATGAGTCGACATAAAAGCCAGTGATATTCCTGAAAAGGCAGAAAAGTGATATTCCTGTGTAATGAATAAAATGAAATTCCTGTAAACTGAAGAGAAGTGATCTTCTGTCTTGGTTTTGAGGAGACAATGATGCTACAAGGGTTTTGGCGTTTTTAATTTTTTGGGATTTTTTGTCTGAAGTGTAGAGGATATTACCACCATGGACTTCAGGGCTTTTGGATTGAGTGAGGAGGAGTGTGCGGTGGCAGAACTTGCTGTGGATTTTGTCTCTAAGGCTCAGCTAACCCACACTCCCAAGACCGTTTTTGGCTTTGTGACCTTTGCAGCCAGGATAATTAAGACATGCCCCAATCTCTGGAGGGTTCCAAGGTTGTCATAGCCAGGAGCGGCACTGGGGTTAAGCTCCCAGTGCTCATAAAATGCTCCTTATGGCGTGCATCTCGAAAAGCCTCTGACAACTAAGTCCAACTCCTAGCCTGCCCGTGTGGTTTAGTCTCTAAGCCCGGCAGAACTGCTTTTACTAATAGGAGAAGGGGCGAGGGTGAATCTCTGGCGCCTTAAAACCAGATGCTTCGGGTAGATGGTGGCTCGTCAACCTGGGAAGGTAGCCCATCTAGGGGAAGGTAAACCCTGATTTCAAACCTCCGCTGCCTTGCGGCACACCCGGTCACGGGAAAGGCTTTGGAAGTCAACCCTGAGGAAAAATCCGGAGTCGGAGCCCCTAAGGCAGTTCTCTGTTGTGCTCAACATTGTTCTGGCAGCTCCTGCGATGGCGCTGGTGCCAAACTATAGCAGCCCTGCTGTTCCTTTGGATTCATCAGGGACGTGGAGAGGGGGGACATGCTGCATGGGTAACATCTTGTCCTCCATATCTTCCTGCCCAGGCTTGAATCCTACCAACGCCCAATGCTGGAAGGTAGAACACCGGTGCGCATCGGCCTGTTCAGCCACAGGCGGTGCTGTTCCAGCAGAGTAGACGTTTAGGATTCTCTTCCATGGTCATCATAGACTGACGGAGGCCGCCGCCACCGAATCTCTGGAGCAACCCAGGTCTGACTCCTCTTCTCACCATGATCTTTGAAACTAGACAATGAGTTGGGGAGTTGTTGGAAGATTCTCCTCCAGTTCAACCCAGGCTTCCCAGGGGCGGAAGGCTCGCCACTCCCGACTCAAGTTCACGCCATCACCCTCTACCCAGACAGCTCTCAAGGCTCGTGGAGAGACAGAGCCTGACCCCGGAGCAGAAGCTGAATCCATCACCTCCCAGGAATTCAGGCAAGTGAACCCTTGTTTTCCATTATTAAAAAAATGAATATTCTTGCCTTATTCCTGGAGAGAAAACCCAGTTCCTGCACGCCACTGGGTTTTCTAAGCCTGCTGCAATTAATTCCTCCCTTGCCCTCTCTATTTCTTCTCCATCTGTCCCTGAGTGCCCGCTGGTCCCTAAACAGTGCCGTTGGATGATGAAGGAACCTGTGGCCCTGGAGGACCCTGTTCCAGTGCCAGCGGAGAGCCGACCCCTAGCTGCCACGCCAGAGGAGCAATCAGTGTGGCTCACTTCGCCTGGGGGCACCGAGACTGCACACGCCATCACGGCTGCTGCAGAGGTCGCCGCAGCAGAGTTGCAACTGGACCACCAGAGGACTGAGCCCGGAGCATCGTTGCCTGGATCGACAGAGTCCTGAACTGCTGTGGATCTCGAGTTCAGGCAAGTGCCATCTACTGTTTCTATTGCTTCTATTTTGGAGAGGTCTTGTCCGGTTCTTGGGGAGGAGAGCTCACCTCGTCATGCTCCGCTGCTGCTGGTGACCATGACCCTGTTCGTCTGCTTGTTTTTCCTGAACCTTCTGCCACGGTCGCCGGGGAAGATCCATCTGGGCCAGAAGTCTCTGTTGGTCCAAGCTCGCCTCCTGAAGCCGTTATGGGTTCAGCTCCTCTTGCTGAGGTCATCGCAGATGTGCAGTCCTAGCCTGGGACCTCTGTGGATTCTGCTTTCCCTCCGGCGGAGGTCACCAAGGGTGCAGCGTTGCTCCCGCCCGGAGGCACTGCGGGTGATGCAATGCTCCAGCCCGGAGGCACTGCGGGTGCTGCAATGCTCCAGCCCAGAGCCACAGTGGGTGCTGCAATGCTCAAGCCTCAAGCCACCGCTGGTGCAGCTCCGCTTCAGCCCGGAGCCACTGAGCTTGCAACCATGTCCCAGCCCAGAGCCACCGAGGGTGCATCGTTGCTCCTGCCCAGAGCCACCGAGTGTGTAGCGTTCCTCCTGCCCGGAGCCAACGAGGGTACAGCGTTGATCCTGCCTGGAGCCACCAAAGATGCAGTGTTGCTCCTGTCCAGAGCCACCGAGGGTGCAGCGTTGCTCCTGCCCAGAGCCACTGAGGGTGCAGCTCTGCCTCAGCCCTGGGCCACTGTGGGTGCATCCTGAGAGGTTCCCACTGAACAGCAGCCTTTTGCGGAGGGATGTGGACCCCTAGTTCCCGGGGCTTGTTGGCCGAGGGATGCTGAGAGGCCACGTGATGGGCTGCTTCTTCTGCTTCGTTGGTTCTGGGGCACGGGGATGCTACCTGACGTGTCCCTGCACAGATGACATTGGTCTTGGGACTCGGGAAGACTGCCTGAACTGCTCCACTGCTCCACCCATTTATCGGTCAGGCTTAGATTCCCGTGTGGCCAACTGCTAGACAAAGTGTAATTCATGGGTGTTTTGTTTTGTTTTATTTATTTATTGGCACTGTTTTCGGTCTCTCCGTTCCTGCCCCCCCTTCCCCCCAGGGTGGGTCATTTCTATGTGTGTGGGAGGTTTGGATTTTTTCTTTTCTTTTTTGTGATGTTACACTGGAGTCCATCCCTTTATGGGGGGGGGGGGGGGGCTGTCATGATCCTGGGGCACAGGTTAGAGTTGTGCCCAGTTTCTCTGACCAGTGAGCATTTTTCTGTTGGTTTTCTGTTATCTCCAAGATTATTATGATGTTTTTGAGTTTTGTTGTGTTTGTATTTTTATGTTTCCAGTTTGTTTATTTTGACAGTGCTGTGCAGCTTCCGGCTGTCAATTCCTTTGGGGCTGCACAGCTGCTGCCATTTGACTACTCATGGATTACACTTTTCTCTGATATTTGTGTGTGCATTTAAGGGACATGGCAATGTCTGCCTTTCTTCTTTTACCATGAATGCCTGCCCACTGTCTGCAACCGTGGGTTTAATTCAATTCAGTTCAATTCAACTTTATTTATATAGTGCCATTTCACAACAACAGTTATCTCATAGCACTTTCAACCGTAGGGGAAGCCCCCACAATTGCAGAAAAACCACAGCAATCGGGTGATCCCCTGTGAGCAAACACTTGGTGATGGTGGAGAGGAAAAACTCCCTTTTAACAGGAAGAAACCTCGAGCACAACCAGGCTCAGGGAGGGGCAGTCATCTGCTTTTACTGACTGGGGGGTGAGGGGATAGCGAAGATGAAAAGAACAGACATATAGAGAACAAACAGTGCGAGGGAGACTCAATCTATGGGAGAGAACAAACAGATGTTAATGACCAGCAAAAATATTTCATTGATAGTGAAGAAAGGAGTGAAACCCAGTGCATTGTTGGAGGTCCCCCAGCTGTCTAAACCTACAGTATTAGCAGTATAACTATGGGAGGGTTCAGGGGCACATGATCCCTCCCTAATTATAGGCTATATCAAAAAAGAAGGTTTTAACCCTATTCTTAAAAACAGAGATTGGGTCTGACTCCCGAATCCAGATTGGCAGCTGGTTCCACAGGAGAGGAGCTTGATAACTGAAGACTCTGCTTCCCATTGTAGTTTTTGGAGTTTCGAGGTATTACACGTAATCCTGCATTTTGGGAGCGTAGTGCTCTGTTAGGAAAATAAAGTAGTATCAGATCTTTTAAATAAGAAGGGGCCTGATTATTTAGAGCTTTGTAAGTGAGAAGAAGGATTTTAAACGTAAATCTAAACTCTATGGGAAGCCAATGAAGGGAGGCCAGAACTGGAGAAATTTGATCTCTCTTTCTACTACCAGTTAAAACTCTTGCTGCAGCATTTTGGATCAGCTGAAGACTTTTTAAATATGTTTTAGGATAACCTGATAATAAAGAGTTACAATAATCAAATCTAGAGCTAACAAAAGCATGGATCAGTTTCTCAGCATCACTCTGAGACAAAATGTTCTGAGAAAAGATGCCCCTAATCTTGGCAATATTACGCAAATGATAGAAGGCAGTCTTAGAAACAAGTTTAATATGCAAACTGAAAAGCAGGTCTTGATCAAAAATAGCTCCAAGGTTCCTCATAGAACTATTCAGAGAATGAGTAACCACATCCAGACTAAAAGTTTGATTTGGAAATGTATTTCTAATTTTTTTGGACCAAATATAATGACTTCAGTCTTATCTGAATTTAATAGCAGGAAATTACAAGTAATCCCAGCTTAGATTTCCTTAAGACAGGCTTCTTACTTGGCTAATTGATAACTATCATCTGGCTTCATTAGCAGGTATAATTGTGTGTCATCTGCATAACAATGAAAATGTATACAGTGTTTTCTAATAATGTTGCCTAACAGAAGCATATATAAACTAATAAGAATAGGGCCTAGCACAGATCCCTGTCGAACTCCGTAACTGAGCTTTGAGTTTTAAGAAAACTCATTATTGACATGACCAAACTGGAACCTATCAGATAAATAAGATCTAAACCACTGCAATGAAGTTCCATTAAGTCCAAAATGGTGTTCTAATCTATCAAGCAGAATATTATGAATGATAGTATCAAAAGCTACACTAAGGTCTAAAAGGACAAGTACAGAAACAAGTCCATTATCAGATGTGACAAGGAGGTAATTAGTGACCTTCACTAAGGCTGTTTCAGTACTATGATGGGTTTATGTCCCGCTGTTGAGGTGAGTTGGTGTGCTCCGTCTTGGTGCCTGCTTTTCTCTCTCTCTGTTCTCTCAGCCGTCAATCCCCATAGCCTCAGGGTCCTCTGGCTTAGCTTCTTCCCTGGTCAGGCATTCCCTGAATTTGTACCTCTGACGTTGAGCCCCACTCTCCTCCAGCATCCGTATTTATGTCTCCTTATTATTACACTGCACGTTCATTTGTTGTATTAGTTTGAAATTTCCTTGTTTGTGTTGTTGTTAATAAATGTGCCAACCCATACCTCATAGAGTGCGTCATAGAGTGCGTTTGGTGTCCTATTTTGCGCCCGTGAAATGAGTGTGTTATGACACTCCCATCCATCCATCCATTCAGCCATTCATCCATCCATCCATTCATCTTCTACCGCTTCTCCAGACATCTGGGTCGCAGAGGCAGCAGTTCAAGCAAAGAAGCCCAGACTTCCCTCTCCCCAGCCACCTGCTTCAGCTCTTCAGAGAGAATAAAAAGGAGTTCCCAGACAAGCTGGGAGACACAGTTTCTCCAGCGACTCCTGGGTCTGCCCCGGGGTCTCCTCCCAGTAGGAAATGCCCGAAACACCTCAAGTGGGAGGCATCCAGGAGGCATCCTAATCAGGTGCCCATACCACCTAAACTGGCTCCATTCAATGTGGAGGAGCAGCCGTTCTACTCTGAGCATCTCCCGGATGACTGAGCTTCTCACCCTATCTCTGAGGATGAGTCCAGCAATCCTATGAAGAAAGCTCATTTCAGCCTCTTGTATCCGCGGTCTTGTTCTTTCGGTCATTAGCCAAAGATCATGACCATAGATGAGGGTAGGAATGTAGATTGACTGGTAAATCAACAGCTTTGCCTTAGAGCTCAGCTCCCTCTTCACCACAACAGACCGGTTCAACATCTGCATCACTGCAGATGCTGCTCCAATCCGTCTGTCAATCTCTCGCTCCATTCTCCCCTCACTTGTGAATAAGACCCCAAGATGCTTAAACTCCTCCACTTGGGGCAGGAGCCCGTCTCAAACCCAAAGAGGGCAATCCACATTTTTCCAGCTGAGGACCATGGACTCGGACTTGGAGGTACTGATTTTCTTCAAAGCAGCTTCACACTCAGCAGCAAACTGTCCCAGTAAGACCTGTAAGTCATTGCTGGAAGAAGCCAGAAGGACAACATTATCTGCAAACAAAAGAGATGAGATCCTGTGGTCACCAAGCATGACACCCTCCATTCCCTGGCTGCTCCTAAAAATCTCGTCCATAAAAATTATGAACAGGATCGGTGACAAAGGGCAGCCCTGGAGGAGTCCAACTCTCACTGGGAATGAGTCCGACTGAGTCTTGGCAATTCGAACCAAGCTCTCACAACGGTCATACAGAGACAGAATAGCTTGTTCCAACAAGTCCGATACCCCATACTCCTGTGGTGGAAATTTATTGCCTATGTCTTAATCTGATGAATAACTAGGGATCATAGGTTTTATAAGTGTGTCACAATATATGAATTGTTCTTATATCCATATATGAACTCTTTTTATACTGCCTATTGTAACCTATAAGGGTATAAGCTACATTAACAAGCTGTTTGATATGTCTGTTATGTTTTATGCTCCAGCATGAAGTTTAATGTCACATTGACCTGCTAAGGTCTGCATGCTCTCACTCCCCCTCCCTTCTCTTCCCTCATCTGTCTTATCATCCCAAAGTGTTTTTCTTATTTTTTTCTGATGGTCATATAAAGTACCTGTTTTACTCTCTGTGGGGTAGAGCTGACTTTTTTTCATGCTCTCACTCCTCTCATGGCTGACAGCAATAAAAGGCTATCTAACCTACAGATCTGTCTGATTATTTACCCCAGGACCTTTAAAGTGTTTTGATAAAATTTGGTTACATCAGTGGTGTCAAGAAGTGAGATAATTGATCACCAGTTTCCAGCGGCTGATGTGGACTGATCACCCCGAAAGCAGTTCAGCTCTTTCTGCCTTTCAGCTGATGTGAGCACGTTGCCTGACAGGAATCGTGACACATTATCCCAAAGAACCGTCTTGGAAGCCTCCAAAAGAAAAGAATTTGTGTAAGTAATATTTTATTACATTTTTTTTTTTAATTTGTAAGAGTGATCAGTCATATATTCCACCTAATTAGACCAATATCTGTGTACAGATAGTGTACGCCAACTCAGCCCCTGTGATAGGCGAGCTGTCCCCCTTGTCCACAAGCCCTGCTTCCTCTGGGGAAGGCGTATCAGTGGGATTGAGGAGATCCTTAAAGTATTCCTTCCACCACATGACAATATCCCCAGTCGAAGTCAGCAGTGCCCCATCCGCACCATACACAGTGTGGACAGGGAGCTGCTTTCCCCTCCTGAGCCACTGGACAGTTTGCCAGAATCTCTTCGAGGCCTACCAAAAGTCTTGTTCCCTGGCCTCACCGAACTCCTCCCATACCAGAGTTTTTTCTTCAGCAACCACCTGAGCTGCACTCCGCTTGGCCTGCCGGTACACTTCAGCTGCTTTGGGAGTCCCACAAGCCAACCAAGCTTGATGGGACTCCTTCTTCAGCTTAATGGCCCCCCTCACCACCAATGTCTACCACTTGGTTCGGGGGTTGCCACCACGAGATTCCCCGACGACCTTGCGGCCACAGCTCTGGGCAGCGGCTTCAGCAATGGAGGTGGAGGACATTTCCCATTCAGACTCCAGACTCCAGACTCCTTTTTTCCGGTTCCAGTTCCGCCGGAACGGTGGCGCCACACGAGTTGGCTGCCCGTTGCAACAGCCCTTTTTTTTAATCTTCCTTCTTCTTTCTACACCTTTCACTCTATATATATATCACGGACACACAGATCGCCCCGAAGGTCTCCCGAGTCCGCGGACAGAGCCACTGTTTACAGCAGGAGACGTTAACAGCAGGAAGAGCTAGTGCTAGCTAGCACTCAACCGCCACCGGGTGCTAACGGTGAAACTCGACATACCAGGAACTGTAGCGAAAATGACGCGGGTGCCGGGCTGGAGTTTAGGCGGCGTGCAAGAAATATAAGACAGAATAATAAAGAACAATGGCAAGAACCAAGCAGACCGCCCGTAAAATCTACTGGAGGAAAAAGCCCCCCAGGAAGCAGCTAGCCACTAAGGCTGCTCGGAATAGCGCTCCGGCCACCGGCGGAGTGAAGAAGCCTCACCGTCACAGGCCCGTGGCTCTGAGAGAGAACCGTCGCTACCAGAAATCCACGGAGCTGCGCATCCATAAGCTGCCCATCCAGCGCCTGGTGAGGGAGATCGCTCAGGACTTCAAGACCGACCTGCGCTTCCTGAGCTTCGCCGTCATGGCTCTGCAGGAGGCCAGCAAGGCCTACCTGGTGGGTCTCTTCTTTGCTAAGAGGGTCACCATCATGCCCAAAGACTTCCAGCTGGCCCGCCGCATCCGCGGAGAGAGGGCTTAGACTTTCTGCTGCACATTCACCAACCATAATGCTCCGCACTGTGTGTCTATATATATATTATATATATATATATATATATATATATATATATATATATATATATACACAGTGGGGTAAAAAAGTATTTAGTCAGCCACCAATTGTGCAAGTTCTCCTACTTAAAAGATGAGAGAGGTCTCCAATTTTCATCACAGGTATACCTCAACTATGACAGACAAAATGAGAAAAAAAAAATCCAGAAAATCACATTGAAGGATTTTTAATGAATTAATTGGTAAATTCCTTGGTAAAATAAGTATTTGGTCAATAACAAAAGTTCATCTCAATACTTTGTTATATACCCTTTGTTGGCAATGACAGAGGTCAAACGTTTTCTGTAAGTTTTCATAAGGTTTTCACACACTGTTGCTGGTATTTTGGCCCATTCCTCCATGCAGATCTCCTCTAGAGCAGTGATGTTTTGGGGCTGTCGCTGGGCAACACAGACTTTCAACTCCCTCCAACGATTTTCTATGGGGTTGAGATGTGGAGACTGGCTAGGCCACTCCAGGACCTTGAAATGCTTCTTACGAAGCCACTCCTTTGTTTCCCGGGCGGTGTGTTTGGGATCATTGTCATGCTGAAAGACCCAGCCACGTTTCATCTTCAATGCCCTTGCTGGTGGAAGGAGGTTTTCACTCAAAATCTCATACATGGCCCCATTCATTCTGTCCTTTACACGGATCAGTCGTCCTGGTCCCTTTGCAGAAAAACAGCCCCAATGTATGATGTTTCCACCCCTATGCTTCACAGTAGGTATGGTGTTCTTTCTCCTCCAAACACGACAAGTTGAGTTTTTACAATAAAGTTCTATTTTGGTTTCATCTGACCATATGACATTCTCCCAATCCTCTTCTGGATCATCCAAATGCTCTCTAGCAAACTTCAGACGGGCCTGGACACGTACTGGCTTAAGCAGGGGGACATGTCTGGCACTGCAGGATTTGAGTCCCTGGCGGCGTAGTGTGTTTCTGATGTAGCCTTTGTTACTTTGGTCCCAGCTCTCTGCAGGTCATTCACTAGGTCCCCCCATGTGGTTCTGGGATTTATGCTCACTATTCTCGTGATCATTTTGACCCCACAGGGTGAGATCTTGCGTGGAGCCCCAGATCGAGGGAGATTATCAGTGGTCTTGTATGTCTTCCATTTTCTTTCTTTCAAAGGTCTTTTTATTATTATTAATTGAAGTATCAATACAATACAAAGTATTAGAAATTTTCATTTTTGTTTCAACCAAACAGTAAAAAACTAGAACTTAAAGCCAACAAATGTAAATGCTTCAAAGCACAAAAACCTTTAAATAAACAATAAAAAAAAAAAAAAAAAAATACAAAGAAAAATTATGTGTGTGAAATGGGGTTGGGGTAAAGGGGATATGAGCTACTCAGAAACTATAATCGTGGGTCTTTCAAAGAAATCAAGAAACGGGCGCCATAATTTATAGAATTTGTTTTCAGAGCCACAGACTGTATATCTGATTTTTTCTAAATCCAAACAGGACATTATATCTTTTATCCACTGTAAATGTGAAGGGGGTGAAGAGTCTTTCCACTTCAGTAATACAGCACGTCTGGCCAATAATAAAGAAAATTTGAATACTTTTAATTTGGAACTTGGCAAGACAAGTTCTGGAGCCACACCAAAAATGGCGCATAATGGATCAGGTTTAATTTGATATTGCAGGACTTCAGACATAGTGATAAAAACAGAATGCCAAAAATTCATCAATGCCGGGCAGGACCAATACATGTGAAGCAAAGTGCCAGGAGCGCTACCACACTTTTCACAAGTTGGGTCTATATCCGAGTAAATACGTGCTAACTTAACCTTGGACAGGTGCATCCGGTGTACAATCTTAAATTGAATAAGAGCGTGACGAGCACACATTGATACAGTGTGAACCTGGCCAAGAATAGAGTCCCACAGTTCATCAGTAAAAGTAAAATTAAGATCTTGTTCCCAGTTCAATTTGATAGCGGCCAGAGAAGAAGATTGTAAATTTGAAATTAAATTATATAAAACTGACATTACCCCCTTAGAAGTTGGTTTAACTAATAAAAAAATCATCTAGAGGATTATCAGAAGGTTTTTGAGGGAATTGTTTTGTCATGGTTTGCACATAATGTCTGACCTGGAGGAAGCGGAAAAAGTGTGTAGAAGTGATGTCGAATTTGGTGGAAAGTTGAGAAAAACTTGCAAATTGACCATCAAAATATAAATCCGCAAAAGATTTTAAACCTTTTCTGTGCCATATATGAAATGCACTATCAATAGTTGATGGGGTAAATAAATGATTTGCGGCAATTGGACTTCTAATGGAAAAAAACTGAAGACCGAAATTTTTCCTGAATTGAGACCAAATTCTAAGAGACTGACGAACTACTTTATTATTACCCAGTGTAGACAAAGCAAGGGGAAGTGGTGAACCTAAAATTGCCGGTAGGGAAGTTTGATTGTCCACATGTGACTCCATAAGGATCCAAATAGGTGATTTGGGTTCCAGATAAAAATGTTTCCAATATAACATGCACCTGATATTTGCTGCCCAGTAGTAATATTGAAAGTTAGGCAGAGCCATGCCACCTACTGATTTGGGTCTTTGAAGAAAAACTTCCTCAATCTCGGATGTTTACCATTCCAAATAAATGAGGTAATCAGAGAGTCCAAAGACTTAAAAAAGGATTTAGGAATAAAAATGGGGAGACATTGAAACAAATATAAAAACTTTGGAAGTAACATCATTTTTACAGAATTGATTCTGCCAATTAAAGACAAGGATAATGGGGACCATTTGGAAAGTATTAACTTGCACTGGTCAAGTAAGGGGAGAAAATTATTTTTAAACAAGTAATTAAATTGTTTAGTGACACATATCCCAAGATAATTAAAATGATCAATAACAACCTTGAAAGGAAAATTTTCAAAATCCTGAACTTGAATCTTTTCATTAATCAGAAACAGTTCACTCTTATTAAGATTAATTTTATAACCAGAAAACCTACTAAAACTATCCAAAATATTAAGTATAGCAGGTAATGAAGTAAGTGGGTTGGAGAGAAATAATAAAAGATCATCAGCATAGAGTGAAACCCTATGCTCAATGCCACCCCTACGAATGCCTAGAAAGTCCCGGCTCCCACGGATTGCAATAGCTAACGGCTCAACTGCCAAGGCAAAGAGCAACGGGCTCAAAGGACAGCCTTGCCTCGTACCACGGTAAAGTCTAAAATAGTCAGAATAGCGACAATTAGTTAACACTGAAGCTAAAGGACTAGCATAGAGAAGTTTAATCCAGGAACAGAAGGAAGGACCAAAACCGAACCTCTCCAAAGTAAAAAACAAATACTCCCACTCAACCCTATCGAATGCCTTTTCAGCGTCCAAACTAATAAGACATTCAGGTATGTTGTGGTGAGGAGTATAAATAATATTAAACAACCGCCGCAAGTTAAAAAAAGAATGGCGATTTTTAATGAAACCGGTTTGGTCCTGTGAAATTATAAAAGGAAGAATCTTTTCCAACCTTGAAGCTAACAACTTTGACAAAATTTTAACATCGGTATTTAACAAGGAAATAGGCCTGTAAGAAGCACAATCAACAGGATCCTTATCCTTTTTAAGCAACACAGTGATACAGGCCTGATAGCATGAAGGAGGAAGTGTACCAGAGTCAAGCGACTCTGTAAAAACTTGACAAAGGAAAGGGGCGAGGTCATCAGAGAATTTTTTGAAAAAATCAGCGGAAAACCCATCAGGTCCTGGAGATTTTCCTGATTGCATGGATGATATTGCCAGCTGAATTTCTTCTTTTGTAATGGGAGCTTCTAAAATTTGCCGAGATTCTGAAGAAATCAAAGGAATATCAATAGAATCAAAAAAAATTTCCAAATCCTTTAAGTTTGTTGTATATTCTGAGGTATATAATTTGGAATAAAATGACCTGAAAATATCATTAATCGCTTGTTGGTCAGATGTCACCTCTCCTTTATCTGTCCTAACTCCAGTAATAATTTGCTTAGCTCTAATACCACGTAGTTGATTAGCTAGGAGTTTACTGGTTTTTTCGCCATGTTCATAAAATTCACTCTTGTTCCTTATTAAACAACCTTCAATTTGTCGAGTAGAAAGTAAATTAAATTTAGTTTGTAATGTCATACGTTCCTTGTACAGAGCGGGTGATGGAGATTGAGCATATTGTCTGTCAATGTCCAGGATTTGATCTAAAATAACCTTCTGTTCCTGTATTAAGGATCGTCTTTTAAATGCTGCCAATGAAATAAATTCCCCCCTAAGAAATGCCTTCATGGCCTCCCATATCGTTTTATTTGACATACCAGGAGTTTTATTTTCTTTCAAAAAAAAATTAATTTTAGAAGAAATATTCGCAACCAGTTTTTCATCTGTAAGTAATAATGGATCCAATCTCCAATGCTTTCTCATGGAGTCACATCCATGGAGGATCATTTTAAGTACAAGAGGGGCATGATCAGAAACCGAGATGCTATCATAACTGCAAGAGCAAAGGTTATTAATTAATAAATTGTCAACAAAAAAATAATCTATTCTGGTATAAGTATGGTGTACGTGAGAGAAAAAAGAATAGTCCCTGCCGTTAGGATGTAAAAAACGCCAAGGATCTGTAAGGCTATATTCCTCAAGAAAAGACTTAACATAAGTTGCAGATTTATTAAGACTAGCAGGTTTTGAAGATGAGCGATCTAAGATCGGATCCATATACAAATTAAAGTCACCCCCAAGAATTAGAGAATGAGTATTTAAATCTAGAAGTTGCGAAAAAAGGTTGCGAAAAAAGTGCACATCATCAAAATTCGGTGCATACAGATTAGCCAAAGTGACATGTTTATCGCCAAGTTTACCTGATACTATTACAAATCGTCCATTTTTATCTGATACAACATTAGAGGGAATAAATGGGATATTTCGATCAATAAGAATAGCAGCGCCCCTGGCCTTAGCTTTAAAATTTGAATGAAAAAATTGTCCTGACCAACATTTTGACAAACGCAAGTGGTCGGAATCCTGCAAATGGGTTTCCTGCAAAAACAATACCCCAGGCTTAAACTGCTTTAGACGTGACATGACTCTCTTTCGTTTAATTGGATGGTTCAACCCCTTCACATTCCAGCTTACCAAAGTAAGATTACTATTCATTCAAAGAGTAAAATTTATATATTATGTTGTGTAGCCCAAAGAAGAATAAAGTGAGATACGGGTAAAAAAAAAAAAAAAAAAAGGAAGGGGTAAGGGGGGTGTAAATAAAACCATAACAAAAAAACAAAACAAAAGAAAAATAAATAAAAAAATAAAAATTAAAAAAAAATAAATAAATAAAAAAATCCAACAACCAAACCTATAACAACACTCCAGCCGGTTGCAAAAAAACAGCAACCGCTCCATCTCCTGCTCTATTTTCATCCTAACAGAATGCTCCCATACAACTGGCTTCAATCCTGCATAATATGAACGTTTTACCCTAAAAAAAAAAAATAAATAAATAAGATAAAATTAAAAAAAAGAATTAAGTAAACAACAACGTATAGGGAGCCAATTTTACCTTGTTTTTAAACATCTGAAAATGCATCAATGTCCAGTCAGTGCAGCTTCAATGAAGTAACAAGCAGCCCAGCGCGGCAGCTGGTCAACCCAGAAATGTCCAGTTCAAGGCGAAAATTGCTGGTTTCTCTTCATAGTTTGCATGAAGCGGGTGGCCTCTGAGACGGACGCCAGCCACTGGTTTTTGCCGTCTGGAAGAGTTATCCGGAGCCTGGCGGGGAAAAGAAGAGAAGGACGAAAACCTCTCTTGTACAACTCGGACATAACCTCCTTATATTCGGCTCGCTGCCTCTGAACGTCGGCGTTATAATCCTCGTAGAACTGAAGTTTATGCCCACGATATTCCAAAGTCCCACGGCGTCTCCGCGCTTCTCTCATCACCAAGTCTTTGGTCCGAAACCGGTGGAAACAAATAATGACAGCGCGCGGCTTCCCATTCGGACCCGGCTTGGACCTGAGGCTGTGGTGGGCTCTATCCAGCTCTGGGGGAGATGGCAAAGTTTGTGCGCCAAAGACGTCCACCAACAAAGTTTGTGCGCCAAAGACGTCCATTTTCTAATAATTGCTCCCACAGTTGATTTCTTCACACCAAGCTGCTTACCTATGGCAGATTCAGTCTTCCCAGCCTGGTGCAGGTCTACAATTTTGTTTCTGGTGTCCTTTGAACAGCTCTTTGGTCTTGGCCATAGTGGAGTTTGGAGTCTGATTGTTTGAGGTTGTGGACAGGTGTCTTTTATACTGATAACGAGTTCAAACAGGTGCCATTAATACAGGTAACGAGTGGAGGACAGAGGAGCCTCTTAAAGAAGAAGTTGCAGGTCTGTGAGAGCCAGAAATCTTGCTTGTTTGTAGGTGACCAAATACTTATTTTACTGAGGAATTTACCAATTAATTCATTAAAAATCCTTCAATGTGATTTTCTGGATTTTTTTTCTCATTTTGTCTCTCATAGTTGAGGTATACCTATGATGGAAATTGGAGGCCTCTCTCATCTTTTAAGTGGGAGAACTTGCACAATTGGTGGATGACTAAATACTTTTTTGCCCCACTATATATATATATATATTTATAGTAATATGTACATATGTTTACTAGCTGTTCTTCTTTTTTCTTGCCTTCTGATTGTTGCTCTGAGAGTTGCTATCCCTGTGCTGTTGCAATCCTGGAATTTCCCCATTGTGGGACTAATAAAGGCTTATCTTATCTTATCTTATGTCTCCAGACTCCCTTGGAATATGGTTGAAGTTCTTCCGGAGGTGGGAGTTGAAGACCTCCCTGACAGGGGCCTCAGCCACAGGCTCCCAGCACACCCTCACTATACATTTGGGTGTACTAGGTCTGAATTGCATCCTCCCCTGCCATCGCATCCAACTCACCACCAGGTGGTGATCAGTTGACAGCTCTGCACCTCTCTTTACCCAAGTGTCCAAGACCTGTGGTCGCAGGTCTGATGACACAATAAAAAAACTGATCATCGACCTGCGACCCAGGGTGTCCTGGTGCCAGGTGCACATATGGACAGCCTAATGCTTGAACATGGTGTTCGTTATGGACAAACTGTGGTTAGCACAGAAGTTCAATAACTGAACACCTCTCAGTTTCAGATTGGGCAGGCCGTTCCTCCCAATCACCCCCCTCCAGGTTTCACTGTCATTGCTCACATGCGCATTGAAGTCCCTCAGAAGGACAATGGAGTCTCGAAGAGGAGCACCATCCAGCACCCCAGTCAGAGACTCCAAAAAGAGTATGTACTCTGAACAATCATTTCGTGCATAGGCACAAATGGTCATGACCCGTTTCCCAACCCGAAGGTGCAGAGAAACAACCCTTTTGTCCACCGGGGAAAACTCCAATATAGAGGAAGCAAGGTGGGGGGATACAAGAATACCCACCCCTGCTCATTGCCTCTCGCTCGGGGCAACTCCAGAGTATGACAAGCTCCAGCCCCTCTCCAGGAGACTGGTTCCAGAACTGGAGCTGTGTGTTGAGGTGAGGCCGACTATATCTAGCCGGTATCTCTCAACCTCATGCACCAGCTCAGGCTCCTTCCTCACCAGAGAGGTGACATTCCACATCCCAAAAACCAGTTTTGGAAGCCTGGGATCAGACCACCAAAGTCTCCGCCTTTGACCGCCACATGATCCACACGGCACCAGACCCCGATGGTCCCTCCTGCAGGTGGTGAGCCCACTGGAGGACAGACCCATGTAACTCCTTAGGGCTGAGCCCGGCCGGGTCCCATAGGCAGAAACCCGGCCACCAGATGCTAGCCATCGAGCCCCTCCCCCAGGCCTGGCTCCAGGGTGGGGTACCGGTAACCCCATACCGGGCGGAGTACACTGGATCCCTGTTCTAGCGTTCATCATGAGAGTCTATTGGATCGTTCGTAGTCAGGCCCTTCACCCAGGACCAGTTTGTCTTGAGTGACCCTACCAGAGGCAAATTGCCCTAGACAACATAGCTCCTGGGTTCACTAGGGCACGCAAACCCTCCACCACGACAAGGTGACAATCCATGAGGGGGTTATGACACTCTCCGTCCTTCCTCAAATTTGCGTGTTGACATGACAACTCACACAAATACAGTACATACAGACGTGGACAAAATTGTTGGTACCCCTCTGTTAATGAAAGAAAAACCCACAATGGTCACATAAATAACTTGAATCTGACAAAAGTGGTAATAAATAAAAATTCTATGAAAATTAACCAATGAAAATCAGACAATGCTTTTGAATTGTGGTTCACCAGAATTATTAAAAAAAAACAACAACAGCAAACTCATGAAACAGGCCTGGAAAAAATGATGGTACCCTTAACTTAATATTTTGTTGCACAACCTTCTGAGGCAATCATTGCAATCAAATGATTTCTGTAACTGTCAATGAGACTTCTACACCTCTCAGCAGGTATTTTGGCCCACTCCTCATGAGCAAACTGCTCCAGTTGTCTCAGGTTTGAAGGGTGCCTTCTTCAGATGGCATGTTTCAGCTCCTTCCACAGATGTTCAATAGGATTTAGATCAGGGCTCATAGAAGGCCACTTTAGAATAGTCCAATGTTTCGCTCTTAGCCATTCTTGGGCGTTTTTAGCTGTGTGTTTTGGGTCATTATCCTGTTGCAAGACCCATGATCTATGATTGAGACCAAGCTGTCTGACACTGGGCAACACATTTCTCTCTAGAATACCTTGATAGTCTTGAGATTTCATTGTACCCTGCACAGATTCAAGACACCCTGTGCCAGATGCAGCAAAGCAGCCCCAGAACATAACAGGACCTCCTCCATGTTTCACAGTAGGGACAGTGTTCTTTTCTTGCTATGCTTCATTTTTGCGTCTGTGAACATTCAGCTGACGTGCCTTGCCAAAAAGTTCCAGTTTTGTCTCGTCTGTCCATAGGACATTCTCCCAGAAGCTTTGTGGCTTATCAACATGCAGTCTGGCAAATTCCAGTCTGGCTTTTTTATGATTTGTTTTCAACAGTGGTGTCCTCCTTGGTCGTCTCCCATGAAGTCCACTTTGGCTCAAACAACGACGGATGGTGCGATCTGACACTGATGTACCTTGACCTTGGAGTTCACCATGAATGTGTTTAGAGGTTGTTCTGGGCTCTTTTGTTACCATTCGTATTATCCGTCTCTTCCATTTTTCATCAAGTTTCCTCCTGCGGCAACGTCCAGGGAGGTGGGCTACAGTCCCGTGGATCTTAAATTTCTGAATAATATGTGCAACTGTAGACACAGGAACATCAAGCTGCTTGGAGATGGTCTTATAGCCTTTACCTTTAACATGCTTGTCTATAATTTTCTTTCTAATCTCCCGAGACAACTCTCTCCTTTGCTTCCTCTGGTCCATGTTTAGTGTGGTACACACCATGTCAGCAAACAGCACAGTGACTACTTGTTACCCTTTAAATAGGCCGACTGACTGATTACAAGTTTGTAGACACCTGTGATGTTAATTACAGAACACATCTTGGTTGAACATGTCCATATGGTCACATTATTTTCAATCTTTTCTAGGGGTACCATCATTTTTGTCCAGGCCTGTTTCATGAGTTTGTTTTTTAAAATAATTTTGTTGAACCACAATTCAAAAGCATTGTCTGATTTTCATTGGTTAATTTTCATAGAATTTTTATTTATTACTACTTTTGTCAGATTCAAGTTATTTCTGTGACCACTGTGGGTTTTTCTTTCATTAACAGAGGGGTACCAACAATTTTGTCCACGTCTGTAATAAGGCCAGGCAAAAAAATTAACATTGCCTACGCCTTTCCACCGCTAATTTTGCCCTGCACTCTTTGTTAAATATTAGCAGCAGTTTTATAACACCAAAACTGGTTTTTGCGATGGCACAGCACATTAGTAAATCTACTCCTAAGTCCACAATTAAAATGTGAATGTGTTCGGAATAATTAAAAAAAAAAAAAATTGTGTATCAAAATACAAATAAAATTGCAAGTGATTATATTTTGACTGTTACAACTCTCTCCATTAAAACAACATAAAAATTCTTTTAATTTCATTTACTTTTTAACACCACATCAGCACTGTTGAATCCCCACAAATCCTGCAGAATTATTACGCACAGAGCAGAAAATTAAGAACAGTAAATTTCTCAATAAGGAGTTTTTTGTTTTTTTTTCTTTTGGACTGTGATATTTTTGGGAGATTATACATATATTTTTTCCTTTTTTTATTTCTCCCTTCTCTTTATTTCGCTTTCGTCTGTGCATGTCTGAAGTGAGTTTTGGTCTAAAAACATCTGCTTCCACTGGAATTTCAGTCAGCGTTTGCGAATGGAGCTTAACTTGGGCCAACTTAAGTGAACCCTGCATAACTTAGCCCAGCGCTCAGGAACTTTTACAAACTGAGCACAGCTTTCACCAGTGTGTATTTCCAAATGTTGGCAAATTTGCAGCATGCTGAAGAAAGCTTGAAGGGCTGGAGGCAAGGAGAAGCTGAGGGGAGTGCAGCATAAGCTGAGAGAGATGGTGAGGAGGTGCAAGGACAATTATAGGAGGAAGCTGGAAGATAAACTCAGGCAAAACAACGCTGAAGATGTGTGGGAGGGAATGAAACAAATAACTGGGTGCAAGGGGAGAGTCAGGCAACCATCTTGGAGCCAGGAGAGAGCTGAGGAAATGAATCTGTTTTTTAATAGGTTCAACTCAACACAACCAGACCCCCACATACCCCTCCCGACCCACCCTCCTGTGCAGAACGTCTCTCCATCTCCCCCCTCCTCCTCCTCAGGGGGAACCAGGACCCTCCATTACTTCATGGTGACTATAGATCAGGTGGAAAAACAGCTGGAGAGACTCCGTCAGTGGAAGGCGGCTGTCCCTGATGGCATCTCCGCCAGGACCCTGAGGACCTGTGCCAACCAACTAGCTCCGGTACTGAAACACCTGTACAACCTGAGCCTGAGTTTGGAGAGAGTACTGGTGCTGTGGAAGACTTCCTGCCTGGTTCCTGTCCCCAAGAAGTCATCTCCATCAGACCTGAATGACTATTGACCAGGTGCCCTCACATCTCATGTGATGAAGGTCCTGGAGAGACTGGTCTTACCCCACCTGACGCCACAGGTGAAGACGTGGCTGGACCCTCTGCAGTTTGCATATCAGCCCCATTTAGGAGTTGAAGATTCTGTCATCTACCTGCTGCAACAAGCCCATCTGCACCTGGATGGTGGAGGAGATACTGTGAGAATCACTTTTATTGATTTCCCCAGTGCCTCTAACACCACCCAGCCCCTGCTTCTGGGTGAGAAGCTGCAGGTGATGGGGGTTGACAGCTGTATGATCTCCTGGATTACTGACTACCTGACAGTTAGTCCGGCTGGGCAATGTCTTGTCTGGAGTGGTGGCTAGTGATACGGGAGCTCCACAGGGGACTGTGCTCTCTCCTTTTCTCTTTACCTTATATACCACTGACTTTCAGTACAACTCTTTGAAGATGGCAGTGTACAATGCCTGTGTCATCAGCACACTGCTCTATGGGAGTGAGACGTGGACAACATACGCCCGGCAGGAAAAGAGACTGAACTCATTCCACTTGCGCTGCATTCACCACATCCTGGACATATCCTGTCAGGACAAAGTGCCCAACACAGAAGTTCTGTCCCGTGCCGGCCTTCCCTCCATGTTCACTCTACTCAGGCAGCCCAGGCTCCGCTGGCTAGGCCACATTCACCGTATGGAGGATGGCAGAATCCCCAAGGACGTCCTCTACGGAGAACTGGCAACTGGCAGGAGAGACGTTGGCCGCCCACAGCTGCACTTTAGAGACGTCTGCAAGAGAGACATGAAGGCCCTGGAGATCAACACAGAGCGCTGGGAGGACCTTGCAACAGACCGCTCCAAATGGAGAGGCATCCTGACCAGACAGCTCAAGGCGGGTGAAGAGAGACTGACTGCTGCAGCAGATGAAAAAAGGACCCGCAGGAAGAACCGCCACAGACCCAGCAGCACGGAGACCACCCACAAGTGCGACCTGTGTGACAGAGACTGCCATTCGCGCATCGGCCTGTTCAGCCACAGGCAGTGCTGTTCCAGCAGAGTAGACGTTTATGATTCTCTTCCATGGTCATCATAGACCGACGGAGGCCGACAACCGACTCAGTACAACACAGAGTCATGCCACCTGCATAAATTCTCTGACGACTCAGCTGTTGTGGGGTGTATAAGAGGAGGAGAGGAGGGGGAGTACAGGGCACTGGTAGACAGATTTGTGGAGTGGACGGAGCAGAATCACCTGAGGTTGAATGTCAGCAAGACCAGAGAGATAGTGATTGACTTCAGGAAGAGGAAGACACCTTCTCAGCCACTGCAGATTTTGGGGGAGGATGTGGGAGTGGATGAGGACTACAAATATCTGGGTGTCAGGATCAGCAACGGGTTGGACTGGAGATCCAACACCGATGCTGCGCACAAGAAGGGGATGAGCAGACTCTACTTCCTGAGGAAGCTGAGATCCTTCAACATGTGCAGCAGGATGCTATAGCTTTTCTACCAGACCATTGTTGCTAGCTCCATCTTCTTTGCTGCTGTCTGTTGGGGTAGCAGTATCAGGGCCAGAGACACCAACAGACTTTACAAGATTGTCAAGAAGGCTGGCTCTGTAATTGGTCTCAGACCTTTGAGACAGTGGTGGAGAGGAGAACACTAAATAAACTGCGATCCATCATGGACAATCCCGATCACCCCCTCCACCACACACTAGACAGACAGTGAAGCATTTTCTCCAGTAGACTACTACAGCTTCACTGTCGAACAGCCAGGTACGGGAAATCTTTCCTGCCACATGCAATTTCACTGTACAATAATTAACTCTGATGTTGTATTCTGGTCATAGCTATGCTGCCACACTGCACCTTAGAGACTAACTGGTTCCTCATATTTCACTCTGCTCCTGATAGTCCTTCTTTGTGCAATGGGATGATTCATGTGTTTAAATGGGTCATCATATATTAAGCTATGATGTATATAGGTTTTATAGTTGTGTTAGTTTTACTTTCCATGGGTAATCCCTTTGTCTGTCATGTGTGTGTTTCTGTTGTTTGGTTGTCTACTGTCATGCTGCTGTTAGACTGTAATTTCCCAGTTTGGGATCAATAAAGTACATCTATCTATCTAGCTAGCTAGCTAGCTATCTAGCTATCTATCTATTTTCAAGGAATACAACTTTTGCCAGTGTTTGCTAACAAACACCAACCATCATTAACTTTTATCAGCTTTTGCCAACAGAGCCAGACCTTTGCCAAAACATCAGTAAAAGTTGGTCCAAACGTTGTACTGTGAATCCATCCTTACCATGGACGAGTAAACAATGGGCAGTCCTTATGATGAAGTGGATTTAAATGGTTATCTATACGAACCAGAGAGCAATGAGGAAGCTTTCGAGGATTAATTAACTAAGATAATGTAGTATCAATCCATGTGGCTCCAATCTAGAAAATCACTCTTCACCTTAAAGAAATTGTTTCACCCAAAAGTCTAGTCAAGAATTGTTTCCTTCATCTAAGGACCACAGTTTTAAAACATATTTTATGTTAAAAGGGACAATAAGGATCACATTTCGTGCCAGGAACAGATTATTTTACAAGTCATAAATCCCGAAGCTTCCTCCCCAACCAGGCAGTTTTATGCTGATAGTACTCTGTGAGATACCCCAGATCCCTTGACTGCATTCCACAAGTCACTAGGTATTATCCACAGCTCAGCATTTCCCCCTTCTTTCAACTCAGGGATATGTTTGATTTAAACAACATTGGAATTTGGGGTTTTATCTGCTGAAATAATCTTTTCTCCTCAAGACTTTATTTTTCCAGGAAATACTGCCCAGAACACTGTTGAAGATGACCACCTCTGTGCTGGACAATCATGGGTTTGAAATGCATCATTAATCATTGATTTTAAATGTGTTGCATGTTTGAAAATGCTTAAATGAACCTTATTCTAATGCATGTTAATTGTAAAAGGACAAGTTCATAAAAGTGCATGCTATCTGAAAGTTAGTCATGAATCACTTAATTTAGCTTAGATTTCTTATTAAGTATATAATGAATTTCACAGTTAAAATGTGTATATGCCTTCTGAAACTTCTGCTAGTCATCTGACTGAGACCAGGCAATTCTCAGGCCATCACTGTTGGATGACACCCCTTTCATTCTGTTGATTGGTTACAGACAAAGGACTGCTTTCTTATTTGACAATAGCCCATTTGAATCTCCCATGATGGCCGATAATTGGTTCTTCATACTGCCAATAATATTTTGTGATCCAACGAGTGCACTCTTAAATAGAGAAAACGCCCTAGCAGTTCAGTTCAGTTTTTGTTTTTGTTCAGTTCAGTATTTGTTGAGTCTTCTGTGAGTTTTGTTGGTTTTGGAAGTTTTGTGTTAATCCTTTGAGTGTGAGAATTTGTGTGCCTCTAGTGGCAGAGTGTGGCACTGTGCCTGCCTTCACACTATGACTTTATGAAAAGTAAGTGAGAAATTTCTGTTGTTTTTTTTTAATGTACTGATTTCTTGTTCATATTCTTTGAAGATATGTTTTGTATCATTCATTAATACTCCCATATATGACACATTGTACTGACTAAATTTTTTGGAGTAATAACTGATAATAAACTGTGTTGGAAGTCACATATTAATTATATTAAAGGTAAAATTGCAATACTACACAGAGTGAAATATTTGCTGAATCAACCCACATTATATACTTTGAATCATTCATTAATACTCCCATACATGGCATATTGCACTGAAGTATGGGGAAATATATAAAACAAACATATATCCAATCTTTATGCTTCAGAAGAGAGCTATTAGAATAATAAACAAAGATGTTTACAGTGAACAAACAACCCCACTTTTTCTTAAATTAAAAGCTCTCAAGTTGAAAGATCTGGTTGACTTTAAAACTGCAGTAATAATGTTTAAAGTGAAAAATCTATCACTTCCCGCAAATATCCAAACGTTGTTCCAAATAAGGGAGAAACAATATCATGTCAGAGGAACATGTATATTTCAAAAACCTTCAGTGAGAACTACCACCAAGCAACACTGTGTCTCTGTGCAAGGAGTCAGATTGTGGAATGCTTTTGGACCTGAATTAAAATCATGTACAATGCTTGGACAATTTAAACAAAAACTAAAGGAACAAATACTCCAAACATATACAGTATACAAGATGACATGTAAAATCACATAAGGATTGTAATATCCAGTCTGTGTTGTGTTGTTGCTTAGTTTTTTTTGTCACATTTTGTCTTAACTTTGTTCTTAATTGTAATCGCTCTTGTTTTGTTTTTCATTAGAATTCTTGGATGGAATATGGGTGGGCAATATAAGCTGTGGCTTCAGCCATCACCCATTTCGGATAACTTATGTTGAACTGTATAATCAGAGGAGTTATTGTTTAATTTGACCTTGTAAGATGTTTTTTTTTGTTTGTTTGTTTGTTTGTTTTTCCCATTTGTTATATTATTATGTTCCTTTCTTTTAATCTTTACTTTTAATCTATCCGAAATAAAGATTCATTCATTCAAAAAAAAAAAAAAAGATAAGATGATGTACAAAAAATGGTGTCAAAAGACTGAACCAGTTTTTGTGTAAATACATCCAAAGTCCAGTTTTGACTGAGTTATGGAATTTAAAGAGGTGCCGTGACATTATGCAAATTAGATGCATACATTTATTCCTACCTGAAACTTTGGATCACATTTTACATCTTTCTAAATGACAGTATGCCATTATCTCTTACCACTTTCAAGTTATAGCCTTGGAAATCTGAACTATTTTATTGACAAAAAATATTTACCACTCTTGACCACTAGGGGCTATGTCACAGTTCTGCACCATACACACTCAATGTGTTAAGTTTTTTCTGCTTTTCCTTGGCATCTGAGGAGAGATCTTTTTTTTTTTTCTTGTTGAGCTCAACCTTCTTACTTGGAGTGAAACGCCAAAAAGCCTTTTTCCCTTTCCTCAGAGGCCATGTTTATTCTGCTGAACTTGTTCTATTTATTTACCTTAACTCACCGTTAAAGTGGACTGATAGTGATTTTTGAACTTTTTCCCCTCGAGACTGCCTCACCCACGTCCCACGACATCAGAAGAACTAGGATTTTGTGGGCGCAACTGTTTAAATACATTTTTTTCTTCAGCCTCTGGTTTTCTTATGGGCTGGTGGACATCATAAATGTGCGGGCCAGGAAAGGATCTTTGCCTGTCACACCTGCCCAGGGGGCCAGCCATTCATTTTACCGCCGGTTCTACTCTCCGGACACCCGCTGCTAAGTCTGTGCCATCACCACTGTAACTGAAAGGACTGCTGGTAGTCTGTCCTTCCTTTTGCCATCTGCTGGTGTTCATGATCACCACTGGACTCTGAAGACACAGCTATTTGTAAGCCATACTTCCACTTCCTATCTGCTGGGCTAAATGTGATGTCTAATTCTAATTGAATATGACCAATTTTTCATGTTAAAGTTAATCCATAAGCTAAGATAGGAGCTATAAGCTGAAGGAAAAATAAATATTCCCTTTTCAATAACCTTCGTTCTTTTGTAGAGTAACTCAGAATTTTCTTTTTCAAGTAATTAGCTTTTATCATTTTCCCATAGAATTGCTTCAGATTTTATGTATATTTTCATTACAGTTATTCCATAGTCTCACATTGCATTACAGTCACAAATTCAAAATCTGATTTCTCTTGTTTCCGCAAAGGTTTTAACTAAAGACTTTATGCTCAGGAACCCATTACCAGTTAATACATTTGATACTTGTTGATCATTTCACCTGCTTACAAATAATTTGAATGTAATGTCATTTAACCTGAGTCTGATTATTAAAACTGTTAACAGTATAGAGAAGTTTCTGTCATGACTGATTAGATAATTCAGCCCACATGCAAGGTGCAGCAACAAGGAGACAATCAAACAGTACACACATTTGAACATTTTATTAAATAGCAAAAACTGCACTGCTACAGAACAGTCACTCGCCAGAGGAATGGGCCTGTGGAGAGAAAATGAGAGCTTTATGAAGAGGAATGGAGTAATGGAAAATGGGAGAGCCAAAGTACCATTTAGGTGGGCTCCGAGGGAGCGCCGACAGGACTCCAGCGGGGAATAGACGAACCAGCAGGGTAGGGGATGCAGCCCTCAGTGACACAACCGCATGATGGCAGCGACCTGCACAATGGAAAAAACACACAGGTTAATAACTTCTTTTACTAGTGTTATGATTACTTGCTGTCTTTCAGCGGCAGTATACCCAGACGAGCCAGCATTGAGTCACAGAAGGATGCCTCCTTAAGTACGCTGTCTAATGAGAGGGCGCAGGTGTGTCCTCTCCCTCAGGTGTGATGATGAGCAGTGGAGAGATTAACGGGAAGGAGGGGGCGAGCTCTCACCGCCAATGACAGTTTCTACTTGATTTCTTTTGGGTGTTTGCTTTTCTGGGTCACGGCAGAAGAATTCACGAATATTCAGACTGGTTAATGACAGGTTCAAGGATTATTTATTAATAAATTGTCCAAGTTGGACTGGTGCCCCTTTTACGAATGTTTCTCTCTTCATTTGTGAGCATTGGTAGTCACGAAGTTAACCTCCTTCTACACACACACAACTCTAAATATAAATTAAATTATCCTTGTACCTTAATACACTTATAATCAATTGTTACTATGTGCTATAATTAATCACCCAATCTGACCATTTAATATAAAAAATATCCTATTATGAATCGTCCTTTCCCTTCAGATAAATGTCCAATGGTCTCATTGTCTTTATTTAACTTCTATTTTTCACGAGAGGGAAAAACAATTAAATACTAATATTTTAATGAATGATGTACATTGTTGTGATGAAGTGTTTGCCCCTTCCTGATTTCTCATTTTTTTGTATGTTTGTCACACTTAAATGTTTCAGATCATCAAACAAATTTAAATGAGACAAATGCAGTATAACACAAGTAAACACAAAATGCAGTTTTTAAATGAAGGTGTTTATTTTTAATGGAAAAAAAAAATCCAAACCTACATGGCCCTGTATGAAAAAGTGATTGCCCCTAAATCTAATAGCTAGTTGGGCCATCCTTAGCAGAAACAACTGTCATAATTTTGGATAATTTGAGGAGGCTTAAGTGCTTGTCATCCACTTCGGAAGAACCCTCAGACACAGATGAAAGTTTACACCACTTTAATGAAAAACTCAAACCCTATACAAAACACGTTGACTTTAATAAACACACACACCACAATTAAAGAAACCCACAACCAAAACACCACACTATGTACAAGAAAACAATTGCACGCTGGAGCCACGTGCGATCTGGGGAGAGAAGAGAAGTGGAAGGATTAACCCAGTGATGGCCACAGGCGCTCCGTGGCGCCATTTGCCCCTAGTGGTCAAGATTTTTTTCAAGAAAATATTCAGATGTCAGAGATTTCCAAGGCTATAACTTGAAAGTGGTACGAGATAATGGCTTACTGTCAATTAGAAAGATGTACAAAATGATCCAATGGTTGAGATCGAAGTAAATTTACTCATCTAATTTGCATAATGCAACACAGCCATAACAAATTACATAACTTAAGGTCAAAAATTGACTTTTGGACATATTTACACAAAGGATAGTTTTGTTTTCTTTTCACTGTTTTTTTTTTTTTTTTTTAATCTTCTCTTCAAAGTATATGAACCAGAACATTAGTAGAATGTCAACAAACAAAGAAATTCATCAGACTTACTGCTGGCCAGGTGTCTCTCGCTTCTTAAATTTCCGTCAATCCTGGTCGTTATTTTTCCTTCTGTCATTTGCACTTTCTCTCCCACATCCAGAAACTCTTTTAATTATTCCATCTCAATTTTGCTTTTATTCCACTGCAATTTATCTTATTTGACGACATGGAACTGGCGCGATTATTATCTAGTCACATGGCGTTGGGGGCGGCAGCAGGTGAACATTAACCAGTTTCACCCACCCTCTGTTATAACAAAATGTAAACATTTACCTTCATAAGCTAAATAATCTCTTTTTAAAATCATAGTTGGCAAATTTGGGAGCAAATGGCTTCTCCATCTGCCATCGAGTACATCCACAGTTATCGGTAACGTCAACATTTGTTTGACTAAAAATGTGTTCTTTTCTGGTGTCCAGAAGGATGCTTCTATGTCTGCCATCAGTCCTCCAAGGCAAGAGCAGTAAGCTGTAGCATCATCTTGCTTTGGCTTGCATTAATAAAATTATCCTTCATCTTAAAGACATGGTTTCACCCAGGAAAAGGCCAGTGAAGAACTGCTTTTTCATCTCAGGACCACTGTGGAGAACACATTCCTTTGTAAAGAGGTACAAGAGATAAGGATTCCATTGCGTGCAAGGAATGGATTAGTTCAGATCATAAATAAACTGGAAACTCTTTCTCCTTACCATTTTATGGGTAATAAAACATGGACAAAGAACAGGCATCCCATAAACTTTCAATGCATTTCCTAAGGCCTTAGGATTATCCACAGCTTGACACTACCCCTTGTGGACATCTCTGAGATACACAATCACTGTTGACTTTACATGCTGAACCGAGTTTTTGTCTGAACATTAAACTCTTTCCAAGTTCATTTCTCAGAATAATTTCCAGGACACCATGGAAAAGAAAATGGACTCTGATGTTTGGTGTGTGCAATCATTTGGGTTTGAAATGCTTATTAACCATTTGAGTGTGAGATTTTGTGTGCCCCTAGTGGCAGAGCACGGCGCTGCACCTGTCAACTAATTCTGACATCCCTGTACTCCCCAGCTATACTGACGACTTGTACTGATCATGGCAGTTCAGAAGGTGGCAGACACGTGTTGGAGGAATCATGGCTGACATGTAATGCACCAAAGAAGAATAACTCCTTTGTTCCTTTTCCTGTATTCCCTTCTTTTAGCTCAGAAAGCTAATATGGCTGCCGTTCATCATCGTGCACCATCACTTAGATGGCTTTGTACATGGAAAATAGCCGCGGGGTACAAACGAAATGTATGTGGGGTAATCATAAGACTTTGTAGATGTGGTAGAGAGTGTAAATGACTGACAGAACGGAAAATAACAACCACGATGGACGAAAACACACCAACCACGGCAGCGAGCAAGTCCCCTTAGCTGCCAGTAAGTGACAAATTTCTTTGTTTTTTTTTGTTTTACATTGTACTGATTTCTTGTTCATATACTTTTAAGATAAGATGAAAATGTACCCCTGTACTAATAAACGGTGTCAAAAGACTGAACCATTTTTTGTGTAAATATGTCCAAAGTCTGCTTTTGACTAAGTTATATAATTCAATATAGCTGCAAATTATTATGCAAACTAAATGCATAAAATCACTCCTATCTGAAACTTTGGATCATATTTTACATCTTTCTAATTGACAGTAAGCCATTATCTCTTACCACTTTCAAGTTATAGCCTTGGAAATCTGAACTATTTTATTGACAAAAAATATTTACCCCTCTTGATCTCTAGGGGTTATGTTGCAATTCAGCGACAGTCACATTAAAGCCTTCATCCTTGATTTTAAATATGTGCATGTTAAAATATTTAAATGAATGTTTATTCTTGCATGTTAATTTAAAAGCACTAGTTACAAAGTTGCATGAATCACTGAAGTAGGTTACCTTTTATACAGAAGTATATTGATGAATTTTCAGTATTGAGATGTGTGTATCAGGTTGCAAAAAGTTTCCTTAAGTCATATGACTGGGATCTGCCAGTCTCTGCTTAGCAACAGCTCTCTCAATATTATTGGTTGTTACAGACAAACAACTGTTCGTTCATTGGACTAAAGTTCATAAAACCCACCCACGAAGGAAGACTATAAACTTGGGCTTTTGTCAATCACCCTAATGGTGCAAAAGTTTTCTGAAGTTATAAAGAGGGGAGATGCCCTCCTTCAGTTTCAGAGCACTTTCGAGCAGTATGAGAGTATCACAGAGTTCAGTTTTGCCATTGTTGTGTGTTGTGTAAACTTCTGTGTATTTTAATGTTTTTCTTTAAACATCTAGGAATTAATTCTTTCTTTCCTGAGCTCAAATCTTGATTCAGAGTTAAAACTCCCATTCCTAGGCATTCTCTATTTTTCTTCTTTTAAACTTTCTTTAACTCACCGTGTGTTGTTTTTTTTTTTTTTTTCCAAGGACTGACCATCTCCATACTAGAAGCTATTTTCAACCCCACAAAGTCAGAAAAATACCTTTTTATTTTGCTATTGGGATCAGATTTTGTAATTATTCTCGAATTCCCTTGGGAGAAGCCACTGACCTATGAAAACTTCGATGCAGCTCGTCATTTCGCTGCCTGAAGAAACCACCATCATAATCTGTGTTTTGACCCAAGCTCCAACTATTATCGCAGTCAAAATCTAATCTTGTGACTGTGGACTTTGAGAGCTGCTGTACCTTGTCCGGATATCCGCTGGCAAGATATTCTGTTTTTGGGGCCATCTGCAGCTAAAGCTTCAGAAGGAGCCTCTACAACAGGACTACAATGCAAGGAGTCACATGTGACATTTCTCTTCGTTTCCATCTGCTGAATAAAACGTCTGAGATTTGACAATAATTCAGCATCTGATCACGAACAAAATTAAAAGAGAAATAATATAATTTTTCTTTTTAAAATTCCGTTTTTACTTTCTTAAGAATAATCCAAAATTTTCCATATAATTTGTTAATTTTCTCCATAAATCTGTGTCCAATTTTATTCTCAGTCTTCCATTTCAACTCTTCCAAATCCATGCTAAAGTTCCATGGTTACAGAGGTGTCCATGTTCTGTTATTCTATCCCAGTTACAAGTAATGTGATGGTTGATGTTGATCATTTCACCTGTTTACAAGTTATTTGAATGTAAGATCATTTAATCAGAGTTCATTTAATAAATCTAAAAATGAGAGAAGTTGTTGGGAATTTATTCCATTATGAGTCTGTCTTCGAAGCCCCAGTATCGAATTCACTAATTTGAGACGGATTGATTTATATGATTACTTCATTAAATAGGTATAAAGTGGAATTAATCAATAAATTCCTCACATTTTTTGAGCTGGTGCCCCCAAACAAGTGTTTGCTATCAACTTTTTCTGTTTGTGTGGACCCGGAGTAAATTTAAGGTCCTGATACACTAATACAAATTAAATAATCTTTATACCTGATCATAATTATAAATTAAATATTGCTACAAAGTTATATGTGTCGACCACCTTGTGTGGTTGAATCCTTTGTACAACTTAAATCAACTGGGGAGTTTATGGCCACGTCATATAGCATCACATGACAGGCGCAGCGCTGCACCTGTAGCAGTGGGGGTGCTATCTGTCATGAAATCTTGCCACAAGAAGGGTTAGTAATGGATAAGTAGTACAGGGTAAATACTGCTGAGGGAATGGGTCTTACGGTACTGGCAGAGAGCCTTGCCGTGACTCCAGCAAGAGAGAAGAGATGAAGAGTTGATGATGGCAGGCGAGAAGGAGTGACTGGAGGACCTGGGTGGAGAAGCCATTTTCGAGGAGGAGGAGGAGGATTAAGGCGAGCAAGCAAACACCGCCCCAGAGACACACCACTGGAGGTGGCAGCAAAACTGAGGGAAGAGGAGAAAGACAATGGATGGGAATAATGATTTTAGCTAACAGCAAGAGCTGCTGTTGAATGGAGGCACAAACCCAACGATCCAGCAGAGAGCTCCTCACACTCTGGCTCTTGAGATTGAGATTGAGATTCAACTTTATTGTCATTACACATGTATGAATACAAGGTAACGAAACGTGACTTGGCATTTGGGCACGCTCTGCAGAGCGCATCCAAGGCCGGGCAGCCGCTAGGCGCCAGTCATAAAGAAGAAAGGGAAAAAAAGGAAAAAAAAAAGGATATGACACAGTAGGCGAGAGAAAAAAACATGTTTTATCAAATTGACGCTTAATGAGTAGGCAAAATTTTGATTGCAGGCAAAAAAAACCCTCAATGCATATTTAGCAGACATTTAGTAGACAGATCACACAGCAGAGCAGAGGGAGAGCAGTGTGTGTATATCGTATGCATGTAGTGTTGTATGCATTGTGTAGTGTAAATGTAACAGTTGTTAGTGAGCAGCAGAGGGCACCTCCTGGCAGTGGATAGATGTTATAATCATGTGACTTATAAACAAGTCCAGAGTCCAGAGTCTATCTCTCTCTCTCTCTTGCTTGCAGAAGGCACATGGGCATTGTCCTTGAAGGTCCAATCCGCTGATGACAAACAACTGATTGTTGATTGTATGGGTAGACATAAGAGCCGGTTCTTCCACTTGTCTCAGTCAGGAGGAATGTAAACACGGGGCAAACAAGGTCAAATCAAATCAGCACAGTGCACTCAGAGAATAGAATTTGCCCTCACCCTTGTAATTCTGTGCTTCCATTATATATGCAGGCTTAAACTGTTTTTCCATAGAGAGCACAGGGCTTCAGATGTATCCCTTCACTGAATCACTGTCATTCAGTTCACTGTTTGCCGCTACTCGTGCCCTCCCCAACTGGTCAAATTTGATGAAGGAGCTTGCTGGGTCCGCTTGATCAGCTCTAACTAACTAACTAACTAACCTGCACTTATATAGCGCTTTTCTAGTCACAAAGACCACTCAAAGCGCTTTCACTAATACTAACCCTCTATTCTAAGGGCCTATAGGAAACATATCTAGGGACAATTTAGAACAGCCAATTAACCTAACATGCATGTCTTTGGATTGTGGGAGGAAACCGGAGCCCCCGGAGTAAACCCACGCAGCACAGGGAGAACATGCAAACTCCACACAGAAAGGTTCCTACCCCTGCCAACCTGGGGATTCAAACCAGGAACCTTCTAGCTGTAAGGCAACAGTGCTAACCACTGCACCACCGTGCTGCACAGCTCTCTCATTTTCCTTCAATTTCTGATGCATCAGGGAACTCCACAGCCAAAAATAGAAGTCCTGAGATCATAACCAATAATGTTTCCATAGACGCATGAATTCCAATGTCCATGAGTCTCCTCGTAGGTTCCAATTCTTGGGCTCCCCCTTGGCCCAGTTCTTGTTGAAAAATAGTGACAATAGCACATTTAAGCCGCTTCCAAATCCATAATTTCCGTTTAGATTAAGATTCAGCAGAAGAAGAGCGACTAAACACAGACAAAAACGCAACATTGCAAAAGCTGGGAATAGATCAGGAAGGCAGGGGAGGAGGGAAGAAAAATGCGACTGCTCTCTCTCAAGGCAAGAAGGAAATTAATTAAGCTGGTGAATCAGGCAGCAGATGTGTAGTCACGCAGGTGCACTTGATGAGCTCCCAAGCTGGGAAAACACAGACAAGATGGGAGTGGGGAGATTTGCTTGCCTGATCATGACAGTGCCCCCCCTCAAGGGGCGCCTCCTGGTGACCCCCTAGGTTTCTGTGGATGGGTGAGGTAGAACACCCGGACCATACCCTTGTCATCGAAAAAGGACTGTGGAATCCATGGTCTCTCCTCTGGACCATACCCCTTCAAGTGCACGAGGTATTGCAAGCCCCTGCCATGGCGGCGTATGTCCAGAATCTGCTTGATGGTGTATGTGGTCTCTCCATCGATGATCCGGGGATGTGGAGGGGAGTCTGGAGGAGGGCACAAGGGGCTGGCTGAGAGATGCTTGATTTGGGAAACGTGGAAGGTAGGATGGATACATAGAGATTGAGGCAACGTCAGCTGGACAGTGACATCATTGATGATCCGGGAGATTGAGAATGGACCTATAAAGCGTGGGGACAGCTTCCGGGAGTCTGTCTTCATTGGTACCTTCTCTGTGGATAACCAGACTTTCGGGTCTACGGAGTATTTGGGCACTGCTGCACGCCTACGGTAGGCATGTAGGCGGTTCCGCTCAGACAGTCATTGAAGAGCCGTCTGAGTGGACCTCCAGAAGTGGCAGCAGTGACGTGCGTGGGCCTCCACAAAGGTTACTGCGATCTCCCTCTTCATCATGGGTAGGAGTGGTGGTGTGTATCCCATGGCAGCTTCAAAAGGAGTAAGCCTCATCGCGGAGGAAATGGCGGAGTTGAGAGCATCGTAACATCATCTCACTTTGGCTCATCAATAAAATTATTCTTCAGCTTAAATACATTGTTTCACCCAGGAAAAGGACAGTCAAGAACTACTCTTTAATACCAGGACCACAGCTGAACTAACATTCCTTTGTCAATCCAGTCTCCGGAATTCCCCTTAATGCATTTCCTCTTGAACTTTTAGGGCCCAATAAAACTTGGAGACATAGAACAGACCTCTGGAGAATTTCCTATGGCCAACAAAAATATCCACAGCTAAACATTGCCCTCTACTGGCAACTCTGGGACATGCTGGATTTAATCAGTGAATCTTTTAATCACATCCTTAAAAACTCAATTTTCAACTTCCTTTTTTTTCAGGATTACTAACTAGCTAACTAACCTGCACTTATATAGCGCTTTTCTAGTCACAAAGACCACTCAAAGCGCTTTTCATTAATACTAACCCTCTATTCTAAGGGCCTATAGGAAACAAATATCTAGGGACAATTTAGAACAACCAATTAACCTAACATGCATGTTTTTGGCATGTGGGAGGAAACCGGAGAAATCCCGGAGTAAACCCACGCAACACGGGGAGAACATGCAAACTCCACACAGATCACTGTTGGTCGGGGGCTGGGATCGAACCCACGATCCCACGATCCCCACAATCCCCCGGCCAAGGGTAAACTGTGCTGCCGCAGTGCTAACCACTGCGCCACCGTGCAGCCCACGGTGGCGCAGTGGGCTTAACTCAGATTAAAGGAACACTTTTTAATCTGAGTAAACTGGACTACCCTACCACAATTTTGATATCCAGTTTATTTTTTCCCATTAAAATCTGATGTGTTTTCAAAGTGTTCCCTTTATTTTTTTGAGCAGTATACGTAAGTAGGTTAAGGAATTCCCAGAGTATTAAAATTGTGTGTATCTACATGGGGACCTGTATAAAATATCACCCAGCATTCACTGGGCTCCAGCTCCTCCATTCCATTGGTTCCTCACAGACAAAAGCCTGTCATTGGACTAAAGTTCATAAAACCCGCCTACCAAGGAAGCCTATTGGTCTGGGCTTCTGTCAATCCAGAAAAGCGCACGAAAATTCTCCACAGATAAAAAGGGAACTGCGTCATCACCTCTCTCTCTCTTTCTCCTTTTGTCTTTGTCCACTTCACTTCCCGTCTACACAGCAGAGCATTTACTTTCGGGAGAACAAAGGACTTCACTGTTTTGTTTTTTTTTTCTCCTATGATCACAGAGCAGATGACTTGTAACTTTGCGTTCTGTAAACTTTGTGTACTTTAATGATTTTTTTTTCTTAAACGTCTGGGAATTAATTCTTTCTTTCTTGAGCTCAATTCTAATTAGGAGTTAAAAACTCCAATCCTAGACATCTCTATTTGTATAATTTTTCACCTGTTAAACTTTCTGTAAACCTGCCGTTTTCATTTTTAATTTAAGTTTTAATCTTGACTTTATTCTTATTTTTTTTATTGACCAACTTACACACTAGAAATTAATTTCATCTCCACAAAGTCCGAAGATCTATTAATTTTGCTATTAGATCAGATTTTTAATTATTCCTGAATTCCTCATGGGAAGCCGCAGATTCTCGACGTCGCCCGCCATCACGCACAGCTGAAGAAATCAGCACGCCTTGAAGAGTAGACGCTTCAGCTGGACTTCAACCATTGGGATCAAACATATCAATCTCATCCCTCATCAAAGAATATTTGCTGGTCAAGTATTCCGACTTTTCAAGCCATCTAAGAACTACAGGATGATGCAAAAGGATCTTCACTAATCCGGAGTCACGTGAGCAACATTCTTTATCCATCTGCTGAATGAAACGTCTGAGATTTGAGAATAATTTTAATATCTGATCAGATACAAAATTAAAGAACACCTAACATAACTCTTTTCCATAAAATTCCATTTTTATTTTCTAAAGAGTAATCCAGAATTTTCTATATGATTAATTTAATTTTCACCATAAATTTGCATTATGTTTTCCATAATCTGTTAACTTCAAACTGATCTAAATTCAGCTCACATTTTAACCCTGGTTCTGCAAACGTTTACATTGTTAATCTATCATTTACAAGTTTAATCTCATGGTTAATGAAATCACTGCAATGTCTTTTAATCATCATTTCATTTAATAAATATGTGAAAATGAGAGAAGTTGTTGCGAATTTATTTCATTCTGAGTCTGGTTCAAAGTCCACATTATCGAATTCACTAAAATTTTGAGACTGATTATTAATTCATTTATTGAGTGATTAACCTTCCTCCTGTGTTAGCTTTCTGTTACCATCCCCGGTGTTAACGGGTCGGTTTCGACCCGTATCTTAAATCAGCTTTAAAATACACTAAAAACAATAACCTATCATCCAATTTCTTTTTGTCATCTATTGGTTACCTTGTTAGGCTTCCTTATCCATGAAAATGTTTGGCTTAATATTTTTGCTGTGGGTCTCTGGGCCTTTTTTTTTTATCAGTATACATCTCAATTTCAAATAAAAAAAAGAAAAGTTAACCTCAAGAGAATCATATAAATAAATAAAAGGTTGTTGTGTTACCTGAATATTACTGAGGGGTATAGAACACATCTCTGAAATGAATTTGCTTGATTTATTTTTTCATTTTAAAATTAATAACTACAGTAACATCTATGCTGTTATGGGTCAGTTTCGACCCATATATATTTTCTTCAAGAAAATGCAAAGAAAAATATTTTTTTCAGCAATAGAACTTTAATATAAACGCATTGAAACACAGAACAGATCATAACACAAAATATTGATTTGCAAGTTCAAACAAACAAATCAAACAGACGTGCCCGTCTTAGTTTTTTTTTTTTTTTTTTTTGCAGCTATACTGGACAAATGAGCATCCCCTGAAGCTCACATGATTGGGAGAGGAGGTGGCTGTCAGTGTGTTGGCTGACAGTGCACTTATGATTTCAATTTTGGCTCTAATTATTGCTTTATAATCTTAATTTTATAACCGGGTCGAAACCGACCCTAACACCACAAGGGATATAATTTCAACCAGAGCATTTTATAATGTCCATCCATCCATCCATCTTCTACCGCTTTTCCGGAGGTCCGGGTCGCAGAGGCAGCAGTTCAAGCAGAGAAGCACAGACTTCCCTCTCCCCAGCCACCTGCTCCAGCTCTTTAGAGAGGATACCAAGGCGTTCCCAGACCAGCTAGGAGACATAGTCTCTCCACCGAGTCCTGGGTCTTCCCCAGGGTCTCCTCCCAGTGGGACGTGCCCAAAACACCTCAAGTGGGAGGCGTCCAGGAGGCATCCTAATCAGATGCCCATACCACCTCAACTGACTCCTTTCAATGTGGAGGAGCAGCGGTTCTACTCTGAGCCTCTCCCGGATGACTGAG
This sequence comes from Pholidichthys leucotaenia, assembly GCA_020510985.1. Lineage (NCBI taxonomy): Eukaryota > Metazoa > Chordata > Actinopteri > Cichliformes > Pholidichthyidae > Pholidichthys > Pholidichthys leucotaenia. The sequence continues at coordinate 241,259,353 of CM035845.1, forward strand.
CTCCTCACCCTATCTCCGAGGGTGAGTCCAACAATCCTACGGAGAAAGCTCATTTCAGCTGCTTGTAACCGCGATCTTGTTCTTTCGGTCATTACCCAAAGCTCGTAACCATAGGTGAGAGTAGGAACGTAGATTGACAGGTAAATCGACAGCTTTGCCTTAGAACTAAGCTCCGTCTTCACCACAACAGACCGGTACAACGTCCGCATCACTGCAGATGCTGCTCCAATCCGTCTGTCAATCTCTCGCTCCATTTTCCCCTCACTCATGAACAAGACCCCAAGATACTTAAACTCCTTTACTTGGGGCAGGAGCCTGTCCCCAACCCAAAGAGGACAATCCACCTTTTTCCGGCTGAGGACCATGGACTCGGACTTGGAGGTGCTGATTCTCATCCCAGCCGCTTCACACTCAGCGGCAAGCCATCCCAGCAAGAGCTGTAGGTCATTGCTGGATGAAGCCAACAGGACAACATCATCTGCAAACAACAGAGATGAGATCTTGTGGTCACCAAGCATGACACCCTCCATTCTCTGGCTGTGCCTAGAAATCCTGTCCATAAAAATTATGAACAGGATCGGTGACAAAGGGCAGCCCTGGCAGAGTCCAACTCTCACTGGGAATGACTCCGACTGAGTGTTGGCAATACAAACCAAACTCTCACAACGGTCGTACAGAGACCGAATAGCTCGTAACAAGAAGCCCGATACCCCATACACCCGAAGCACCCCCCCACAAAAAAACACAAGGTACGCGGTCAAATGCCTTCTCCAAGTCCACAAAACACATGTAAACTGGTTGGGCAAACTCCCACGGACCCTCAAGAATTCTCGAGAGGGTAAAGAGCTGGTCCGATGTGCCATGGCCAGGACAAAAACCACATTGCTACTCCTGAATCCGAGGTTCGACCAACGGCCGGACTCTCCTCTCCAGTACCTTGGCATAGACCTCCCCAGGGAGGCTGAGTAGTGTGATCCCTCTAAAGTTGGAGCACACCCTCTGGTCCCCTTTTTTGAAGAGAGGAACCACCACCCCGGTTTGCCATGTCAAAGGCATTGCCCCCGACCTCCACGCAATGTTGCAGAGGCATGTCAACCATGACAGCCCAACAATATCCAGGGCCTTGAGGTACTCAGGGCGAATCTCCTGGCCACCAAGGAGATTTTTAACCACCTTGGAGACCTCAGCCCCTGCGATAGGCGAGTTATCCCCCTCGTCCCCAAACCCTGCTTCCTTTGTGGAAGGTGTATCAGTAGGATTAAGGAGATCCTCAAAGTATTCCTTCCACTGCCCAACGATATCCCCAGTTGAAGTCAACAGTGTCCCATCCACACCATACACAGTGTGGACAGGGAGCTGCTTTCCCCTCCTGAGCCGCCGGACAGTTTGCCAGAATCTCTTTGAGGCCGACACAAAGTCTTGTTCCATGGCCTCTCCGAACTCCTCCCGTACCCGGGTTTTTGCTTCAGCAACCACCCGAGCTGCACTCCGCTTTGCCTGCCCGTACACCTCAGCTGCTTCGGTAGTCCCACAAGCCAACCAAGCTTGATCGGATTCCTTTTTCAGCTTAATGACCCCCCTCACCACTGGTGTCCACCACTTAGTTCGGGGGTTGCCACCTCGAGATGTACCGCCCACCTTGTGGCCACAGCTCTGGGCCGCCGCTTCAACAACAGAGGTGGAGAACATGGCCCATTCAGACTCCATGTTTCCAGACTCCCTGGGAATGTGGTTGAAGTTCTTCCGGAGGGGGGAGTTGAAGACCTCCCAGACAGGGGCCTCAGCCAGACGTTCCCAGCACACCCTCACTATACGTTTGGGTCTACCAGGTTTTAATGGCTTCCTCCCCTGCCATCTGATCCAACTCATCACCAGATGGTGATCAGTTGACAGCTCTGCACCTCTCTTTACCCAGGTGTCCAAGACATACGGTCACGATAACAAAATCAATCATCGACCTGCGACCTAGGGTGTCCTGGTGCCAGGTGCACATATGGACACCCTATGCTTGAACATGGTGTTTGTTATGGAGAAACTGTGGTTAGCACAGAAGTCCAATAACTGAACACCACTCGGGTTCAGATCGGGCAGGCTGTTCCTCCCAATCACCCCCCTCCAGGTTTCACTGTCGTTGCCCACGTGTGCACTGAAATCCCCCAGTAGGACAATGGAGTCTCCAAGAGGAGCACCATCCAGCACCCCAGTCACAGACTCCAAAAAGGGTGGGTATTCTGAAACATCATTTGGTGCATAGGCACAAATGATGGTCAGGACCCGTTTCCCAACCCGAAGGTGCAAGGAAGCAACCCTTTTGTCCACTGGGGAAAACTCCAATATAGAGGCAGCAAGGTGGGGGGATACAAGAATACCCACCCCTGCTCATCGCCTCTCGCCCGGGGCAACTCCAGAAAAGGCTAAGCTCCAGCTCCTCTACAGGAGACTGGTTCCGGAACCGGAGCTGTGTGTTGAGGTGAGGCCGACTATATCTAGCCGGTATCTCTCAACCTCGTACACCAGCTCAGGCTCCTTCCCCACCAGAGAGGTGACATTCCACGTACCAAAAGCCAGTTTAGAAAGCTTGGGATCAGTCCGCCAATGTCTCCGTCTTTGACCGGCACCTAATCCACATAGCACCCGACCCCCATGATCCCTCCTGCAGGTGGTGAGCCCACTGGAGGGCGGACCCATGTAACTCCTTCAGGCTGAGCCCGGCCGGGTTCCATGGGTGGAAACCCGGCCACCAGATGCTAGCCTTCGAGCCCCTCCCCCAGGCCTGGCTCCAGGGTGGGGCCACGGTAACCCCATACCGGGCGGGGTACACTGAATCCTTGATATAGAATTTATCATGCGATTCTGTTGGATAGTTCTTAGTCAGGCCCTTCACCCAGTACCAGTTTGTCTTGGGTGACCCTATCAGAGGCAAATTGCCCCATACAACATAGCTCCTGGGATCACTGGGGCATGCAAACCCCCCCCCCCCACCACCACCACCATGATAAGGTGACGATCCATGAGGGGGATTGTCACCTTATCGTGACGATAAGGTGACAATAAGGTCACCTTTCACTACATTTTATAATGTAGTGAAAAAAAAATGTTTAATTTTGTTGAAATCAAGGTTCTTGACAAAGTCAAAAAGCCTTGATGCAATAAACAAATTGTAAGTGATTCTTTTATGCATTTAAAAACTAAAACGGGTCAGTGCCGACCCTAACACAAGAGGAAGGTTTATATAAGGTATAACATGAAATTAAAGATTAAATTGCTCCTTAAAGAGGAGCTGGTGCCCCACGAGTATTTATTGTCTTTTTCTTTGTGTGTGGACCCAGATTTCATCTCAGGTCCCAATACATTAATACAAATTAAATAATTTTTTATACCTTATCATAATTATTAATTGCCATATCACTACAGCATGTTCCACCAAAGTCAGGTGGGAGCTCCAGGTAGACGGGATGCAGGATGCCCCACACCTCAGGGTGACCTCCAAGGACTGGTTCGCATGCTCGGCCTGACTGTTGTTCTGGGGATGATATCCTGAAGTGAGGCTGACAGAGGTACTCAGGGATTGACAGAACGCCTTCCACACCCGAAATGTAAACTGTGGTCCTCGATCTGAGACAATGTCCACAGGGATGCTGTGTAGTTGGATGTCATGAATAGACAGGAGGTTGGCTGTCTTGGCAGCAGAAGGGAAACCAGGAAGGGGAACCAGATGAACAGTTCTGGAGAAACGATCAGTGATTGTGAAAATGACAGTGTTACTTTGAGAAGTTGGGAGGCCCTTGACAAAGTCAATGGCAATATGGGACCATGGACGGGAAGGGATGTGGAGTGGATGGAAAAGACCGGCTGGTGGTGAAGAGTCAGATTTGTTGGCAACACAGGGGTGGCAGGCCTTAACATAGTCTTTGACATCCAACCTGAGGGAAGGCCACCAAAACACCCACTTAGTAAGTTCCATCATGCGAGTGATGCTGGGATGACAGGCAAAAAACGTGTGTGCCCCCACTGGATTACGTCACTGCGAAGGGAGGATGGCACATGCAGTTTGTTGAGCAGGACTACTTCAGTTTCAGATTCCGCTGACTGAGCTTGCCGGACCCTCTGCTCAGTATCCCAGGTAAGGCTCCCAAAATACAGGAGGAGGGCAGGATGATTTTTGGAAGGGGGGCACCAGCTGTAGGAGAAATAGAAGGAAAGGAGTCAGAGGAAAACTGGCGGGAGAGAGTGTCAGGTTTGATGTTGCGGGACCCTCGGTGACAAGTGATGGAGAGATTAAATCTAAGAAGGAACAAGGTCCACCTAGCCTGCTGGGAATTCAAACGTCTGGCTGACCTGAGATATTCTAAATTTTTTGTGATCAGTCCAGACCATCACCGGCTGATTGGCTCCATCCAACCAGTGTCTCCACTCCTCCAGTGCCAATTTAATGGCTAGCAGCTTGTGGTCTCCTACGTCATAATTTCTCTCGGCTGGGGACAGCTGCCAGGGAGAAAAACACGCACTGGTGGCACTTCTGATCAAAGCCGGAATGCTGTGAGAGCACAGCACCTATCCCTGAATCAGACACATCCACCTCGACCACGAACTGAGCTTGGGGGTCTACCTGTGCCAAGATAGGCGTGGTGGTAAATTTTTCTTTCAGTGAAGAAAAAGCCCGTTCAGCAGCCTCAGACCACTTGAATGAGCTCTTCATAGATGTGAGCAGTGTCACGGGCAGAGCGATCTTGCTATAATCCCAAATGAATCAGCGGTAGAAATTTGCAAAACGCAGGAAGCATTGGAGCTCCTTCTGGGTTTGAGGGGTAGGCCAATCTACTACTATCTGAATCTTTTCCGAGTCGGCCTTTAACGTACCCCGCTCATGGTAAACCCCAGGAAAGAAGAGGAGCAGGTGGAAAATTAAACTTCTCAGCTTTTACAAAAAAGCTCATTCTCAAGCAGCCGCTGTAGAACTGTCCAGACGTGGACCACATGTTCCTCCAGCATTCAAGAAAAAAATTAATATGTCATCTAAGTAAACAAACACAAAATTGTTCACCATGTCTTGGAGGACACTCCAAGACATTGGAGACATTGGCGGAGACATTGAGACATTGAGACATTGGAGACAATGTCACTGTTTAATCAGTGACATTGGTCACTGATTAAACACTGGAAGATGGTGGGGGCATTGGTCAGGTAAAAGGGCATCACTAGATGATGATAAATGACCCAAGTCATTTATCATAAATGACCCAAGATCACTAGATAAATGACCCAAGTGTGTTTTAAACACCGTCTTCCATTCATCCCCCTCACGGATGCATACCAAATGGTAAGCATTCCGGAGGTCAAGCTTAGTGTTTATCTGTGCCTGTTGAAGGAGCTCAAAGGCCGAATTGATGAGGGGCAAAGGGTATGTATCCTTTATGGTGATAGAGTTAAGCTCCATGTAATCAATGCATGGCTGGAACGTGCCATACTTTTTACCTACAAAAAAGAACCCTGCGCCAAGAGGGGCAGACGACGGATGGATAGGGTTGGCGCTAAAGGAGTCCTTAATGTTACTCTCCATCGCTTCCCTCTCAGGCCCAGATAAACTGTAGACCCGACTGGATGGCAGTCGTGCGCCTGGCAGGAGGTCGATAGAGCAGTCATAGGATCGATGGGGTGGCAACGAAAGAGCCTTTGACCTGCTAAAGATGTCCCCTAAGTCATGGTAGACCTTGGGCACGCAGCTGAGATCCGCCGGCTCAGCCAAAGGGGAGGATAGAGGGAGAAACGTGAACACGCAGCCAATCGGAGACACAACCACAAGCAGAAGGAGCTCAAGGAAGAAATGGAACCCTGGGTCCAATTGATTATGTGATTATATTTGTGAAGCCACGGATACTCCAAAATAATGGAGGCCCAAGATTGTGGCAACACAAACAACTAAATTGTCTGGCAGTGGTTACCGGACAAAATGACTGAAATGGGCTCAGTTTGCCATGTCACCGCTGCAAGACTACAACCTGATAAGGCAGAGACATTAACCGGTGTCGGGAGGTTCCTGGTGGTGAATCTGAAATTTTTGAATCAAGTCCTGATGGATGAAATTTTGCTCAGCTCCAGAATCCACCTCAGAGGAGGTTTTAAACTCGCCTCTCAGTATCTGAATAAGAGCCGGGAATGTAAAAAAGCTGGGAGGATTTCGAGAAGAGCCTCCTGTCAGACCCCCCATGGTTAATGCCGGACCAACTCTTTTTGGCCGAATTGAGCATTTGGAGAAGACATGAACAGTATTCCTGCAGTACATGCATGTCCCCGCTTTCTCCCAGCGCCAGCGCTTCTCCGGAGTCAGATGAGTCCTAGCCAGGACCATCGGCTCCGGAGGGGGCACTGTGGAGACAGCGCGAGGGGACGGGGGAACCAACCGTGGGGCAGGCGAGTAATCAGTGGTCCTCTGCTCCCTTGTGCACGCCTGGAACCAGCGTGTAGAGACAGTGCCTGGGTGATCAATTCATCCAGAGAGGAGGGATTCCCCCGAATAGCCAGTTCATTGTGGAGATTGATGTTCAAACTCCAGAGGAAGACACTGCATAGTGCAGCGTCATTCCACTCAGAGTCTGCCGTGGTGACCCGAAACTCGACAGAGTAATCGAGAACAGACCAACTGCCCTGCTGGAGCCCCAGCTACTGGCAAGCAATGTTGCCCTCATTCTCTGTGTGATCAAATGCTTGGGAGAATTCCTGAAAGCAACATTCAAAGGTACATTGGGTTCCAGCCGGACAACTCAAGGTGGACTGGTCACACTTGAGTGCTCGATTGCAGAGTAACAGGGTAAGAAATTGAATTTTGGCTGAGTCATCCATATATTCTCCCTCCACCTGCTGGAAATACATCTGTCAGTGCAGCAGGAACCCTTTACACTCCCCCACCTCACCCCCGTAGGGGGCATGTGCAGGAATGGAAATGATCCTGTGTAAAACAGGTGCTGTAGGGGCAGCAGATGGCTGAGGGGGAGCGGCTGAGCCAAGAAGCCAACACAAATGCTCTGTAACCATGGTTGTTTGTTGTGTTATGGTTTGGAGCTGTTCAAACAAGAACATGACCTTGTGCTCTGTGGCTTCCAAATGCGAGAGCGCTGAATGTTGTCCCGAGGCAGCACCAGCTAAGCCTTGATCCTGGCTTGATTGTTCTGTCATGATTTTGGATAATTTGAGGAGGCTTAAGTGCTGGCAACCACTTCAAAAGAACATTCAGAAACAGATGAAAAGTTTACACCACTTTAATGAAAAACACAAACCTTATACAAAACACGCTTACTTAAATAATAAACACACACGCCACAATTAAAGAAACCCACATCCAGAACACCACACTATGTACAAGAAAACAATTGCACGCTGGAGCCACATGTGATCTAGGGAAAAGGAGAGGAGAGGAAGGATTAAAAATGGATAAGGAGTACAGGGTAACTACTGCTGAGGGAATGGGTCTTACGGTACTGGCAAAGAGTCTGGCGGAGACTCCAGCCAAGGAGAAGAGAGGAAGAGTTGATGATGGCCGGTGAGGAGGAGGAGTGACTGGAGGACCTGGGTGGAGAAGCCGTTGTCTCCTTGGAGAAGGATGATTCAGGTGAGCAAGCAAACACTGCCCCGGAGACACATGACTGGAGGTGGCAGCAAACCTGAAGGAAGAGGAGGACAAAAAGGTAAGTCAACGGATGGGAATAATAACTTTGCCTAACAACAAGCGCTGCTGTTGAATGGTGGCGCAAACCCAATGATCCAGCGGAAAGCTCCTCACACTCTGGCTCTTAAATTAGCTGGTGAATCAGGAAGCAGGTGTGTAGTCATGCAGGTGCGCTTGATGAGCTAAGGAGCCGGGAAAACAGAGACAGGCCTGGAGGGGGGAGACTCGCTTGCCCGATCATGACAAAAACAGCAATCAAGCTTTGGTGATAATTGGCACTGAGTCTTTTATAGTGCTCTGGAGGATTTTTGGCTCACTCATCTTTACAGAATTGTAATACAGCAACATTGCAAGGTTTTCGAGCATGAACCGCCTTTTCAAAGTCGTGCCACAGCATCTCAATTGGATACAGATCAGGACTTTGACTAGGCCACTCCAAAGTTTTCATTTTGTTTTTCTTAAAGCATTCAGAGGTGGACTTGCTGGTGTGTTTTGGATCATTGTCCTGTTGCAGAACCAATGTGCGCTTCAGCTTGAGGTCAAGAACAGATGGCTGGACATTCTCCTTCAGGATTTTTTGGTGGACAGCAGGATTCATGGTTCCATTAACAACAGCAAGTCTTCCAGGTTCTGAAGCAGTAAAAAAGCCCCAGACCATCACTCTACCACCACCATATTTTACTGCTGGTATGATGTTCCTTATCTGAAATGCTGTGTTACATTTACGCCAGATAAAATGGAACACATACCTTCAAAAAAGCTGAACTTTTGTCTTGTCAGTCAACAGAGTATTTTCCAAAAACTCTTGCGGATCATCAAAATTTTTTTCTGGCAAAACAGAGACGAGCCTTTATGTTTTTTTTGCTCAGAAGTGGTTTCTGTCTTGGAACTCTGCCATGCAGGACATTTTTGCCCAGTCTCTTTCTTATGATGGAGTCATGAACACTGACCTTAACTGAAGCAAGTGAGGCCTGAAGTTCTTTGGATTTTGTTGTGGGGTCTTTTGTGACTTCTTGGATGACTTGTAGCTGCACTCTTTGTTTAATTTTATTCTGCCGCCCACTCCTGGGAAGGTTCACCACTGTATTGTGTTTTTGCTATTTGTAGATAATGGCTGTCACTGTGGTTTGCTGGAGTCTCAAAGCTTTAGAAATAGCTTTCTAACCTTTTCCAGACTGATAGATCTCAGTTACTTTGTTTCTCATTTGTTCCTGAATTTCTTTGGATCGCCGCATGATGTCTAACTTGTGAGGATCTTTTGGTCTACTTCATTTTGTCAGGCAGGTCCTATTTAAGAGATTTCTTGATTGAGAACAGGTGTGGCAGGAATCAGGCCTGGGTGTGGCTAGAGAAATTGAACTCAGCTTCCCAAAGGTGTGATAAACCACAGTTAATTTATGTTTTAATGGGGGGGGGGTCACTTTATCACACAGGACCATGTACGTTTGAATGTTGTTTCGCACTTAATAACAAACACCTTCATTTAAAAACTGCATTTTCTGTTTACTTTTGTTATCTTTGTCTAATATTTAAATTTGTTTGATGATCTGAATCATTTAAGTGTGACAAACTTACAAAAAATGAGAAATCAGGAAGGGGGCAAACACTTTTACACAACACTGTATATTGAGGATTTGAGGTCTTACTTTTGATTTTACTATTTATAAAGTTTAACCATGAAAATAATTCAATTGCCTGCCACACTGGTCAGTGACCAGTCCGCTGCAGCCCAGCCAATCGCACAAAGCAATGACTGTGCATCACCACGGGTGCTGCAAACAGCCTTTATAGGAGGCAAGATGTTGCTGATCATGACTGACTGACAGAGCAGTGACTTGAAATTCACGCTTATTCGAAAAGGAATCATGATTAACATTACCGGACGGAAACACTAGTATAGTACTTGATCCTTTGAAATAGCTATTTATTAAAATTCACTTTAGGTACCCTTTAAACAAGCCATCAGTTCACTGGAGATAATGCGCCTCTATGAATTGAAATGATTGGCAGGAGCACTTTGGATTGGATTTTCTAAACCATACCTGTGAATAATTAGACCATTTCTTTTGTGCTTCTCATCACCGCAGAAACTGTTTTCCCCAAAGCCCATGATAACAAAATGGATTGGGCCACACCCACAAATGCACTATGCACATTTGACAACCGATGAGTGAATTAAATGTCATAATACAGCCCAATACTTTTATGACAAATACATTATATTCATATGATGACCCAGGAAGTAAGACCAAATGCTTGATTCTCAGTATAAAAGTAATCTCCTTCTATGTGACAGTTCAGTTCAGATTAACCTTGCAAACTATTTCCATGGGTCACATATTTGCCATTAAGACAGTAATATACTCACTTCATACAGAAATACACACTATACCTACATCTGCCAAGCTTTGAAAAGAGAGCTTTGCAATTCTGGGATTAGTGAGATCACAAGTTCTATTTTCAGCTGGTCTGCCAGTATAGACCAATTGATCCAATGGAACCCAGAGGGACTTCTTGTAGCATCCATTTACTCTGGGTCTGGGTTTGCTTGTTCCATCTAGCTGGTTGCTGAAGTCTCCACCCTGCTTTTCTTGAAACTCAGACCAGCACTCTCCAGTAGTGTAATTTCTACCTGAACAATAAGGGCATCATTATCTTTTAGTAAAGTTAAGCTATCCCACTGCTGTAAACACATCCTTTAACAGTGCATTGGAACCACAATAGGCACATAAATTATTCACAAATTTTATTAGATAAGCACCATTATTTACTATCAGCAGCTGTTTTCATAATGATATTGTTAAAATTGCTACTGTCAGTGCTGTTTATACAACTGCTGCTGGTGGTAAAATGGGCCATTACACTACAACTATGGTTATTTTATACCTAGGGGCTTTAGTCCATTTTGTTCTAACTCAAGTTCTTTTTCATCCTTAGTGCAATTCATTTCATCTGGTGTGAGCAGAGTAATTGCATTCAGGTGCTCACCAAAGCAAACAGACCAAGACCCTTCAAAAACAGGCAGTCTTAAGCCAAATCATCTGTTCGTGTTCCCTGGGACAAAAGGCATACAAACCAAAACAGTTCAAAAAACTATGATTTGTGGGCATTAGATTAAGAGACAATTTCAATTAATTGAATTTGTACACACAAAACAGTTAATATCAGTGTAGTCTGGAGTTTACTTGTAGCTGGTGTACTTGGTAACAGCCTTGGTTCCCTCAGACACGGCGTGCTTGGCCAGCTCACCGGGCAGCAGGAGGCGCACTGCGGTCTGGATCTCCCTGGAGGTGATGGTGGAGCGCTTATTGTAGTGGGCCAGACGAGAGGCCTCGGAGGCGATGCGCTCAAAGATGTCGTTCACAAAGGAGTTCATGATGCTCATGGCCTTGGAGGAGATACCGGTGTCAGGGTGGACCTGCTTCAGCACCTTGTAAACGTAGATACCGTAGCTCTCCCTCCTAGTCTTCCTCTTGCTCTTCTTACCTCCTTTACCGGCGGCCTTGGTCACGGCTGCACGGTGGCGCAGTGGTTTAGCACTGCGGCAGCACAGTTTACCCTCGGCCGGGGGATAGCGAGGATCATGAGATCGTGGGTTCGATCCCAGCCCCCGACCAACAGTGAGCTGTGTGGAGTTTGCATGTTCTCCCCGTGTTGCGTGGGTTTACTCCGGGATTTCTCCGGTTTCCTCCCGCATACCAAAAACATGTAGGTTTAGGGCGCTCGCGCATGCAGCGACCAGCAGCCGGTGGCTTGTCACCAGACTGCAAACCAAATCTACCTACGGGTACAAATAAGTAACAAAAAAAACAAACAAAAAAAAAAACATGCTGCACAATGAATCATGGACAAACATGGAGTTGCAAGGACGTGTGGACTGGCTGGATGATTAACATGACTATCCACAATATGCACTGTAGCAAATCGCTCAGTGAAAGAAGCTGCAGAGGTCTGCTGACCAATGCAGCCTCAAGACTAAAAAAAAAAAAAAGATTTGTCAATTGTACATTAAAACATAAGCTGTATGGAATAAAACACAGAAGACTAACACATGTGACCCAACATATTCTGTTACATAACTGCATAACACCTGCATAATAATTTTTTTTCAAACATTTTAAAAATGATATAATAATTTTCCTAATTAAAAACCGGACAAAAATGAAAAGTGTTTTTTGTGCTTTACATGTGTATAGGCTATATGTACTCTGGAGGATATCAAAAGGTAAAACTATTCAACAGCAAAATGCACAATGCAGGGCCTTCATATTTTGTTTGATTTTATGTCATCAGCCAATATAAATTTCCAAAAGTTTGTAGCCACTCAGCATTTTCACTAGTTATACGGGGGGGGGATGGGGGGGCTGAAAAGTTCACAGGCTTAAAAGTTCATTGTTGTCAAATTTCAGCAAATGTGGTTTATTTTTCAGCATAGTCTCCAATTCGGTCCACACACTTCTTCCATTGGTGTTGCAGTGCTTGGATACCTGCGGTTGAAAAATAAACCACATTTGGTCAAATTTGACCACTATGAACGTTTTAGCCTATGAACTTTTCAGGCCCCACCCCCTCGTAAGTTTATAGTTGCAAAGTTTGATTCCACACATCCACTAGAATTTGCTGGGGTGGAAGTCCATGTAAAGTCATGTAAAAAAAAAAAAAAAAAACATTAGGACACCCTTTATAATCCTGTGTTTTTTAACATATTTGGACACATGGATATCAATCTTAAAAATACTGGGAGATTCATGTAATAAAACTAAACAATTAAAATGAATTAAAGACTTTTTTTTCAAATTTTCTGTATAATGTAATTCTAAACAAATAGTGATGAATAAATTATGACACCCTCAATGTTTTATAGGATGCCCCGCATTGATTCCCACTTAAAATGCATTAAAAAAATGTTAAAAATACCAATAAAAACAAAAACAAGGTTAGACATACAGTAGATATGTGAACATTAAGGCCTATTGTGATTTCAAAAACAAAAAAAAAATAAACATTGTCCAGTGCTGAAGTTGACTGTGTTTACATAATGTGCGGGTCTTTGGGCTGCAACAACATCCATGTCTGCTTGCCAGAGTTATGTCCGCACGCAGTCCAAACCCTGTCTTAAAACACACACTTTGCTTGCTTTTTCTTGGCATCTTAAGATGAAAGTGACATGAGTTCAGACCCAGGGAACACGCACACAGGCTCGAGTCAATTGCAACAAAGGTTTATTAAATAGTGAGTGTGTGTGGGTGTGTGAGAGTGGGAGTGGATGTGCAGCTGGACGACAGGATGCACCAAGGGCAGAGCAGCGCGCCGTACGTCCAGACAACCCTAGGGCAGAGCAGAGGAGAGATTAGTCGCCGAGCCAAGCCCGGTGAATTAATACTCGGACTGTGGCTTACTTGCAGATGTTTCTGGTGGTAAGCCGCAGGTCTCCTGCCTGGAGGACAGCGGTCCAATGCGCGCTCGGCGCAGCGGGTGAGAGAGAGAAGCTGATGAGGAGAGGTTCTGCCGCCAAGGAGTCCACCTGTGCACAGGGGAGAAGGACTGGAGAAAAGGTGAGTGATAGGATGATGGCTTACGTGGGAAGCGATGGCTGAGGGTCTTTTGGAGCGTCGAGGAGAAGGCGAGTGTGGGTAGCACAATCTCTGATGAGCAAACGACTCCAGTCTGAAGCGCAGGGCAGAGCGGGCTAAATAGCCCGGGCTTGATGAGGCGCAGGTGTGTTCACAGCTGGAGCTGGAGATGGGCGAGAGTGAGCTGTGACAGTACTCCCCCCCCCTTCCCGAGCAGCGCCTCCCGGCGCTGGCTTACCTGGTGCGCCAGATGGAACTCCGAGACGAGGCATTTGTCCAGCACGAACGATGGACGCACCCAGGACCTCCATTCGGGGCCATACCCTTCCCAATCCACCAGGTATTGCAGCCCGTGACCTCGGCGGCGGGAGTCCAAGATGGAAGAGACCCTCCACGCCGGGTTGCCGTCGATGATCACAGGAGGGGGTGGAGCCCTAGGAGGAGGACAGAGAGGATGAGACACCACAGGCTCAATACAGGAAACATAGAATGTTAGGCAGACGTGGAGGGAGGGGGGGGGGAGCCAGAAGCACAGCCACCGGGTTGATGATTTTCGTGATGGGGAAGGGGCCAATGAATGTCGAGCCAGCTTCTTCCTCTCGGCCTTCAGGTTGATATCCCGCATAGACAGCCAGACTTGCTGACCCACCTGATAGCGCGGAGCGGCCCTCCTGTGGCGATTAGCTGCCCTGATGTTGCACTCAGCCGTGCGTAAAAGCGCACGGCGCACCGTTGTCCATATGCGCCGACAACGCCTGAGATGGGCCTGGATGGAAGGCACCGCCACCTCCCCCTCCTCTTCAGGGAACAACGGTGGGTCATACCCAAGTGATGCCCGGAAGGGGGACATCCCGATCGCTGACGACAAAGTGGCGTTGTGCGCATATTCAATCCAGGGCAGATGGGCGCTCCAGGAAGAAGGATTAAAGGAGGTGACGCAGCGCAGAAGGGCCTCCAATTCCTGGTTCGTCTGCTCGCACTGCCCTTTGGACTGGGGGTGGTGGTCGGAGGATAAATTCACCATGGCTCCCAGGGCTTTGCAAAAACACGACCAGACTCTGGACACAAACTGGGGACCCCGGTCAGAGACGATGTCCGCTGGGATCCCATGCGGCCTCATGACGTGTTGGACCAATAGGTCCGCCGTCTCCCGAGCAATAGGAAGACCATGGAGCGGCACGAAGTGGACGGTCTTGGAAAATCTGTCCACGATCGTCAGGATGGTAGTGAAGGAGTTGGAAGATGGGAGACCGGTAACGAAGTCCAAGGCCATATGGGACCAGGGTCTGCTGGGGGTTGGCAGACGGTGGAGAAGATCAGCTGGGGGAGAGGAAGACGTCTTCCCAGTCGCGCACTGGGGGCAAGCGCGGACGTAATTGGTGACTTTGCCCCGGAGGCCCGGCCACCAAAAGGACCTCTGAAGGAGTTCAATCAGGCGGGAGATCCCAGGGTGACAGGCGAGCTTGGTGGTGTGAGCCCAGTGGATGACGTCACTCCGAACCGAAGAAGGAACGAACAGCTTACCCGCTGGTCCGCCACCCGGGTCGGGTTCGGTTGCCTGTGCCCTCCGGACCTTGTCCCTGATGGACCAGGAGACGGTGCCCATGACACACGAGGATGGAAGGATGGTATGGTCCCAGTCCTCGGGGGCTTCAGGGGCAAATTGCCTGGACAGAGCGTCCGCCTTATCGTTCTTCGAGGCTGGGTGGTAGGTGATTGTGAACCTGAAGCGGCCAAAGAACAGAGACCAGTGCGCCTGGCAGGCGTTCAGACGCTTGGCCACTCTCAGGTACTCCAGGTTCTTGTGGTCGGTCCAGACCACGAAGGGCTGAGCCGCCCCCTCGATCCAGTGACGCCACTCATGGAGAGCGAGCTTGACCGCCAGGAGCTCTCTGTCGCCCATGTCTTAGTTCCTCTCCGCAGCTGATAGACGCAGGGAGAAGAAGGCGCAGGGGCAGATTGCCCCATCCACCAGTGAGCGCTGAGATAACACCGCCCCCACCCCACCAGAGGCGTCCACTTCCACAAGGCACTGCAGGGCAGGGTCCACCTGGGCCAGGACCGGGGAGGAGGAGAACTTCGTCTTCAGCGCCGCGAAAGCGTCCTCGGCATCCTCGGCATCCTCAGTCCTCAGAAAAGGCACCTTGGGGGAGGTGAGGCGGGTCAAGGGAGTAGAGATGGTGCCGAAGTTCAGGACGAAGCGCCGGTAAAAATTGGTGAAGCCAAGGAACTGCTGGACCTGCTTCTTGGATGAGGGGGTGGGCCACTCGACAACCGCCTTGACCTTAGCAGGGTCGGGGATGATCTGATTATGGGATATGATAAACCCCAGGAAGGAGGTCTTGTCAGTGTAGAATTCACACTTCTCCGCTTTAACATAAAGTCTGTTATCCAAAAGGCGCTGGAGGACCCGCCTCACGTGAACCCGGTGCTCCTCCCGCGACCGGGAGAAGATCAAGATATCGTCTAGGTAAACAAAGACGAACACCCCCAGGAAATTGCGGAGAACATCATTAATTAGGCGCTGGAAGACGGCTGGCGCGTTCGTGAGCCCAAACGGCATGACAAGATACTCGAAATGTCCGCTGGGCATGCAGAACCCCGTCTTCCATTCGTCACCCTCCCGGATCCAGACGAGGTGATATGCACTGCGGAGATCCAGCTTCGTAAACCAGGTGGCCCCCTGCAGAGAATCGAAAGCTGAATCCATCAACGGCAGCGTATACCTGTCCTTAACTGTAATGTCGTTCAGCGCCCGGTAGTCGATGCATGGCCGGAACGACCCATCCTTCTTGGCCATGAAGAAGATGCCAGCACCGACAGGAGACGAAGAAGGCCGAATGATGCCGGAGCTCAGCGATTCCTTGATATAGGAGTCCATGGCTTCGTGCTCAGGCGCTGACAGGTTGTACAAGCGACTGGAAGGCAAGGGCGCCCCCGGGCGGAGGTTGATGGCACAGTTGTAGGGGCGGTGGGGAGGAAGAGACTGCGCTTTAGACTTGCTGAAAACTATGCCATGGTCATGAAACTCCAGAGGGACTAAGGAGAGGTCTGGAGGAGGCACGTTGGAGGAAGGAAGAGGGAGTGATGGGGCACAAGCGGCGGACTGGAGGCAGGCCCCAGACAGAAGGTGCTCCAAGAGAGGACGCTTCCCAACTGCCAATCAAAGGTTGGTCCGTGCAGGCGCAGCCAGGGGTAGCCCAGAATGACAGAGGCAGCTGAGATGGGCAACACATAGAAGCTGAGGTCCTCTCGATGATTTCCGGAAATAATGACTGGGACTGGGGCTGTCCGGTGAGTAACCCGCTCCAGGGGGGTGGCAGCGAGAGAGACCAGATTCAAGGGAGCCGGCAGAGGAAGGCAGGGGATGCCCAAATGGGTTGCCAGGCCCTTGGAGATGAAACTCTGCTCCGCCCCCGAGTCCACCAGTGAGTGAGTGAGATGTTCAGTGTGGTTGTGACAGAATCGAATTGGCAGCATGCACTTGGATAGGGGGTTAGGCTGGGATGCGTCCGCGAGGCCCCCTATGGTGACTCGCGGACTCCCCCTTTTGGCCGAACCGGGCAAGATTCCAAGGCATGCTGGTCGTCTCCGCAATACATGCAGAGCCCCAGCTCCCTCCGGCGCTGTTTCTCTGCTTGTGGGAGCTTCGCCCGGCCAATCAGCATCGCCTCCGGGTCGTCGTCGGACTCAGGCGCGGGCAACCCCAGGGGGCGAGATTGAGAGGAGCGGGGAGGACTTCCGCTCGGCTGCCCGTTCTCTCAACCTGTTGTCCAGGCTGATGGTAAATGTAATGTAATGTACTTTATTTATATAGCCCTTTAAAACAACCTGTAGGTGACCAAAGTGCTTTACAGAAAATAAACAGCATTAAAAACACACAGAGCATTAAAAACAAATAACATAAACAAAAACAAAAAAAATACCTAAAAATAAAAATAAAATAAAAACAAATGCCAAGACAAATATCACCACTACTGGGTATTAAAAGCCATCCTAAACAAATATGTCTTAAGTTCTGATTTAAAAAGGGCCAGGTCAGAGATAGCACGTAGGTCAGGGGGGAGATTATTCCAGAACCTGGGGGTGGCAACAGAAAAGGCTCGGTCACCCCAATGTTTATACCTTGACCTAGGCACATCCAGCAAAAGCTGACTGGATGACCTCAAAGCCCTGCCTTGGTCACGGACAGTCAAAGTCTCAGACATATAAACTGGAGCAAGGCCATTAAGAGCTTTAAAAACAAAAAGCAAAAGTTTAAAATTAATTCTAGAGGGAGATCAGCTCGGAGAGCCGCTCCGGCAGACCCTTGCAGGCCAATTTGTCCCGAAGGCTGGCATTCAGGCTACGGACGAAAATGCTGCAGAGGGAAGCATTTCCCCATCCAACTTCCGCGGCCACAACCCGGAAGTCGACAGCGTAGTCGGCGGCTGACCGGCTACCCTGGCGAAGGTTTAGCAACTGGGTTGTTAGCACGTTATCACGGTCCGAATGGTCAAACACCTCGTTGAAGTCTTGGACGAACTGGGCATAAGTTAGGTTGGCGTAGCTGGGTCGCGCCATGACGGCGTAGGCCCAAGCTAACGCTTGCCCTTCTAGAAGGTTGGCGATGTAACCAATTTGGCTGTGATCCGTCTGGAAGTCCCCGGGGACACATTGGAACACCGACTCACATTGGAGAAGGAACCCATGCACCTCACCGAGCTTGCCGCCGAAGCACGTGGGCATGGGGATTGGAGTGAGACGGGCTGGTGCCCCCTGGTTAGCCTGGCCAGCCGGAGGAGCAGCGGGAGCTAGGCCGCCCTGAGGACCCGGAGGGAATGCATGCGGGGGATCCAGACGATCCATCGGGCGGGTGAGAATGGTGAGCTGATTCAATATGACCTGTTGCTGATGTATTACCTGATCGACTCGAGCCTCTAAGTTGGTTAGCCGGTGTGCGAGCCCGCTGTCCGCTGGGTCGCGCTGCTGGAGTGGTACTGACATGAGTTCAGACCCAGGGAACACGCACACAGGCTCGAGTCAATTGCAACAAAGGTTTATTAAATAGTGAGTGTGTGTGGGTGTGTGAGAGCGGGAGTGGATGTGCTGCTGGAGGACAGGATGCATCAAGGGCAGAGCAGCACGCCGTACGGCCAGACAACCCTAGGGCAGAGCAGAGGAGAGATTAGTCGCCGAGCCAAGCCCGGTGAATTAATACTCGGACTGTGGCTTACTTGCAGATGTTTCTGGTGGTGAGCCGCAGGTCTCCTGCCTGGAGGACAGCGCTCCAATGCGTGCTCGGCACAGCGGGTGAGAGAGAGAAGCTGACGAGGAGAGGTTCTGCCGCCAAGGAGTCCACCTGTGCACAGGGGAGAAGGACTGGAGAAATGGTGAGTGATAGGATGATGGCTTACGTGGAAAGCGATGGTTGAGGGTCTTTAGGAGCGTCGAGGAGAAGGCGAGTGTGGGTAGCACGATCTCTGATGAGCAGACGACTCCAGGCTGAAGCGCAGGGCAGAGCGGGCTAAATAGCCCGGGCTTGAGGAGGCGCAGGTGTGTTCACAGCTGGAACTGGAGATGGGCGAGAGTGAGCTGTGACAGAAAGAACATCAATCATCATATACTATGTGGATGAAGACTACATTCGTTTTCATTCCAAGCTGTTTTATACATTTTTTCTGCAGTGTTTGGTTCACGGGTTGCGGAGGTGTGTTGCCCTATTGCATGGCCAAGCACGTAACTCAGTGGACACGTCTTAAAGGGGCAGTACAAAAAAAGCACAATTTTAATATGTAAAATAAATCTCAAAAAATTTCTGGATGTAGATCATGATCATTACCAAAATCTAATCATCTGATCCCTGTGCCATTACACACTGTTATGTCTGTATATGGAGCCAAGGACAAGGCCAGGTGTTGAGCCGAACATACATTTATTAAAGGAGGGCACAGGTGCAACCTACACAGCCGCCAGGCAGAGGATGGCCAAAAGAGACCTCCCCGCCTTCCTGCTGCCTTTTTATAGTCCCGGGTGGTGGTGTGACCAGAAGGCAGAGCCACCACCCCGTGCCTCACATTATATTATAAATAACTACACTACATTTTATCCCCGCTTCAAAGAAGTCCAAAACACACACACAACTCAGACCCACCCCAATTTAGGACCCAAATAATGCACTAAGATGACAAACAATATAACATAAGTGGCCTAGCACATTCATACTAAAACAACTAAACTAGGGGGGACGGGTGGACTGCTGTCCCACCCCACACGGCAAAGCGGATTATTCTGCCACTTTTACTAAAACAAAAGTCCATCCACAAATTAAAATGACTGCCGTGTTCCGAAACTAAAATAAAATAGACAAAATAATCCCGCAGAACTACATACATAAGCAACAAATCATTCTGAACACAAGCATAACAATCAATTTATAATACACATATAATAAAACATTCCAAAAACATGCAGCATAATCAACCTATATACATATGGGGGGAGAAAACAAGTCCATGGGCCCTCTGGACTGTCCTGTTATCAGTCTGCCCCTTAAGGCAGCCAGCCTCCTGGGCTGCAGAAGGTCACCTCAGCACCGGTGCGCCTCCTCTTCATCACCACCGGCCGCTCCGCTCATCCAGGCCCACGTCCCTCAGTCACCTCCCGGGCAGACAGCATCTCGTTCAGGTGCCCCCACGAACCGTCTGGCAGCTGAAGATGAGCGTCCTCCCTTCTGGCCATGACGCGTAACCGTCCCTGGTGCTCCTCCAACCACTGACTGGCCCGTAGCTGCCATGGTCGTCCCTCCTCCTGAATCCAGTCCATGACTCACAGAAGGGTTTTTCTTGGCTCGCAGGGTCTCTGTGTTGCATGTTGCCTCGCCGTGCATACTGGTCTTGCTCCAACCTCTTTTGAATCTGCCACAGCCATCGCAATCGTGGCTCACTGTTCACCGAGCCACCTCAGCCAAGCTCTGGGAACAAATGGAACCAGCTTCTCGGCATCGCCCACCATCGCCGGCATCTCGCCGTGCCCCCCAGTACCCTTGTCCAGGGCGACCTGGGCTCCAGTGCAGGGACCCTCCTGTGATTGCCCTGACCAATACTGGTCCTGCTCACTTTCCGGGGTGCCAGGCAGTTCTTCATCCCACACTGCATCGACTTCTACTCTTGGAGTCGATCGGTCCCACAATCCACAGTCCGATCACTCATCTCCAGCACCGCATTTAATGGCAAAGCCCAAACCATAAATAAATCACAGCCCATTATGTTGTCACCCTGGGCTGTCACGGTGAGCTCTAGGTCCGACACCTTCGCTGATTTGTACTAGTCCGTCAGTCTCAGCATTCCCACTGTGGCCAGCCGCCCTCCTCCATATCCAAAAAGCATTGCTGGGTCACCTCCAAATCTGTAGTGTGGTAAAAATCATCCCACAGTAGTCCGATTCAGTAGGTAACCCACCGCTTCCGTGTCGATCAGCAATGTCACCTCCACACCATCCAACTCCATCATGCAGAACATGTATTCACTGGTGCTCGGGGACACAGTGTGGACAACTGTCGAGGCAGGAAGGTCTCATTTATACTGTGGACTTCACCACTTGAACATGAGGCATACCCTGGGAAAATGACGCAGGCGACCTCACTTGCCACAGTGCCTCGCTCTTGCCAGACAGTCTCTGGCCTTGAAGCGCTACTTCACAGACCTGCAGCCCATACGCATGGGCTTCCCTGGGGCAGACCTCAAATCCACAGCATTGGCATCTCTCGCGTCTTCTTCCACGCTCCCATCGCTGTCCGGGTCCGCTACTTGTGTGGTAACGGGGAACTCCAGTTGTTGGCAGCACTGTCAAAACCTGCTCCTCGGGATGGTGACGTTGTGCAGGGAGTGAAAATTGAGCGCCATCAGCTTGGCCACATCCTCAAAGCTGTCCTAGCTGCCAAGTGTGCTCAGTATCAGCAGGCCTCCAGTTCCCAAATTGCACACTAGCAAAGTGCTTACCCTCAGCCTGTCCATTCTCCTCGAGTTCAGCGCCACCATGTAAGCAAGAAAGACAGTGCACCGCCTCAGCCAGGTGCCTCAGCCACCCGGGAGCTCCCAAAACAGCCGAGCTCTAGACCCACATGCTTCCATACCTTCTTCATCCTTTTATCCTTGTCGCCAAAATGTTATGTCTGTATATAGAACCAAGGACGAGGCCAGGTGTTGAACCGAACATACGTTTATTAAAGGAGGGCACAGGCCCAAGCCACACAGCCACCAGGCAGAGGATGGCCAAAAGAGACCACCCCTCCTGTCTGAAGCCCTTTTATAGTCACCGGTGGTGACATGACCGGAAGGCGGAGCCACCACTCCGTGCCTCATATTATATTATAAATAACTACACTACACACAGCTTTCCTGAAAATTTCATCACAATCAATTCATAACTTTTAAATTAATGTTGCTAACAGACAGAAAAACCAACAAACCAATGAACACTAGCAAGAACATTACCTCTTCTCTTGGCAGAGGTAATTATGGAGTCAGCTTTTGGAGGGTGTTTTTTTTCAGCAATTTAATCTTGTTATTAAAAAAAAAAAAAAAAACAGAACAAGAAAAAAATCCAAACGGATACAACGTTTATTTTTGTTTATCAACCAGACTTTCTAGTTTCATAAAACACATTTGAAAACAACTCAGTGGAATCATTTGGTCATTAAAAAAAAAGATTAATTTTGTAATTTGAATTCATGAAACAAATACATGTGCAAGTGTAGATATGAAACGTTGTCTGGAGTTAAAAGATAGTGCTTTCAGACTTTTATGAGCTTTTGCACCGTGCTGATTAACTGGAATTGTACAACAGTTTTTTTTTTGTTTTTTTTTTCCCAACCAAGCAATTTGATTGTACAACCGGGATTCCAGGAATTACTATATTCCACTATAATACAATTCAGTTGAATTTAAACTTATTTATATAGCTCCATTTCACAACAACAGTCATCTCATAGCACTATCAAAATGGTAGGGGAAAAACCCACAACTGCAGAAAAACATCAGCAACCAGGTGATCCCCTGTGAGAAAGCACCTGGTGAGAGTGGAGAGGAAAATCTCCCTTTTTCAAGGAAGAAACCTCAAGCAGAACCAGACTCAGGGAGGGACAGTCATCTGCTGTGACTTGCTAGGGTATGAGGGGATAGAGAAGATGAAGAAGAAGAAAAAAACAGACATGTAGAGAGTAAGCAGTATGACGGGCATCTCAGTCTAAGGGATAGAGCAAACAGATGTTAACCAGGGAAAATATTAGATTGAGAGTGAAGAAAGGAGTGAAGCCCAGTCCATTGCTTGAGGTCCCCCAGCTTTCTAAACCTATTAGCAGCATAACTAAGGGGGTGGGGGTGGGGGGTAAGGGTCAACTGATCTCAACCTTTTATTTTTTTTTAGGGCCTGAGCCACTGACAACGTCAGTTGGCGAAAGCCCTATTGTATCTTCTCCATTTCTTTATTAGGGCTTGAGCCACTGACAACATCAGTCGGCGAAAGCCCTATTGTATCTGCTTCATTTATTTATTATTATTATTATTATTATTATTATTATTATTATTATTATATTTCTGCCTAAATTATCACATTTTTCACCCTCTGAACGTTAACCAAAATGCAATTTTTTTGGCAAACCCCTCAGACCCGGCAAAAAATTCGACAAACTGGAAAACATATGTGCCCCCCCCCCTCATTTTTGTGGGTGGGGTCAAACGTACAAGATCTATGGAGACTGGAGACCATAAACTTTGCCGCAGAGACATAAAATTTGGGTGAGGTGTGCATCACCTCAAGACATGTAAACAACATCATTGTGGCCCATACCCACCGCCAAGAGGAAGGCCGCCATCTTGCCTCAAAGTCGCCCCACTTCCAATTCGGAAAAAAAGTCACACCTCTCATTTGAACGCGCTAGTCCTAGGGACCTGCTCCGATTGAGCTCATTTTTACATGGTGGCATCTATAGGCAGTGGCCGTTAAAAATTGTATAAATTAAGTCAAAATCTCAAAAGGTGTGGCCAGGGTGCCATGGCGAAGTTTGACTCCTCCCCTTACAAAATTCAACCAGCTGTAAATCGGGCAAAAGTTGTCTGATGTCCACCAAACTTTCAATGATGGAAAATAGTCCCACCCCGAGCGCTGTAGTTCAACAAAAATAAATTCTCTAAATCTGAAAAAAAAAAGATTATGTTGTTTGGAAATTATAAAATAAATCATGAAAAAATGGTAATGATAGATGACACCAGAATTGAAATAGAACAGGAAAATAAGTTTCTGGGGGTGACGCTAGATAATAAAATCTCTGCAAACCTCACATCAGTCACATCCGGGCCAAGTGAGAAAAATGTATCAAGATACAGTAAGACACATTTTTGTCAAAGGGGTGCAGTTAAAATAGACAACCACAAGAGGGAGGCAAAGTACAAGAAGAGAAGAGATGCAGTCTACAGGGGATGCATTACAACATAATTTTTGGCAGTTACAGCAGAATTATTGTAGCAACACAGTGCTGTCCAGCTATCATATGTCACAGCTTTAGTTTCTATGCAGCAAAATATAAAAATCACACAAAATATGTAGTCACACCAGTGCAAAGAGTACTTTTTTACTTAAGATGTTAATAAACCATGGGATAAGATGGGTTGGACTGAGTTGGGTGGAAAGTTATTTAAGTAACAACAATTTGCACAAATACGTGAGTACAAATCACCATTCATGGACATCACTTGTGGTGTGCCCCAGGGGTCAGTTTTGGGATCCAAACTCTTTATCTTATATAGAAATGACATATGCCATGGGATAAGAGGGGTCGGACTGAGTTGGGTGGAAAGTTATTTAAGTAACAGACCACAATTTGTACAAATACGTGAGTACAAATCACCATTCATGGACATCACTTGTGGTGTGCCCCAGGGGTCAGTTTTGGGACCCAAACTCTTTATCTTATATAGAAATGACATATGCCAAGTATCAAAAATTCTGAAATTTATTTTTCCTGTGGATGACACAAATATCTGTTGCAATGGTGAGAATTTTTAGCATGTTTTAGAGGTGGTCACAACAGAAATGAAAGGTTAACGCTGTAGTTCAACAAAAATAAATTCTCTAAATCTAAAAAAAAAAAAAAGATTATGTTGTTTGGAAATTATAAAATAAATCATGAAAAAATGGTAATGATAGATGATACCAGAATTGAAATAGAACAGGAAAATAAGTTTCTGGGGTGACACTAGACAATAAAATCTCTGCAAACCTCACATCAGTCACATCTGGGCCAAGTGGGAAAAATGTATCAAGATACAGTAAGGCACATTTTTGTCAAAGGGGTGCAGTTAAGATAGACAACCACAAGAGGAAGGAAAAATACAAGAGAAGAGAAGCAGTCTATAGGGGATGCATTGCAACATAATTTTTGGCAGTTACAGCAAAATTATTGTAGCAACACAGTGCTGTCCAGCTATCATATGTCACAGCTTTATTTTCTGTGCACCAAAATATAAAAATCACACAAAATATGTAGTCACACCAGTGCACAGAGTACTTTTTTACTTAAGCTGTTAATACACCATTTACTTGAATGTAGTGATGTGTCGGTAAAACTTGAGTACATGGTAAGTGAAGAACGGATTCAGAGCCTTTAATTACGTATTTTATTTTTGGACTATAAATCATGATTCTTACTGTACAATTCCCTGTTTTTAACATATCTTAACCCTTTGAGCGTGTAGAATTTTTGTCAGGAAAACACAGAGTTTGAACTCAAATTTTTAAATGACAATTGCTTCAGAAAGGTAATAGTTACAGACAAAGTCCCAATTACAAAAATGTTGCAGAGGAACCCAAGTGTCTGCCAAGTGAACTTGCATCCATGCACTGTGCATAATTGGTCCTAATTTGCATATTGCAACAATCCAAATTTTATTATAACACAATAGTTTCAGAACGGTAATAGAGGCAAAGTCCCAATTATAAAAGTGTTGCAGAGGTACCCAAGTGTCTGCCAGGTGAACTTGCATCCATGCATTGTGCATAATTGGACTTAATTGTGCATAATTGGACTTAATTTGAAAATTGCGACAATCCAAATTTTACAACACTACAGCTCCAGAACGGTAATAGTTAGATGCAAAGTCCCAATTACAAAAATGTTGCAGAGGAACCCAATTGTCTGCCAAGTGAACTTGCATCCATGCATTGTGCATAATTGGACACAATTGGACCTAATTTGCATATTGCAACAATTGGATGGTTTAGTAAGGTCCTCAGATCGGCTCCGCCGGGGTCGGCAATGGCACTGGCAGAGCGCTGAGAAGACGATCAAACTTGACTATCTAGAGGAAGTAAAAGTTGTAACGAGGTTTCCATAGGTGAACCTGCAGAAGGATCATTAACTGTGGAGCAGAGAGTCGCCGCCCGGCCGCCGAGGCCGGAGGGGCTCCCTGCCGCTCTCTGGTATGAACGTTCGCCCGCCGAGGGTCTCTTTCTCCCCTCCCCCGTGCTGTGCAGGGGAGGGGGGGAGTCTCCCGAGGCTCTGCCCGGCTCTCTGTCTGAGTCCCTCCGCCGGGAAGGATGGAGGAGGGCCGGCTGGTGAGGCATCCAGGCCACCGCCGCCCCCCATGCGAGCAAGCTCTATCTCGGCAGTCCCTCCCGGGGGCTGACGGGTGCCCGCCGTGGAGCTCGCTGGGGGCTGGCTGTCCGGTGTGCCCACTGCCGCAGAACTCCGACCTAAGCGCAGCGCGGGGCCTTGCCCCGGCTGTCATGCCGCGTGCCTCTGGGTACCCAACTCTCCTCCCACTCCACACGCTCTGACATAAAAATATTTGACAAAAGAGATAGTGCCACTTACTGCTCACAGGAAGATCTGCGCCAAATGGTTTACTTTATTATTCATGCAGCCCTTGCAGTGATGACGGCACATTTTCCGAGCCAGCAAGGGGCAACGTGCTTCGTGTTCCGCGGGTGTGCGGGGGGGGCGAAGGTCCATTTACACCTGCTTGCAGGTTTAATTTTTTTTTGTTATTTTTCCACCTAAATGATCACATTTTTCACCCTCTGAACGTTAACCAAAACGTGATTTTTTTTGGCAAACCCCTCAGACCCTGCAAAAAATTTGACAAACCGGAAAACATATGTGCCCCCCCACCCCTCATTTTTGTGGGGGGGGCCAAACGCACAAGGTCTATGGAGACTGGCGACCATAAACTTTGCTGTAGAGACATAAAATTTGGGTGAGGTGTGCATCACCTCAAGATATGAAAAAAAAAAAAAACATCATTGTGGCCCATACCCACCTCCAACAGGAAGGCCACCATCTTGCCTCAAAGTCGCCCCACCTCCAATTCGGAAAAAAGTCACACCTCGCATTTGAACGCGCTAGTCCTAGGGACCTGCTCCGATTGAGCTCATTTTTACATCACGGCATCTATAGGCATTGGCCATTAAAAATTGTATAAATTAAGTCAAAATCTCAAAAGGCGTGGCCAGGGAGACATGGCGAAGTTTGACTCCTCCCCTTAAAACTTCAACCACCTGTAACTCGGGCAAAACCTGTCCGATGAGCACCAAACTTTCCTTGATGGAAAACAGTCCCACCCCAAATGCAATGACATCAAAATACCTGAAAACCAATATAGCGCCAAATAGTGGTTGACAAAAGAATTGCTGAAAACTGTTTTATTTATTACTCACGCGCGGCTGGCCAGAATGATGTGAAATTTTCTGAGATTCATCAGACCACAGCCATGATCATAACCGAACATCAACTTTAGGATGACATGAAATGTGTTACCATGGACACGCCCTCCTCGCCATTCAATCCGTGAGTTTATGGGGAGGGGTGGGAAGGTCCTGGAGTAATGAAATCTGGAACATAGATTGAGGTGACTGTCACATATAGTCCTATATGGGTGTACAACACATACAGTGACTGACAAGGAAGTGTTGCCATGACACCATGGTGAATTTTGACTCCTCCTCTTACAAATTCAACCAGCTGTAAATCGGGCAAAACTTGTCCGATGTCCACCAAACTTTCCATGATGGAAAATAGTCCCGCCCTGAATGCAACTACATCAAAATACCTCACAAAAGTTTTAGTGCCACATAGTGTTTAACGAAAGAATTGCTGAAAACTGTTTTATTTATTACTCACGCGCCGCTGGCCAGAATGACATGAAATTTTCTGAGATTCATCAGAACACAGGGATGATCATAACTGAACATCAACATTAGCATGGCATCAAACGTGTTACCATGGACACGCCCTTCTCACCATTCAATCCATGAGCTTATGGGGAGGGGGGGGAGGTCTTGGAGTTATAAAATTTGGAACATATGTTGAGGTCTCTGTCATATATAGTCCAGTATGGGTGGACAACACATAACTTACAGGGAAGTGTTGTCATGGCAACATGGCAACGGTTGACTACTCACCATGAAATTTTGGAAAGTTGTATCTTGGACAAACTTTATCTGATTTTCACCAAATTTGCGACAATGGATAATAGTCCCACCCTGAACACTCCGATATAAGATAACAAAAGTTTTAGCACCGCCTAGTGGTAACAACATTGGACCCTTGTAAATTGGACAAACTTTGTACAATTTTCACCAAATTTTATACAATCAATATTCTCCCTTCCCCGAGCTCGTCTATATACAAATAATAAACAAAAGTCATAGCACCCCCTAATGATTAAAGGAAGAATTACTGACTACTGTTTTCTTTATTTTCCTCTCACCAGCTTAACAAAATTAAATGACGGAATTACTTGGGCTCATTGATAGTACATGTACATAGTACAGAACTGTTTCCATGGCAACCAGCGTTCTTCAATGGCTTTCTTGCCATGCAAAACATGACAGTTAAAGCTCAGACAATCCTCGTCTGATTTTGGCCTAACTTTGCACAAGTCATACCGATCCCACTCTGAACATGTCTGCATATCAATATTCAAAAAACTGCAACTACTGCTGAGATTAGGTACTGCAAAAAATTGTTTCAAATTTTGTTCAAACACCAGTACTCACAATGACATGAAATTTTCAGTGGTTTTTCAGAATGCATTGGACTACCCTCAGTGGACATCACTTTTGTCCTGCGATAAGCACAGTTGTCATGGAAACCCATTTCTTGCCTTTCAATAACGGACACTTGTACATTGGACAAACTTGTTACAATTTGTACCAAATTTTCTACGATCGATATTAGTCCTGCACCAAACGTGTCTACATAAAAATAATAAACAAAAGTTTTAGTGCCCGTATTGTCAAAAGGAAGAATTGCTGAAAACTTTTTTCTTTCTTTTTCTCTCACCAGCAAAAAAAAAACAAACAAAAAAAAAAAAAACATGAAGGAATGACTAGAGCTCATTGACAGTACATGTATATAGTACAGAACTGTTTCCATGGTGACCGGTGTGCTTCAATGGCTTTCTCGCCATACAAAACATGACAGTTACAGCTCAGACAATTCTCGCCTGATTTGGAAAAAAAAAACTTTGCACAAATCATACTGATCCCACTCTGAACATGTCTGTATATCAATATTCACAAAACTGTCACACCCACACCTACTGCTGACATGAGGTACTGCCCAAAATTGCTTCAAATTTTGCACAAAGACCAGTAGTCACAATGACATGACCTTTTCAGTGGTTTTTCAGAGTGCATTGGACTACCCTCAGTGGAGGTCACTTTTGTCCTGCGATAAGCACAGTTGATACGGAAACCTACTCCTTGCCTTTCAATAACGGACACTTGTACATTGGGCAAACTTGGTACAATTTGCACCAGATTTTCTACGATCGATATTAGTCCTGCACCAAACGTGTCTACATAAAAATAACAAACAAAAGTTTTAGCGGCCCTTTTGATAAAAGGAAGAATTGCTAAAAACTTTTTTCTTTCTTTTTCTCTCACCAGCAGAAAAAAAATACATGAAGGAATGACTTGGGCTCATTGACAGTACATGTACATAGTACAGAACTGTTTCCATGGCGACCAGCGTGCTTCAATGGCTTTCTTGCCATACAAAACATGACAGTTACAGCTCAGACAATTCTCGCCTGATTTGGAAAAAACTTTGCACAAATAATACTGATCCCACTCTGACATCCTACAAGTACCTGGGTGTTCATCTGAACAATAAACTAGACTGGTCACACAATACTGACGCACTCTACAAGAAGGGACAGCGCAGGCTGTTCCTACTGAGGAGACTCAGGTCTTTTGGTGTACAAGGGGCGCTGCTGAAGACATTCTATGACACGGTGGTGGCATCAGCCATCACTTTTGGAGTGGTCTGCTGGGGCAGTGGCATTACTGCAGCCAATAGGAAGAGACTGAACAAACTGATCAAGAAAGCTAGCTCCGTCCTGGGGCAGCGCCTTGATCCGGTGGAGGAGATAGGAGAGAGAAGGATGGTGGCTAAACCGTCATCTCTGCTGGAGGCTGAGTTCCACCCTATGCAGGACATACTGAATGCACTGAGGAGCTCATTTAGCAGCAGACTACATCATCCCAGGTGCACAACCGAGAGGTTTCGCAGGTCCTTCCTACCAACGGCTGTCAGACTGTACAACCTAAGCAGGGCTGCTCGCAGAGATAGCAAAAAGACGTAACAACCTAATAGTTTTTTGAATGCAAAAGATGCAATAGACTTACACAATGGTCCCCTCCGGCATACAACTAGGAAAATACCGGTAGCTACGGAGGGTGAGAATATGTATGGGCACATAATCATACCATGTAGGATAACTAAGTAGACGGTTGTGCTGTTTCATCCCATCTAGCAACAATGCTGTGCACTGTGTGTGTTTATACATTAACATATTTATTCTATCTAGCTACAATGCTCCGCACTGGGTGTGTTTATGTTTATGTTTATATTTATATATCTATATATTCATTCCATCTAGCTACAATGCACCGCACTGTGTTTATATATCTACATATTATTCCATCTAGCTATACTGCTCCGCACTGTGTTTATATATTTACATATTTTTTCTGCCTAGCTGCAATGCTCCGTACTGTGTGTTAATATATCTACATATTATTCCATCTAGCTACATTGCTCCGCACTGTGTGTTTATGTACTCATATATTTATCCCATCCAGCTACAATGCTCTACACTGTGTGTCTGTGTATATATATATATATATATATATATATATATATATATATATATATATATATATATATATATATATATATATATATATATATAGTAATATGTGCATATGTATATTAGCTGCTTTTGCTTGCTTGCCTTTTTTTTTACTTGCCTTCTGATTGTTTCTCTGAGTGTTGCTATCCCTGTGCTGTTGCAATCCTGGAATTTCCCCGTTGTGGGACTAATAAAGGCTTATCTTATCTTAACATGTCTGTATATCAATATTCACAAAGCTGTCACACCCACACCTACTGCTGACATGAGGTACTGCACAAAATTGTATCACAATTCACACAAAGGCCAGTAGTCAGAGTGAAATGACATTTTCAGTGGTTTCTCAGAGTGTATTGGACTACCCTCAGTGGAAGTCACTTTTGTACTGTGATAACCACAGTTGCCATGAAAACCCATTCCTTGCCATTCAATATGTTTTATACTTTGGAGGGTTGGGAAAGTCCAAGAGTCACCAAATGTGGAACGTAAGTCAAGATGACTCTCTTCTGTAGTTCTGTGGTGTCTGCAACATGTACCTAAAATGTAAGTGTTATCATGGCCACATATCCGAGTTTACCTAATCGCAATATGTTGCACAGTTGTAATTTGGACAAACTGTGTTGGACTGTCACCGGAATTGCTATGATGGAGATTAATCCCACTCCGCACATTTGGCCCCACCCACAAAAATGAGGGATGGGGTTGCACATAACTTTTCCACTTGATCAAATTTTTTGCCGGAATTGCTATGATGGAGATTAGTCCCACTCTGCACACTCCTACATAAAAATATTTGACAAAAGGGATAGTGCCACTTACTGCTCACAGAAAGATCTGCACCAAATGGTTTACTTTATTATTCATGCAGCCCTTGGAGTGATGACGGCACATTTTCCGAGCCAGCAAGGGACGATGGGCACCAGGTTCCGCGGGTGCACCGGGGGCGAAGGTCCGTTTACACCAGCTTGCAGGTTTAATTAATTTTATAGTCCTTCATTAATCCCACAAGGGGGAAAGTACAGGCCATTCACCTGGGTGGATGACACAGCCACAGTGCGGTACCAATCCGTCACCATTCACACACACACATTCACACCTAGGGCCACTTTAGAGTCTCCAGTTAACCTAACTTGCATGTTTTCGGTGTGTGGGAGGAAACCGGAGTACCCAGAAAAAATCCACACAGACACAGGGAGAACATGCAAACTCCACACAAAAGGGTCGCTGATGGTGAGGGGGTGGGATTGAAACCATAATGGT
This sequence comes from Pholidichthys leucotaenia, assembly GCA_020510985.1. NCBI lineage: Eukaryota > Metazoa > Chordata > Actinopteri > Cichliformes > Pholidichthyidae > Pholidichthys > Pholidichthys leucotaenia. The sequence continues at coordinate 241,291,023 of CM035845.1, forward strand.
CAGGGGTGGAATCAATCCTGTGATCTTCTTTCTGTTCTGCCACGGTGCTAACCACTGTGCCACCAAACTAAATACAGGCTTTGTCAAAAAGGAAACTTTTAACCTTGTTCTTAAAAACAAAGCTCAAATCTTACTCCCGAATCCAGATTGGAAGCTGGTTAAGGAAAGGAGCCTGAAAATTGAAAGCTCTGTCTCCCATTGTGCTTTTAAAGATGCTAGGTATGACCAGTAATTATGGGAGCTTAGTGTTCTGTTAGGATAATAAGGTACTATCAGATCTTTTAAATAACAAGGGGCCTAATTATTTAGAGCTTTGTAAGTGATGCAAAGGATTTTAAACTAAATTCTAAATTCTATGGGAAGCCAATGAAGGGAGACTAGAACAGCAGAAATATGCACTCTCTTTCTAGTACCTGTTGAAACTCTAGCAGGAGCATTTTGGATCAAATAAAGTCTTTTTACAGATGTTTTAGGATACCCTGAAAATAAAGCGTTACAATAATCTAATCTAGAGCTAACAAAACCATGGATCAGTTTCTCAGCATCACTCTGAGACAAAATGATCCTATTCCTGGCAATATTACTGCTATGATAAAAAGCAGTAACAAGTTTAATGCAGTGGTTTGAAAAGTGTTTTCCCCCTTCCCGATTTGTCTTTTTTTTGTATGTTTGTCACACTTATATGTTTCAGATCATAAAACACATTGAAGTATGAGACAAATATAACACACGTAAAAACAAAATGCAGTTTTTAAATGAAGGTGATTATTATTAAGGGAAAAAAATTCAAACCAATATGGCCTTGTGTGAAAAAAGTGATTGCCCCCTAAACCTAATAACTGGTTGGGCCACCCTTAGCAGCAACAACTGCAATCAAGTGTTTGCAAAAACTGGCAATGAGTCTTTTACAGCGCTATCGAGGAATTTTGGCCAACTCATCTTTGCAGAATTGTTGTAATTCAGCCACATTGGAGGGTTTCTGAGCATAACCTGTCTTTTTAAGGTCATGCCACAGCATCTCAATCGGATCCAGGTCAGGACTTTTACTAGGCCACTCCAAAGTCTTCATTTTGTTTTTTCTTAAGCCATTCAGAGGTGGACTTGCTGGTGTATTTTGGATCATTGTCCTGTTGCAGAACCCAAGTGCGCTTCAGCTTGAGGACGTGAACAGATGGGTGGACATTCTCCTTCAGCAATTTTTGGTAGACAGCAGAATTCATTGTTCCATTTAACACAGCAAGTCTTCCCTGAAGCAGCAAAACAGCTCCAGACCATCACACTACCACCACCATATTTTACTGTTGGTATGATGTTCCTTTTCTGAAATACTGTGTTACTTTTACGCTGGATGTAATGGGACACACACCTTCCAAAAACTTATGTCTCATCAAGCCACAGAGTATTTTCCCAAAAGTCTTGGGGCTCATAAAGACGTTTTCTGGCAAAACTGAGACAAGGCTTTGTGTTCTTTTTGCTCAGCAGTGGTTTTCGTCTTGGAATCTTGCCATGCAGGCCTTTTTTTTTCCCTCAGTCTCTTTCTTATGGTGGAGTCATGAACACTGACCTTAACTGAGTCAAGAGAGGCCTGCAGTTCTTTGGATGTTGTTGTGAGGTCTTTTGTGACCTCTTGGATGAGTTGTCGCTGTGCTTTTGGGGTAATTTCGGTCTGCCGGCCACTCCTGGGAAAGTTCACCACTGTTCCATGTGAATGGGTTGCAGGAAGCCACGCATCTGAGGGCGGCCTTTAGGAATTGGTTTGCGTGCTCAACTGGCCCGTTACTTTGAGTGTGGTATCCGGAGGTGAGGCTGACTGTGGTGCCCAGGAGAAGGACTTCCATTCTTGAGAGGTGAATTGTGGGCCCCAGTAAGACACCATGTCCAAGGGGTTGCCATGAAGGTGGATAACATGAGAGGTCAAAAGTTTTGCAGTCTCGGAGGTGGAGGGCAACTTGGGGAGGTGCACCAAATGGATGGCCTTTGAGAAGCGGTCAATGATAGTGAGGATAACTGTGTTGCCCTTGCGAGGGGGGGAGACCCATGACAGAGTCCAACATTACCAAGGGTGACTGGGAAAAAGCAAGGGATGCAGGAGACCAGAAGGAGGTGAAGCGTCTAATTTGTACCTGACACACACTTGAAAGGCTTTGACGTAGTCCTGGACATCTGTCCACACTGTGGCCCACCAGAATGCTTTCTGAACCAGATTGATAGCTCGGGAAATACCCGGGTGGCAGGCAAAGAGGCTGGTGTGCCCCCACCAGATGACGTCACTCTGGAGGCCCGCGAGGACAAACAGACAATTGTTGGGACCTCCTTGGGTTTGAACTCAGTAGACTGGGCCTGCTGGACCCTCTGCTTGATCTCCTATGACAGAGCATCAAGAATACAGGAGGAAGGCACTATGGGTTCAGGAGGTGAAGAGGAGGATGATTGGTCGGGAGTGAACTGGCGGGAGAGAGTGTCCGGTTTGATGTTACGAGACCCGGGCCGGTAGGTGATGATGAGATTAATCTAAGAAAGAATTGGGCCCAGTGGGCCTGCCTGGCATTTAATCTGCTGGCCGACCTAAGATACTCAAAATTCTTGTGGTTGTCCACACTATGATGGGATGGATGGCTCCCTCCAGCCAGTGCCTCCACTCCTCGGGGGTCAATTTGTTTGCCAGAAGCTCTCGGTCCCCTACATTTTAGTTCCTCTAAGCAGCTAACGCCGGCCAAGAGAAATACGTGCATGGTTGGAGCTTCTGATCGGAGCTTCTGATCGGAGGCTGAACGCTGTGACAGGACAGTGCCCACGCCCTAATCAGAAGCGTCCACCTCCATTATGAACTGGAGCTGAGGGTCAACCTGGGCCAAGATGGGCATGATGGAAAACAGGGCTTTCAATTTCGAGAAAGCCCGCTCCACTGCCTCAGACCAGGCAAAATGCATCTTGACAAAGGTCAGCTGGGTGAGAGGCTGTGCAACCCCGCTGTAATTCCTGATGAACCTGCGATAAAAATTTGCAAAGCCCAAAAAGCGTTGGAGATCTTTGCGGGACTGTGGGGTAGGCCAATTGAGCACAGCCCTCACCTTGGCCGGAACGACGCTCAGTTCCCCTTCGGCAACTATAAACCCCAGGAAGGAAGTGGAGTGCATGGAAAACTCACACTTTTCGGCCTTCACAAGGAGCTGGTTTTCCAGGAGCCACTGTAACATGGCCCGGACGTGGACTGTGAGCTCCGCCGACGTGCAGGAAAAAATCAAAATGTCATTGAGATAAACAAAAACAAATTGGTTGACCGTATCGCAGAGAATGTCGTTGATCATGCGCTGGAAGACGGCCGGCACATTAGTTAGCCCAAATGGCATCACTAGATATTCAAAGTGCCCCAGATGTGTTTTGAAGGCCATCTTCCACTCGTCCCCTTCGCATATGCGGACCAGATGGTACGTGTTGCGCAAGTCTAGTTTTGAAAACACCGGCACGCGCTGTTGGAGCTCAAACGTGGAATTGATCAGAAGCAGAGGGTATTTATCCTTTACAATCATCGCGTTGAGCTTGTGGTAATCGATTCACGGGCACAGAGATCCATCCTTCTTCCTGACAAAAAAGAACCCTGCCCCAAGAGGAGCTGAAGAGGGCCAAATGAGGCCAGTGTTCAGGGAGTCCTTAATGTAGCTTTTCATCACCTCGCTTTCTGGCCCAGAAAGGCTGTAGAGCCAGCTGGAAGGCAATCGTGCACCACGGAGAAGGTCGATAGCACAGTCGTACGAGCGGTGAGGTGGTAAAGAAAGTGCTTTCGACTTGCTAAAGACCTCTCCAAGGTTATGGTAGACCTCGGGTACGAGGCTGAGGTCCAGCGGCTCCACCGGGAGGGAGGAGATGGGAGGGGATGGCAAACACGCAGCCAAAAAAAGACAGGATGCTAGACAAAAGGGGTTCCAGGAGGAGATTGAATTTTGTTCCAAATTGATAATAGGGTTATGTTTCTGGAGCCAAGGGTAACACAGGACCACCAGGGATGACGAGCTAGGGAGAATAAAGAATGACAGAGTCTCCCGGTGGTTCCCAGATAGATTGATGGAGATCAGCGCCGAGCGTTCGGTGATGGAAGCTAGACTACAGCCAGATAATGCGTTTAATGAAGCCAGCAATTTAGTAGTGAGGATGCCTACCTCCCACCTGAGCTGCGAGGAAATGAAATTCTTTTCTGCCCCGGAATCAATTAGCGCTGAAACCTTACTCTTGACCCCCCGTTAACTGGATGAGAACCGGGATAGAAAAGTTACCACGGTGATTAGTAGAATTTCTGCCCACCAGATCCAACACAGCTACTGACGGGCTGTGTCTTTTTGGCTTAAGATGGCAGTTAAACAGTGTGTGCTCCAATGAGCTGCAGTACATACATGTCGCTGGTGCTCCTCCAGAGTCAAACGGACTCGGCCAAGCACCATATCTTCGGAGGAAGAGTCAGGTTCGCCTGTGCCAGTAGCCGGATGGGGTGTACACAAAGCGGGCAGACCAGAGGAAATCCTCTGCTCTTTTGCAAGCTCATGGTACTGGTTGTCCAAACTGACAGCCTGAGAGGCCAGAGAGAAGTGGATCGCATGAACCGCCAAGTTGTCGCGGAGGTTGGTGTTCAGACCCTTGAGGAAGGCGCTGTGTAAGGCAACGTTATTCCACCCAGAGTCCACCGCGATGACCTGGAACTCCACAGAGAATTCGGCTGCAGACCGGCTCCCCTGACAGAGAGACATAAGGTGGCTCATAATATTCCCCTCACTCTCCGAGCGGTCAAAAGCCCGGGAGAACTCGCTAACAAACCAATCAAAGTCATAATTAGGGCCCTCAATGCTATTGAGAATGGACTGAGCCCAACTGAGAGCCTGGTCTCACAGCAGGAGGGTCAAAAAGTGAATTTTGGAAGTGTTGTCCGAGTACTCCCCTCCCACCTGCTCCAGATAAAGCTGAACATGGAGCAAAAACCCTGTGTATTTCCTCATCTCCCCTGCATATGGGGCTGGTGAGGGAACAGAAGTGGTACGGCAGATGGTAGTAGCCACTGGGACGGTAGGTGGAGAGGACGGGCCCGCACGAGACATATGGCAGAGATCGTCGGTGACCATGGTGAACTGCTAATAGCTTGTAGCTGCTCCGTGAACATGGTCACCGGCCGCTCTGTGACGTCTGAACGGTAAAGAACGGAGTGCTCCGCTGATGCAGCGCCTTCTGAGCTTAAGTCATGGCTGGCTTGTTCTGTCATGACTGCAAGGAGAAAAGCTCACGTGCAGGCTGCTAACACAAGAGAAGGCACTCAACACAGAGGGATAACGTAAACACTACTTTATTGAAATTAAACACACAGCCATAGAGAAAAGCAGCACACTCCATTGGGAACACACAGCCTGAAAGACAAGAGTGGATTAGGAATGAGGAGGGAGGCCGGGAACAATGGATTAACAGAGGTAGATCTTACTGTAAGCGAGCAGCGTTCTTGCTCCCTTACAGTTAAGATCCTCTGCAGGAACCCAGCGGAAGGTGGAGGAACCAGCAGGGCAGAGCTGACAGGAAGTGGAAGAGGAGTGGAGCTGGGGGATGAGTATGACCACGTGGAGAAGGGAGTCTTGATCGAAGATGATGATGGGACAGGTGAATGCACTGCAACTCCGGAGACACACCACGGAGATGGCAGAAACCTGGGGAGAGAGGAGGGGAAGGAGAGTTAAGCTGAGTTCCCAATAAACGTTCAGTTCCTGTGCTATTTCAATGCAGCTATACCCAACGAGCCAGCGCCGAAGCATTCACAAACAGGTCCTTTTAAGCCCTGGCAGAGCAGAGGCAGCAGATGCCTCCACTCATGGAGGTGCGCTGATGACCTGCAGAGCCTGGAGCCTGATGCAGAACATCCCACACAAAGGGAAGGGGAGTCATCACAATATCATGTCTACAGCATCTTGTAGGTATTTGTAGTACTGCTCTAGAATGGTTCAGGTCCTGCTAGACAGAACCATGTGTGTTTTGAATCTTCCTCTGCTTCCCTGTCATGTGGGGAACCACAGGACTCAATTTTAGGGCCCCTGTGTCATGACCCGAGCACCGATCTCGTCCGCGCTCGGGTCATACATCATCTTTTTCAGGCTTTGACAGCAGTGTCTCCCTTCTGGCTCCCCGGGCTCTTATTGTGACAGCGTCCGGTGGAGCTTCCTGCTGTCAAGGCCGAAACAGCTGTGCTGCATTCGGGGTGCATTCGGCGTTAAAAGCGGACGCCGAATGCACCCCGATGCAGCAGTCTCTGTTTATCTCCCTATCAAAGCTCCGTGAAGACTCCTCGCTGTCTGTAGCATCGGGCATCCCCCGGCTCAGACGCCGTCTTCTCATCATCCTCAATTGTAAGTTATCCTGTTGTTATCCTATCCTTGTTGTAGTGTGTTTTAGCCCACCGTGGCTCTTTCCTTTGTAGTGTGTGTTATCCCCTGTTCCCTTACCTTTAATAATAAACACCTTTGCAAACTCACCGGTGACTGTTGGCGTCTTATGGTAGCTCGCGATGGCCACCGTGACAGTAGACTGCTGCCAGAATGTCTAGAGAGAGGTGTCACACCGAGACGCCATTCTCCGTGAGTTTTTGCATAAATTGGACTTTGTTCTTCCCTGTCTGGATGTCCACTCTGGGAGAATGCCGTCTCCCAGGAGCCGTGTTCGGCGCCTGGGTAATGAGGTAGCGAGCGCCTTGGAGTATGTTGATGGGACGCTCCTCGCCGCTACCTTTGATGACAACCCCAACGACATGCGCTGGCACCTAGACTACGCTGAGGTTCTCCTGGACAATCTTCCTCGCTACGTCGACCACCCTGAAGTCAGTGCGAGGAGAAATGACATCGCCACACAGCGCGAGATACTCTGTGGGCTGGAGGGAAATCCCGGCAGGGAGCCGAAGAGGAGGAATCATCGCCCCTTGCTTCGGGATCCTGCTCCTGCCTCCTCTCCTGCCCAGGAGTTCGCGCCATCCAGAGGTCTTTCCCCATCAAGCATGACGTCAGTCGGGGTTCCCCCAGAGGAGCTGCAGCTGACTACAATTAGCATCTGGGACCGAGTGGCTGCTGCTCGCTCCGCTGTTCATCCATCTTTAATCATGAAGCATGTGGCGGGGGCGGTCAGACTGGTGGAGAGGAGTCCCGGGCTAAGTGACTTTCCTGAGTTCGCTGACCTCCTTGCCTGTGTCTCCGCACAGGAGCGGCGATTCCCGGACCTCACCTTCGCCTCGCCCTCTGCCAGAAACCGTTGTCACCTCCACAACCCTCCTCAGCGTGAACCCTGTTCGGATCCAGTTCCGGGTTGCCGTAAGGGCTCAAACCCCCACACAGCTGTCACTCCTGCGCCTAGTCTAAGGGGAATCCCCGTAGCTTCATCTCCCGGGCCAGCATCTCCTGCTGTCCCGTCAGCACTCCATGCCCGGCTCGTCTCGGCTGTCGTCCTCTACTCCTCGTCACCTATCCCGGCTGCTGTGTGTCTCTGGAGTCCTGTTTCGGCGAGCCCCGTCCCGGAACCTTCTCGAGCGGCTCCCCCTTGTCCTCCCAGGGGGCCCTCTGTCATCGTCCGGTGGGGAAAGGGAGGAGCAACGTCCGCCGCAGCAGGCACCATCCAGCCTCCAGGAGACAGGCAAGTCCAAACTCATCCATATTCTCATTATTGTGATTTTCCTTGTCAGACACCTGGGGGTGGAGTTCGGGGTTCACAGTCCCCCGAGCTTCCACCACCTGCTGTGGCTTTAGTTTTTGATCCCACATCCTCTGTGTCTCCCTTCCCTGAGCGGTCCTTGACGCCAGGCCAACGTCGCCAGATGAGGAGGGGGCCTGCAGTTCTGGAGAGCCTGGTTCCAGTACCGCAGCCATGTCGTGGGCGGAGGAGGAGAGCGGACCGCAGCGTGGAACCTGCGCCGACGAGGAAGCGTCCCCGGGTCTCCACGGACGAGCAGTCCGGTCCAGCGGGTCGAGGGTCCCCTGCCACCACGCCGTGCGGGCCGTCGGTGTGGACATCGGTGCCGGAGGATCCAGAGGCTGCGGACACCATCATGCCAGCTGCGGAGCCTGACTTAGCTGAGTGGGAGCCTGATAACGACCTCCTGCCGTCTGAGCCCGGATCTTTGGAGTCCTGGACGGCATCAGAACCCGAGATCAGGCAAGTGCTCTGTATTGTCTTTCTCCTTTCCTTTCTAGAGCATTTTTTCCTGTCTCTTGGGGAGACGAGCCGGGTGCAGCCGCCCGCTGAGTCCGAGCTTGTCTCGCCGGGTTTTGCCGCTGCCGGTGATCCTGATCCTGGTTCTTTTCTCTCTCCCGAGCCTTCTCCCAGGGTCGCCGGCGAGGAGCTGCTTTCGCCCGCAGTGCCAGAGGTTCCGGGTTCAGGGTTGGAGGTCAGTTCTGGTGCGGCGCCGACCCATTCGGGGTCCGACGCGGGTGCAACCATGACCCAATCGGGGTCCGTCGCGGGTGCAACCGTGACCCAATCGGGGTCCGACGAGGGTGCAGCACCAGCTGGATCCAAGTTTGGTGAGGGAGCTGCAGATCCTCTGCCACTGGACACTGGACCGGCTCATCTTCTCCCCCATCTTCACCGTCATCCTCATCTTCACCCTCATCATTCCCCCAAGCCTTCTCCCCCAGGTGCCGTATGGACCTCTCACTTTCGGCCCGTCTCGCCCACGCTATTTCCCTCTACAGGGAAGCCGTTGCCTTTCTCTCCCCTGCGGTTCTGGTGGCTGAGCGATGTGGGTCAGCCGCCAGAATGACTGCCGCGCCCATTTGGCTCTCTGGGCTGGCCACCCGACCCACCGGACTCTCTATTCGGCGGCCTGGTCCGGCCACCTGAAGTACTGTTTGTCCTGGCCTGGGATTCGGGTAGGCCGCCTGAACTCTTCCCATTACCCCTGTTGGCAGCTTGGACGCTGGGTGCGGGGAGGCCCCCCGAACTGTGTAATTGTGCCTGTCATCCCTGTGTTTTTCCCGTCTGTTTCTTTGTAATTTTGTGGATGTACGGGTATGTCATTATGATTTCTTGTTATCTCATCGCTGTTAGCGTATGTTTGTGTTTCGTGCACCTTATCTCTGTTAGTATGCCCTTGTTTTCCTTCTATGCCCTCTCCTGTTGTTGCATTCCTTTTTTCTTTAGGGTTTGGTCCATATATTGTCTGCATTCATGGAGTATTGTGTTTGTTTGTTTTTTTTTCTCTCTTCCCTACCATACTCTGTGATTGCTTCGTTTGTCCCCTGTCAGCGTCATTTTTTTTTTCTTCTCCTTTTTCATTCCCTCCTGGCCTGCGCCCCATCCGCCCACCCTGGGGGTGGGGGGGTGGGGGTGGGGGGCTTGGGTGTTATTAAAAGTTCTGAGCCCGGCCTCGAGGGGGAGGTACTGTCATGACCCGAGCGCCGATCTCGTCTGCGCTCAGGTCATACATCATCTTTTTCAGGCTTAGACAGCAGTGCTTCCCTTCTGGCTCCCCAGGCTCTTATTGTGACAGCACCCGGTGCAGCTTCCTGCTGTCAAGGCCGGAACAGCTGTGCTGCATTCGTGGTCATTAGTGACCAGCGTTAAAAGTGGACCCCGAATGCACCCCGATGCAGCAGTCTCTGTTTATCTCCCTATCAATGCTCCGTGAAGACTCCTCACTGTCTGTAGCATCAGGCATCCCCCGGCTCAGACGCCGTCTTCTCATCATCCTCAATTGTAAGTTATCTTGTTGTTATCCTGTCCTCGTTGTAGTGTGTTTTAGACCACCGTGGCTCTTTCCTTTGTAGTGTGTGCTATCCCCTTTTCCCTTACCTTTAATAATAAGCACCTTTGCAAACTCACCGGTGACTGGTGGCATCTTATGGTGGCTCGCGTGGGCCACCGTGACACCCTGCTTTCTCACTTTACTAACTTTTACTGGGTTCCATTCTTAGAAAGCATGGTATCTCCTTCCATTGTTACGCCAATGACACTCAGATATCCTGTATGTTCCATTAAAGTGGAATGAGGACTTTCAAGAAAATCTCGTCTTGCATGTATTAATGACATTAAAGACTGGATGGCTTTAAACTTCTTAAATGTTAATGAAAATAAGACTGAAGTGATAGTGTTTGGACCCAGTGGCTCCAGCAAGTCCCCACCTGTTTACTTGGGTCTCTTGGCAAGGTTTGTTAAGTAAACCATTACTACTGTACATTGTGTTCCAAATTATTATGCAAATAGGATTTTAGTGTCATAAGGATTCAATTTTTTGTTTTTCAATTAAATTCATGGATGGTATTGTGTATCAGGGCTCTTTGAATCTTTGATATCAATCTAAGACACCTGTCATAATTAGTTTGCCAGGTGAGCCCAATTAAAGGAAAACTACTTAACCTCTTAAAATTCTGTGGCGCACCGGTGCGCCTTTGAGCCTCCCCTCTCTTGTGGTCATGGTTTTTTTGAAGAAAATATTCAGTTTCGATGTCAGACATTCCAAAGGCTGTAACTTGAAAGTGGCAAGAGATAATAGCTTACTGTCAATTAGAAAGGTGTAGAATATGATCCAAAGTTTGACATACGAGCAAATTTATGAATCTAATTTGTATAATGCAGTGACAGCCTTATCAGCTTGCATAACTTTAGGTCAAATGTTGACTTTGGACATATTTACACAAGGATTTTTTTTTTCTTTTTTGTCATTTCTTTTTTTCCGGTTCCGGTTCCGCCGGACCAGTGGCGCCACATGAGTTGGCTGCCCGTTGCAACAGCCTTTTTTTTTATCTTCCTTCTTCTTTCTACACCTTTCACTATATATATATATATATATATATATATATATATATATATATATATATATATACGGTATATATATATATATATATATATATATATATATATATATATATATATATATATATATATATATATATATATATATATATATATATATATATATATATACGGTGTATATATATATATATATATATATATATATATATATATATATATATATATATATATATATATATATATATATATATGTATATATATATATATATATATATATATATATATATATCACGGACACACAGATCGCACCAAAGGTCTCCTGAGTCGGTGGACGGAGCCACTGTTTACAGCAGGAGACGTTACAGCAGGAAGAGCTAGTGCTAGCTAGCACTCAACCGCCACCCGGTGCTAACGGTGAAACTTGACATACCGGGAACTGTAGCAAAAATGACGCTGGTGCCTGGCTGGAGTTTAGGCGGCGTGCAAGAAATATAAGACAGAATAATAAAGAGTGATGGCAAGAACCAAGCAGACCGCCCGTAAAATCTACTGGAGGAAAAAGCCCCCCAGGAAGCAGCTAGCCACTAAGGCTGCTTGGAAAAGCGCTCCGGCCACCGGCGGAGTGAAGAAGCCTCACCGTCACAGGCCCATGGCTCTGAGAGAGATTTGTCGCTACCAGAAATCCACGGAGCTGCTCATCCGTAAGCTGCCCATCCAGCGCCTGGTGAGGGAGATCGCTCAGGACTTCTAGACCGACCTGCGCTTCCTGAGCTTTGCCGTCATGGCTCTGCAGGAGGCCAGTGAGGCCTACCTGGTGGGTCTCTTCTTCGCTAAGAGGGTCACCATCATGCCCAAAGACTTCCAGCTGGCCCGCCGCATCCGCGGAGAGAGAGCTTAGACTTTCTGCTGCACATTCACCAACCATAATGCTCTGCACTGTGTGTCTATATATATATATAGTAATATGTACATATGTTTACTAGCTGTTCTTGTTTTTTCTTGCCTTGTGATTGTTGCTCTAAGTGTTGCTATCCCTGTGCTGTTGCAATCCTGGAATTTCCCCCATTGTAGGACTAATAAAGGCTTATCTTATCTTATCTTATCTTATTTTTGTTTTTGGTTATTTGTTATTTTATCTTCAAAGTATATGAACCAGAAATTCAGTAGAATGTACACAAACCAATAAAAAACGTAAGACCTACCACTTGTAATGTCTTCATTTGTTATTTTTTTTTCATCCACAGTCCTTATTTCATCTAATGCCAGTCATTTTCGCTTTCTCTCCCACATCCAGAAACTGTCACATATATGTTACGAATTATTCCACTTCAATGTTGGTTACATTGCGCCGCTGAACTGGCGCTGTTGTTCTCTGTCATGATGTGCTGCTCCATCGATGGCAGATGGAAGCATGTACACACTGCAGACTGTCTTCTACTGTCACAAAACATAAATATTCCCCTTCAGAAGCTAAATAATCTCTTTTTAGAATCATAGTTATCAAAATTTGGAGCAAACGCTTCCTCCGTGTGGAAATATATGTTGGAATGGAGCCTTTGTTTACATTCTCTCCTTCGTGTTACCAGAAACTATTTTTGCGATTGTTCATTGGGTGAAGTCCTCCAGTCCTCCAGTGAAGAGCAGTAAGCTATACGTGTCTGACATCTTGTCATGTTAAATGCTTGGTACAACTGGTTTTCTGTGCTTTTGGGAAACATCGTGTGACAGGCGCTGAACTGTGCCAGGGACAGCGGGTGATGCTGATGTCTTATGAAAGCAAAATGTCAAAGGGTTAAGAATGATGTTCCACATTATTAAGCATGCCCCAGTTTTCAAGCAATATGGGAAAGAAAAAGGGTCGCTCTCCTTCTGAAAAGCATCAAATAGTGCAATGCCTTGGACAAGGTATGAAAACATTAGATATTTCATGAAAAATTAAGCGTGATCATTGTACTGTGAAAAAAATTGTGACCGATTCAGAGCACAGATGTGTTTGTACAGATAAAGGCATAATGAGGAAAGTTTCATACAGACAAATCCATCAGATTAAGAGAGCAGCTGCTAAAATGCAATTACAAAGCAGCAAACATGTCATGAATTGACCCACAGGGGCAGGAAGGCAGACCCAGGTGCTGAACCACTAGTTTGAGATATTTAATGAAAAAAACACAATTTCAAACAGTGCACAAAAACAACACTTACGGCAATGGCGAAACAAGTATTAGGCTGGGTAGACATTAGAACAGTGAAAGGGTTCTAACAGGAATAGAATGGTTTGACTCCAACAATAAGTGAATGAAGCAACGGTCTTTAAATAGAGCAAGAATCCAATGAACACAAATGATTGCAGGTGTGGATCACATGAGCAGGAAGGTTGACCTAATTATTGACAGGTGTCAGCCGACAACCCGTGAACTGAACCAATGGCAGGAAACAGAGAGAGCAACAAATACAGGATGATTGCTAAAATAGGAGTGTCTGGAGAAAGAGGTGGGGAGCTCATGTCAAACAGAACCATAATAACCAAAACCAACACAGTAACATAATACACAAGAAACAATCACACAAAGCTGAGAGAATACACGGAATAACCAGAAGTAAAGTGAGAACATAAGCACAGTGAAAACACCACGCTCAGCTGCATGACAAAAAAGGTATTTGAAGCTGATGATGCCTCTGGAGTCCCAATGATCTCAAGGTGTAGGATCCTCCAGAGGCTTGCAGTTGTGCATAAACCTACTATTTGGTAACCCCTAACCAATGTTCACAAGCAGAAACGGTTGCAGTGGGCCTAGAAATAGATGAAGACTAATTTTCAAACAGTCTTGTTTACTGAGGAGTGCTGTGCAACCCTGGATGGTTGAGATGGATGGAGTAGTGGATGGTTGGTGGATGGCCACCATGTCCCAACATGGCTGCGACATCAGCAATGAGGTGGTGGAGTCATGTTTTGGGCTGGAAGCAAGGGGAGAGTGCTTGTAGGCCCCTTTATGGTCCCTGAAGAGTTTCTGACTGATCACTTTTTTCCATGGTGCAAAAAGGAGAACCGTGCCTTTCGCAGCAAAATTATCATCATGCAGTACAATGCACCATCTCATACTGCAAAAAATACCTCTATGTAATTGGCTGCTATGGGCATTAAAGGAGAGAAACTCATGGTGTAGCCCCCATCGTCCCTTGACCTCAACCTTATTGAGAACCTTTCGTGCTTCCTCAACCAAAAATTTTATGATGGTGGGAGGCAGTTCACATCAAAACAGCAGCTGTGGGAAGCTATTCTTACATCTTGCAAAGAAATTCAAGCAGAAACTCTCCAAAAACTCACAAGTTCAATGGATGCAAGAATTGTGAAGGTTTTATAGAAGAAGTGGTCCTGTGTTAACATGTAACTTGGACTGTTAAGATGTTTTTTGATTGAAGAAGCTTTTGATTTCAACAAATATGACCTCCTAATGCTGCAAATTCAACAAATAACCATTTTCAGTTCTTTGCAACAAATAAAATGTTTTGAAACGCTGTTGAACATAATCATTTGGAGCAATGCATTTTGTGTATTTTATTTTTGGAAAAAAATAGTTATCAATGGGAGGTTTGTTCAATAAAATTTGAAGCACGGCATGGCAGCACGGTGGCACAGTGGTTAGCACTGTGGCAGTACAGCAAAAGTGTCACGGGACTGATTCCACTGCTGACCATCGTGGGTTTGATCCCACCCTCAGACCATCGGTGACCCTTCTGTATGGAGTTTGCATGTTCTCCCTGTGTCTGTGTGGGTTTCCTCCCACAGGCCAAAGACATGGAGGTTCGTTAGGTTAATTGGCATCAACTGGGGATTCTAAATTGTCCTTAGGTCCTAGGTATGAATGAGAGTCCTTAGGTATGAATGAGAGAGTGAATGTTTGTTTGTCTCTATGTGTTGGCCCTGCGATGGACTGGCGATCTGTCCATGGTGTACCCTGCTTCTAGCCCAAAGATGCTGAGATAGACTCCAGACACCCCCCCACCCCCGTGACCCAAAAAGGATTAAGCAGTTGAAGATGGATGGATGGATGGTTGATAACTTGAAAATCATACTGACTATATTTTGCATTGACTATATACGTAGGAAAATCAGAGACAAACATCATTTGGATAATATTTTGAAAAGCGGTGTAATTTTTGTTTTAAGTCGGACAGTGATTTTAAATTAGATTCTCAAATCACTGCAGTAGTGAAGTACATTTTTTTTTTTTTTTTTTTAATTTAAGGCAGCTGGAAAAAGTAAAACCCATTCTTTCAAGGCAGCACTTTGAAACAGTAATCCTTGCCTTCATCATGTCTTGGCTGGATTACTGTCACCATCATCATCATAGCAGTCTGTCAGGGAGACAAAGAGTTTCATTTAGGTCAGATTCCTCCACACAGCTCTGTCCTTCACCTTCTGCTGCAAGGAACTCCTGACCTTGTTAACCCGGGCCGTCCAAGCCGGTGTGAGTTGCTTTTTGACTGACCATTTCATGAAACTGCTTGCAAATATTTAAGTACCGCTAGCTTTTGCTGGACTAGCAGCATATTCTTGGCAGATAGAGGTATTATCAGTTGCAAGGACAGGCAAAAACAAACTGACTGCAATACACTTTATTTTGGAGCCAGCCAGGCTTCCCTCTGACATCTCTGTTTAGTTCAAAATGCTGCTGTAGGTCTTTTAACTGGAAAATGTAAAAGGGACTATAGTTAGTTAGTTAGTTAATCCCTTCACACCCGAAGGTGTATATGGGTGGCGCCTATCTCCGTTTCTCTGACCCTAGGCCACAAAAAGGGACTATAGCCTCCATTTAATAATGCATCAGATTTATATAGCGCTTTATCATAGACACTTTACAAGTAAATACATTATTCATTCACTCCAGACAGACAACGGTAGTGGCAAGCTACTACTGTAGCCACAGCTGCTCTGGGGCAGGCTGACAGAAACGTGGCTGCCAATCCATGCCAACGGCCTCTCCGGCCACCACCAAACATTTATACACATTCATACCCAGTGTTATGGGCTCTGGAGGCAATGCGGGTGAGGTGTCTTGCCCAGGGACACAATGGCAGGATATCTGGGGAGAGTGGGATTCGAACCGCCAACCATCGGGTTATTAGACGACCTGCTCTACCTCCTGAGCCACTGCCGCCCCGGTTTACCGGCTTCCTGTGCTCTTTAGGGTTCATCTTAAAATTCTTTTGTTTTAAAATCATTAAATTAATTTTACCTGTCTCAGCTGCTTCACCCTTATGCTCATGCTTTGTCTCTCAGGTGAGCTGATCAGCTACTCTTGGAGATACCGCAATCAAAGAGGAAGCTCAGAGGGGACAGAGCTTTTTTTTTTCTGTTGTTGTTTCTAAATTATGGAATAATCTGTCCTTTAGACAGGCTCCTTTACTAACAATTTTTAAAACTCATCTTAAAGCCCATTTTTATTCTCTGGCTTTTGATGCAGTTTGAGACATTGATTTTATCTGTTTTTGTTGCTTCTGTTGTGTTACTATTGTTTTATTTGTGCAGCTTTGTACCTTTTTAGCAGTATTTTGTTTTTATTGTTCTTTTTTTTGTTTTTATATATTATTTATCGTTGATGTACAGCACTTTCTTTCAGCTGTGGTTGTTGTGCTTTATAAATAAAGTTCAAGTGGATTAAACTGGATTTATTTATTTTTTTGTGGGGGGGGGCATTATTGTTTCACCTTTTGTGCCATTAGAATTGAAGTTGCAGTGACACAAGCAAAATAATGTGCAAAATTGTGAGATGACTTCAAACACTGGACAGTATCAATGTGCAAGCGTGTAGGTGGAGAGTAGTTGGGTTTTTAACTCACAGGAAGACCTCACCTCCCTTCATATTTCACTTTCCAATTCACCAAGCTCTGCACTAACATTTCATCTACAGATAAACTGTTTGGTCTCCAAAAGGCTTTTGGAGAAATTACATATCTTTCCTTTCATAAAGATGCCATTAGTATCTGGGAAGTAATGGGAGCCACTAATTTGATAGTCTGACCTTAAGCTATTCATCAGCTCAGAGGGAAGAGAAGAATAGATGATGCAGGAGATCACATTATAATTTGGCTACAGGATCCAATAGTCTAATGACAGCATTAACTCAAGCAGCTGCAAAGAAAATGTTTGGCGATGTAAGGAACCAAAGGCTTGTAGTAAAGCAGAGTGCACCAGATAAATCAGTTAAAGAGTCCAACTTCACAGCAGGAAGCAAATATAATATTCAAGCAATAACATAAACAGGGAGCCAGCACTTTCATTGTTTTAGTTTAGCCCTCAAGCAGCTCTTAATAGTCACAATAAAAATGCTAATTGTTTCTCCATATGATAAGCTAAATATAGCAGTGCCAAGTGGTCTTATTTTTTCTTCCCTTCTGCACTGATATACTGTAGTCCGTTTTGACTTTGAATGAATGAATGAATGAATGAATGAATGAATGAATGAATGAATGAGAAAACAAAAAGAATAACAAATTTGGTACTGAGATGTATTTGTGTATGTATGTCCTTCTTCTTTCTGATCCGGTGATGGCTTTCTGATCCGGCACACCTTTCACTCTATGTGTATCACAGACACACAGATCGCCCCGGGGGTCTCCCGAGTCGGCGGACGGAGCCTCTGTTTACAGCGGGAGATGATGCAGCGGGGAGGAGCTAGCTAGCACTCGGCCGCCACCCGGTGCTAACGGAGAGGCTCGACATACCGGAAGAGCTGAAGCGGGAGCGACGCGGGTGCCGGATTGGAGTTTGGGCGGTGTGCAGGAAATATAAGACAGAATAATAAAGAGCGATGGCAAGAACCAAGCAGACCGCCCGTAATTCTACTGGAGGAAAAGCCCCCAGGAAGCAGCTGGCCACCAAGGCTGCTCGAAAAGGCGCTCCGGCCGCCGGCGGAGTGAGGAGGCCTCACCGTTGCAGGCCCGGTGCCGTGTCTCTGAGAGAAATCCGTCGCTGCCGGAGGTCCACGGAGCTGCTCATTCATGGGCTGCCCTTCCAGCACCTGGTGAGGGAGATCACTCAGGACTTCAGGATCGACCTGCGCTTCCAGAGCTCCGCCGTCATGGCTCTGCAGGAGGCCAGCGAGGCCTACCTGGTGGGTCTCTTCGAGGACACCAACCTGTGCGCCATCCACGCCAAGAGGGTCACCATCATGCCCAAAGACATCCAGCTGGCCCGCCGCATCCGCGAAGAGAGAGCTTAGACTTTCTGCTGCACATCCACCAACCACAAAGCTCCGCGCTGTGTGTATATACGTATATATATATATATATATTCCTGAATTTAGGCGGATTTATGATCACTTTGTATTTCATATTTATTTATATATATATATATATATATATATATATATATATATATATATATATATATACTAGCTGCTCTTGTTTTTTCTTGCCTTCTGATTATTGATCTGAGTGTTGCTATCCCTGTGCTGTTGCAATCCTGGAATTTCCCCATTGTGGGACTAATAAAGGCTTATCTTATCCTATAGCTATCAACACTGTGCAAGTGAAAAAAAAAAAAAAAAAGGAGAACGAGTGGCTTTGCTCACTTTTGGGGATACCTCACTTGTCTATTTGAGGGACAGACAAGGTTGTCAGAGATGGTGTTGGTAGTGGGGATAAGCTCCAACTACCTATAAAGTGATTTCACATGGCATGCATTTCAAAGAGCCTCTGACAAGTAAGTCCAACTCCTTTCCTGCTTGTGTGGCTTAGTCTCTAAGCCCAGCGTTACAGCTTCTACTGAGGAGAAGGGGCAAAGATTGATTCCTGGTGCCTTAAAACCAGCTGCTTGAAGTAGGTGGTGCTCCTTAGCCTGGGAAGGAAGTTCACCTTGGGGAAGAAAAACCCTGATACCAAACCTCCACTGAGTTGTGGATTTCTTCAGAAGAAGAAAATGCTTTGGAAGTAAACAAAGAATGAAAATCCGGAGTGAAGCGCCTAAGACAGATGGACATCAACGCCAACTTGCTACTGGAAGCTCCTGCTGCCAAGTTGGTGCCAAATGTATTGCTCTGCTCTCCTTTGGACCACATCATTAAGGCAGAGAGGGGGATCCTGTCAACTGAATAACCCTGGATCTCACAAGATTTAAGTCCAGAGTAATTGACGTACATCCTGGTGCTACAGATTGTCTCATATGGTGGGAGGGATCATCGCAGTACCACTGGTTAGCTATCACTTGCCTCAAACTGGGCAGCCCCCAGCCAGTATGGTGCTGGCCCGCCATGACCTTCCATTTTCATTGGGTGCATGGAGCTTAGGGGAAATCTTACAAGCAGTCTGAAAATCTTGCACCAGGCTAACATCAAAGAAGCAACTATTGCAACTAGCAAGCTGAGATGTCAGGACAATGTTTCCCAGCTTCTCACATGATCTGCAAAATGTTGATGACTCCAAGAAAACAGCCATCATCAACTGTGAAGTCAAGGCGCTAAACATTAACAGTGCAGCATTGCAGGAGTCCAAACTCCCCTCAAATAGCTGCCTCAGAGAACAAGACTACACATTCCTTTGGCAGGAAAATGCACCAGAGAAACCAAGACTGCATGATGTTAGCTTCACAGTGAGAAATTATCTACTTTCTGCTGTTGAACCGCCATCCAGAGGAACATCTCATGTCTTTTCTCTTTGCTTCTCAACCTCTTCTTGCCCAGTGAACAGCCTGAGCATCTACTTATACAGTTAGGCCCAGAAATATTTGGACAGTGACACAATCTTCATGATTTAGGCTCTGCATGCCACCACATTGGATTTGAAATGAAACAACTACAACGGAATTGAAGTGCAGACTTTAAGGTTTAATTCAAGAGGTTGAACAAAAATATATGATTAAACATGTAGGGATTGTAGCTATTTTTATACAAACGCTCCTCATTTCAGGGGCTCAGAAGTAATTGGACAAATAAACATAACCCTAAGTAAAATGTTACTTTTCAATATTTTGTTGAGAATCCTTTGCAGGCAATGACTGCCTGAAGTCTGGAACCCATGGACATCACCAAACGCTGGGTTTCCTCCTTTGTGATGCTTTGCCAGGCCTTTACTGCAGCTGTCTTCAGTTGTTGCTTGTTTGTAGATCTTTCTGCCTTAAGTTTTGTCCTGAGCAAGTGAAATGCTTGCTCGATTGGGTTGAGATCTGGTGATTGACTTGGTCATTGCAGAATATTCCACTTCTTTGCTTTAAAAAACTCCTGGGTTGCTTTTGCAGTATGTTTTGGATCATTGTCCATCTGTACTGTGAAGCGCCGTCCAATCAACTTTGCTGCATTTGGCTGAATCTGAGCAGAAAGATATCCCTATACACTTCAGAATTTATCCGGCTGCTTCTGTCTTTTGTCACATCATCAATAAACACAAGTGACCCAGTGCCATTGGAAGCCATGCATGCCCATGCCATCACACTGCCTCCACCATGTTTTATAGAAGATGTAGTGCTTTGGATCATGAGCTGTTCCAATTCTTCTCCAAACTTTCTTCTTCCCATCATTCTGGTACAGGTTGATCTTAGTCTCATCTGTCCAAAGAGTGCTGTTCCAGAACTGGGCTGGCTTCTTCAGGTGTTTTTTGGCAATTCAATTCTGGCCTTTCTATTTTTGAGGCTGATTAATGGTTTGCACCTTGTGGTGAATCCTCTGTATTTACTCTCATGAAGTCTTCTCTTTATGGTAGGCTTAGATACTGATACACCTACTTCCTGGAGAGTGTTCTTCACTTGACTGAATGTTGTGAATGGGTTGTTCTTCACCATGGAAAGGATTCTGCGATCATCCACCACTGTTGTCTTCCGTGGACATCCAGCCCTTTTTGAGTTCCCAAGCTCACCAGTGCACTCTTTTTTTCTCAGAATGTACCAAACTGTTGATTTGGCCACTCCTAACATTTCTGCTATTTCTCTGATGATTTTCTTCTTTTTTTTTTCAGCCTCAGGATGGTCTGTTTCACCTCCATTGAGAGCTCCTTTGACCGCATGTTGTATGTTCACAGCAACAGCTTCCAAATGCAAACGCCACACCTGGAATCAACTCGAGACCTTTTAACTGCTTAACTGATGACAGGTTAATGAGGGAAGAGCCCATGCAGCCTTGTTATTTTTTATATTTTTTTTTGCAGCCTTCTGAGTCAATTGTCCAATTACTTTTCGTCCCTTGAAAAAGAGGCGGCTACGTATTGAAGAGCTGTAATTCCTAAACCCTTGCTCCAATATGGATGTGAATACTCTCAAATTACAGCTGAGAGTCTGCACTTTAAGACCATATTGATTATATAATTGTATCCTGAATATGTTTTCGTAAACAGCTAAAATAACAAAACTTGAGTCACTGTCCAAATATTTCTGGGCCTAACTGTATACTCTGTTCTACAGGAGACCAAGGATGAGTTCTACCAGGAGCTTGAGACCACCATCTGAGAGATCCCCACCACAGACTACCTGTACCTGCTAGGAGATTTAAATGCCCAAGAAGGATCTGACTATGACCCCTTGCCCAGATACATTAATCACTTTGGCATCAGCAAGCTCAGCGAAAATTGGCAGAGGCTTAAAGAATTGTGCCTCTACCATGATCTCTATATAATAAACACATTCTTCACCATCAAGCTGAACCATAGAGTGTCTTGGCAGCACCCCAGATCCCATAATTGGCACCAGCTGGATCTCATTATCACCCGAAGACCCTAGCTGAACTGTGTCTTCGTTACTTGCATCTTCAACCCAAATGGATCCACCATTCAAAGCAGAAGGGACACCCTCATATTAACACCTCCAAGATGACAATGCCAGACTTGTGTGAATGATTTGTGTCTCCAGTGAAGAGGCCTTACAGGACTGCCCATCTGGAAATGCTGAAAATGCTTATGGTGGTCAGTCATAAAAGAGGATGATGATGTTTACTACTTATTAAATTCAATTAAACTTTATTTTTATAGCTCCATTTCACAACAACAGTCATCTCATAGCACTTTCAACGTATAGTCTTGTTCATTTTTAGGTTGGTGAGATCTCTGGTGGCTCCGTAGTCCGAATTCAGATGCACACCTTCTGTCACAGGTAGGGCACAGTATGCCATCACCTGGTGCTATGTTGAGTCTGGCATGTCTCATGGCTCGTTTCAGAGTTCTTGCATTTGTCCTTTGTTTTTCAAAATAGGTGATGCCTGTGTGGATGGTAGAGTACCACTGGGAGCTGTTTGCAGCCAGATGTCCCAATTGTATTGGTGGAATATTACATGCCTTGAGGTTTCCTTTAAGGTTGTTTCAAATCTTTAAGGTTGCTTTAAGGTTGCTTCAAATCTTCTTATATGTGTCTGTAGGTCTTCCAGGTCTTGGAGCCATATAAAAGGATGGAAAGGGTAACTGCTTGACCTTGGTGGTAGTGGGTAGGTCTCTGTTCTTAAACACACTTTTGTTTAATTTACCAAAACTGGAAGAGACTAGACATATCCGGCTCTGGATCTCATCTTCTAGGTTGCAGTCAGATGAGACGATGCTGCCCAAGAACTTCTCTGTAGAGACACTTTCTAACCAGACATTGCTTATTTGGAAGCTTGGTGGGTGATCGTCTTTGTCAGGGATGATGTTTGTTTGTGGTAGGGTCACAGTTTTGTTGGTGTTGACAGCAAGTCCACCACTTGTGTCGACAGAACTGAAAGCATCAAGGTTTGACTGCATAGTTTGGGGTTTGGTGGCCAGATAGCCTGCATCATCTGCATACTGGAGGTCAAAGATTGTGTCCTTGCTCGTCCATGTCTGTACTTTGAGTCTGGAGAGGTTAAACAGACTTCTGTCTAGTCAGTACCGGTATGTTATGCCTGGCTCATTGTATGTGTTGCATCTGGCAAGGAAAGTGATTGAAGACATGTATTTGTTAAAAATGACGGGGGCCAAATCACAGCCTTGTTTCACACCGACCAACACTTCAAAGGAGTTTAAAAGAATGTCACCTATGGAGAATTTACCCGACATTACCTCATGAAAGGTTCTCAAGATGGTCAAGAACCTTGGAAGGCACCTGGACCTGGTGATGTCATGGTGTGGACATTTTGTCCACACGTTCTGTTGTGTTTGAAATGTTTGTATAATTCTATTTTCATTAGTTTGTTGGGTTATCATCAGTGTCTTAGTTCAGTTATTGTTTTCTAGTCTCTCTCGTCATCCTCCCATTCCTCCAGCCACTCATGTGTCTTTTCATTTGACCCTAATTAGTTACCCCGCTGTCATGTGTTAGTGAATCTCTGTGTCCCTATTTATACTGATTTTTTTTTTTTTATTTCTCCCTTTGGCATTATTATCAGCTTTTCCCCTTCAGTTCTTCATCATGTTCACCTCTTGAAAGTGTTTAGCCCTACCAGCTCATTTTGTGTTTCAACAGCCCCCGTACTGCAAGTTATTTTGGCACCTTGTTAGTAAAGTGTTACAGTGGAGTTCTACCCACTGTAGAACAGGTCTTGAAGACAAAATAAGAGGAAAACAGCAGCCTTGTGTGTAGTAGAATGGAATGTATGCACTCTGTTGGACAGAACAACATCACAGCGCCCAGAAAGACAGACTGCACTTGTGGCCCTGGAGATGAACAGGTTCAATGTAGACATAGTTGCACTTAGTGAAACAAGATTGCCTGGATATGACAGCTTGGAAGACCATGGGTACATCTTCTTTTGGAGTGGGAGATCAACTCAAGAAAGGAGAGAAGCAGGAGCGGGCTTTGCAGTTAGAAAGGAGATAACAGCAATGCATGATGGGGAACTGGTGCCAATCAACGACAGGATAATGACTATGAGATTCCCACTACAGCAGAAGATGTATGCCACACTCATCAGTGTATATGCTCCAACAATGACAAACACAGAGGAGGTGAAGGAAGAGTTCTACAGTGATTTACGTGAGACTATCAGGCGTGTACCGACTGATGACAGGCTGATACTCGTTGGAGATTCTAATGCCAGAGTTGGTTTGGACACTGAGAAATGGAAAGGAGTGCTAGGCAGTCATGGAGTCGTCAAGTGCAATGCTAATGGAGAACTTCTACTTGCACTATGTTCAGAGTACAACCTTGTGATAACCAACACTCTATTTAAGCACAAGGACACACACAAGAAGACATGGATGCAACCAAGATCCAAGCATTGGCCCTTATTACACTACATCATAGTCAGGCAGAGAGACATAAGGGATGTATTGGACACCAAAGCAATGAGAGGTGCAGGCTGTGGTACTGATCATGTTATGCTGAGATCTAGATTAATGATTTGCAGATGAAAACAGCACTGCAGGACGGGTGTGAAGCCACCATGGAAGCACACTAGTGCACTGAAAGGCCAAAAGAAGCAGGAAGAACTTACACAGGAAATGGATGAAAACTTGAAAGACTGGGACAGCAACAACTCAGAGAATGGCATAGAAGAGAAATGGGCAACACTGAAGGATACGGTGTATCAGACTGCGAGTGATGTATTAGGCTACCCTGAGAGGAAACATCAAGATTGGTTTGATGAGCATGATGAACACCTGAAGAAACTACTAGAAGCAAGGAATACAGCTAGGCAGGAAAACCTACAGTGTAACACAAGGGCGAAGAAGAAGAAATACTAAAAGGCTCAGAGTGAGCTACAGAAGTACACCAGAGAGATGAAGTCCAACTGGTGGGATGAAAAAGCGAAGAAACTTCCAACTGCAGCAGACAGGAAGGACATGAAAACATTCTTCACAGGTTTGAGAGAAATCTACAGCCCTAAACCAAGAGGATTGATCCAACTAAAGGCTATGGATGGTGACACAGTTTTGCAGGAGAAAGACAAGATCCTGGACAGATTTGCAGACCACTTTGACCAACTACTAAACAACCCTGGAGATCTCACTGAAGAGGCCAAAGAAGCTCTAATACAGTGACCAGCTGTATCAAGTCTGGATGAACCACCAAATTTTGGTGAACTAATGGCAGCTATCAGGACAACACAGGATGGTAAAGCTCCAGGAAGGGATGGAATTCCAGCAGAAGTGTGGGAATTTGGTGGTGTTAAGCTGACCAACTGCCTGTACAAGCTCATCCAAGAGATATGGGATGCCCAGAAAGTACCTCAAGACTGGAAGGACGCAAGTATTGTGCCTTTGTTCAAGAAAGGTGACAGGAAAGATTGTGGAAATTACCAAGATACATCACTGCTAGCCACTGTTGGTAAGATTCTCTCATGTGTACTACTTAACAGACTCAATGAACACATCTCGCAGAATGTACTACCGGAAATCCGGTGTGGCTTTAGAAGTGGAAGAAGCAAAATGGACATGATTTTCTGCTTGAAACAGGTTCGAGAAAAGTGTATCGAACAGAACATGCCGCTTCATGTAGTCTTCATAGATTTCAGTGAAGCCTTTGATACTGTTTCGCGACAAGGACTTTGGCAGGTACTCAATAAATATGGTTGTACAGAGAAGTTTGTCAGCCTGATCAAGGCACTCCATACAGGTATGCAAGCAAATGTGGCAATGAGTGTGTAACGGACTCGAACTAGTCAGCTACATTAAAATAACAAAATAAAATAAATCTTGGCCGATGCAGAGAAGTAGACGTCAGGCAGGGTCTCGATCAGTCAGTAGTCTGTTTATTTCTGAAACAGATTGGGGCAGACAATTTACACATGACACGGGAATGGGGACAAGTGCTGGCATTCCTACAGAACAATGGACTCGTTAGCGCCTACTTAACTAGCCATCAATCATCGGTATTTATGACGCTACTTTGAATATTTTACATCGGTATTGCAAACGAAAATGTAACAGAAAATCTTACAATCAGAATTAGTACAATAACTTAAAGAAAACTACAGTAAATCAATCACATTAATCAATTTTGTTCCCTGAGGAATTACACACAACTTACCCCTTCCCAGGCTTCCAGAGTGTGAGGAAGTTCCCAGATGTGTCACACTAATTATCGCCCCATCAGAAACACTTGACATATTTACAACACGGACATTTTGGGAAGTTCATTACTGCAGGAACATATTTATTCTTAAGACTACTACAAGTGGTTCAGTATCTAAAGACTTTTCAGTAAGCAATGGGGTGAAACAAGGATGTGTGCTGGCACCTACACTCTTCTCGCTATATCTGGCAGCCATGCCTGAGGTGGCCTTCAAAGACACTTCTAAAGGAGTATACATTCAAACAAGGAAATAAGCAGACTTGTTCAATGTGGCACAGTTTAAAGCCAAGGGTAAGACATCGATAAAGGTAGTAAGAGAAATGTTCTTTGCCGACGACAGTGCTCTAGTTGCACACAGCGTGGAAGATATGCAATCTTTAGTGGAGAAATTTGCAAGAGCAGCTAGCCAATTCAGCCTCCAAATCAACATCAAGAAGACAGAGCGCCTTTATCAACCACCAAAGTTCCAGTTATCAACATCACTACCAGAAGAGATCAGCAATGGTACAGAGCCACTAGTCAAGTGCAAGACTTTCAAGTATCTAGGGAATACTGTTTCAGAGAATGCTAGGCTGGAGGATGAACTATCTCTCAGAATGAGAAGAGCAAGCGCTGTGTTTGGAAACTTGAGGGAGAGACTGTGGAACAATCGACATGTGTCTATCCATGTGAAATGCAAAGTGTACAGAGCGACAGTACTGGCTACTCTATTGTACGGTGCTGAAACTTGGACTGTCTACAGATTGCAGGTGAAGAAACTCCACGCGTACATGATGAGACACCTTCGAGCTATAATGAACATCTCATGGAAAGATAAGATAACCATCATAGAAGTGTTGAAAGGAGCTGGTCTACCATCAATGGAGGACATGCTAATACAGATGAACCTGAGATGGCTCGGACATGTTGAGAGGATGGACCACCAGCATCTCTCTCGGCAGTTACTCTACTCACAGTTATGCGAGGGCAAACGCAATCAGGGTAGACCAAGGCTCAGATTAAAAGACACTGTAAAAAAAAAAAAAAAAATGAAGAAGTTGGACATAGACAGGAGTTCCTGGCAGCGGAAGGCTAAGGACAGAACTTTGTGGAGGAATCTGATCAGACCTAAATGAAACAGTCATTGTCGCCCATGACAGACTGCTGTGATGATGGAGTTCTACCCATCTGAAAGAGTCATTAATTCTTGTTCTGTCCTAGGTTGGATCTGACAGAGTAATGCCACCACAAGACTGTGCGGGTATGGATTTCAGTGTGTTCAACCTGGATGAGGAGGAGTATTGGGCTGCGGTGGGGGTAACAGAGGCATACCCCAGCCTGCAGAGCTATCTGGGACTCATGGCTCTCCTCATCTCCATTCCCAACCTCGAGAAGATGCTCCGCAGACTGCTGAGAAGCTCTCCCCCTTCTCTACCTGTGCCAACAAAGACAAGTCCCCTGATGCAGATGCCTTCAGCTTCTTGCCGCTCACCAGCTCCTGGATCCTCTCCACGCTGCCCTCCAGCTCCGGTACCTCCAATTTTCCTGCCGCCAGTCCCAGCCTCCACTCATCGCCTTTCCCCAAAGTCAGCTCCTTGCCGCTACCTGGCTGCTCTCTGCCAGACAAACTCTGCTGCCACAAGGTTCATTTAATCTGGTTTGCATGTGGCAGTCCCAGGCACATTGACAACATCAGTGGCAATGGAGTGGGAATTTAGCCCTACTTCTCCAGCTGCAACTTCGCCTCTCTGGAGAGTTCTAGCAGCAATCTCCCCATCCTCTAGCTCCTCATTGGGTGTCCCGTCAGCTTCTTCATCCCTGAATGTAACCCCCCTCCCCCGCCCCAGCCGGTTCTTCTTCAGTGTTCCTCATCTGTTGCTGCTGTCCTTCTCTCCTCTAAGCCGTTGGCACCCACTACTGAGCTTTAAACCGCCTCATCCGCTGTTTTGCACATCATCACACCTGCAGTGCTGGTTCCCTCATCTTTTAATCATGTGCTCTCGCCCACTGCTGTCTGCCAGAGCGCCTCGTCCGCAGCCCATCCCGCAATGCCTGAGGAGAAGGTCTCCTCTTCAGCAACGGAGTCACCGGGGTCCTCACCAGCACTGGAATGGGAGTTAAGGCAAGTACTTTCTTTAGTATTTTAAACATCAACACTTAAAACAGTCTTGCTTTACTCCTGACAGGGGACTCCAGTTGCAGTCCCCATCTGTTTCTGGCCTCCTTCCACTGGGTTCCACTGCTGGTACCTGTTTTGACCAAGCACCTTCCTGTGTTTTTCCTCCCTATCTGAGGTGGCTGCATCAGGGATGGAATTCAAGGCTCCCAAGCATGCCACTCGCCAGCCTCCTACGTCATCATCATCATCATCATCTAGGTTCACCACTCCATGTTTGTCTGAGCAGTCCTATCCACCTGGGCTGTCAGAGCAGTTCATTCCAGCTGGGCCATTGTCGGAGCTGTCCGTTCCATCACTGCTGTAATCGGAGCCATCTGCTCTACCCATTGTCCAGGGGGTCGAGCTGTCCATGTCACCCTTCGTCCAAGAGGTTCAGCAGTCTTCTCCACCTTCGCCGCCTGGGGTCACCACTTCTGAGCTGCTGTTAGCCCCTGTGCCAAAGGCCCCTCAGGTACTATCTTTTGAACTCAAAACTCCTGTGCTATTGACCCCTCAATGGAAAGCTCCTATATTGGTACCTCTAGAGCAGGAATCACCTATATTAGTGCCTCCAGAGCTAAAGGTTTCTATGTTGGGGTCCCCAGAGTTAAGAATTTCTTTTTTTATTTTAAGAGCAAAAATCTCCTGTCGTTTTCTCCTGTCTGGTGGCCCATGGACTTTGGAAGTTCACCCGATGCATAGTGTTCATCCATCAGGTGGCTTATGGACTTGGGTAGACCTCCTGACCCACCTCACTCCCCGGTTCAGAGGCCGTTGGGCTCAGGTAGGCCACCTGACACATAGTGTTTCTCATCTGGTAGTCCATGGACTTTGGTAGTCCACCAGATGCATCTTATTCCTCCTGTTGGTGGTCTTGGGACATTGGCCGACCACTTGATGAACATTTTACTGTTTTTTGTCCTTGTTTTTTCCTTGGTGTACCTTTTACTCCCACCTGATTGCAATGCTCTTTCTTTTGTTTTTGGGATTCTGGAATCCACCCTTAAGGGGGGCGGGGCACTGTCATGGTCTGGACGTTTTGTCTACACCTTCTGTTGTGTTTGAAATGTTTGCACAATTTTGTTATCATTAAATTGTTTTTAAGAATAGGGCTAAAACCTACCTTTTTGATAGAGCCTACAATTAGGGAGGGATCATGTGTTTCTGAACCCTCCCTTAGTTATGCTGCTAATAGGTTTAGTCAGCCGGAGGACCTCCAGTAATGCATTGGGCCTCACTCCTTTCCTCACTCTCTATGAAATATTTTTTTTTTGCTGGTCATTAACATTTGTTTGTTCTCTCCCATAGATTGAGTCCCCATCGTGCTGTTTGCTCTCTACATGTCTGTTCTTTTCTTCTTCTCTATCCCCTCACCCCCCAGCCAGTCGCAGCAGATGACTGCCCCTCCCTGAGCCTGGTTCTGCTGGAGGTTTCTTCCTGTTAAAAGGGAGTTTTTCCTCTCCACCATCGCCAAGTGCTTGCTCACAGGGGATCGCCTGATTGCTGGGGTCTTTCTGCAACTGTGCCCCCCCCCCCCCTACAGTTGATAGTGCTATGAGATGACTGTTGTTGTGAAATGGTGCTATATAAATAAAGTTGAATTGAATTTAATTGAATTGAATTAAATTGTTTAGTTATCCTCAGTTTCTTAGTACAGTTATTGTTTTCTAGTCTCTCCCATCATCCTCCCATTCCTCCAGCCACTCACATGTGTTTTCATTTGAACATAATTAGTTACCCAGCAGTCCCCTGTTAGTTAGATTCTGTGTCCCAATTTATACCTGTTGTTTACATTTCTCCTGTTGCATTATTATCAGAGTTTTCCTTTCGGCTCTTCATCGTGTTTCACCTCTTATAAGTGTTTAGGTCTACTGGCTCATTTTGTGTTTTGACAGCCCCCATGCTGTTATGTGGGCACCTTGTTAATAAAGTATGTTACACTGGAGTTCTATCCACCTTAAGGAGTCATTAATTCTTGTAGTGTTGGAGGTTGGATCTGACAAGAGAGGACAGTCCAGAGCATATTTCTGTTGATCATGTTGAATGCTTTTGCCAGGTCAACAAAACAGATATAGAGGTTGTTATGATGTTCTCTGCATTTTTCTTGAATTTGTCTTGCTACAAAGATCATATCAGATGTGCTGTGGTCTTTGCGGAAGCCATATTGGGTTTCTGGAAGGAGTGACATTATGGGGGAGTCAATAAGACGAGCAAGCATCACTTGTGCCAGATCTTTTTGGCAACATCGAGGAAGGAGATCCCCCTGTTATTTTCAGATTTAGTTTAACATCCCTTTCGCTTGAGAATCCTAGTTCTGATGGGGTTTTTGAAGCTTTCAGGGATAAGACCAGTGGTCCAGAAAAGTTTCCTGGATAAGGTGGGTCCTCCATACTTAAAGAGTTCTCCTGGCAGTCCATCTGGTCCTGGAGCTTTGTTGTTTTTTCAGCCTCTGACAGGCTTTGTGGACTTCTTCATAAGTTGGGACCTCATCAGTTTGATTAAGAGTGGGGAAGGCAGGTAGGTTGTCAAAGAATTCAGGGTCTACTTGGTTCTTGTGGTTAAGTTCACACTAGGTGGCACGTGAACACACAGTGGCCTCTCTTCTCTCTTCATGTTTTGTGCAACTTAGTGTTGTTTAAATTATGCCTAAGTGTATATTCATGTGATTAATGTCTTTAAATGATGCTGTGCACAAGCTACAGTCACCACAGCCTCCTGGAGATAACGAATATGACTAAACATTATGTCCTGGATCAGAGCGTTACAGAGGAACTTCCTGGCCTAGGTCTTCTTGACCAGACCTCCACACTCTTGGACTCAACGACCATGACTCATCCCAAATGGAGATGCCATAGACGGTGTGAGCGGCGACAAAAGAGAGGTAAATGTGGACGTATCCAAAAGAAGCTAACCACTAACCCGCAGAGACTCTTGATTCCTTCCCTCATTCTGGCCAATGTACACTCACTAGACAACAAAACTGACCACATACAGCTACTGAGAACTATGCAACGTCATGCACAGAACTGCTGTGTTTTTATCTTTTCGGAAACGTGGTTAAATGACAATATATCACACTCTGCCATTCAGTTAGCTGGGCTAAAATGCTACTGCAGTGACTGAGTGTTTGCAGAGGGAGGTAAAACCCGCGGGGCGGGGGGTGTCTATATCTACACTACCGTTCAAAAGTTTGGGGTCACCCAGACAATTATTTTGTGTTTTCCATGAAAAGTCACACTTATTTACCACCATGAGTTGTAAAATGAATAGAAAATATAGTCAAGACATTGACAAGGTTAGAAATAATGATTTGTATTTGAAATAATAATTTTTTCCTTCAAACTTTGCTTTCGTCAAAGAATCCTCCATTTGCAGCAATTACAGCATTGCAGACCTAATATGATTGCACAAGGGTTTTCTAATCATCCATTAGCCTTCTGACGCAATGAGCAAACACATTGTACCATTAGAACACTGGGGTGATAGTTGCTGGAAATGGGCCTCTATACACCTATGCAGATATTGCACCAAAAAACAGACATTTGCAGCTAGAATAGTCATTTACCACATTAGCAATGTATAGAGTGTATTTCTGATTAGTTTAAAGTTATCTTCATTGAAAAAAAGTGCTTTTCTTTCAAAAATAAGGAAATTTCTAAGTGACCCAAAACTTTTGAACGGTAGTGTATGTCAGTGATTCCTGGTGCAGAGATGCAACTGTTGTACACAAACACTGTTCTCCAATGGTCGAGTTTATGATCATCAAGTGCTGACCCTTTTACATTCCAAGAGAATTTTCATCTGTCCTATGAATCACCATGTATGCCCCGCCCAATGGCATCAGCGAGATGAGCAAAGCACTAATAGAACTTCAGGACATAAGTAAGACACAAACAGCTCATCCAGACGGATTAGACATCACAGCAGGAGACTTCAAACATGCAGATTTAAAGGCCCTCCGACCAAACCTACACCAACATGTAGACTTTCCAACAATAGAAGACAATTTGCTGGACCTGGAGTACACAACTCACAAGAAAGCATACAGAGCCTTCCCTCTTCCCCACCAGAGTCTCTCTGATCACATCACCATCCTGTTAAAGCCGGCATACAAACCCAGAGTGAAAACAATCAGACCAACAAAAATGCAGGTACGTGTGTGGCCGGAGGGGGCCTCTGATGCTCTAAAAAACTGCTTCAGCACTACAGATTGGGACACTTTCAAGGACGCAACCATTCACAATGGACACACAAACCTAGAGGAGTACACTGAAGTTGTTGTAGCATACGTAGCTAAATGTACTGATGATGTGACTCACTGCAAAACGATCGCTGTTCATGCCAACCAAAAGCCATGGATGACAGCCGGGGTCCACAGACTCCTGAGGGCTCAGGACACAGCCTTCATGGCCGGTGACACTGCAGGACTAACAACAGCAAGGGCCAACCTGTCTCCTGGCATCAAGAAGCCAAAACGACAGTACAGCAAGAAAAAAATCTAGCCACTTCAGCAACACAGGAGATGCACGTTCTCTCTGGGGTGGCATACAGACCCTTACCAACTACAAACCTCCACTTCAGACCAGTGCAATTCACACCACACTGCTAATCAACCTAAATGACTTCTTTGGCCGCTTTGAAGCACAAATCACCACATCAGCACAGAAGAAGACTCCTCCTCCAGACGAGCAGGCCGTGAGTCTGGATCAGGGTAGCATGAAGATGACCATCTGCAGGATCAACCCATGGAAGGCAGCTGGACCAGACATCATACTGGTTCGCATCCTGAAGGTCTGTGCAGAGGAGCTCAAGAATGTCCTGGCCGACATCTTCAGCATCTCCCTGACTCAAGCTGTTGTCCCCACGTGTTTAAAAACTGCCACCATAATATCAATCCCGATGAAGCCCGTCCCATCCATCTACAATGATTACTGGCTCATAGGACTGACCCCCATGATAATGAAGTTCTTCGAGTGGCTGGTCATGGAGAACATCAAGTCAATCCTCCTCCCTCCCTCGACCAATCTCAGTTTGCATACAGATCAAACAGATCCACAGAAGATGTCATCGCTGCTGCTCTCCATCCAGCCTTCACCCACCTGGACTCAAAGAACTCCTACGTGCGAATGCTGTTCTTGGACTTCAGCATTCAACACAATTATCCCCCAGCACCTGATACACAAACTCAGACACTTTAGACTCAAAACCTCTCTCTGTAACTGGGTGCTGGACTTTCTCACAGGGAGGCAACAGAACATGCAGGTTGGCAGCAACACCTCCCAGACCAGCACACTGAGCACAGGGGTTCCACAAGAGTGTGTGCTCAGCCTGCTGCTCATCATCCTGCTGACCCATGACTGTGTACCAGTCTACAACACCAATCACATCATCAAGTTTGCGGCTGACACGACGGTGGTGGGTCTCATCACTAACAACAAGGAGGCAAAGTACAGAAATGAGGTGAGCCAACTGGTCCAGTGGTGTAAAGACAATAACCTCTTCCTGAATGTGAGAAAAACCAAGGAGATTGTGGTCGACTTCAGGAGGGGACACACACAGCAGCACCCTCTGATCATCTATAGTGCAGCTTTGGAGAGGGTGAGCAGCACCAAGTTCCTGGGGGTGCACATCTCTGAGGACCCCTCTTGGTCCAGCAACACCAGATCACTTGCCAAGAAGGCTCAAACTTGCCTCAATTTCCTCCACAAACTGAGGAGAGCACAAGCCCCATCCCCCATCATCTGCTGTTTCTACCGGAGCACCATTGAGAGCATCCTCACCAGCTGCATCATGGCGTGATATGGAAGCTGCATCGCCTCCTGCTGGAAAACACTACAGAGAAAGCAGCAAGCAAGATCATCGCTTGCCCTCTGCCCCCCCCCCCCCCCCAGCACATCTACCTCACCTGCCTCACCCACAGAGCCATCAACATCACAAGCAACACCTCCCACCCCTCACACCCCCTCTTCAGCCCCCTGCCCTCGGGGAAAAGGTACCAGAGCCTCCGGGCTCACTCCACAAGACTGCTTAACAGCATTGTTCTTTAGACCATAAGGACCCTGAACTCTGTCCAGCCCCACCCCCACCCCACCCCCACCGGACCATAAGGCACTCACCAGCACAATAACTACCTCTGCTGTTGGCACAGAAAGA
Source organism: Pholidichthys leucotaenia (assembly GCA_020510985.1). Lineage (NCBI taxonomy): Eukaryota > Metazoa > Chordata > Actinopteri > Cichliformes > Pholidichthyidae > Pholidichthys > Pholidichthys leucotaenia. Next base: position 241,325,015 of record CM035845.1, read on the forward strand.
CTGGACACCAGACAGTAATAGACTGCCTGTAAAAACAGTAATAGACTTATAATAGTAATAGACACCAACAGTAATACATTTGCTGCAGTATGTCTTTGCACTTTAACTGCAACCATTCGCACAAATGCCATATCTGCTGCTTTCTGTCTGTCATTGCCATACCGATCATGTGCAGTCAGATCTGTTACTGCCTGCACCTGCACTGCCACATTGAACTTGCAACTATGGGTATTATATCTCTTCTTTTCTGTATATAGGATTGCTGGGTTTCATCATTAATTTTTTAAATTTATTTGCATTATGGGAGGTGTTAGAATAAAATCTTTTTAACCTTCAGTCAAGAATCATGCAGGATCAAAGTTTCAGCAAATTAAATTACACTGGCCAGTGAAGGACAATACAAAAACAGTTTCAGAGCCTATTTGAGCATCATTCTGACTCAAACACACATCGCTCAGTCCTTTAAGCTTTATTTTATCTGAGAGGTGGAGGAGAAAATGTCCATGGTGATTGGTTCAGTACATCTGGTCAAAACTTGGTGTGCAGAATAACTTGCTTTCAAGAACCGTCACACTTTTTCAGTACCAGTCCCACAGGAACAGTACATATAAAGTAAAACAAAGTGAAAACAAATTACAGCTGCATCAGCATCTGTAGCACTTTAACACAGACTCTGAGACAAAACAAATTGAAAATATGAAACAAATATGATTTTTATTTTATTATTTTTTTTTTTTTTTATAATTTTCCTCCCCCTTTGATGCCATGCAAGGCATCATGAAAGAACAATTTATGGCATCTAAAACCCCATCTGGCAGCATTGCTAAGCTCAAATGCATTTGCATGCAACAGATCTTAACCTCTTGCACTCCGGGATACCGTGAGCGGTCACGTCTCTGCGTCCTAGTGCGCACTGTGCGTCTCAGAGCGCACTGAAAAAAAAAAAAAAGCTGCATTTCCATTCTTCCACTACAGACACAGCCGCGAACAGAAAGCCAAAGGAGTGCTTTGATTGGTTTAGATTTGATTGACCTCTCATTCGACTAATAAGAGCCTTGAATTGGTTTTCTGAAACCTTGAAGAGCCAATGTCTGAAAACCTAGCAAGAAGGACCCGCCTACCAATGACTGCGAATACAACGAGCCAATTGAATCAGAGAAGTTTGACGATTGAAAGCGTGCGTCCCGTGCGTAAAATCTGTTTTGTGTAAGCCACTGTGTGTAACGGTAGTGTTCGCCAGTCTTTTTTTATTACTACTGTTCTTATTTGTTTTAAAAAATCGTTTGCCAAAACCGCAATCATGGAAGCGCAAAACCGCAATAATGGAATCATGGTTTGACCGGGTCGCGTGACCAGAACCATAAGTCGTAAAAAGCGGACCAGCGTCATGTTCGTCTGACGATGAGGAACAGATGTTCGCCAGCGACACTGCTGTTGTGGACAGGTAAGTGTTATAAGCTAAATTATTCTTTATCACTGAAAATAGTAATCAAAATGACTTTTGACCGATCGGTAAATTACAACTGTGCGTCATCGCCACATGACGGACCGCGGCGCATGGACCGGACCGTGCGCCGCGTTCCTCTGTAGTGGGGGGGGGGGGGTTTGTTATCCTCTACATTGCAGATATTTTAGTATAATTTTTATTGCACTGTAGGTTATTTTTTCTTGTAAAAAAAGCCACACATTTTTTACGTGGCATGCTTCTTTGTGTGTGAGGGGGCTTGTTTGTTCATTCATTCATTCATGAATGAATAAACAACCCCCCCCCCCACACACACACACAGCCCTGAGTGTCACCTTTCATTAGAGCCGAAGATCCAGCTTCTATATTGAATCATTCAAAAGTTATAGACGTTTTTCCAAACTGTGCCCTTTGGCACAATTTGGCACAGTTCAAAAACGTCTGGGAACAACCTGAGAAAAAAGCTGTGTAATATATTCATTTTTTGTGGTATTGTTACAAAATTTTGACCTCAGCTGGATAACACTTGGTTCTACATTTCTGTTGCATTTTCCAGCCCGTATCTGACAGCTGTGTGTTATTTGCAAGCATTTGTATCTAAAAAAAACACCCATGTGAACTTTATTTTCTTCAAGTTCAGTATGTTTAGATGACTGTTACTCAGTGGCAGGAGCACTTAGAAAGATTATGACTGTTTTGCCAAAAAATTCACAGTGTTTTCTTTTAAATGAGACCAACCCCATGAAGATGCTGCAAAGCGTTGAAGAACAGCTTTTGATATACTTTGGGTACATTATTTTCAGGCGTTTTTAGGGAAATTGACCAGAGTGCAAGGGGTTAACTAGCTAGTGACGGGGAAAGTCTGCTATTGACCCTGCTGTCGCAGGCACCGGCTAACATTTTAGTCCTTTAGGAGGAGAAATGGAACAATAAAACTCATTGATTAATGATGAAAGTAATTAATGGTAAAAAAAAAAAAAAAAAAAAAAAAAAAAACTGAAATCAGAATGATGATGAAGTAATATTAAAGACATAATAAGGATATATGTATTTTATTGCACCTTGAATAATAACAAACAAAAGATAAAACAAAAAACAGCAATAATAAAAACAAAATATCAAAATAGAAATGAGTAATATAAAAACAAAAAAGAAGTAAAAATAATGTTTCAAACTTCATAAATGTATTCACAGGTAGTACATTTCAACTTCACATCATGATCATGCACCTCCTTTTGGTTTTCTGCATGTCAGTCATAGTTTTACTCTGTACTTGGGTCATGGAGAGACACCTTGAGCTCACACTGTTTGTTCATCATCCCCATCATTCCCGGCAACTGCTCCATTGTACATCACTAAGTTAACATGCACAAGTCTCATCATCATACTGCAGATGCAGGGAATGACACAAGAAAAGATCAAAGATAATACCACAAAAATCACGAACAGGCTCATGATGGGACCTATCCATGAAGAGAGTAACCAACTTAACCAGATGTGTTCATCAGTAGAATTGTCCTTAGCCGTGGCAGCCTGCAATGCGGTCAGGTTCTGTATGGCTGAGGCAATGACATGACCATCTGCATCATTTTCATCATTTTCAGGGATAAAAGTACAACAATAATCACCCACAATTCCCCCCCCCCCCCCAGGTGGCAGTGATTTGATCAAGAACCAATCTATTTTGGGTCAACATAAGTCTAAGAGCCATTAAGTCCTCATTTATACCAGAAAAAAGCAGACAAAGAAAAATTCACAAATGATTGTAGTCTGTAACTATTTCAATACACAAGGTGTTCTTAGACACTCCCAACCAAAGAAACAGGGAATGAAGTACCTTCTGCCCAGTAGTTTCTAACTTGAATTCTTTTGGCACATCTGTGCCCCAGATGGAATCATGCAGTGCCAAAGAGAAATCTCTCTTTACCCTGCCCACCTCTCCTGCTGACAATATGATGGTATGGTCAGGCACACACCCCTCCCCAATTCATGGGTAGGTGTGAGTAGGCATGATGGCCATATGGCCACCAACCCCCTGTAACCATATGCATGCCGTACTTGTGAGAATCACAAATTGCAGCGCTACAGAGCTCCTGCAGGCTGACATCGCCGAAACAGATATACCATTGCACACCTGGAAAATGATAAACTGCCCAAAGAGTCATTTCCACACCCTTTCAGACAAAAGGAAAAATTCCCCGGCGAGGTTAGCCTTTCCTTCACTGAGTAAGGGGTGTTATCGTGTCTCTGGTCAGTGGAGTCATAGACAATGTAGCAGGTGTGATCCAAGTTAATGCCTGCTGTACTATTTTGATACATAGCCTCTTGCAAGAATCAAACAGCTTCTTACAGTTCCATTGGTTTAGCAGTAACATATATTTGGCCAGCCAAGAGTGGGAGCAAAGAACACATGTAACAATTTGAACAATTAGCTGTTTTGTTTGTGTAGTTAGCATACTTCAGCATAAACATGGTCCTCCTGGCCTGGTCCTTCTAACCAGTCATTATGCGTGTGAGTGACATACCTTGCCCTGTGATAAATAGGTAATGGTGTCCCTAAAAGTAACAAAAATAAAAGTGTCAACACAAGGATGATGATGATGAAAAAAAAAAAAAAGAGGTGTGTGGGCGA